>CM055640.1:75312516-76005016 GCA_029378325.1 Elaeagnus macrophylla | reverse complement strand
TATAATACAATTTCAGACCTCATCTTTATTAAATTTGAGAGAGTTTCAATTTGATAAATAATTAAATTTATGTGATATAGATACTTAAGTACTTGTCTTTCTTTTACGGACAACGAAAATGCTAAGAACACTCAAAGAACTATAGCTTGAAAGTTTAAAGTAAAAGTCTGTGCTTTATTGATAAAAAACTGTAAGCTTATAAAGCCTTTTACAAAGAGATAAAATCAAAGTAACAACCCACATTTGAAACTCCCTAGAATCGTGGTAACAGACTAAGAAGAATTTTTCAAAATAAAAACAACTACTTCCTAAAGAGTAGGACTTATTAGCAGACAAAAACAATAAACTGTTAACTCCTTAGCAGTCCATCATTCCCTCCCTTAAACTGTATGCATAATGCATTCAGTTTATGTTAGGAACTTCACACACACCCAGCAAGCTACGAAGCTTCAAAAACACCTTTAATCTAGCAGCTTTGTCATGATGTTAGCTACCTAATCTTGAGTATTGCAGTGATTCAAATCAACCATACCATCTCTTACCAAATCACGAAGAAAGTGAAACTTGATGTCAATGTGCTTGCTTCTCCCGTGAAGAACAAGATTCTTGGACAGTTTTATAGTTGAACTGTTACCACACAAAACTTTAGAGCATTTCTCCTGCACATAACCAAGCTTCTCTAAAACTCATCTTAACCAAATACACTGACAAGCACATGAAGCAGCAGCGATGTACTCAACTTCAGTGGTGGATAGGCTAACCACAGGTTGCTTTTTAAATGACCATGACACTGCTCCACAACCAAACAAGAATACATACCCCAAAGTACTCTTGTGATCATCTATGTCTCCAGCAAAATCACTGTCTGAATAAGCTATGAGTTGCTTACAACCTCCTTTTTGGTAGAAAATCCCCAAATCAGCGTTCCCTTCAAATATCTAAGCAACCTTTTTGCTGCCAACCAGTGTTGCTCTGTAGGACACGACATGAACCTGATAAGACTCACATCATACGTCAAATCAGGTCTAATTACAATTAATTACATAAGACTCCTAATTAGAGGTGTTAAAGAGGATACGGCTCAACCTATCAAATTAGTGTGTTATGTTAACCCTTGGTCCTTATACGAGTCTTGTCGTGTCTTTATTTTTGGCCCTTGGGCTTTGACATGCAGTGTCGTGCCTGGCCCATAACTTATTTATTTTATTTTTATTATATATTTATTTAATTATTTAGTTAAAAATTATTAATAATGCTTTAAAAAGTTAAAAGTGAGAGTTGAACTCTCAACTTCTTATTTAATAGATTATTATAAATTCATTAGATTATGTCCAATTTTATTTAAATGTAAAAAAATTTATTTATTTATTGATTTTTTTAAATTAAATTTTAAAATAATAATACTTTGCGTGCTATGCCGTGCTACTCCTTTTAACTAACAGACCGTGCCTTTTTGGCCTGTTTGACACCCTTACTCCAAACCACTTGCTTAAACATACTTGCATCAGCCTTAGCTCCTTTTTCCTTTGTCAGCAACTACAGGATTCTTTACTGAGTTGCTTTATCTATGCCAAATCTTTCTAAAATTTCACGAGCATACTTCCTTTGACACACATAAATTCCATTTGAATTCTGTAACAATTCAACCTCGAGAAAATACCTTATTTTTTCCAAGTCAGACATGTCAAATTCTAGCATCATTGAGTTCTTAAATTCATCACACATGCTCTTGTCATTTCCAATAAAATTCAAATCATCAACATAAAGACTAACAATTAAGATCTTACCTCCTTCCTTTAACTTAGTGAACAGGGTGTGTTCACAATAACACTTCTCAAAGCCTTCTTTAGCAAAATAGGCCTCAATCTTATTGTACCAAGCTCATGGAGCTTGTTTAAGGCCATACAATGCCTTATTTAGCTTATAAACTTTGTGTTACTCGCCCTTCTTATTATATCCCCGAGGTTATTGCACAAAGACTTCCTCACTAAGCGCGCCATGGAGAAATGCGCTCTTCACATCAAGCTAAAAAAATACTCCAACCTTCTTGAGCTGTTATGGCAATTACCAAACGTATGGTATCTAATCTTGCAACTGGAGCATAAACCTCTATGTAATCAACCGCATATTCTTGTGCATACCCCTTAGCCACAAGTCTAGCCTTGCACTTGTCTATCTCACTGCTTTCATTGAGTTCTGTTTTAAAAACCCATTTAACTCCAATGGTCTTTACTTCTTCAGGTAAGATAGTCATCTCCTATGTTTTATTATGTTCAATAGCCTCAATTTCTGCATTCATGGCATCTTTCCATTTTTTGCTCTTCATAACTTCCTCAAAAGTAATGGGATCAACTTCTGTGAAAATCATCATGGCATTCAAGTCCTCCTCTTCTGACAAACCCTCTCCAATTTCATAATCTTGCATCCAAGGTGGAACTCGTCTTACCCTCCCTTCAATTGGACCAGAGGAGTTCTCATCATGTGACTTACTAGAAGGTAAGCTAGTGTCATTTGAACTAGCTCCATTTGTGCCATTTAAGCAACTTCTTCATTCTTGTTGACTTCTGCATCAAGTTCCCCTTCATTCTCAGCTTCACCACCTTCATCTTTACTATCACCCCATTCTTCCATGCTTCTTCCCCAATTTTAACCATCGTTCTCCTCAAAAACAACATCCCTACTAACAATTATCTTCATAGAGACCGGATCAAACAACCTGTAAGCTTTTGACTCATTGCTCACTCCCAATAAAACACACTTAATGCTTCTATTTTCCAACTTTCTTCTTTTTTATTCTGGTACATGCACATAAGCCAAGCACCCAAAAACTCTAAAATACCCTACTGTAGGCTTCAAACCACTCTATGCTTCCTCTGGAGTCCTATCTTGCACAACTAGGTTAGGACACCTAATCAAAACATGCACACACCATCTCACAGCTTCTAGCCAAAAAGCTCTTGGAACTTGCTTCTCAGTGAGCATACAACGCACCAAATTCATCACAGACCTATTCTTCCTCTCAACAACTCAATTTTATTGAGGAGTATAGGCTGTGGTTAATTGCTTGGTTATGCCATTTGCCTTATAGAACTCCTTAAACTCATTCGAGGTGAACTCATCACCCTGTCAGTCCTTAAACATTTAACGTAAGCACATGTTTCCTTTTCAACACAAGCCTTATAACTTCTAAACATGGCAAAAGCCTTTGATTTTTCATGTAAGAAGTAAATCCAAGTCTTACGACTAAAGTCATCAATAAAGCTCAAGAAATACCTCTTGTTGATATTTGATGCAGGCTTTATAGGACCACATATATCAGCATGTACCAGCTCCAGCTTCTGTGACGCCTTCCACGGACTTCTTTTTGGAATGGATTCCCTGTGTTGCTTTCCAATCAAACAAGCTAAGCATAACTTTTCAAGAGTTCTAAGAGAAGGCAAGCCATTGACCATCTTTTTGTATGTAAGGGTTCTCAACCCTTTGAAGCTCAAGTGTCTAAATCTACAATGCCATAGATGACTCTCATTCTCTATCACAACTTGAAAACAAGTAGTAGGTTTAGGCACCATTGTTGTGAGCACAACAAACTTTCTGTTTGCGCTCATCTCAAATCGAATAATTAGACCTTTATTAGGATGAAATACTCTGCACTTTTCATGTTGAATCAGAATTGTCACATCCTTTTCTTGAAGTTGCCCCACACTTAATAGGCTATTTTTCAACTCAAGAATGTAATTGACCTCAGAAATTATCTAAGTGATTCCATTCACTTGCATTCAAACATTTCCTTTCCCCACAATTGCCATCTTTGAGTTGTTGCCTAGTTTCACAATTTACTTGAATTGATCATCCAAATTTGAGAACCATTCTTTATTCCCACTCATGTGATTATTGCATCCTGAATCGAAGAACCAGACTTCTTCTCTCTTAACATGATTTAGCTTTACATATGACATTAATGCAACTCTTCACCTTCATCTAGCTCTGCATAGTTGGCTCCTTTCTCCCAATTGGGACACTCATACTAAAAGTGCCCCAATTTGTGACACTTAAAGCACTCGATAATGGCTTTGTTAAAAGATTGTCAGCCATGACCTCTTGCTCTACCTCTAAACATTTCCCAACCTCTTTCTCTACTTTTGGTGTCTTCATAAGTGACCTTGAGAATCTGGTTCTCTTCTCGATGACCATTCATTCTTTGCTCATGAACAAGCAAACTACTTTACAAATCTTCGATGGTTAGTGTGTCCAAATCATTGGATTCTTCAATAGAACAAACCACATAATCAAATTTTGAAGTCATGGACCTCATAATTTTCTCTTTGATGATTGTTTGACTCATTTTCTCACCATGAGCCTTCCTTTTGTTAGCTATAGTGAGAGTACGAGCAAAATATTCATCAACAATTTCTCCTTCCTTCATGTGAAAAGCCTTAAAGTCTCTCCAAAATGCTTGCAATTATGCCCTCATCACCTTAGTAGAGCCTTAATATTTCTATTTCATGGAGTCCCATATACTCTTTGTTGTGTCTCTGTTAAGTATAGTCTCCATAATATTCCGATCGTAGCTTGGAAAAGATAATTCTTTACCTTCAAATCCTTCAACTTAGCATCCTCGACTTCTTTGCATTGTGCCTTACTCAATGCAGGGATGTCTTTAGTTTCAAGTATTCCGTCCTCCATAAGGCCCCAATATTCCTTTGAAAGAAGGAAATTTTCCATCAACATTGACCAATGGTCATAGTGACCATTGAATTTTGGAATTGAGGCTTACATGAAACTACTTTCTCCTACCATCCCTTTCAACTCCACACTATCAAGAAACTATTGTTCCTTTTCTTCACACAAGAATAAGCCCCTGTGATAGGGTTCTAATACCAAATGTTAAAAACACTTAGAGAACTATAGCTTGAAAGTTTAAAATGAAAGTCTCTGCTTTATTGATAACAAACTGCAGGCTTATAAAGCCTTTCATAAAGAGATAAAATCAAAGTAACAACCCACGTTTGAAACTCCCTAGAATCGTGGTAACAGACTAAGAAGATTTTTCAAAATAAAAACAACTACTTCCTAAAGAATAGGACTTACTAGCAAACTAAAACAATAAATGGTTAACTCCTTAATAGTCTATCAGAAAATGATAAACATATATAAAAAAAAAAAAAAGCAGACAAAGCAAATAACAGAAATAGAATAAAGCAATAAATGATTTTCAATCTTAGTATAGACTATATATGTTGTCACATATACTGAAGTTACTAGGATTATACTAACTCATACAACAAAGTAATCAAATACAACAATATAATGTAATAAATTCACTTAAGTTTCAATCTTAAGTTGTAACATCTACGGATTGCTTAAGGTAACCCACTCAACATCCAATTTACTAAAGAAAATAAACAGTTATACAGACTTGATAAAGATAAATGCATATACGTCTATTAGTTGGGATCACTTGTCATAACTACGTAGGCTGCTATCATCAATTGTTACCACATCTACTTTGATCCTCGCCGGATCTAGCTCATCTCCAAAATCACACTATCACGTAGTGTGATACTAATACATGTGATCAAATTAAAGTGAATCATAAACCATATTAAAGTCACCCAAATTTAATGTTCAATAAAGACTCTACCTTATAATAACAATACAAAAATATAGTCAATGTTGTTATTATAGTAACTCCGTTTGATAAAATAATTTAATCAATTCCTCCACTATCTCATATCTCAATATAGAAAAATATCAATGTATTGAGAATATGTTTTATTTTTCAAATAATGATTTATAAAAATTTTCAAATGAAATTATCACATCCAAATTACTAAGACGAAACAATACTTAACGATTAGTGATATAAAAAATATAAAATATTTTTCGAGAACTCAAGAAAATATTTTTTACAAAGTCAAATTTTTACTTAACAAAAAATTCAGCTCATAAAAAGGTATAGAAAGAAGTATGCAAGAATTTTTAAATAAATAAGAGAGAGATAGGGTATTTATAACTAATTTTTTTAATTTTCAATACCCTTGCTAACCCCCTTGTAGGTACCTTTTTGTGCATCTCAGTGACGCCTCACTAAGTGAGCCCCCTGCAAAGTATCAACGAGTTCCAACAAGCCACAAATCCATCTTGTGCATGCTCACGGACCACTCTCTGACCATTCCCACGAAGACCCCATTGAGATCCTCAGTAAACCACCAAAAACTAGTTTTTTTAAATAAAAACTCAATCATTTCAAAATTTACAAATATTTGCCAAAAGAGAAAATCAAATGCAAGAAAAAAACCCAGCTATGAATAGCTATGTATATTACATGCTCTTAACCATCCCTTGGTGTGTAAAGTATTAAAATTTAAGTGAGTGTATGCAATACTAATTACAAATAAAGTACTGTATAAAGAGGTAAACAAAAATACTAAGTAAAATAAACAGACTATATTTTGCACACACAAATGCTAACAAAGATTCAAAAAGACTTATAAAACTTACAAATTTATTATTTATTAAAAGAGTCAATTAAATAAAAACACAAAAAGTAAGAGAATTGTGGAGATGCTGAATTGAAGAATTACAAAAAAAAAAAAAAAAAAAAAAACTTATATAAGTAATTATTTGCATATTTGTTTTTAGTGATCTGGTGGGAGGATTTTATCAATCTTTTATGTTAAATTACATGTTCAAAATATATCAAAATATTGTTTGATCTATAAAAAAAAAAATTGGAGGTAGATCTCAAATCTGAAGTCTCTAATGAGAGTTGATAATATAGTGGTTGTTACGATGATAATGCATGATAGTAATAATTGTAATAAGATGTGATTAATTTTATTTTAATTTATGAATTAATGCATGCATTAATTTAAGGTAAAAATTATTTTTTAGAAGTATAAATGTAATTTATTATTATTTGAGTAAGTTAGATGGTATTTTCTATTAATTATATTGCCTTTTTCTTTAATCAAGTATTAATCAATTATATTTTTAAAAAAATAATTGTATTAATATTATATTATCATTTATTTTATAAATAATAATATAAAGACTATTTACACAAAAATACTTTATTTTATGCTAAGAGGGAATTCTTTTTTTTTTTTTTTTTTTTTCCGAAATTGATACTCAATTATTATAAAATCATAAAAGATTGGCAATTATAATTTATATGCATGGGATTGATTATACATAAAATTAAAATATCTAATACTTATGTAATTGTATAAATAATATGTCTATTATATATAGTGGTATATTTCAATTTTAACTTCTTTTTTTCACAAATTATTTGTCAAAGGTAGAGTATAGGTGAGATGGTATTTGGAACCAATCATATATACAATAATAAGCTAAAAAAAATTCTTGAACATATTATAGTTATTATAGTTAGGGGTGTATATTTCATGGGTTAGTTAAATTTTGCACTAAAATTATAATCGAATTGCTTCTTAAAAATTAGGAATCGATCTGATTCAATAAAAACTGTAAAATCAATTCAAACCTAGCCCTTTAGACTGGGTTGGATGGGTTTTTTGTGATTTTTTTACTCATCAGGTTTTAATTTTAATTTTATTTTAATAATAAAATAACTATTATTTGAATTGTTGTGCATTAAAATCTCTCAAAAATTAGATGATAGGGTACGTGAATTGTATAATTTTATTTCAAAAAATAAAAATAAAAGTTAAGTATTGCAAAAAGATTTATATTTTAAATACTGAATTTAAAACCTAATTTTTTTTTTCAAATAAGAAAGCTATAGAAGCATGTGTTGTAATTATAAATATTATAAAAATTTATTTAATTTCATATCAATATCAATTAAGTATATATTATTTGTATCAAAAAGTATTTAATTAAATAATAGTTAAGTGATTAAATAAATATTAATATGATGTATATGTGTTGTATGTTACGTATAAATATAATTTTAATAATTATTTATTAAAATAAAATAATTATATCTACACAAATACTAATACATTTATTTTTAAAATTTTATTTAATAAAATATAATATAAAATTAATAAAATAATATTATTAATAAATTCGATGAGTTTTTTTTATATTTTCAATATTAAGAATCGATTCAATCTATCTTGAATAAATTTTTGAATTTTAGAACTAATCAAAGATAAACAATCGAACAATATAAATTAGATTTTTTGAATTAAATAAGTTGGATCGTACCGGATAAACTTTGAACACTCTTAATTATAATATAGTTATAAAATGGAAGTTAATACATATGTAATTTGAGGGGCAAATTCAATTATTAGCAGCAATTATTAATTATTTTAAGTAAGAGTTACATGCTTATGTCACCGTATATATCAATAATAGAATTTGAACTCACGCTTTTTATGTTTTACAAAAATATATATTATTATATTATAATATAATTAATGGCATCTAGTAATTCATAAAAAATATTAAAAAAATAATTAAAAATAATATACCTAAAATTTATAATAATAAAATTAACATTTTAATAATATTAAATATGTAATATTAAACATTTAATATTAAACGGATCTAAATTATTGTCATTTAATTCTAATTAAATAAATGTTAAAAAAAAAACGATATATTAATCCTTTTTTTTAATTGTGAAATTATAAGTTTGAATACAAAAAGTACTATTTTTTATTACAAATTTTAAGGGTATTATTTTTATTATTTTTTCAAAATATTAATAAAAAATAATTTAGACTCATAACTTATATGTTATATAATTTATTAGAATGATTTTGAGAAAATAAATGTTAATATTATCGATTTTTGTACATATTTTATATTTAATTTTTTTTATATTACGTTAAATGTTAAAATTATTTAAAAAAAATAATAATAATTTAGTTAAAGTTTATGGATAATATGTATATTTGTTACTGTATAATAAATAAGAATTCAAATTGATACGTTGAATTGAAGGAATAATTTATTTGTAGTTAATACTGATGAGTGGTACATGTGTGATTGAGAAATGCGTGCTTAATTCATTCATTTTCTTTAATTTTTTAGTATGAATTAAATTGTCATAGCCAAAATAAATAAATTGATTTGACCAATGCAATTTTGCATGAACCTGCACTCATCCTCTATTGACTGGTAGGGTCCTGAATAGTGAATACCAATGAAATACACGAGATCACGAGTGTCATGCATCGGCTGTATTCATTGTATGAAGACAACAAGATCACGAGGATTTCACTCTACCACTGCCCCTAGTTAATTTTGGAATTTATTTTCCTTTTTAATATTTTATGCTAAAATAAAAATAATAAAAATAATATTTTTTAAAATTTATAACATTAAAAATAACATAATTTATATTAAATTATATATTTTTACTATTATAAAAAGGATTGTAATATAATTTTTTTTAACGTTATTTAAGTTGAATTATAAGAATTTGGACTTAATGAATGTTAAATATTGATTAATTAGGTACTATTTATTATTATTAAAATATTATTTTTATTATTATAAATTTTAAAGATATTATTTTTAATAATTTTTTAAATAATTGTCGCATTCGTTATATAAATATATATTAACCACCGTTATATCACAAACTCCATGTTTTCATGGCTCCACAGCAATTAATGGAATCGATCTTGGGGGCAATAATGTCAATTTAGCCCACCAACGAACATGAATCAAACACAAAACTCGCAAATACAGCTATTCTTACTATAAAAAATAAAAATAAAAAATAAACATTTTATTCAATATAATTTGTCAATATCAGGTATTCATATCTACCACCACCACCTTAATATTGTTACTATATTTTCCTCAGCACAATACATTATTACGTATAAAAATAATTTTTTTTTTTAATAATTTAAATTTTTGAAAGAGTTAATATTAGAACTGAATGTTCTTTGTTCAAGATCTAACAACTTCAATTTATTGAATTATAAGTGTTTGACCTACGATATACATTGATCTAACATTTGTGAAGGAATGAGAAATGTATAAAATAATTGTTAGCTTTTTTTCCAACAACTTAAGCTTTGAGGATAGTTGATATAGTAATAATTTCTAATATGATATTAAAATTAGAGATCATTTGCAATATAGAGTTAACATGGTATTAAAAAAGATACTAATTATTGATTGTAAGTATTTAATTTAAATAATATAAAGTCAATATTTATAAATATTTATATATATTAAAAAAATTAATGATTAATAACTTTTAATATTCATATCTATCACTACCATCTTAATATTTGCAGTATATTTTCCATAGCACAATACATTGTTACCATTTTAAGATTTTTCATGTGATTAACGAACTTGAATTTTCAAAATTATTATATACATAATTGAATTTTCTTTGCATTATTCATAATTATGTGATTGAACCATATTCAGGATGAGGTTCTATTCTATTATTTTATTGCAACTGTTTTTATTAAAAGTTTTCAAAGAGGCTTTAAATTTTTCACTAAAATAATATCTCGTTATATTAGACGCAATATTGTTCATATAGTCTAACACTATTGCTCTATTTTTTATTTTATTTTTAAATATATATTTTTTAGTTTGATATTTAGTACAATAAATTTGAGATTAAAAAAAAAAAAATAATGCAAATTTTCAATAATTTTACCTTAAAGGTTTCACTAAAATAAAAATAAAAAGAATATTTTAAATAATATACTTTTTAGTGCGATATTTAGTTTGGTAAGTTGGAAATGAAAAAAATAGTGTAACTTTTTTATTAAAATAGTACAAAAATTATTTTAAAATAGAATTTTAGATTATAAATGGTGAACATTGTCACTTTCACTCTTATTATTAGCATATTATACGATATTTAATTTAATTTTGGATAACTCTATTTCAAAATAGTTTTTGATTTTTGCTAATATTAGAGTAATGATTTTATATTTAAAAATTAGGAGAAAATTTCAATTGTTCTAATAGCAGTACATTTTACCTTAAATTTATTATTAATAAATATTGAATGAATGGTTCTATGAATAAAATGAAGGAAATTAAATATCATGTCACAAATGAGAGTGAAAAAAAGATTGAAAATGAAAATATTTTTTTTAACAAAAAATGAAATTATTATAAATCACTAAAAAAAAAAATTCAGTGTGAGTGAAATTCTTAAATGTATTTGAGTTAAACAAATTTCATATCTAGAATTATGTTTGTAAAATTTTTACATATTCAAACAAAAATAAAATGTAACACAAATTTTATGAATGTGTGGAATTTTTTTACATATACTTATAACAGTTACATGTGTTTTCGATTTTAACACATACTTGTAACGGTTAGTCGGTTACAAATATGAAATTTTTACACGAGTATTTATAAATTATATAAAATTAAAATTTTGAAAAAAATAAAATCATTTATAATAACATTGTTAAATATAAAAATATTAATAAAATGCACGTACAAATTCACGTGTTTTATATTTTATATACATATAATATCTTATATTTTATTAAATATTTATTAAATTTATAATTGAAAATTTAAAAATATGAAAACTAATGTAATTTAATGTAAATGAATAAATTAATTAAAATTTTATAAATAAAATTAAGTAGTTTATTTTGTTATATTTAATCATGATTTTCACGAATTATAAAAGACTTAAAAGAATTATAACACTATTATTCATATTTTATATATGTATTAAATTATATAATAGTATATATATATTTATAATTAAATTAAATTATTAAATAAACTATCCAAAATTTATTACCTATGTATTTGTATATTTATAATAATAATAACATATATTATAAAATAAAGTTAGAGTGTTCTCAAGTATTTATTAGGATAACTCATATATGGTTATTTGTATTAGAGTAACATTAGAGCATGATTTTTTTTTGAACTATACTATTAAATACTATTTTATTTAAATTATTAAAATAAAATAAAAATAATAATAAAATTAAAAATTATGATACAGTAATAATATAAAATACTATTACAAAAGTCATGTTTCGTAACGATAATTATTGCATTGAAAAAAAAACGATATTATTGCATTTAAGATTGGTGGGTCCGAATTATGCTTGGTTTGGAAGACGTCGTGGCAATACTCTATTGCAAAAATAGAAGAAACCGGAGCATAAAGACTATAGAAGCTGAAAGCGAAAGAGAGCGTTGTCCGATTAATAGACTTTAGAGTCACCAGTTTTGTGCTTTGAAAACTAAAGCCAAGCTTACTTCCATTATTGGATCATATCCGACACCCCGCTTGTTCTTTGAGTCTCGCCAGAATGTCCAACTTTTAACGGCAAATTTGATAGGGAATAACTCTTTCCGTCGCCGATAGGAGCCTTGGGATCAAGTCAGGAACTGAGGAATTCTTCTTTGGGATCTAAATTCGAAATCAAAGTATGAGAAACGCTAACAATAGTGTTGAAACTATCAACGCCGCCGCCACTGCTATTGTATCTGCCGAAGCTCGAACCCAACCCTCTTCTGCCCCTGTAAATCTCTCTCTCCCTCTCTCTGTGCGTATGATATTTGTATTTGTGTCTATGCATATAAATTGGTTTTAATATCGGATTCCTGTGTGTTCTATTTTCAATTTATTTTTTCCATCTGTTGCTCAGGAGCTGTGGGAAAGTAATTACAGAATTGGAGAGTTGGATCTCGACCTTTATGCTTTTTTTTTCCTAAATATATTATTTCGAGCGTAAATAGGTATATTTATGACGAAAAAGAACACAATTATGGCGGATGCATCTTTGTTCTTTGATTTGCTCTAAATTTATTTTAGCTGTTGGTTGATTTGCTTTTCTGGAGTTGTTGGTTGCTTGGGAATCAGGGGGAAAGGAGAGAGAGATTATATTTATCAGATAATTTTTCATTAATAATTAATTCACGTTAACAGTACATGTTTTGTGAATTTCGTTGCTTTGTTGACAACTGACTTTTGTGCGATATAAAGTTTTACTTTTTATCTTTGAAAAATGTAAACGGATTGACCTAAAGTACCTTCGTCCTCGTTCGATCAAGTGGGGTCTTATTGTTCATTTCAAAATTCACCACTTTAATAGAATTAGCTCCAAACCTGTTTCCTTTTATACTTGATATTGGGTCGATGGGCTAAAATTAAACCCTGATCCACATAATTACTGTATTTAAGGTTTAGTCTAAGCTTAAAGCCTTAAACCACTACTCAGTACCCCCTATTTTTCACTGACATAAAATTCTGGTCAATGGTCAAATGTAATAGAAAATTAGCTTGGCCCTTGCACTTTCGTTAAAACTCGCACTTTACTGTGTGTTTGGTTCTGACCTGGTGTAGACACGTCACATACGTTGAGTTTCATATAGAAAAATGGGGTGTTTTTATGCTTATGCTTTTGCTTGTGCAGGCCTAGATGTATCTTTGTCACTGACTCGAAGTCCTTGTGCTATTCTAATTCTGTATAATCCCCTCTTACAAAAAGAAAAAAGAAAAAGAATATAAAAGCAAAGGGTTAATTTAAGAGTGTGGAACTTGGACTGAAAAAGATGTTATTAGCATAAAGACCAGGCATGTGAAATGTTACTCCTCCTACCCACATACTTGTTCTTTCACCATAATCATAAAAGTTGTGGGCTGGTGGTCCTCTCTGGTGGCCTACGCAAATAGTGATTTTAGAGTCAAGAAATACTCGATTTCGGCAACTAGGATAAGTTTGAGGGAATTTCACTTGTCAGTCAAGAGAACCAGGGGGGCATTATCTATATATCCATTGAATAGTAGTACCTTACACATTATGTGAGCCTGCATTGCCAAGTTCCAATTATGTGCAAGACAGAGAATTATTTATGCTGCAGAAACATGTTTAGTTTTAGCTTCACTATGAAACCTTATAAGCATCTGGGATAGTTGGACAAATTTGTTCTATAATAGCTTGTTGAGAATATTAACCGACAATAATTGTGCCTTCAATTTTGAAATTATCATTGTGTCAAAGACAAAGCTTGTCTTTTCTCTTTGACCTGTATTTTTATAGCATCCCTGCTTTCTCCTTATGATTTTCCTGATATTGATGGATGTGCCGCAGCTTTTAAGATGGCAAGACCTTCAAGAAAATTATAATGCTTGTAGTGTTGCTAGACAAAGCTGATAAGAGAGCTGCTTCCCCGTTATCTTTTTGCAAATATGTATGAGAATGCTGAGAGAGATGGATATTCTTGCTTACCTTTGTATATGGATCTAAATCTTGATTATAGCCGGTTAAGATTCCATATTAGTGTTTCGATTGTACTAAATTGTCTTGTCAAAATTTTTTGAGGTCTTTCTAGTTGATTGTGTTAAAATCCGTAGTCAATGACGTTCATTTTCATTTGATTGCAGAAAAGAAGGTGGGGAAGCTGCTGGAGCTTGTACTGGTGTTTTGGATATCATAAAAGCAACAAGAGGATTGGCCATGCTGTTCCTGTTCCTGAACCAACTGTATCAGAAAGCATAACGGTCCCATTAGCTGAAAATCAAACGCGCTCAACTACCATTGTACTACCATTCATTGCCCCTCCGTCCTCTCCGGCCTCTTTTCTCCAATCTGATCCTCCATCTTCCTCCCAATCACCAGGTGGATTGATGTCCCTCACTGCCCTTTCTGTCAATGCCTACTCTCCTGGTGGACCTGCATCAATCTTTACCATAGGTCCTTATGCATATGAAACCCAGTTAGTCTCACCGCCAGTATTTTCTACTTATACTACTGAACCATCTACTGCTCCTTTCACCCCACCACCTGAATCTGTGCAACAGACGACACCTTCATCACCTGAAGTTCCTTATGCTCGACTTTTGACATCTTCACTAGACAAAACTCGAGGAAACAGTGGGACAAATCCAAAGTTTGTGTTATCCCATGGCGAATTTCAGCCTTACCAACAATATCCAGGAAGCTTAAGTGGATATCTCATATCACCGGGATCAGCAGTTTCAAATTCTGGCACCTCGTCTCCTTTTCTCAACAAACAAGCTATTCTTGAACTCCGAAAGGGTGAAGCCCCAAAGCTCCTGGGTTTTGAGCATTTCATCACTCGGAAATGGGGTTCTAGGCTGAGTTCTGGATCTTTGACTCCTGAAGGTGTAGGGCTGGGTTCAAGGCTAGGTTCTGGGTCTTTGACACCTGATGGATATGGACTAGGATCAGGAGTAGGTTCTGGATCTTTGACTCCAACTGGTGTTGGGCTGGGTTCTAGGTTGGGTTCTGGATCCTTGACCCCTACTGGTGCAGGGCTGGGTTCTGTGTTGGGTTCTGGATCCTTGACACCTGTTGGCTTGGGGTTTGCATCTAGACATCATATTCTCGTGGAAAACAAGATATCAGACGTTGCTTCTGTCACTAACTTGGGAGGTGGATGTCAAACTGATGAAACTTTAATTGATCACAGAGTGTCATTCGAGTTAACTGGTGAAGGTGTTGCACGATGCCTTGCAAACAAATCTGCAGCATCTATTAGAAGTATATCATTATTAAATGATATAACTACAGAAAGCTCGATTGATGAAGAGGAAATATCAAAAGATGGTGATAATTTTGATGGGTTGTCCATCTGCAAAACTTCGAGTGGAATGCAAGAAAACGAAAATGGAGGAGGAGATCATGGCTATCAGAAGCATCGATCAGTCACATTAGGGTCAGCTAAGGAGTTCAACTTCGATAGCACAAAAGCGGAGTTCTCAGAGAAGCCAAGATTAAACTCTGAGTGGTGGGCCAATGAAAAGGTAGATGGGAAGAACCTTAAAACTGGAAACAGCTGGTCTTTCTTTCCAATGCTGCAGCCAGAGGTCAGCTGAGAGATAGAAACAGAGGAAGACGGCTTTCCTTTACCATGCAAAGACCTTGAAAATGGAAAAAAAAAAAAATACTAACCCATTTGTTTTGAATCTAGAGAATTCTTCTTTGGAGATGCATCTTGGTTTACTCGGGATCAAATTTTGATGGATTGATTGACAGAAGGTGAAAGGACTGCCTTCGAATGCATTACTATCCAAACTGCACAGCAGAGAGGAGAGAGTTTATAGATGTCTAGTATAAGTAGTAATAGAAGATTCTTTTAAAATATTTGTGTAAATACCAAAGAAACAACATTTAACATATAGGAGTTTCGTTGTAGAATTTTTTTTTTTTTTTTTTTTCTCTTGTAATATGCAAAAATAAAAGTTTTATATCAACTATCTGTAACTGAGCTTGTCCTATACTATTGCTGCCATACCTAGAAGCCAGAATTTTGCTTCTTTTTATTTTTATACCTTTGCCATTTCAGGTTTTACATACAAATCACTAGTGTTATGACAAGTAGCGGATATTTGATGTTTGGGCGAAGTGTCGGACATGCCACCAAGATCTTATTAGTGTAACATCATCTGAATGCTGGATGATATGATCCTGCAAAGTGCAAACGACATCAAAGAATTATATCTCGTTCAAAATATGATTTGGCAAATAAGACTCAAATCTTTTGTTTTAAGCCGTTCGAATTTAAATTAAAATTATCTTAATGCGAGCTCAGGGTGCATAAAAAAATGATTGCTGTAATGAGGCAACTGGGTTGTTGCATTTTGCTGCTTATGGTTACTGCCAGAAGTAATTATGCTGGCTTAGGATAAAGCAAGACTCATTTCTGCTACGTAGTTGGCCAAATCTTATGTCCCTATATATTTTGCTTAGCTAAGCCAAATTTGATTACAAGCACAAAGAACAAACCGGCTTTTGCAGATAACTAGCTTTACTCTTCTGAAAACCAAGAGGTTTGAGGAGAGACCATTTTGATCTAATAATTGAGTTGGATATAATCAGTGTCCGAGCCAGAAAATTTGTTTAGACGGGTTACATCAATCATGTTTTAGAATACTAAATATTAAATATAAGACTCATACCAGAAGCAACGAGTTCTAATTCAACAACATAAAACTTATTTTAACAGTCTATAATTCAAATATTATTTACAGTTGTAATAGCTTAATTGTGTAAAATATCAAGAAAAAAAAAACTATTATATGCATAATTCATACTTATTTAAAGCCCAAACTCAATTATATATAATAGATATTATCAATATATGACAAATTATTTTTATTATTTTATTCATAATATATCTTATAAAACCTCTCAATATAATTATTCACTATAATCATTATTTTCTTATGAAGAAAAATTTCATGAAAAATGTCATCATCTAGTAATATTAGTGAAAAGTAGTATTTTAAATTACATGAGTTTTGTGAATTAAAATATAATACTAGTTAAAAAAAAATCATCATTAATGTTAATTAGTTGAATAATTTTTTTTAACATACACCTTGTGTATATGGTTTTATAATATAAATTATGAGTTATTTTTTAATTTTTAGAATCAAAATCATTTAAATAATTGTTATATTTTACAAATTTAAGAAGAAATAAATTGTAATTGTTCATTAAAAGATTAGTTTTTATTAAAAATAAGAGTAGTCACTTTTTAATCCTGAAACATACAAAAATAAATTATAGTTGTTACCTACATATTAAGAATTTACCTTTACATTTTATTAAAAATAAAGAAAAAATATAAGTTATATGTAAATTAGAAGCTAATAAATCATGTGAGATAAAACATTAAGATGGGATGAAGCACGGTTAAGCCTACCACACAGGTACGCCACCGGATATAATAAGACTGCTTAGAATGATATTACAGGAGCTAGTTAATAATAAATTTGTTCATAAATACTCTTATACTCAATATGATTTCCCATTATATTTTAATAATACCAATAGGGCCTGTCATAAGAGTGTTGTTAGTTATTCTTCTTATTAGTTGGTTTGAGACACTTGAATTGCATGTGCTTAGACATATTATCGATATCAAATGTTCAATATTTATAAAAGAAAAAAAATTTATTTTGGACTTAATCCATAATATCTATTGCATAAATAAGTCACTTCTTGTTAATTTATTACTTGTATTTTTTTATTATAATTTTCACTTTTTTTTTAATTTAAGTTTATTGTTTTTATTTATAATTTGATAGTAACTATTGTTTGCCTATTTTTCATGTTAATTTAATAATTTATATTTTTAAAATTTTCAAGTCATTTTAATTTTTTAGTTTTATCATTAGAATTTGTCATTTATTTATATAAATTAGTACTTTATATATTTGACTCAGTTCAACAAATATTTAGTTTAAAGGAAAAATATAAATTAACAAAATGGAAGAGGAAAAAAAAAAAAAAAGGCTAACATCAAAATAATTAAAGTTTAATTATTGTTTTGTATCTTATTGTTGATGTTGATATAAGTATAACATTAATTGTTTTTCTTTCTCACATATTCTATTATATGCCAACAATTAATTTATAATTGGTGTATAGATAATTATATTAGATAAAAATAATTAATAAATATATAAATTATTGTATTTAAAATATGATAATATATATAAATTATTATATAACTTAATGACATGTAATGTTAATGGTTTGTGTGTAAAATGTTAAAAAGTATCAAATAAAAATTAAAAAATGATAAGAGGAAAGAAAAAAAAAAAAGGATGAAAACAAAGGGGGAAAAAGAATAATCAACAAAACAAAATGAAAATGAAGTGGAAAAAAAAAAAGTAGCTATAATTTATAGTTGTCTAAGTATCTTTTTATTTATATTATATATAAAAATTTAAATCATGTTTAATATTTTTTGGATAAAATTATTTTTATATTTTAAGCTATTGATATTAATTATCATTTTAAGATCTATTATCACATTAAATAAAGACTTTAAACATTATAATAGAATAAGAATCAAATCTAGTAAGGACCCTAATTATATAATGATTATCAAATTTAATAAAAACTCTAATCATACGATGATTATCATATTCAATAAAGACTCTAAATATTATTTTACTTTTACCATTAATTGAAAAATATAGGAAAATTAATTTTGTATTTATTTCAAATATGTAGAAATTAACTAAAGAAAAAAATTAAAATAAGTAAAATAATTCACGTGTAAGGCACGTATTCTTAACTAATATATGTAATATGAATGAATGTAATAAGAAATCTAAGATCTAATGTGGATCAAGGTTTGAAATATAAATGTCGATTAAAATATTAATATTTAAATTTTATGGATATGTTAAAAATATTATTGTTGTTGAAAAAAATATTAGTAAAATTCAAAAAAATTATGAACAAATAAAATTATAAAAACTTTAATTAAATTTCAAAAACATCAAAACAATTTATTACTTATTTCTTAAATTAATTGCTTTATTTAATAAATATAAATACAAATATGTTTCATATTTATTTTGACTGATAAATAAAAAAATTATAATATGTAGTTAAAATATTGAAATAATTTAAAATAATAAATTTTATAATTTGTAGAAATAAATAAAGGTATTTAATGATAAATTAGTTTAAAAAATAAATAAAATTAATTACAAATAATATTTTATTAATATTATCTATTTTTTTTATAATATTTATATTATTAACTTATATTTTATTGATAATTTTTTTAGATTAATATTTTGTTGATATTATTTTGAATAATATATATTAATATTGTTATAATTTGAATGTCATATCTTAAATATATTATATCTATCTTATGGTTAGATTTATTTCAAATGAATATTTATCTCTATTGTATCATAAATTTATATATAATTAGAGATAATTAGAGATTCAATATCTATCATATCTTATATTCGAAATTCATATTGTATCTTGTAAACCTATAAATAGGTATTTAACAATGTATTATTGACACAACAATAAATGAGAATTACTTCTACTATTTACTCTCTCTCTACCTTTCTTTTCTTATTTTCTTTAGTTTTATAACACGTTATCAGCACGATTATTTATTAAAGACTTGTGGTTTTATACGTGTGAAATGATATTAGCCATAATATACCACAAACTTTTGTAGTATAATATCAGATCACAAAATTTACAAATTCTTGAATCTTTGTATTCTTTATTATTAAACTTAAATCTTATTTTCATTTAAAATCTATAAAAAAAAAATTTATTTATAGATTGATTTAATTGGGTATCACAATTCAAATTTTTTTTATGGTTTATTTGCCTTTTAAATTTATTAAGTTATTTGGTTTGTATACAAATATCCATATATATATATATTTATATTGTAGTCTCATCTCTTCTTATTTCTTTTTATTCAAATATGGAGATCTGCAGGTATACTATTTAAGATTTAATGGAGATCAATAACTTCTATAACGATCCTACAAAGTATGTATTTTATATTTTAATCCTATGCTATATTATTAAAATAAGTAATATTTTGTTGTTTGTGATTGATAATTTTAACAATGTGTATGAAAGCAATTTGTTTCCATATATAATTATGTTGCGTATTATTTTTTGACAATTTTAAATTTTTGTAAAATTTAATTATAAAAAAATCGATATTGATTGAACCGATTTATGGTTAAAATTGTGGCTAGAATTTTTTATTAAATTTGGGGCGAAAAGTTAACTAATGATACCTTAATTATACAATTATTTATTTATTTATTTATTAAATTGTATATGTGGGTGTGCTTATCTTGATATTTCTTTGAAAATTGATTATTAAGATTTATGCTAATAATTTTAATAAGCTATATGTTATTACTTATCTTTTATTGTTTTTGATACTAGATATATGATAATATGATATATGATAACCTTTGAGTGCTATTATTGTTATCTATTCTAAAATATGTGTACTAATTATTATGATTGAATTTATTGGTTGAATTAATTATCAAATTAATTTACTTAGCATTGGATTAATCTGTTTATAAGTTGTTATGTTGTATAATCTATACATGCATATGTATTACATAAATTGATTTTCAAATTGATTTTTCTTTTAGTTTAGTTGCACAAAGAAAAATTATAAAAAAAGAAAATAAGAAGAAGTTATATATATGACTATTGATTATATGATTTCAATTAATTCTAGTTTTGGTAGCAATATGTAGGAACATGGTATATGACCTTTAGCTGTAAAGTTATGGTTTATTAATTAGCAAATTTTGATATTCTTGAATTATTTGAATTTACATATATCATATTATTTAGTGTGTGGTTGCATGAATAATAAGATCTAAAGAAGTTCTGTTTAGGAGGCTAGTTCTTGAAAGCCTTTGTGCCACTAGTCTTTCCTGGGAATGTTACTCTGTCTAGGAGGTTGGTTTTTAAGGAGGCCTTGTCACACCATTTTTTCCTGAGAGCACTCTTAGTGAATATTAATTGTGTTGCTACATTGCTAAAGTATTTCAAAAAATTTACTTATATTGAGAGCCCACAGGCTATGATGCTAATATAAATATATATTTGAAATTATAAGATATTTTAGAATTATATCTATGTCATTGATTAAGAGCCCATAGGCTACAATGCTAACATAATATATGATGAAATATATTCAGTACCTCATATATGCTATTAAGTAGCAATATTGAGAGCAAAATTGATATCATAAAAATATTTATATGTTATTTTATGAGTAAAATATACTATTAAAATAACAAGATAATAGCATTTATATGAACAGTATATATCCTAAATATGATTATAGATATAAGGGCATTTTGATTATATGATCCTTAAAATAAATATCATTTGATGTTGACATTGAATTGAATATAATCAAAGGAGAAAAATATATATTGAAGGAGTGCAAGTGATTAATTTGATAATCACTATCCAATCTTGATCATTCAAGATTTTTAAGATCTCAATATCATTAACCTTTTATTTGAAAAACTTTGGAGGAAAAAAAAAGGTTATTTAATCATATATTTTATTGAGAGCCAAAAGGAATATATACATAGATCTCGTGTATGCTTACATAGCAACATTGAGAGTAAAATCAGTAATAATTATGAATCTTTTATATGCTATCTTTACAAGTAAAATTTGCTAATACAATAGCAATAGAGAAACACACATATATATTTAAATATGATGTGCTTGTATAAATTATTAAAAAAATAAAGAAATTTTGATCATATCATTACTAGAAGTAAATATTATATGATGATCATGTACTTGGTTAAGCTATTCTGTTACTATTGTCAATATAGTAGTTACTATTTTATTGTATTATTAAAGCTCATACAAATAAATAAAATTTATTTTGAAGTTGTTAAATTGTGATGTATTTGAGCTAAATTTAATAATGGACAATGAGCTTCCACAGAAGCAGAACAAGAGAATATTAATTAAAGTCCAATATTTTTTCAATATTATCCCGTATATATCCCCTTTTGATCTTGATGGATAATGATGGATGAAAAAATCTAAAGTGGGCTTATAACTATTATCTATCAATTTAAATTGTGAACACTTATATGTTTCAAAGATAATGCAACAATATTCATGATTGTTGAATAATATATGAGTTAATACAATTTCATGTATAATCCAATAAAAGACTTTGAAAAGCTAAAGTATAATGAATTATATTATATATAACTGTGCTCAAATTTCTCAAAGTTGATGAGAAATTTAATATTTTGAATATATTTAGCGATAGTGACATTGAAGACTACAATCATAATATAATATATAAAGTCACAAATAGAAGCTTAATTTGAAAAGTCTTTAGAAAGGTCAATCTTATGATTAAAATTGCACGGATGATGCATATGTTGGTCTAAAGTATAATACCACAAATACATGACTAGAAGTCAATATTTAAAAAGCTTCTTTCGATTTATATCGTAAATATAAAATAAATTTTGATATATAAAGTTTGAATAATTATCATGAAGAATCAAAATTGGTTCTGTATACAATAGAAAGTTAAACGGTTGTGGACTAAAGTCCAAACCTTTCTTTATTCAATAACTATATGTGTTACATGTTCCTAAGGTAAAATGAACTCACTGTATTTGACAAAAGTTGATAGTGAATCTCATGCCTTTGAAAAATCATATATTGTGAAAATAATATTGTCAGCTTTATTATAGAATATGATATATTTTGGGTTCAGTTTAACCCACAAATTTATTATTAATTTTTAATTGCAGCTTACATCAGTGGCAAAATAAAGTTGCATTAATCATATTGCATAGACTCAACACATTGAGATGAGCCCATTAATAAATTAAAAATATGTGTTTTGAGTTTTTATTTATATTGAATCCTTTGAAGGGTAAGCAAGCTTATTATATAATTTTGATAAATAAAAATAATTTTCGCCATTAGGGGGACTGAAAAAAATTAATGGCCTGAAATTACTTAAAATGCATTAATTTTATGGAACATGAGGTTAAGAAAATTACTCGATAATAGAGTACTATATATTGTTGATGCATTTAAATAGTGAAAAGTTTAGCTGTAAAATGCTCAAGTAATTATTGAAGTCCCTATAGGACAATGAAATAAAAATAGCAGCAAACATTCATAATTTATCAAAAACTTACTAATTATATTGGTGCAAAAATAATATTATTATTGTTGGAATAAAATAGTTAATACTCTAAGAAATGATATCGAAAAAGATTATAACTATTGACTCCTATTGAGTCTTAGGTACTTGATATAAAATGATATCATTTCGATGACGGGAGGAATAAAATATTAATATTGTACAACATATTTTTTTTATTATCTCTTTAATAATGTTAAAAGTTAAAAGTGAAATAGATATAATATGAACACCTAAAATGTTCGATAAATATTTATAAGGACTAGTTGTCCAAGTGCCTAAAAATGTAAAATGTGTTGAAAACACATAAATTTACGTAAAATATAATGGGGTTATGAGATACAAAATTTTACTCCCGTGTGTATATAATGACTTTAAAATGTGACTAATGCTCACATAATATTATTTATATATAGTTACTGATTTGAATAAATTAATAATACTTATTGCTTATAAAAGCATTAACTTCAAATGTCATTTATTATTATGATAATTCATAGGCATGTACTATTAAAACAATGTGAATGACTACATGAGTTCTAATATTATTTTATGTATTCACATTAGCATTAAAATTTAATATTTTTATGAGTCATATGACTTTATTATGGATACAAAGCATGTTAATTATTTCATGTGTTCTTAAAAAGGATATGACAAAATAAGTTATTTTGTAAAATAATATGTACCTTACAAATTAGTATTTAAATGTACTATTTTATTGAAGTAACTACATTTAGCCTACAACTATGAAATTGTACTACATATAAAGTCAAGTGACGACCAAGTAGGCTCACTCGATGTGAGTTATTACATTTACTACATTTGAGAGATTGTCATAGTGATGTTAAAATGTGTCAATTAAAGGGACATCTCATGTTGAATGATTGTCATCATTAGAGGAAGCACATTTGTATACCCGTTGTACTCTTTTTTCTTTTCATGGTTTTGTCCCACTGGGTTTTCCTGTAAAGGTTTTAATGAGACAACTTAATCGTATTGCATGAGAATAATATACTCTTTTTTCCTTTGCTCGTTTTGTCCCATTGGATTTTTATAGCAATGTTTTTAACGAGGCATTTGACATTTAGAGAAAGTATTATAATTTGAATGTCAAATCTTAAATATGTTATATCTATCTTATGGTTAAATTTATTTCAAATGAATATTTATCTCTATTGTATCATAAATTTGTATTTAATTAAAAATAATTAGAGATTCAATATCTATCATATCTTATATTTGAAATTCATATTATATCTTATAAATCCTATTTATAGGGTCTTTAATAGTCTATTCTTGATACAATAATAAATAAAAATTATTTTTACTATTTATTTTCTCTTATATTTTTTTAGTTTTATAATAAATATAAATTATTTTAAAATATAAATATTTTTAAGATATTATTAGCAATAGCGAATATATTTTTGTTAGTGAAGATTTGAAATGGATGCGACAGATCTAGTTGATATTTTTTTTTTGTATGTGTTTCAAGATGCCCTTTATACATTGACTAGAATACCCTTAGCCAATGTCCCTTTCAGTTGAAGTGTCGTTATTGGAGTGGATGCCATAGATCTAGTTGACCTCTTTATTTATTTTTATTTTTTTTCAAGATACCCTTTATATATTGACTAGAATACCCTTAGCCCAAGCCCCTACTCAGTTGAAGTGGTTAATGTTGTGTAGAATATCTTATTTAAATGTGAGCCATAGATAAATCTAAAACACGTGACATCATAATGGGCATGTTCTTCCGCCCCCCTCGTAAGTTTTTAATTTAGTAGTGCGTTGAATTAACTAGTGCTTAACAAAAACAACATTAAAGACAAAGCAGTCATTCGTCCCTAAAAAATTGTCATTTGTCATCCCAATAGAACATACACATTACTCCAAAAACATTTAAGAAAAAATAAAATATAAATACACGCCACGGTGATAATGGGACAGGTTGGAACCCATTTTTGTTGTTGTTTTTTATTTTTAAAGAAAGACAGTTGGAACTTGAAAACAAAAATAAATATATTTTTTAAATAATTATATTATCATACACTAAATTTTCTTTTTGACAATTTTTTTTCTTTACTATTCAAATAAATAAACTACATATAATATTTAAAAATATTTTGTAGGTTAGATAATAAAACTTATAATCTCTTAAAAAAAATACAAGTTTAAATTCCACCAAATGTACGAGGATATTTTCTTTTCATTAATAAAAAAATAGCTTTAAAACTCATTTAAAAAAAAAATTACATATTATTAACACATTAAGTTATAAGTTTGTTGAATATATATATATATATATATATATAATCTCAAATGTCAAAATTTAAAGAATCAGAAATGGGCTTGTCACATTGGAGTCTTCGATACTCACTGTTATATTAAACAAATAAATTACAAAGACAATGGGACGGTGAGTAAAACATAGCATCGTCGTCATTCATCAGTTTGTATTTAATTAGTAGTACAACCTCAAAACTTAGATAATAATTGCTCTAAAAAGTAATTAAAAAAAATATGTAATCAATTTTTGTCATTTGATTAGGATAATGAAACCCATTTGAGCTAAATCAATTTATATCTGTGTCTGTTTCCACACCACAAGGACCAAGAATATGTCAAAAAAAATTATTCACGTACTCCTAAGAACCTTAAACAATGAGTAGTGCAAAAGTTCCTAAAATCAAGAAACAGATATTTACTTTCCAGAAGAGGGTTTAGTTTTTTGCTTACATGCAGATAAAAATGTTTCCATTCTTTACAAATCCCAATTCAGGCAATTGCATGTCTTAGCTCAGACATGCTATATCTCTTTATCTAATCCGTCTCTACAACCTCTCAATTCACAAAATATGTGGAAAGCCAATTAAATCCCATTTCTTATATTTTGATTTTGCACATCGACTGCAATTTCAGAATTCAAGGGAATCATCTGTCGGATTTGTGATAGATTCCCGTGACTTCAGCTGGGTTTTTGCTGCATCGAATATTCAGAGTAAGCTTGTTCCTTTTAGTTTTGTTTACCATATGATTTGAGTATGTTGATCGCTTCGAATCAAGTTTTTGGATTTTAATTATATCTTCCTTACAAAACTAATTTTGAGCAATATGGAATCTTAAGCGCCAGTTGTTTTTGCGATAGAAAATAAGTCGGTGTGAGGTGAAGAATAAGTTGGGGTGACCGTGATAGAAGGGCTGAAGCTAATTTTGATGTACTTGTTGATTGATAATGGTTCACCATTTCTACAGAACAAGAATAGAGTTTGTAAATATTCCTAATCAGAATGGGAAAAGATAGAGTGATAGACCATAGAACAATACATGGTATTGAGAAAACTAAGTCTGGGGTTGAAAGTGTATTATAAAGAGCCTAAAAGTGTACTTGTATGCATTTTTGTGCTTCGTCTTAGTAGGCCGATTCGTCTGTTGAACTGTTTATAGCTCTTTGATCTACATGAGTTACTTGAAAACTTATTTTCAGTTACTTGGTAAAGTTTTTTTGTAGATTGTATACAAATGAGAAAGTATCCCCTTTTGCAGGTTTCTATTATGTATGAAAGAACCCTCACTGAAAGTCACTACTCATTGATGAGCTGGAGCTAGCTTTAGAAATAAGAGTTACTAGGGAGTTGATTTAGTACAAACACTTGAACTTTTGGAATATTGTGCAAAGTAAAAGTTATAATCTAAGTAGCAAAAATGGCCATTGCTTCTTCTGAAAAAGTGGTTCTAGGCTCCATTGCCTTTGGGATCTTCTGGGTATTGGCAGTGTTCCCAGCAGTCCCTTTTCTACCAATTGGAAGGACTGCAGGGTCTCTCCTAGGGGCTATGCTTATGGTTATATTCAGAGTCTTAACTCCTGATCAAGCATATGCTGCCATAGATCTTCCAATTCTCGGTCTTCTTTTTGGAACAATGGTTGTAAGTGTTTATCTTGAAAAGGCAGATATGTTCAAATATTTGGGCAAGCTACTTGCATGGAAAAGTAGAGGAGCAAAGGACTTGTTATGTCGAATCTGTGTAATTTCGGCAATTTCAAGTGCCCTTTTCACCAATGACACCTCTTGTGTGGTTTTGACTGAATTTGTGCTAAAAATTGCTAGGCAACATAACCTTCCACCTCATCCTTTCTTACTTGCCCTTGCTTCAAGTGCAAATATTGGGTCTGCGGCAACCCCAATTGGCAACCCTCAAAATTTGGTTATAGCTGTACAAAGTAAGATTTCTTTTGGAAGATTTTTGATTGGAATTCTTCCTGCTATGCTTGTTGGGATTTTAGTCAATGCTGTAATTCTTTTATGCATGTATTGGAGATTGTTATCTATTCAAAAGGACGAAGAGGATGTAACCGAAGAAGTTGTTGCTGAGGAGGATGTTAACTCTCATAAATTTTCACCAGCTACATTGTCACATGCTTCATCTTTAAATTCTCATGAAGGAAATTCTAGACTAGAAACTTTGAACCTGCAAAGTTCTCCTACTGTTAGTGGGAATTTGGGCATTGTTGAGACTCTTAGAAGCCGATCAACCTCAAGTGAGAACGAAATCCATAGGATTTCTAGTGGTGCTTTGGAATCAACAAGATTTTCAAATGCACCAAAGGAGTTAACAAATGATCATTTCTTAACACAGAGAAGGGAGGATATTGTTCCTCCAAAGAGAGTTTTATCAATAGATAATAAACAGAGAGATACAAATTCAGTGAAATCTTCAGAAGAAAAGGAAGATTTGACCACAAGATGGAAAAAGGTGCTGTGGAAATCTTGTGTTTATCTTGTTACTATTGGAATGTTGGTTTCTTTGCTTGTGGGACTGAATATGTCATGGACTGCAATTACTGCTGCACTTGCTCTTGTAGTTCTTGATTTCAAGGATGCTCGACCGAGCCTAGAAAAGGTAAAAAAGCTTACAAGCATGTTTCTCTATATTCACGTTAAAACATTTCTTTAATTAGTTGTAAATTAGAGCATATTTACAATTTCTCAACTCCTTTTATTTCTTCTTGGATCAGGTTTCGTACTCGCTGTTAATTTTCTTTTGTGGAATGTTTATCACGGTTGATGGCTTTAACAAAACAGGGATACCAAGCACCTTGTGGGAGTTTATGGAGCCCTATTCGCAAATTGATCATGCTAGCGGGATAGCAGTTCTTGCTGTTGTTATACTTGTCCTATCCAATTTTGCTTCAAATGTGCCAACTGGTATAATTGTGTTTCTGCATTATATGGTTTACTGTTTTCATTTTAAGACCTTTCTCAAATTGAACATTTCATATTGCACAGTTCTCCTTCTTGGAGGTCGGATCGCAGCATCTGCTGCAGCAATTTCAGTAGCAGATGAGGAGAAGGCATGGCTTATATTAGCTTGGGTCAGCACGGTAGCTGGAAACCTCTCATTGCTCGGATCGGCAGCCAATTTGATAGTTTGTGAACAAGCCCGCCAAGCCCCACATCTTGGTTACAATTTAACCTTCTGGAGCCATCTCAAATTTGGTGTTCCTTCCACTCTAATAGTCACTTCCATTGGGTTGACACTCATTAGATGATCTCTGGAGTGCTTAATTACTATCGGCTTGTAATGTAAAATCAGTTGCATTGTGTCTAAATACTAATTATTTTAAATAAAACAGATATAATTATACAGTTTCAGCTATGTCCTAATTTTTTTGCCATTGTCTAAAGTATCACGCTTTTGAGTTTATGGTGAAAAAGGGCAGTTACTTGCTCATTGATCCTAAAGTCATAGGCTGCAAACTAAGGGTGGTATGTTTGTAATTTCTGTTATTTGTGGACCTTAATAAAACATTATAAACACTAAAAATAGAGGTGCCAAAATAAAATGGGCTTGCATTAGTGTAGCTTTAGCTCATCTCAGGTGAGTTGACTAAGTTAAGCAGCGGGCTATGCGAATTAGCTCATTTCCATTTATAAGTTAGATAAGTTATGTGGTTCAAAAATGTAAATGTAAGTAAGTATAAAATCGTTTATTAAAGAAATGATGTTGATACACTCTATTATGTTTACATTTTCGAGACTTAAATTTAATATTTTTTATTAAATTTTTTTTATACTTATAAAAGGGAGTCTTATATATGTGTTTATATTCTTTCAGGGTTAAAACTTGTAGCAAAAATATTCTCAATATTTAATTTATTGCAAAAATATCCAAACATTTAATTTCATTAAAATTGATGTAATTTTTGGTTATTTATGTTAAAAGCTCACCTTAATTGTAGTACTAAAAAAATTAAACACTATTAACGAAATAATCAAAAGAATATAAATATTAATAAGACTAAACGATGATAGCATTTTTACAATAAATTAAATATTAAAAGGCTTTTTTTTTTTAATCAATGTCAATGGACATAAAATATATTTAAGTAGAATAAAAATCTAAATTAACAACTTTAACGCAGAAGTTGGTGGAGTACTTGTGGTTTTTTTTTTTTTTTTTGTCAGATATTTATGGCTTTTATATCTGGCTTAATTTCTGTCTTGTTAACAGGACTTGACACCTTATTAAAAATGCCATATATATCTGAAATTTATTTACTGTTTGTTAACTCTCTTAGCATCCCATTATAAGAGGTATTATCTACAAGTATACCAAAGCCATACTAACAGTAACTAAGTACGCAACTGAACTTATATAATAATTGTTCAGGAAAATATAAACTGTAATTATTAATCTATTATAAACTATTATAAGTTTTTATATATTTTATTTTATGAAATAAATCATTTTTATTTTTTAATTAATAAGTTCAACCCCAAATATCTCCATGTCTTTAGCTCAGACATGCATGCTATCCCTCTCTCTCTAATCGATTTCTGCAATATCTCAATTCTCAGAATACGTCGAAATCCATTTAAATCCCATTGCTTACATTTCATATGTCTAGAGTTTTGGTTTTGCACATTCACTGTAATTTTGGAATTCAAGGGAATCATCGGTCAGATTTGGCCTAAATGTGCTGTAGGTTCGGTTGGCTTTTTGCTGCATCGAGTAGTTAAAGTAAGTCTGGTTCTTTTAGGTATCATTGCCATCTGATTTTTGTAAGTTGTTCATATCTCGTTATTTGGTAATTTATTTTGTCTAATAAAGTTATCGATTCTGATTAGATCTGCAAAAAACGTGTTTCTGAACAATTTAATTTGGTATCTTAAACACACTGAAAATTTGGCAGTGGAAAACCAAGTCAAAACAAAAGATTGATAAATTATTTGTTGAGAATGTGATATTATCTTTCAATATCACTTGACCAATTATATGTCACAGTACCAAGTAAACTATATAATATGACTGCCTGATTGTGCTATAAATTTTGGCTGGGAGAGAGCTTAATTAATACAGCATGATGATGTATGCATACTTATGGTTATGGAAAAATTTTGATGGAAAAAAAAAAAACTATGCATAACTGATTTGGCATGAATCTGGTATAAACTTTCCAAAATAGCTATGATAAGTTGAGTTCTGCATTTCTAATTTTAATATCAACTTGTTAGTGAGAATGGAGAAATGTGTGCAATGAAGGAGGTTAAATTATTTTATTTTCAGTTGACGCAAAGTGTAAGGAATGTGCTACGCAATTAATGAAGGTAAAATGCCAGTATTTTACAAAGAGGATTGCTAACATACCAAGCATATGGTTCCTTATGGCAAAACACATTTAGTTGGCAGTCATTTACTAGCCTGTCTAAGTTTAGTGCAAGTCATGCAATAATTACACAGGACAAGGGGATTGTTTATACCTAATCGTCTAGTTTCTTAACAAATCCCTCTATCCAATCCTCAGTCTCTTACAAGTTTCAGCGACCTATCAGAATTGGTTGCATGGTATCGTGCAACATCATGTTTGACAGTGTTTTTTTTTTTTTATCTGCTGGGAATCATGTTCAGCAGTGTTACCCGTCTATTTTGTTATTTTTCAACCCGAAGACCTGAATTTAAGTAATTGATGTAAAGTATTTACATAATAATCATTCCTTGAATAGGTGGATGACAAAGTTTATATATACCTAGACTATGTTACTGGCGGCTCCATCTATAATCTTTTCCAAGAATATGGATAGCTTGGTAAGCTAGCAATTTGCACTAAGGGTATCTACAGTCCGATTTGGTCTAATTTTTAAAAAAAATTGTAAAACTAGATCGGATAATATTAAAAATAAAAGTAGGACCGGACCGGACCGAATTGGACCAGTTAAACTATACAATCCGGTCCGGTTAACGATTTGGGACAGTTTATGTAACATTTGTATACAACATATATTTAATTATATTTATTTCGACATATAAATGCGAGTGGCCTAGTGGAAGAGTGTTGTACATGTTACCTTCATGTAGGTTTGAATCCCCTTAACTGCTCAATTATTTTTTCAGTTTGTAAGATATCTTGTTTGTATCATACAAATAAAATTAAAAATATTACATTTATAATAAGTGCGCATGGCCTCTCTAAAGGAGAGGCCATCACAATGTTTACATTAAGGTTCCAGCTACAAGCATTGGCAGTTGCATTCATGGTCAAATATATGTAGCTTCTTTTTTTTTTTTTTTTATATTAAATGAACGGTCTAACTGGTCCACTCCGATCTGGTCTTTTCGGTGTATCATAATATCAAACCGGACCGGACCATATATAGTCAAAATTGTTCAATTTGATTTAGACCAATCTGGTAAAATAATTTAGTCTGCTTTGCATGGTTTTTTGGACACCCCTAGTTTGCAGTTATACTCAACGCTGAATAGTGTCGAGAAACATAAAAAAAAGAGGAGCGGCAGAATAGCAAAGGAACTGAGGCGGCAGTAGAGGAAGAACAAGAAAAAGAAGTCAGCGGCAATTTGGCAAGAACTTTCGGCAACAATCTACTTTCTTTTTCTTGATATGTATGAAGTGTTGTGCGAGACCCACTTGAATACCACTATTATAAGAAAGATCCCAGGAAAGACTGGAGGGTCACACCGGAGCCACTTAAATTCCAATCTCCTTAGACAGAACTTTCCTAAATAGTAAGCACTCAATTGAGTAACAAACAACTGCAGTAACCAAACGTAGAGAAGATAAATAATAAAGTGGACACACAAATTTTACGTGGTTCAGCGTAAGGCCTAATCCACGGGCAAAGACGAGGAGAATAATTCACTATTCAAATGGTGTTTACAAAGTGGGTACAAACTCTCAAATACCTCAATATCCCAATATACCCAATTTAGAGATTTCTCTCTAACAAACAAAAGAAGAGCAACTACCAAATGTGTTAATTCTAACACTTTGAAGCTACCAAAATGAACTTCCTAATTTTGCTCTCTCTTTCTCTCAAATGCAACTCTTGTTATGAATTGCTAGGGATGATTTAGAAGAGCAAATGAGCTCTCTATTTATAGAAGAGTTTGTGTACTCTTTGGTTCAATTAGAGCCATAGATTTTCACCAACCAAATTCCACTAATGCTTGGTTCAATTAGAGCCATAGATGTTCACCAACCAATTCCACTAATTTTCACCAACCACATTCCACTAATGCTTGGTTTAATTATAGCCACTTTCCAACAATCTCCACCTTGGATTAAATTGAGCCAAGAACTTCAAGTGATGATTCTCTAGATCTTTGCCACACACCTATCATTGCTCAAACTTGCAGGATGTTTATCAAGTTCAAACAATGTTTGAACTTGACTGATGTCACTACCTTGGTCAACATATCTGCAGGATTATCAGCTGTTCCAATCTTTGAAAGATGTATCTTTCCATCGTTGATAAATTCCCGCACAAAATGGAAGCGAACGTCTATGTGTTTTGTTCTTGCATGATAGACCTGATTCTTTGCTAAATGAATAGCACTTTGACTATCACAGTAAACATTGAGATGTTCCTGTGCAATTCCAAGTTCTTCAATCAACCCTTGTAGCCATATAGCTTCTTTAACAGCCTCAACGACTGCCATATACTCTGCCTCTGTAGTTGACAAAGCTACCGTGGGTTGTAATGTAGACTTCCAACTTACAGGTCCTCCACCAAAAGTAAACACATAGCCAGTAGTTGACCGACGCTTATCCATATCACCAGCATAGTCAGAATCAACATAACCGACTACTAACTTTTCATCCTGCTGAAACACCAAACCAACATTTATGGTACCTAGAATGTACCGAAGAATCCATTTCACAGCTTGCCAATGCCCTTTTCCAGGATTGTGCATATATCTGCTCACAATACTAACAGCTTGTGAAATATCGGGCCTAGTACATACCATAGCATACATCAAGCTGCCAATTGCATTTGAATAAGGAACATGCAACATATACTTTTGTTCTTCATCTGTGGTAGGAGACAAAGAAGCACTAAGCTTGAAATGAGAGGCAAGTGGTGTACTAACAGGTTTTGATTGTTCATTCAAGCCAAAACGTTGTAGTACCTTCTTCAAATATTGTTTTTGAGATAAACAAATTCTACCTCTTCTTCTGTCTCTATAAATCTCCATACCCAAAATCTTGCTAGCTTCACCAAGATCTTTCATTTCAAATTCTTGATTCAGCTGTAGCTTCAACAATCTAATCTCATCTTTATTTGTAGAAGCTATCAGCATATCATCAACATATAAAAGCAAATAAATGAAAGATCCATCATTCAGCTTGCGAAAGTATGCACAATGGTCAAATTTACTTCTTGTGTACTTATGCTCCATCATGAAATGATCAAATCGCTTGTACCACTGTCTGGGTGATTGCTTCAAACCATATAGCGATTTGTTCAGCTTGCAAACCCAATTTTCTTTTCCAGCAACTTTAAACCCATCAGGCTGAGTCATATAGATTTCCTCTTCCAAATTACCGTGTAAAAACGCGGTTTTGACATCAAGTTGAACTAGTTCCAAATCGTATTGCGCAACCAAGGCCAACAAAATTCGAATAGTAGTATGTCTCACAACTGGAGAAAATACTTCATTGTAGTCAATGCCCTCCTTTTGAGCATAACCCTTTGCTACCAACCTTGCCTTGAAGCGCACATTATTCTTATTAGGAAATCCTTCTTTCTTTGCAAATATCCATTTGCATCCAATTGCCTTCTTGCCTTTAGGAAGTCGAGCTAACTTCCAAGTTTCATTCTTATGAATAGATTGCATCTCTTCCTCCATTGCACGTTTCCATTGTTGGTGTTCAACATTATCAATGACCTCTTTGTAAGTGGCCGGAACACCATCATTTACTATTGAAAGTGCATATGCTCCCAAGTCATAATCAGTTAGTCGAGCAGGTAGACGAGTTTGTCTCTTCTCTTTTCTAGTTGCAATTGGATCTTGTTGCTGTGTAGGTTCTTGGGTGGGAACCTCTTCATCATCTTCTGTCATTAAAGAATTATTGTCTTCCTCCATGACTTCAACTGGATCAACTGACACTTTCTTTAACTCCACCTGCTGCGGAGTACCATTGGTCTGATTCTCCTTTTGAGACTCTTTCTTTTCTTCTTGTAACAACATAGAAGACTCATCAAAAGTTACATCCCTGCTGAAAACTATCTTCTTTGTCTCTAGACACCAAAGACGATATCCTTTCACTCCAGATGTTATACCCATGAACAAAGCATTTTTAGCTCTTGGGTCTAACTTAGACTCCCTTACATGATAATAAGCAGCGGAACCAAAGACATGTAAGGAATCATAATCTGCAGCAGGCTTTCCAGACCATACCTCCATGGGAGTTTTGCCGTCAAGTGCATTTGATGGCAAACGATTAATGAGATGACATGCATAAGTCACTGCATCAGCCCAAAAGATCTTGCCCAACCCAGCATTGGACAACATACACCGAACTTTCTCCAGTATTGTTCGGTTCATGCGTTCTGCCACCCCATTTTATTGTGGAGTATTTCTGACTGTAAAGTGTCGTACCATTCCTTCATCTTGACAAACTTTCAAGAACGGATCACTTTTGTATTCACCACCATTATCTGATCTGAGTCGTTTGATCTTCTTGCCAGTTTGAGTTTCAATCATTTTCTTCCATTTTAAGAAAACATCTAGGACTTCACTTTTCTCCTTCATTACATATGTCCAGACTCTTCTGGAGAAATCATCAATGAAAGAGACAAAGTAATGCATCCCTCCAAATGAAGCTGTTTTGGTAGGGCCCCAGACATCAGTGTGAACATAATCCAAAATCCCTTTAGTACAGTGGATTGTTGAATCAAACTTCACCCTAGTTTGTTTTCCCAAAACACAATGTTTGCAAAAGTCAAATTTGCTTGCTTTTGCTCCCTTCAACAAGCCTTGCTTTATCAAATTGTGCAAAGCTTTCTCACCAGCGTGCCCCAGACGCATATGCCATAATCTGGTTGTTTTTGAATCTGCATCTTCTGTAGAAACAGTAGCAGCTGCTCCAACAAGTGTACTTCCTTGTAAATAGTACAAGTTGTTTCTTCTTATGCCTTTTATCAACACCAGTGCGCCAGATACAACCTTCAGGACTCCACCTCTCATAGTCACTGTGAGACCTTTTGATTCTAAGGCTCCAAGTGATATGAGATTCTTTTTCAAGCTCGGTACATACCGAACATCTTTCAGCACTTTGGTTGATCCGTCATGAGTTTTCAAATGGACAGTACCTATCCCTGTTGTTTTACAGGTGTTATCATTACCCATATAAACAACTCCACCATCAAGCTCTTTGTAACTTGAAAACCATTCTCTGTTTGGACACATATGATAGGTGCAACCCGAATCCATTATCCACTCATCAACGTGACATATCATAGACATGCCCACCAAGGAATAATCAGACTCATTATCTCCTTGATCAACTGCGCAAGCATTAGAAATTGCTTTGCCCTTATTTTTCTTTTGCAACTTAGGACAATTATTTTTCCAATGCCCTTTCTCTCGACAAAAGGCACATTCATCTTTAGCAAGTCTTGCTTTTGACTGTGACTTGCCTCTTCTTCCAGGTTTACGGCTTACAGAGCGACCTCTTGCTGTCAATACTTCTGCTTTTGCATCTCTATGAACAACTTTGTCATTTTTCATGATTTCATAGCTATGCAAAGCTGTACAAATTTCATCAAAAGAAACTTTATCCTTCCCATGCAGCAACGTGATGCTGAGTTGCTCATAATTATCAGGATGTGAATTTAACAGCATTAAGGCTTTATCTTCATCGCCAAATTGCTCATCTAAATTGAACAAATCGGCCAACAGCTTATTGAATGAGTTAACATGATCATTCAATGACGTACCAGGTGTGTACGTAAACTTGTAGAGTTTTTTCTTCAAGAAAAGACGATTAAGAGGTCTTTTCGACATATACTTCTCCTCCAATGTCTTCCACAACTTCTTTGCTGATGTCTCCTTCATGACAAAATATTTTTGATCTTTGGCGAGACACAGCCTAATAGTACCGCATGCCTGACGATTGAGTTTTGCCCAATCTTTCTCATCCATGTCTTCAGGTTTGTCCTCAAGAGCATGGTCCAACTCTTGTTGACACAATACATCTAGTACCTCACATTGCCACATACCAAAATTATTGGTACCATCAAATTTCTCCACCTCAAATTTTGCATTTGTCACTGTAGTTCTAACTGGGGCTGACGAAGAAGATGCAGATGTTGGTGCCACAATATCTGAAAACTCCGACATACTTCCTTTTACTCACAAATCCGCAACAACACAATTTGCCGAATATGGATCGAATCGGCTCTGATACCACTTGTTGTGCGAGACCCACTTGAATACCACTATTATAAGAAAGATCCCAGGAAAGACTGGAGGGTCACACCGGAGCCACTTAAATTCCAATCTCCTTAGACAGAACTTTCCTAAATAGTAAGCACTCAATTGAGTAACAAACAACTGCAGTAACCAAACGTAGAGAAGATAAATAATAAAGTGGACACACAAATTTTACGTGGTTCAGCGTAAGGCCTAATCCACGGGCAAAGACGAGGAGAATAATTCACTATTCAAATGGTGTTTACAAAGTGGGTACAAACTCTCAAATACCTCAATATCCCAATATACCCAATTTAGAGATTTCTCTCTAACAAACAAAAGAAGAGCAACTACCAAATGTGTTAATTCTAACACTTTGAAGCTACCAAAATGAACTTCCTAATTTTGCTCTCTCTTTCTCTCAAATGCAACTCTTGTTATGAATTGCTAGGGATGATTTAGAAGAGCAAATGAGCTCTCTATTTATAGAAGAGTTTGTGTACTCTTTGGTTCAATTAGAGCCATAGATTTTCACCAACCAAATTCCACTAATGCTTGGTTCAATTAGAGCCATAGATGTTCACCAACCAATTCCACTAATTTTCACCAACCACATTCCACTAATGCTTGGTTTAATTATAGCCACTTTCCAACATGAAGAACCCAGTAAAGAATATCATTTATTTTTATCCATTTATTTGGTAACAAATTTATAGTTACTATTTTAATTTATCTGTTGTTGTTAAATTGATAAGACATATTTATTTATTTATTGCTTTTGTGAAAGAGATTGATTTGGGTGTAATTGGATATTTTAGATATTTGTGTGATTTGGCCAATTAATTATTGGCAAATTTTATTATACTCCTCTTTGACAAGTATAGTAGAATTTTTCGGTATCACCTCAGCAGTAGATTAGATAGTCATATTGACTGCTAAATCACTTAAATCTTTGTATTTTATTATTTTTTCTTATATTCTGGTGGGTCTTGCATATCTACATACTAAAAGCACCGTCCACAGGTGAGTTAAAATGTGAGTTCTTTATCTAGTAAATTAAGTACAAACAAGACAACGATAACGTATTGAGTAGAAATTATTGCCGAATATCTAGCAATGCTAATCTTTTTGGATTTTGTTTCTTACAGGAACATCGAAGGAGCAAATATTCTTGTGGATCCGAGTGGTCGGGTTAAGTTGCAGACTTTGGCATGGCTATTTAAACTATCGAGAATATTATGTGCAAATATACACGTCTTAATTAGAATATTATGTGCTATTTAAATCCCTCCTCAACCCCCCCCCCCCCCCCCCAAAAAAAAAAAAGGGAAATTACCAAAAATAGCACCCCCTAAAAATTATAATAACAAAACTAGCACCCCTTGTGTTCAATTAAAATTGAACGTTTAATATTGAACGTTCAATATTCAATTTGAACGTAAAATATTGAACGTTCAATATTAAATAGGTCTAATTATCGTCATTCAATTCTAATTGAACGGATAATATTGAACGTTCAATATTGAACGAGTCCAAATTATCGTCGTTCAATTTTAATTGAACACAGGGGTGCTAGTTTTGTTATTATAATTTTTGGGGGGTGTTAGTTTTGTTATTTTCCCAAAAAAAAAAAGGATAAAAAAAGTGAAAGCAACTGCTAAGATAAACAATCCAGAAATTCTTAAATGTTACATGTATGACCCCTATTAATAATAGTCGTTAATGTCGTCCACAAGTCTAACACACTTTTTTTTTTTATAAAAATAAAGGGTCAAGATTAATTCGTTCCACCAAGTATTAATACAACAGATGTATGCAATAATTTCTCCAAAACACCGAGTCATACTTGTCCTTAGTCTTATGCATATTGAATCTTGCTCTCCTTATCTCATATGTTCTGTAGATCAATAGGCAATCTTGTCTGTTATCATTCAAAGGAAGTCCCTTTTGGATGGCATCAGAGGTGAGTCTTTCCAACTTTAATCTTATGATCTCAATGACTTGCTTCATGATGGAAATAAATCTCAATTCTCATTTGCTTTGGTTGCCAGGATATAAAGAACTTAAATGGTTGCAACCTTGCTGTGGATATTTGGAGTCTGGGGTGCACTGTTTTGGAGATGGCTACAGCAAAACCACCTTGGAGTCAGTATGAAGGGGTCAGTATGCTGTGAAGATATGGATGCCTTAGAAAATTTGTTTTGGCCTTTTCGGTTGAAGATAATTTTGTTTAAATGAAATTTCCATAAGCAAATACACTTTCTTTTATAACATAGCAATTTACGTGTTTAACCCTTAGTCCGTTTATTCTCACAGTTTTTGCTTATTGTGGTCTTAAAGGTTGCTTCCATGTTTAAGATTGATGTTTAAGATTGGGAATAGCAAGGAACTGGCAGTAATGCCAGATACTCTATCAGATAAGGGAAAGGATTTTGTAAGGAAATGCTTACAACGAAATCCACTCCATCGGCCCATAGTTGCTAAGCTTTTGGAGCTCCCTTTTGTTAAATATGATGCGAATTTGGAAAGACCCATTTTGGAACCGGAACCCTCAGATGAATCGATCCCCAAGGTTTACGAATAGAGCAAAAACTATGGTTAGCAACACATTGTTGTAAGAATACTTTATCAATCTCATATGATCTGGTTAGTTAATATTTTTCTTTGATTTAATGCGCATGGTGTGTTCTGTCAAGTTATTTTGAAGCCTGATTCTTGAGCATCATTGTATTGCAATGAGCTTCAGGTTTAGTAATGAATGCTTAAAAAATACATATATTTCGTAATTTATTGCATTTAATTGCAACAAATAGATTTAATTATAAAACTTTTATTTAATCATTTACTTAAATTTATCCATTCAGAATTATGAGTATGTTTTTGTGCATTTCAAGTATTTTTAGCTTTAAAATAGTTAAATAATGCAAACACGCAAAGATAGAATATTTGAAATATTCAAATATCAATTTAAGAGTAACAATAACCATGGCATATAAGCCTTACATTAGAAACCAATTAGTATGTAAGAAGTACATACGAAGACATAACAAACAACGCGTGCTGCAATAGAAGGAAATGTGTGCGAATTCAACATATGCCGCGGTTGGAAAAATTGTGTACCGTGGCGCACTCGTCTCTATTTTTAATATGGTGTTCAGTTTCAGCCTTGTGCTATGGCGGAAAAAATTATGTTCCATAGCGCACGTACAATTCTGAAAATCTCGAGTTTTTTATATCTCTTGCACCTATAAATATCTCATTATGTTTCTAACTTACACATAATTTAATATATGATTTATTACAAAACTTGTTCGGATTTTTGGAGTTTTTTTACATTTTAAGAGGTAAGAGAATCAATTTTATTGATAGAAGCCATTGAAAATTGAAGATTGAAGATTAAGCTTTTGGGAAATAAAACATCATCTAAACCATTTATGGTATTTAGATATAGGTTTATTGTTGTTCTTAGAATCCTTCTTTTTCTTCTTTATTTATCTATGAATATTAATTCAAACATGATTTGTTAATTTTATTATGGGTGTTTAGCTTATTTTGTCATGTTTGCTTAAATTTATTATAGTGAATTATTTTATCGCATAAAATAAATAAAATTATCTTTTGATTAAGAGTTGTTTAAATATTTATTTGTGAATTTTTATGAGCCAATTTGAGGTTCATAAATAGATTGAAAAATTTGGTAATTTAGTTTTAGGATCATCACTTTGACTAGATTTTGAAAAACTTAATCAAAGATTCAATTTGAAGATCTAGTCATGGCATTTGGTTGTTTGACATATTTTTTCTTGAGCATAATTTGATTGCTAGTTAATGCTGATCCGTATGATATTAGTTAATTAATCACAAAGAAAATTACTCGATCTATAAGAATTTTCGTAAATAAAGAAAAATTAATAATCTTTATTTATAAATTCGTTCATGTTAATTTACTATATTATTTCGATGCAAGTATGGTCAACTAAGCTAAACATTCATATATCTTCCATTGATTTTTTATCAATCTTTTTAAGTTAGTTTAAAGTTGAAATATTGTTTTCTTTACTTGTTTGCCATTATTATTGTAAGTGCTCTGCGATTTGATTTATTATTTTTCTGTTAGTTTTTAGGATTTTTAATAAGTTAGAACGATTATTTAAAACTATTGTAATTTTGTGAGGGATCGACCTCGCTTACTATAAGTGATTCGTACACTTGCGCGTATTAAAATTTACATATCATATATATATTAGAGCAAGGTACTGTATACAGTTTGCTTACAACAAATTTCTCTGGAATGCAAATGAGATCTGGAAGGATCAGAATATCAATTAACATTTCCAACAAATATAATAGTGATAGTGTGTCTGTAATAGATATTTTAAGGATTCTAAGAAATGGCTTGTTATGCTTTAGCTTCTATCTTTGTTGCACTCCAATTAACCTTCACAATGTTTTGTTGAACATTTTCAGGGAGTTGGGCAAGCTAGAAATTTCTCCAATTTGGAATCAGATAGGCTAGCACTTCATTCATTTAGAGTGTTAAAAATCATTGCCCACTTCAGGTCCCTTGACTCTATCCTTTGTGTGAGTCTGTGTTTGTGTGTTCTTGCATGTCTATATGTCTTGTGTAGTTGACAATAACAATATTTTGATCGCTTTCTAATTTCGTTTTCGAATCTCCAATGAAATTAATATTCCAAAGAACATATCATGGCCTGTCTCACCCATTGGGAGCCCTCCCCCTCAAGTTAGCACATACATATCGATTATGTCCAACTTGTCTAGTGAGTCATAAAATGACTTCTTGGAACTCCTTTGTGAGCACATCTTTAGTGGGAACAAAAAAGAAGCTAACAAGTTTGACATCTAGCTTCTCTTTTATAAAATGACGATCATCCTCTACATGCTTAGGTGGCGTTTGTTTCGCTGAATATAATCGTAATCGTAATGAAATGTAATGTAAAGGAATCAATATTACGATTACGGTGTTTGGTTTAGTCACTGTAATCAAAAAAGAAATCAGTATTACAGTGTTTGGTTTGACAACTGTAATGTAATGGAATAGAAAAAAAATTATATAATTATTTTAAAAATACAATTTCAAAAAATAAAATTTCAGAAATAATACAATTTCATAACAACAATTAATAAAAAAATACAATTTTAGGAAGAAAAAAATACAATTTCAGGAAAAAATACAATTTAAAAAAAAATACATTTAGAAAAAATACAATTTCATAACAACAATTAATAAAAAAATATAATTTCAGGAAAAAAATACAATTTAAAAAAAAATTACATTCAGAAAAAATACAATTTTATAACAATAATTAATAAAAAATACAATTTCAGATAAAAAATACAATTTAAAAAAAATACAATTTAAAAAAAAAAGAGAGCCAAAATCACGATGGGCTGGGCGGTGACGACATTGGGCGACGGAGGCTGGACGGAGGCGAGATGGACGCGAGCTGGACGGCGATGCGATGGGCTGGACGGCGACGCAATAGGCTGGAGGCGACGCGATTGCAGGGACGACGCAATGGCTGGCTGGATGCAAGCTGGCCGGGACGACGACGCGAGCTGGAGGCAACGCGATGGCTGGCCAGCGACGACGACGCGATGGCGGAGGACGCACGGGATGGGCTGGGACGCACACGGAGGACGCGGGCTGGGACGCACACGAGCAATGGCTGATTCCCCTGGTACTGTTCACACATGTAATGTAATCCCCATTCCTTCTTCCACCTCATGTAATCCTTATTCCTTCTCCTAATGTAATCAATTACATTACATTACATGTGTTTGTACCAACCAAACACTGTAATGTGCAGAATCAATTACATTACATTACATTACTGATTCTATTACAGCCTACCAAACATACAATTAGTACAATCATGCTGTACTAGATTTTGTGATATATCAATAGCTGCTCGATTGTCGCAATACAACTGCATAATATTTTTGAGTTCGAAAGCCAAATCAGATAGCAGATTTCTTAGCCACAACAATTCACATACCCCATGAGTCATACCTCTACACTCAGTCTCAGCATTAGACCGCGCCACAATTTTCTACTCCTTACTTTTTTATGTAACCAAATTACCTCTCACAAAGGTATAGTAACTTGATGTCGACATTCTATTTGTAATATTTCCTGCCCAATCTGCATCTGTGAAGCCACAAACTTCAAAAGGATTGTTGTGTTTAGAGAACATTACTCCTATCCCTGGAGCTGCCTTCAAGTACCTTAAAATTCTTACAATTGCATCCATGTGACTCTTACTCGTGTTATGCATGAACTGACTTACCACACTTATTGCATATGTAATATCTGGTCTAGTATGTGCTAAATAAATTAGGCGCCCAACTAACCTCTGATAGCGAGATCGATTAGTTGGTTCTTGATCTGGATACTCTGCTAGACAATGGTTTTGCTCAATAAGGGTGTCAATAGATTTGTAATCCAACATACTTGTCTCAGTTAGTAAGTCAAGAATATACTTTCTCTGACATAGAAAAATTCCTTCTCTCCCCCTAGCTACCTCAATCCCTAAGAATTACTTCAGTTCACCCAAATCCCTCATCTCGAATTTAGAGGCTAGTTGTTTTTGTAATCTATCCATCTCAACAATATTATCTCCAATAATTACCATATCATTAACATAAATAATTAGAGCTGTTACTTTTCTTTGTTGGTATTTAAGAAACAGCATGTGGTCTGAATTACTCTATATGTAACAAATCTTCTGCATGAACTCTAAAAACCTTCCAAACCAGGTACAAGAGGATTGCTTGAGACCATACAAAGACTTCTTCAATTTGCATACAAAATTATCAAGAGAAGCAGTTACATGCCCAGATGGAAGACTCATATACACCTTCTCAACTAACTCTCCATGAAGAAACGCATTCTTGACATCAAACTTCCGAAGTGGCCAGTTTAAGCTTGCGACAAGCGAAAGTAGAACCCGAATAGTATTCATTTTGGCAACAGGAGCAAAAGTCTCATCGTAGTCTACACCATACGTCTGAGTGAATCCTTTTGCTATAAGGCGGACTTTATACCAATTCACAGATCCATCAGCATTATGTTTCACAGTAAACACCCAGCGACAATCAACTGCCTTTTTGCCTGTGGTGGAGGCACAAGTTGCCAAGTATCGTTCTTTTGGAATGCCTTTATCTCTTCATCATTGCCTTCCTCCACTTTGGATCTTCTAACGCATCCTACACTTTGTTAGGTACTGATACAACAGATATTTGATTTACAAATTATCTATATGGCTTAGATAATCTTTTAGTAGACATGCAATTGGCTATTGGACATTTTGATTTTGTATGAATATTTGGTTCATACCTTTTGGCTGGTTGACTCTGAGTAGACTTATTTGGTAACACATATTGTCCAATACTAGACTCAATGCTATTAGAATCAGTGGGTGGACATACCTCAGATGACTGACCTTCAATACTAGTGAGTTGTTGATCAAGGGTAGGAGAGGGAACAATTGTGTCTTCATTTTGATTTTCAGTGATCGGAATTAGTGCTTGGATGCTTGAAGCATCTGTTTCTTCTACTACTAAATTCAATGGGATAAGAACCTCAATTGGACCCATCGAAATATCTCTTGATTACATTACTTCCTCAGTTCCTTCCAATTCCTCCCCCTCACCATGATATAGCTCTTCAAAAAATAAATTTTTTCCCTTAAAAGTAGTATCAAATGAGGAAAAATAGCTCATATTCTCGAAGAAAGTGACATCCATAGTGACATAATACTTTCTAGTAGATGAATGATAGCACTTGTATCTTTTCTGATAGCCTCCATAACCAACAAATACACACTTAATTACCCGGGCATCTAACTTAGAGCTTTGATTTTTAGGAACATGTACAAAAGCAACACAACCAAATACACGAACAGGGAGATTATGAAATGATGATACGGATATATGAGATGTGAGAACCTCAAACGGGATTTGTCCATGAAGGACACTAGATGGGAGACGATTGATGAGATGGGCGAAAGCTTGTACAGCATCGTCCCAAAGATATTTTGGCATATGAGCACTAAATAGGAACGCACGAGCCATATCAAGTAAGTGACGATTTTTTTTTCAGACACCCCATTTTGTTCTAGTATTTATGGGCAAGTAGTTTGGCGAACAATTTCATGTGTTTGGAAAAAAATTTGAAAAATAAGATTAACATATTTTCCCTCATTGTCAGAACATAAGACTCTAATGGTGCTATTGTATTGTGTTTGAACACGAGTACAAAAATTTTAAAAAGCTTGAAAAACTTAATTTTTATTTTTAAGAAGAGCAACCTATGATAATTTTGTACAATCATCAATAAATGACACAAAATACCTCATATTCGATATAGTAAGCTCTCTAGACAGTTCCCAAATATTAGAATGAATTAATTCAAAAGGATAGTACTTCTATTAGAAATACTTGGAGAATAAGTAATATGATGACTCTTAGCCAAGACACATGTCTCACAATGTAAAGTAAATTCACTCACACCAATAAACAGAGTCGGCATAGATTTTTTCATAAGACTAAGCGACGATGCCATAACTAAATTTCACTTAGTTGGTCAGAACTCGAAATCAAAATGGTGCGGGACTGTGCTCCTGGTTTTTTTCCTACATAGGTCTGTTCTAGATGAAAAATCACATACATAGGATAAAAGGTTACATAACACTTAGGCTCAGTATTCAACTGTGGGACAAATATTAAGTAATAAGATAAATCTGATACATGTAAAATATTTTGGAGCTATAAGATTGGGATAATACGAATTGACCCCATCCCTAACACAGGAAAAACTTCACCATTAGCATTCGTAACATAAGATGCTGGTAGAGAAGACAAGTCAGTAAAATAAGATTTATCATAAGTCATATGATCAGATGCATCAGAATCAATAATCCAAGTATCAGATCTAGCAGAGTGAGAAACGTTTGAAACCATACCAATGTTACCACGACCAGCTATAGAAGCTGTAGGGGTATCTCGACATATCGCATGATGATCCTGTTCAGTTACTCCATAGAAATCTGGTACTGATGATCTTGCTTGAATAGCTAAGCTAAATATTTCATTAGTCTTAGAATCTTGATTTTTTTCGAATCTTCTATTGAAAGAGACAATAATGTGCAGCAGAAAAAAGTTTTTTTTTTATTTATTGACTGGGCCGTTAATTGGGCTGCTAACTGTGTCTGTTGATTGGGTTGCTGACTGGATTGAAATTGGGCCTTGATTGAGAAGTATGCTTGAGAAGTTGAGAAGCTTTGATTGAGAATATGCACCATGGGGAAGCAGCTGATGAGCTGGTGCCGAGAAGGGGACACTAGACGGACTGCGGACGACGCTAATGGATTGCATACGGGTTTTCATGAAATGGAGGCGAAATCCAACGGTGGCGATCTGTTGATGATTCCTACGATCAGTAATGGTGGAAAAGAGTGGCACTGGCTGATGAAGGCAACGGAGATGCAGCGACGGCGGTGGATTCGTGTGCTGGCTGAGCAGAGAAGCAGAGACAACGGTGGACAACTAGTGGCAGCACTGAGAGGTTTTCTTCAATGAAAAAACGATCTGACCCTTTTTTTTTTAAGGAGATATTGTAATCTAGCAGTTGCTCTGATACCAAGTTAAAATATAAAGTGAAAGAAAATATATATATATAATAGAAAAAAGAACGAATGTGGAAGCTAAAATAATATATAATCAAAGTAGGTTGAGAAGAGAATCAAAAAGTCAAATAAAGACATTCTAAATCTCATTCATTAACAATACCGAAGGATTATATTGATATTTATAAGCATAATAAACTAAAATTCTAATCTTAATAGGACTTTAAATAAAACTCTTAAACTAATAGAAAAATATTAGAATAATTATCTAATATCTTAATCATAATAGTCTTAAACACTAACAAGGAAACTAACTATTAATATAATATTCAACTCTCTCCCTCAAGCTAAACATAATCTATGTTCAACTTGGACAATTACAACATACATATTTGTACTTGATGTTAAACCTCAAAGGTGCTTTAGTGGTGGTGGGATCTGAAATTGGTGATGGCAGTGCACGACGGTAGGTCAGTTGATCTTTTTAGAAAACGACGATGGGTCGGTTGATCATTATAGAAAATGCGGCTACGAAGTCGTGAGGTAGAGATTAATACCAACAGTCGTGAGGCCGTGAAGTTGACGTGAACGACAGCGACGACAGCGATGAAAATGAATGATACCAACAGTTGTGAGGCCGTGAGGTTGACGTGAACGACAGCGGCAACAATGGTGAACGACGGCGGTGGCAATTTACTGAATGAGGAAACCAAAGAACCAACCAGCAACCTTTAGAAGAAATCGAACTGAAAATAAGGAGTACTAGGAACCGAATGAAGTAGAGAAATTGAAACAGACCGCGATGACAGTAGGGGTATATGTATGACAGATGATAGAAAATAGAAAAACATGTTCAAAATCAAACACTGCTCTAATACCAAGTTAAATATAATATGAGCGAAAATATATATTTTGTTAATTCTTACATCACAATAGATGTATATATAGAAAATAAATTACAAGAGTTCTGAGTAAACTAAAATCTTGTACAATCTAGAATTCTATTACAGATAAACACATATATTATACATTAATTACATAATTCACGCTAACAGATCCCATGCTTTTTCTGAATTGGTTTATTGTGAAAACAATATTATAGGAAAGCAGTGTGCAAGACACTATTCGTGGAAATCTCTGTGATGGACAATCAATTTTGTTTTTGGCTGATTGGGTTTCCAGGCAGCTCTTGAAGGATAATGCCATACTGGATCCATCCTTCGACTTAAGTCCTACCTCTCCTTTGCCCAGTCGCTTCTAAACTTCACACATTTTTTGTTGACCCAAAGAAGATTGTTTGGAGACTTTTTTTTCTTTTTTTTGGTCCTACAGGATCAATTCATTGCAATGAAGCTAACATACTGGCAAATAGGGAACCTCTATGCAAGTAGTTTATGATTTGACATCTAACTTGCACAAACTTGAAGGCTTGAATGGCCATCTAATGCTTGCTCATGAGAGTATTCAAGTTTGATAAAGCCTTTGGGTCGTAGCTACGGATGGTCGGTTTATACTATCACCAATTCTTTCTACGAATTCAATGCTGTAAAAACTGTATATTTGTTTAGATCGTGGTACAGAAGAAGCAAGCTAAAATTACTTTTGGCTCTGAACCTGTAAAGAAGATGTGAAACTGAACTAGGTCCAGTTTACCTACTGAAATAGTCGGGTATTTGTAGAGCCTGTGCATTTCATTTCTTAAATGACTTAACTTTGTATGCTATTCTGCTAAATTGTTGTATGTATATCATTACTTAATGAAATGAAAATCTAAGGTCACATATTGTGCTTGCATTTTATGCGGAGTTTTGTTATCAAATGTTGCAGTCAATAAAAAACAAGTGTACATAAAGACCAAGCCCTTTTAGTTATTAATGATCTGAGTCACAAGGGAAGAAGAAAAAGAAAAAAAGAGTAATGTTGCTTTCTTGTTTTCAATTTAACATGGTTGAGGAGTTCTAACTTGATAAGTAACAAAACCATGAATTAATTCTCTGAAATGATACATAAATGATAAAAACTGATTTTTTGTCCAAAATAGCAAAACGACTGTATTTTAGTCTGTTTTTCTGTTCGTCTTGTTTCTCAGTTTTTCTGTTCATCTCTCCCATATGAACATCCGTCATGTCTGCGTAAGCTCCGATATCAGAATAATCAAGCAAGAGTAAAGAGACAATATGCAAATTAAAATTGGTAATCGAAAACTATACTGAAAATAAGCCAAGAGGGTAATACTAATAATAGTACTCTAGGAGGTTCTCGTGGGTTCTTCGCACGACACGATGGAGTTGAGGTTGAGCTGTGATGTTATTGAGGTTGTACATACAAAAATGTAATGTGTACATATAAAAATATAAGGTGTACATACAAAAATATAAATTGTACATACAAAAATATAAGGTGTACATACAAAAATATAAGTTGTACATACAAAAATGTAAAGTGTACATACAAAAATATAAGGTGTACATACAAAAATATACGACTTTTCCTTTGCTTTTATCCACATACAAAAATATAAGGGTGTACATACAAAAATATAAAGGTGTACATACAAAAATATAAGTTGTACATACAAAAATGTAAAGTGTACATACAAAAATATAAAGTGTACATACAAAAATATAAATTGTACATATAAAAATATAAAGTATACATACAATAAAAATATATTTACTATCTAAATGAAACTCAACGTTTCATTACCTAAATTTGCTATTTAGATAAAATTAATACCTTTTAACGTATTTTTGCTATATAGATAATTCACTCACAAAACCATTGGGCTAGTGGTGGAACAAAACTAAAAAAGAGAGAGAGGCAAAGTAGAGCAAAAGCTGAAAAAATATCGCAAAAAAATTAATAATAAAAGGAACGCTGAAAGAGGTGGAGTAAAAGAAGCAAATTAGTCAACATGGTAAAATCAATGTCTTCCGAAGACTATCATCAATCAAACTAACTAAATTCTTTGGTTAAGTCCGAGCTGAAATTTCATAATTTCTTTGCTAACTTGATATTATTAGCTTTACAAGCCAAAAAAAAAGTTGATATCATTAGCTTGTTTTGCTCACTTGCTTCTGCTATGTTACTCTCTGCAAAAATAAAGCACGAGTAATGTACTTAAAAAAATGTTCGAGTTATTAGTACTTGCATGCTTCTCATTTTTTGAACTAATATAAAGCACATGGTTCAATATGCTGGAGAATCCTTTTTTTTTTTTGCCAAGTGATCCTGGAGGATCGTTTTTAGCTGAGAGATATTTAATCGTGCAAAATCTGGTTAATGCAGGTGTTTAACTGGGTACGAATGACATACATGAGTTCGCACCTTTTTTTTTTTTTATATAGTGGACGAACGTGTGCCAACACTTTTATCATTTATGTGTGTAAACAATTAAGAACAACTTCATATATAAGACTCCAATCCAACAAAGAGAGAAAGAAGTAACAAACTTACCAATTACCATCAAAAGAGAAAATTAAAAATAATAATCGACTGTCTAATCTAGGCCTAAATTGATGGAACAAGTACACGACTTAACTATTACAACAAAAGCGATTAAAAAAAAAAGTTAAAAAAGGAGGAGGGTGGCTTTCTGCCCTGTCCTCAATCTTTCGACCTGTAAGCAGCGTAATACAATTTGAAAGCTTTAGGAAGATAAACGGGAACCAAAAGCCCAAAAAGATTAAACCCACAGCATAAAGTCTTCTTTGAGACCTCCAAATTTTTGATCCACTTTGTAAAACTCATTCCTTAGCCATTCAGAGATTATAAAAATCTTCCGTGCATTATAACAAGCCGGCACAAAAACACGAATTGGATTGAAAATTCGTATGAAAAACCCACGCCTTCCATCAAGACTTGACTGGCAAGAAGAAAAACATGAGGTGAACTTGCTTTAATCCCTTGTTTTATCACCCTCAATCGTACCCTCTTACGATACATGATATGGGCAAGTAAAGTCCTATAGTGGCTCCTAGAAAAATTGCGTATGAAATACATGTAGAAGAAAGATAAGAAGACAAAAGCCAAAGTCTTCAAAACAAACAAGGCCACTAGCTGACAGGACTGTGATTACAGCTAAGCAATTGAGTTGCCTGAAAGAGAGAAACCAAGATTTCTGTTTTGAAGTTGGATTTGGATTTTGGGTTGTGTTGGTTCTTCTTGTCCTTTTGGAGACTAATGTCATTGCATGTTGGCTACACAAACGAGAACGAAAGATGTAATTGGGTTTGAGAGAGAGAGAGAGTTTTTGAAATATGATTTTAACTGAAAGAGTTGAGACAATTTTAGGCAGTAGATTGAGGAATAAGAGGAATGGAAAAACTTAACGAAGTGTGAAATAGGGACTTAACAGAACATAGAAGAGATGATAAGGTTGAGGTGGTGGACAAGTGGCAGAAAGAGTAAAATAAGATTAATACTAAACTGCTAATTAACTCATGTTAACCTCATTTCGTCTTTTAAAATTACGTTGTGACCGATTCTTTTTCTCAAATTTTTTTTTTTTTTTGTTTTTTTTGTCAATTGTCAGAATAAGACTTACCTGCTCCATCTTGTTAAGAGCGAAGTTACTTGTCTTATGTTTAATTAGTGGCAAAACTCTAATCTGATAACTGTGCTGCTCTTAAAGCTTACAGAAAAGAGATTGTCTGAGCAACTCTGCCAACTCATATAAACATTATGTAGGAATTTATCTAATTGTTAATTTGGTACTTTGGTTAAATATCTAGGTAAACGTTGTTAATTTATTGAATTAATGTTCATGACCTAATAACTAAATCTTTTATGTTGGTCACTCTATACATATTTACATTAATGTTAATGTTGCATTCATTCATTCACGTCTAATTATAAATTATTTTATAATATAACTTATGTTAAAATCATGAAATCTATTAAACAAATGCTTTCTCCTATTCTCGTTGCTAGTGCCCGAAGTTGGGCCAATATTTTGAAAAACCGAAACTGATATAATAAGGAAGAAACTTCAACGGCAGTACAAGGAATCGACATGACATAGAATTAAGGTGACCCTCTCAATAGCTAAGAACTAATTTACTAAAGAAAAAACAAATATGGCTGGAACATAAAGAAAATTTAAAAAAAGAAGAATTTCACTACTCAATCTGTTGTGATCGCAAAAAGTAAAAAAGGACGGAAATGTATAAAAGTTTCCTGCAAAACCTTTCAACTTTTCTCTTAACCAAAAAAAAAATAATAATAATTTCTAACAGAAGACCCTCATAAAACTGGAACCTCTGCTAATGACTTGGTGACGGTGAGTTAAACTGCAGAATTGTATAAATGAAAAGAAAAGGGAAAAATATCACCTTTATGTTTCCATTCCTGGGTTGGAGTTCTCGGTTTAGGAATATAATTGATACCCTTCTCAGGAATAATTCTCGACTTCGCTTTAGCAGTTCCAATTGTTGGAAGGTCAAGGGACTCGACATTTACCACTCGTACTCCACATTTCCAAAAATACTGCATTTGTGATATTTTCATAAATGAGATTCTGCTTCTTTGCCACCATTTTGAACCTCTAAACATTCTTGTTCAGACTCTGGGGATAGAACCAGTTGGACATGATCCGCTGCAAAAACCTCCTTCCATCCTGCATAAAGGTTGAAGAATGCCAAATAAGAATTTTTTTCCCCCCCCTAGATCAGACGATATTATTGGGATTCAATCTGCTCCTAGATACACTCAGCTAACTGAGCTGCCAAATAAGCCAGATAAGACTTGGTTTGCCCGAATACAGGTAGGAAAGAAACACAGAACAAAAAATGACTTACTCTGTGCAAGAAAAGCTTTCATAGCATGGTTAGAGAATCCAGAGTTTCCAGTTCCATCTGGATTTATGGAACACTTTCCTATCGGATCATCACAACCATTCATGGTACACAACCTTGGACAATTTTCACTATTCAGGGACTCACCATGGCCTTCTTTGGCATCTTCACTACTGGATTCTCTATTATTGGTCTGAATTGCCATTGGACCTTTGACTCCACTGCGGCTCACGGGCCTCCAGAGCTTAACTGTTGACCTGTTTGTGAAAACCTTAACTGAATCAAGCGTATTTGGTTTATCTTCAGAATTATTCTTGGGCCTTTGATGCTCTGTCAGGCAATCGTGACATGATACAGAGAGATTATTACTCTCATGAGAACAATTTCCAAGTGAAACAGTTATGGAACCAATCACAACCTCGTGATTCTTTATTGGATCTGGCTCATTTGGATCCTCCTTTTCTACTCTGGCTTTCGAGCTCTCCCCATCAGATTCTGGTTTATGCTTACGGCTCCAAACTTTCTTGCCAGTGGAAGTAGTCCTTAAATCTCTATACATTCCATGAAATTGCATGCCTCCAACTTTAGATGGGTGAGAGTTCTCACCAGCATGAAAAAAGTTGGATGTGGCCTGCTGAAATTTTGGCTGCAACTGCCAACGACAACCAACAAGATGCTTACGGCCAGTTCCTTGAGCAGTATTTCTTTCAACATCCAGATCAGGGACCAAATTGCAGTGATCATATCGCACTCCTGCGTGAAACTCGGAATCTGCACTTGCATCAGAATTTGAGTGATCATAGCAAGTAATATGGTATTGCATATCAGGCATTGGTGTATGAAGGTCACACGTCTCGTAAGAAGCAGATGTTTCTGCTGGTGGCACTGCCTCTGGCATTTCATAAACGATGTCTTTAACATCAGGATTTTCGTTATGTTCTTGACCTCTTGCCCTCTGTTCTTTCTGCCTGAGCTTCTTCTGCCTTTTCCTTTCCAGGAGTTCAGCATGCCTATCAAAAGGCATAAAGATATCAACAATGGACATGGTTTTGCAACTTATTCTGGAGGAGCATATTCACAACCCAATATTAGCTGCAAAGGCAACATGGAATTTTCTAAAAGGGAACATCAATGTTAGCTGAGACATTGGAATGCTTCAAAATCTAAAAGATGTTTGACTGCAGCTCTCAAAAACATGAAAGTAAATAAAGAAAAACATCAAAATTTCTCCTTATTGATTTGGCTTTGCCACATCAATAGAATATCAGATTTACCTTGGCTTACTGCACCAGTAAACAACTTTTGTATCATCAGATTGACATATCAAATCACAAAGTGTGTAACTAAAATTTGGTCAAATCCTATCTACCTTCTCTGAGCAGCTTCTTCTTCCTCAACTAGCATTTTCTGGAGCCTCATAGCTTCAGCATCCTTGTCAGCAAGCCATGCTTTGATCTGATAAAATTCAAATTAGAGTTATCATTAACACCCCAAAAATTGCTACCATCAAACCAACCTTCCCAAAAGACCAGAAGAAAATCAATGAGCAAAGATAGTAGTTGCTCCTAGCTTCCTACAACAATAATATTGCACTACACTAATTTTTTTTTTATTTTGCTGGGGGCGTTAGGGGGGAGTGGGTTGAATGATGCTGGACATGAAACAGCTGAGAGTGCTTCGAAGGAAGAAAGAAAATACCAGTTTCTGTTCCAACAAGAAGCTGGTGCAAGCAACTAAGTTCTTTGATTCAAGACCTATCTTCCCAGCATCCCCATCAAAAATATATCTCTGCATTGTTAAGGCTGACCCAGATAGAAATGTTTTCTCACTTGCATCATCAAGGATAGAAAATAACTCCTGGGAAGAAACTAAGAACCTAGAGGACCTAGCTTCGATAATATCCTGCAAAGAAATTTCAGGTATCACATGGAATATAATATTCGTGGTCCAAGACCTCAAGAAATTTTTTAAAATAAACTTAACAAAAACAAATTTTCTAACCAAGAGAGCAGAACCAGCCTTTAAATACATGTGTGGCAACGCTGAAAATCCTGGTTTGCGGATAATTGTTGTCAATGCTTTTATGATTGAAGACCCTGGAACCTCCTGGAGGGGAAGATTAAGGACCACAACAAGGAGAAAAGAGGGACTACAGATCAAACACTTGTGAGTGAATAAATAATTCATACAGAGGTAGGCAGACTGCAAGACTACTTTAGTTAAAAAGTGATTAAAAGAACAGCATTTATATCAAATATGAACTCGGAGACCCAAAGAAAATTCATCAGCAGCATTCTTATACCAGAAGAATATTAAAGATAGCAGCGCCAAGCAGGAAAAAGGGAAGAAATGAAAGAAAAACTTACATCCAGTATCACATTCTTGAATGATACAACTTCTTTTGCATCTTCAACAGTGAGCTGTATTAAGAACGAAAGGGTTAGCACAAATGTGTAGAAGGTAGAAGTATAACAAAAATTTAGGAAGACACTTACATTATCCCAAAAGGCCCCTAAAAGATCTCTATTTTTCATAGAGTCCTACAAGATACAAAGTTACAAACAATATCAGGCAAGCCAAAGCCAAATAATTATAGGATGAACTAAAATCAACATTTGGGTTATGAAGAAACAACCAATTCAAAGACTTCAGCATGGAAAAGTTCAAAATGTTAAGCTTTTAAGAAATATAAACAATTATATTCTAAAGCCCATGACAAAACCTTATCAAGCTTCTTCGAGCGGTGGTGTGCACGTGTATGCCTTCGGTAGTTAATGGGCGAACAAAATTCTCTGGAGCACTTGTCACACTTTTGCATTTGCACCTTTAGGGGAGAAAGCAAGGGCCAACCCAAGGGTTCTACAAAAATTAGGAACTTCGACATCAGGCAAAGTTATAACTAAACCCCTGCTTATGATAAATATAAAATTAAAACTAGCCGCAAAAACATAGTTGAAAGACTCAAAATTCCATGACACTAAGACAGGAAAAATGTTGTAAATTTTTATCACCAAAGGTTGCCAATACCTTGCAGATCTAAAGCATGAAGTAACTGGATCAACTGAACTGGGCTGTCCCCAGTCCTAGAGAAAGAAAGAAAAGGTTCTTTCCCAATTGCTTGTCTGATGATAGCATCAACAGAATCATTTCCCTCCGATTTCATTGCATCTAGATTACTCGAAGCCTTAACTTTAGCAATTGGCATCTAAAAACCAAGAAAACAGAAAATTGCAAGGTCACAACCAAACACTGCACAAGATACTTAAAAACTACGTCACTTCAACTCTTCATTTATTATGAAGTACCCGTGTCCAAGTCACATGACATGGACATAAGTATGGATACTTGGACGCTCCAATTTGTTGTAAATTTATAAAAAAAAAATTAAAAATATGGGCGTGTCCGATACTTATCAAAAAATTTATTGACTCTTGGTGTCCTAAACATAGCTTAAAAGTAAATAAGACTCATTGATTGATTCATGGAAAAGCTAGTAGTAGATTAAACAATTAGCTGTAAATGTTGCATTGATACATCAATTTTGAATGATGATACAAGAAACAAAGGTCAAGGCTCAAAAGAACTTTTTGAGCATAACCACCATACTGTAGCCTTCATTAATACAAGTATTAAAGAGTCCTAAGTAATGCAAATAATTACCATTTTGTTCTCTGTGAATATTCCACAATTAGGCAAGTTACGAACCCATTATTGGTGCATATCAGGGAGCAACTTGCTAACCCAATCCTTCACCAAGAAACTAATTGTTAAATTTGTTTGCAAATGATACATCTCTAAGAACCTAAGTTCTAACAAAGGGAGAGAAAGAGAGTTAACAATAACTTTTTGACATCAACAATTTGATCTTATTAAATGACGCTAACAGGACAGAACTACATTATACAAATACACAAATACAAAACAACTATAACAGACAGAAAAGCTGAATGCATCCACCCCAGCCAGCGAAGTAGGCACTTGATATCGGCAATTTCTACAAATAAGCACCGTTCTAAATCACAACAAAATTGGAAATTTCGATTGATAAAATAAAAAAATAAAAATAAGGGGAATATGAGTAAAAGATCAATAAAATATATTGAACAGCCAAAAAAATCCATGCTCGATTTTAGAAAGGGAAAAAAAAAAATGAAAGTTGTCTTTAAATCGACAATGACAAGCATAAAACAGAGACATCTAATAAAACCAAACACAAGTTCCTAGCACCACGTCCTCACATTCAATACTAGCAATTAACTCTCAATTTCTTAAAGTACCGACGCAGCTTTTCCAGCTGCCCAACCGAAACCAAATTCAGGAAATCAAATGAAAAAGATAAAATCTCGTAAATTAAAAAACTAAAGCCTGCTACGGTTGAATAACGCGTGATCTGAAATAAATGTGTGATGCTATCAAAGCATAAGCATACGTATATAACATAGAAGACTAAGAAAGTGATTCACGTACCAGTGGAGGCAACCGAGTGAGGGGATCGGTACGTGTATATATAGAATCTCAAGCGATCTAAGGGATTTGGAACCGGCCGTAAAGAGATAGGAAGTTATTCGCAAAGAAGATAATCGCCGAGAAAATGCGAGACGATCGGCAACGGAAGAAGAACAAAAAAAAAATGAGTTTCCAAAGGAGAGTGTAGTGTGGCTGTATGTGTTTTGTACAGAGAAAATTATAAAGGCACAAATGGAAATTGGAGGAAACAAATTAATAATGAAAATACAAATGCTATTGAGACATGGGATGTGACTTGTGAGAATTTAACACCTGCGAACAAACTTGTTGGAAATGACCCAATTGGCCCAAATGGGGAGTGGAGAGATCCTAATGACCAAGATTCAAATAGGTTAAAATTATTAATTTCTTTTTTTTAAAAAAAAAAAAACCTCACCAATTGTCACTACCGTACTCTCTAAATTAAGATCTTGTTCAGGCTCAATATTAAATCGTACGTTCTAAGCCTTGAACTCGCGTCCCACTATTTAGTAGAATTATGACCTTATGCACGTTAACTCAACTGTTTGAGCTACGTACTTATGACAAATAGGTTATAATTAAGACTCCTTTAATTAGAGTCAAATTGGGCTTAGATGTTTTACTATGGTGGTAATTTGTGTCGTAGCTTGATTGGCTAAATTAAATAACTCAAATCAAACATAAATTGAATTAAATTTGAACTAATTTCGAGCCAATTCAAATAATCTAAAAAAATTTAGTTTGGTACTCATTAACCCAAAATGAAATAAAATAAAATTTAATTTTAAATAAAAGAATATTAAATATAAGGTAATGTTAAAATTAAAATAATGTCTCATTTTTTTTAATATTTCTCTTTTATGATATATTAGTTATTTTTTTTTATTTTCTTTTAAAAAATAAACTGATAAGAAATAAATAGTTATAATTTATTCATTTTATCATATTATTATGTTATATTCTTTGATGTTAATGCTTTTAATATTCAAATCTACATATTTCTTTAAACCAAAAAATATACTTATATTTAATTTCAATTAGTATTATGAAATTTATATCTTTAAACCAATGAAACATTAGTCTTTGCAGTAAAATTTTAAACATTTTATCAACTATAATGTGCTATTTTCTTTTTAATTAGTCGATTGTTCTGAGAATCTCAAAGTCTTTTTCTCGTGTGATATTTTAAGTGATTTGAACTCTTCAATTTTTTTTTTTTTTTGTATATATATATATTTAATAATATGTGTAGAGAGATTGTAAGTAATTTGGATTAATTTAAATTAATTTAATTGTGTTTAATTTAAATTTATGCTCATTTTTAATAGTTTAAATTAAATTCAAAAATTAATTAAAATTAAGTTAATTCAAGCTAGCTAAACTTAACTCATAAATTGCAGTCCTAGTCTTGACCGTCTCTTTGTTTACCGTGAAAATTTTGAAATTGGGGCAGAAGAAGGCAATTTTTGTCCTTAAATTTTAGATAGAGTTTGCACCATTGTACTCTTCCTATTCAAGTTGCAACTGTACCCTGCTGTCAAACATAATTACATTATGGACTTTCTTCCGTAACGTACATCCAACTCATTTAATTTCTTAAAAAAAATAAAATAAAACAAATTTCATACATTAAAATTATTTTTAAAAATATTTCTTTTAATATATAACCAACAATCTATTATCTATTAATATATATAAAAATGTGAGTTTTTTTCATATTATTTATTTAATTTTTATTTTATTTGATAAAAAAATTTATTAACATATTTTATTTAAAATATGTTGCTTTTAGTTAAGTAAATATTATTTATTTAACAATGTTTAAAAAAATAAAAAAGTAGAGAATTATCTTCATAAAATTTGTTACTTTTATATCTTTATTTTTACTAAAAATTTATTTATATCTATACACTTTTCTTTTAATATATATATAAAGAATAGTTAATGATTGTGTATTTATTTGATAATTTTTATTTGACAATTTTTATTTTTTTATTTTTATTCATTTAATTTATTGAATAATTTACATTTTATTTAATAGATAATTAGTATAAGTACACTTATTTTATACTTTTAATATGAATAATATTTTCTTTTTCGTATTTTCCATTTATAGAATTTATTTTATTTTTCAATTTCTATTTTTTTTAGATCTATTACTCTATATATAAATACAATTAGCTCCAATATTATTTTTTTTTTTTATATTTTCTTTGACAATTATAAAATATAATTTTTTTTATTTTTATTATTATTTTTAAGAAGGGACAATGAAGGTATTAAGTATGACCTAAAATAGAGTTTAGAGAGTTTAAATTATGGAATAAGTCTTACCTTAATGTGTTTTATACTTTTATGTATTTTGACCCTTATTATAAGTGTGAAAAAAATATTTCCTATTTTTTGTTTATCATTTGTTGAATTTATTTTTCACTTTTATTTTCGTAAAATACTTGTTTTTGAAGTTTAGAATATATTTTTAAAAAAATTATTTAAATGGATTATTGGTAGATCATATCAATTTATCAATACTTATTGCAGTTTTTATTTTTTTCTTGTTAACTTATTTTATGGTTTTATTTATTTGACATAACTTTTTTACTAATTTTTATTTATGAATATATGATATAAAATATTTTCATTCAAATGTCAATATTACTTTGTAGAAGTGTACTCGCTTTCAAACTCTAAGAGGTTATTAAACAATAGATCCAAATATAAATACAAATATAGTTCTATTTTTTTAGTATTGAAATTAAACTTAAATAGTTTTAACATGAGTTCAAAATTATTACGTTATATTAAAAAAATTTAGTGAACAATGTATTATTCTCTCTATGTATATATATATATATATTATTTTGCAATTGATTAGAGTTAAAATTTTTATTTAAGTTTGAAGTTTTGATTTTAATAAGTGATTTATTTTTTTTATTTTTTAGATTATACAATAAGATTATATTTTGTAAATTTTTAAAATTTATTTTTAAATATAATTTTTAAATAATTTTTTTTTATTATAGGTAAGTTATAATGTCGTTGTAACGACATTATGTCTTATTTTAAATTATAGGGTGATGAGCGTACTTTGATAAAGGAAGATGTATGTTAGAATTTTGGGAATTTTCCTATTAAATTAACCAAAAAAATCATGTAACTTGTACCAGTTCTATTTTAACTTCTTGAAAAATAAAATAAAATTCTACTGTGTTAGTCAAATAATTTTGTACTACGATCGAATGATTATAAGGGATCTTGTAGTAAAAATCGAGTTTAATTTAACAAAACAGCATTTATAGTAGTTTTTTCATTGAAACCAAAAATAAAGAAAACAAAACATCTTGGGAGCGTTCGACAATTTCAATCCAAATTGGTTCATATTTTAGGGACTTATTCATCTCTTCAAGACACAAAGTGCATGCCTATTTGCATTACCAGAATATTTACAGTACATTGGATTAGTCTTACACAGTTACACTTCCTTTTTATGATCAAATTCCAGTTCCAAGTTTGAATTCCATTTTATGTTCTCTCTGAATTCATGCATGAAGTAGCTTTACAAACATATCATCAACAAATGAATAAATGAATTTGATATCCGCAAATATTTACTCCTCCGATGTTTTGGCTTCAATTACATCAATCATCCCTAAGTGACTTCTTGAGTATAATGAGACCAGACTCGTCCTTGTCAAAGAGTCGCTCAATCAACTCATCCCAGGTCTCCTTACTTTTGGTTTTCTTGGATGAACCAAAAGAAGAAGATTCTCCACTTGAGCTAGGTGAGTTATCTACCTCCTCATCAAAAGTTCCATATGGAGAAGGTGAATAAGCATGAGGTACATCCAATGTTACCGCTCTCTGCAGCGCAGCCTTGTATTCTTGGCTATGTTCTCTTGCTATTGTTTCTTGCCGTTCCATCCTCTGTTTCACTGGAATTTCCATGGTGTGCTCTTTAGCTAACATTAACTGCGAAGAACAATGCAAAATTTGAGCTGTCCAGATAACATAAGTTGTAACTACATACAAGTCTCAACAATAGCTTCTAATTGTGTCCCATAATTGCTGCAAAGTAAGCTTGCTAAGGGTTGGTTTGCTTCTGCTAAGCAGTTTCAAAAGAAACACTTTTAGAAAGAAGCAAATTACTTGTGCTGCAGTCAAAAAGTGTAAAATGTGCTTTATGAGTCATGAAAACACTTATAGCTATTTTTTCGCTGTTTGACCCATAATGTTTTTTTGCTACCAGAAGCACTTTTATAGGATTTCATAAGCAAATAAATCCTAAGACAATTGATTGCATAGAAGTAGAGCCATATAATTATTTAAATACAATTTGAAAACCAAAATGCAAAAGAAACATGTTTTTAATTGTTAATTTAAATACAAATTTAAGGAGAAAATATATTATAAACAAAATTGAAAGCCAAAAAATTGGACAAAGGTTAGCTTATAAAAAAATTAATTGGACTGAGGTTGACATATAAAAGAAAAAATTTGACTGGAGAGAATGAAACCTTACATCTAGAGCGCGTTGGGATTCTCTCTCAATCCAAATGATGGCATGATCAGAGGTGGCATTACAAGAAAGAACTATGTGCTCGAACCTCCCGTCCACAGGAACAGCTGTTCTCACGACTGGTGGAAACCTTCCCATCCTGTATAGAACAGTGCAAATGAAAAATTCATTCAATGGTTTATGCTCAGAGTATTCTACAACCCCAAAAATTAGCCTAGAAATCTATCAAAAATGTGTTTTATGTTCTCCAGGGGGCACTTGGAGTCAGTGACAGAACCACACACATTTTAGAGGGGGCATTTTCGATAAATTTTTTCTTGTGTTGTATTTATAAAAATAAAAATACATAGTAGTGCCTCCTCTCAAATTTATCATTTGAATATTTTTTTTCTTTCTTTTTGTTATATTTTCATTTAACACTCCCCACATATTTCTCACTTTTACTCTAATATTATATAATTTTTACTAACTAGACCCAAGCAGACTAATAAATGTTTAACATATTCTCATATTTACTAGTTGAACTTTAAAAAATTATAGTTTTCGTCTCACATACACTTTATATATTCTTTATTATACCATATATAATTATATAGTTATTGTTATTTTTTTGCTATTATTTTTTATTTATATTATATAATATTTATAGTATCTATTTTTTTTCTTTCATATACTTTGATTTTTTTTTACATATTTATTATAATTTACGTTGTTTAATTACTCTAATTTTCTTTTTCATTTTGCATAGATATTGAATTATATTATTTAGTCTTATTATAACTTAATTTACTTAGTTTTGAATTTTTATTTAAATTTTGACATATAACTCTAATGATTTAATGTTCAAAAGCACCAAAATTTATTAATTTTTGCATTTGTCACAATGTTTTTCACATTATTTTGCAATAACTTCATTTAATGATCTATTTTTATTATTGTCATCACATGGTGTCAAAATCGTTCATTTTTTACTATTAAATTTATACAGGTGCCCCTCCTGAACTTATTTTCTGGCTATGTCCCCGCTTAGAGTTTGAGTTGATTAGATCAAAAAAAAGTCTCAAAATTATAGTTATTTGCAATTTGTCTTGCCATATCTAATACCCTGAAGTTTATACATCAAAACTAAAATCAAATTGAAATAAAGTTGGACCAAAAAAAAAATGTGGAAAAATAGCTTGCCCATCCTAAGAATAAGTAATAATGAGATATGAACTCTAATGCCCAATGGTCATCTAAGATCCACATTATGTAAAGTTTTAGTTAACAATTAGCTATACTAAACTCATATACAAATAACAAGAGGAAACCAAAAAGAAACTTGAGCAAAAACACTTATAGTTAACAATCAACTACAATAAAATCCATATATGTTAAGTTTATCACCACATTAGTTTATTTATTGCATTTTTCATAAGTAATTCTCAACAGCAAAAACCTTACCTAGGCTGTAGGGGACATGTTAGAAATCAAAAGTTATCCGGTTAGCAAACTATATAAAAGAAAGAATAGTTATAGCACGCATAATGCTTACTTATACCTGAAAGGCTTTCTCTCAACAATGTGATAGAGGCGGCCAGGTGCATACAGCCTCCTTGGATCTTTGAGCATCTTTTCATCTGGTATACATGTGTCCCTCATGCACCTCAGGCATAATAAGCATGGTAGACTGTTCATGTGGAAGCAAATCAAACTTTATCAACATTTTATACTAACTACTAAGATCCAAGAGTTCAAAAGTTAGGGCAAAATAAATATGAGACGTGACAAACCTATATAAATTCATAAAGGTATAGTTTTCTATGAAAACAATTCACAATATTGATCATTTAAGCATCAACTTTATTTAGCAGTTAATTATAACATAGTCCAACTGTCACTTAAAGGGACAATGATTTCAACAATACCAAAAAAGTGACTTGAATATATCCTCCAAGGGTGTGGCTGTCCGCGGTAAGAAGTCATCCTGATTCAATATAACAATCACAATTAGCTCTGAAGAAAATTCTTGCAGCCTACTCCTCATTAAAGTTTAACCAAATATAGTTACTAGGATACTAAAAAAATTCCCGTATAGATGGGGCAATTTTTTGATGCAGATCTAATAAGCTCAATCATCAGAAGAGTTTCTCAAAATGAATCGCCATGACTCACTATGCACAAGAACAGACCATTTACTCATACAGTTTATTGTAGCCCAGCTTGCAAGGAGAACTATTCTGATGCTATGTCTCTAGAAAAACTAAAATTGGAAGATAATAAACAATAGGTTTAACAAGGAAACTTTCTTCTTTCCTAACACCTACTAGAAGGTTTAACTGCCAGCATCACCAGTAAACATGAAAATTTTGAATGAGAACTTTCAACTTCAAAATTACAATGATAAACACAGAAATCACATATGTTATTGCAGGCAAGTCTATGTAAGATAAGTGATTAAGCAGCATCAATCAAAACTTGCCTGAAGAACAACCGAATTGATGACATCTGCATATCTAACTGCTAAATTTAATGACATACACCTAGCAGGTGCAATAGCATAGCATCTGACTCTTCTTCGTTCAATGTTTCCCAGTTTATCCAGATTCCGAACCACTACCATGGTTAACAATGCTGCAACACCTGACCCTAAGGAATGTCCAGCAAAAGTCAAAGTATAATTTGGATACTTCTCCACCAAACTCTTCAAAGTATCACATTCCTTATCCAAAACCCATCCAGCAGCCTTCAATAGTCCATTATGAACATATCCACCATCAAACTTCCTCTCTCCCAACTTATTATCCAATAAAACTGCATAGTCACTCTCCTTTGCCAAATTAAGGCCTCTAAAAACAAGAACTATGTCCGCATGATTATGATCGAGGTATAGTATGTAAGGAGGAGCCCTCCCTTTGGTATCTTCATAAGTTCTTTTCAAAATTAACCAATCTGGGTTGATTCCATAACCTCCAGGGGGTTCCCAAAGGGGATTACGAAGATCATCTTCATAGACAGCTAGGATTTGGCGGCATATGCGAGGGACAGGCTCAAATTCTTCAGCACTAGAAAGGCCCCAGGTATCACTATCATGTCCTGCTGTGTGGAGACATCGCTTCCAAGCCCAACGAGCACAAGCCAAACAGTAAACACACTCGAGAAGAGGAACGCCACATATGATTGACATTATCCTATAACCTAAGCTTGCTAAGATTAACTAATGCAGAAGAGTTCTTGCTATAATGGCTTCACACTAAATAAGCAATGAAGGAATATCAAATGAAGAACCCGGTATACAAAGGGAAATGATATTCTACTGATAACAGATGAATAGGGCAGTGCAAATGAGGTTTGAAGTTGGTAATCAATATACTTGAAATTCAAAGATTGAAAGAGCTCTAAATGTGGTTCAGGTTGATACTGTTCAAATCCTAGGTTCAAAAGACAGAAACTACAGAATTATCTAAAACAGAATGGAGCTCTAAATCAATGATAAACAAATCAAATTTAGTACTTCAAAAAAAAAAAAAAAAAACTCCAGGTTAAGATTTGATATTTTTAATTCGAACAGCAGCAAGGATAGGCAGACCTAAAAAAAAAAAACCAATCTTGAACATAAAACAAGGGGCACAAGCAAAAGAGTAAAAATATATATATATCTATGAGAAAAATATAGATGTAGAAGAGAACCTCGAGTTGATTAGAAACTACAATTAAAGTATCATAATATCTCAGCTAAAAGAAACGATAAGTATCTTGGAGTAATACCAGACAAGAAGAGCAAAAATCAGGAAATGGATACCGTAGAGATAATTCAAATATAAACCAAACAAGGAACTTGGGCTCAAATATCCATGTATTTACTGATGACTCCTTCAATTAAACTTCAAAATTGATAGATGGGCAATTGGTGGAGACCCATAAACTGATATAAATGCACTTATACGCAATAGGGTCTCTAACATATGTACTGAAAGATCTTCAACTCTTGCTGTTTATCACTGTCTCTCAGGCTCCCAATAACACAGAAGCAGCAGAAATAAAGAAAGAACGAATACTCAAAAGTGTGGCCAGATTTCACTTTCAATCAATAATCCTGGAACTTCAAAATTAAAGCATTAAGTTTTCCATGGAAAATTAATAACAGAAGCTTGAGAGCGTGGACTCTCGTCAGAATAAAATTTCAAAGATAGCAAAAACAAAACAAAAATTGAAAGATGATTCCAGTTGTATCTAAGCGACAGATTGTGATGAGTTGTGGATTGTGCTAAAAAACTATTTTTCTACGTCAAAATTGTAATACAAATAGGAAATTGGTAAATAATTTTATAACATTTTCGAAGAATAAAAGAAAGCATATGCGAAGGGTGCATTATGTATTAATTATTTGAGATAGAACAAAAAAAAAATTAACTTTTTTACTCAAATAATAAAATGATTATATTTTAATAAAGCTTAAAATAACATTTTCAATCATTAGTTCTTTTAAATTTAAAAATTTAAATATTATATATAAATTAAATCTGAATGTAACATTTACGTATAATAAAAATATATTGTAAAATGACAAAAATCATAAAAAAATCAAACAAAAAATCAAAAAATAATGGAAATAGAGATACAAGATATTTCATGATCTTAAAATTTTTATAACTGAATTGGATGTACAGCTTACATAAAAAAATATATGTGAATATATATATTACATTAAAATATATCAATATATGAACATTCTAATCTAATATAAGAGACAAAAAAACCCACTATAATGTGATTCTTGATCAACTCCAATGAACATTCTAATCCAATGTAAATAATACATAAAACATCAAAGTAATCAGAATAAAAAATATAGCAAAATTTAAATGTACAGTTTACATGTAAAAATAAATGTGAATGTACGCATTAAATTAAGAAATTTTAAGTCAACCTACTATAAAAACAGCAACAGTAATTAGTAATCAGAATAAAAAATTTGAATGTATAATTTACATGCAAAAATAAATATGAATGTACACATTACATTAAGAAATTTTAAGTCAACTTACTATAAAAACAGTAGCCGTAATTAGTAATCAGAATAAAAAATTTGAATGTATAGCTTACATGCAAAAATAAATGTGAATGTACGCATTACATTAAAAAATTTTAAGATCTTGAAATATCTTGTGTCTCTATTTTCATTATTTCTTGATTTTTCGTTTGGTTTTTTATGATATTTGTCATTTTACAATATATTTTTATTGTATGTAAGGGTTACATTCAGATTTGATTTGTATGTAAATGTTACATTTGTATATTGGAAGAAGAATATTAACTCGAGGATAAATTTGTAATTTTAAGATGGTAAGTGATTTCAAAACTATGCGTTTTGTAGCTCATATTTGCTATTTAAGTAAAAATGGAGTTTTTCTCTGAATATTTGGTATTTAGGTAATTCACTTGTGCATTATTGGGAGGAGTGTTAATTTGTGCGAGCTTAGCTAGTTCAAGCTGGCCCAAACTAACCCAGTTCAAATTGGTTCAATTCTAGCTCAATTCAAATTTAATTCGAGCTAGCAAATATGAGCCCGAACCCAAACTAAATACAAACGAGCTAGCTCAAACTGGCCCGAATTAGCCCGAATTGTTAATTATATATATATTTTAGTTAATATGACTTTTTTTTTAAATATGTTTAATAATTAAAGCTCAAACAACATTATATAAAACAATAAAAAATATATATATAAATATAAGACAAAATTAATTATTAATGCAAAAAATCAATTACTAAATTAATTAGGCAATGAGTAAATGCATTAAATCTCACTAATGCAAAAGTTAGAAGTCGTCATGCCCTCATGAAAACTCACATTTAGAATAAGGAGTTCTCAAGTCCAAATAAAATTTCTTGTAGCTATTAAACAAAATAAATAGAAATGAGTAGATTAAATAAATATATTTACTAAAAATTGAACGGTTAAAGTAAATTAAAATGTTACACGAGAACATAACTTTTTTATATACATAAAAATAAAACTTTAACTATTACATAATATATAAGTCTCAAGACAAAGAACAAGTGGAAAAGATAATAGCATAACACAAGTATCGATTTAAAAATAAAAACTTCATAATATTAATTTAAAGTAAATATAAATATTATTTTTTTGTTTAAAGAGATAGGTAAATTTAAATGCTAAATGCATTAACATCAAAGAATGTAGCATAATATTGTGACAAAATGAATAAATTATAACTATTTATTCATTATCAGCTTATTTTTCAAAAGAAAGAGAAGAAAAATAACTAATATATCATAAAAGAGAAGTATTGAAAAAAATGAAAAATTATTTTAATTTTAATATAATTTTTTTATTTTTTTATTTAATTTAATTTTTTTTTTTTTATTTCTGACTAATAAGTTGGCCCTAACTCAGCTCAAATTTTTTTGGGTTATTCGAGCTAGGTCGAAACAAGCCCAAATTTAATTCAATTCGTGTTCAATTCGTATTTTTCGATTCGGTTAATCGAACTATAACACAAATTGCGACCCCTAATTACTGATGTCCAAAAATAAAAAAAAATTAATTTAAATAGAAAAATTAAATTAGGTTGAATTGAATTAAATAATTTAATAAGTTATACGGTGCATTTTAATTTTTATTTTTTAAACCATCCGGATCAAACTAAATCGTTATTTATAATATATTAAAAATTATTTTTAAAAATATATTATATTATTATTTTTAAATCCTTATGTATTATTTGTTTCTAATATACACTAAACTACACATTCAATATTTAATAAGAAATTTACCCCTCTTTATTTTTTTATTTTTTTTATTAGTCTCCATCCTTACGTAGTGTTCGATTTATACAATATCCACTCTTTCTTCCAAAACTGACCCTTAATTTAAACTTAGAATAGTAATCCATACAATCACAACGAGCAAATTTTTGTTTTTTTTTGTTTTATCAAAGAAATTTGAACTCTAAACATTTCAACATGTTTGAATGTCGTTGAGCCAAACTTGTGGAAAAATATGAGTACTTATTTATATTCAAAGATCAATTTGCATGATCTAATGCTAATCAAATTTTGATTTATGTAATCTTGATAATTAATTAAATATTTATCAAAGATAATTGCTTTGAATTATTTTCTTAATCATTAATATGAATTTGTGTAAATTTTTTAATACTCTAGAATTTAACTCTAATTGCTTTGAATTATTCATGAATTAATGTATTATTATGTTTTGTTGTAAAATTTGCAAAAATATTTAACTCTAGACTGTAATTGATTCTATGATTATTTTTTAGATGTTATATGATTTATGTAGGATATAATATGATTTATATTTGTAATATATATTAATTTATTTTTTTTAAATTCAAAGATTTTTTTTTCTTTATGTTATTTTCAAGTTTTAACAGGTTTAGAGAAAAAGATTAATAATAATAATAAAAAAATTATTAATTAAATTAAATTAGACTGTTCGATTTTAATAATTTTATTAGCCAAATTGTTTAGTTCGATTTGATTAAAGTAATATGTTTGATTTAATTTAATTATTTTTTTAAAGCTAAAAATCGAACAAAATTGGACTATAGATGTCCTTAAGATGCACACTTGCAAGTCAAATTACAATAAACAAATCACCAAATCTTAATAAAATTTGCAAAACAGTAATAATATTAATATTATTATAACTAAATTTGTTATTGTTAAACTAAAATGATGAGAATGTTAATTTTATACTTTTAATTAATTATATCTTATTTTTATTATTATTATTATTAAATTAAATTATAGTTAATAAATTATTATTATAATAATAATAATTTAATAAAATATTATTATCATATTTAAATAATTATAAATAAAACAACCAACAAAAATAATAATTAACGAAGAAACACCTATCCCTCTTTTTCCCAAGAAAATAAGGATTCTAATTAAGCCAAATTATTTATTGTTTGAAAACAACAAACACTGTACATATATTTTTGAGAGCATGATAGTAAAGGAATATTATATTATATTATTTATGTTATTTAGTCTTTTAAATTATAAATTGTGCTATTTGGTCCTTCAGTTTTGAAAAAATGGGTGAATTAAGGACAAAAAAATATACAATTTTAATAATTTTTTGATTAAAATATTATTTTTTAAAATTAATATTTTAATATAAAAATATTAAAATAATATAATTTGTTCTTAATTGACTTCTTAAAAAATAATTTTTTAATTAAAAAATCATTAAAATCATATGTTTTGTCCTTAATTGACTTATTTTTCTAAATTAGGGACAAAATGACATCAATTATTATCTGAAGGATCAAATAACATCAATTATTATCTAATAAACTAAATTATACAAATAATCAAATTTAAAGAATCTCTATGGTATTTTTATCGACATTATTTTATGAAAATAAAAAGTTTACAATGTTTCAAAAGAAATCATTCAAGAGATTGTGCACAGTTTGTGAGAACCAACAGTACATTATATTATAAAGTAAAAATAACTTCATAAAACCAGCAATCCACACCTAAAACACCTCAAATGTTTTATAGACCATAAGGCACAATCAACAATAACATAACAAAGTTATATGGCAAATTATTTGAATTTTGTCTTATAATATTTTTGACAATTACTATTTAATTATGAAATTCACATGTTGGTATGGCTCTTAAGTTTTCATTTTCATTTTGAATATGAATTATCTAAATGTGACAATATTATTACAACTTTGTTAGGGGTAAAATTGACTTTTCATATACTTTTGTTATAGCTATAATAAGAATAATTATGACAATATCATTACCTCTTATAACCTTATTTTTATTTTATTTTTTCTAATCCAAAAACAGCTAACGCTACAAAGGGTGAAGTTAATTCAGATTACACTAAGCAATTGAATTAGGTAAATTGCTTAAAACTACATCGCCCTCTGTGTTCTTATTATCACTCACTATGTAAATAGAAGGAAGATTCTCAAAAGCATAATTGAACGCTGCCTGAAAAGCAAAGGTTTCAGCAAGATTAATATTAGCACAGATTATTGTGTCAGTCTATGCTTTCAAGATTCTGTCGTGACAATTTGACACAATAAACTCAATGGAAGATTTACCTTACTTCCAAGTTGCATCACAATTTATTTTCAAAAATCTCTCAGGAGGATTTTGCCATTTAGAGTTTTGTGACTCGGGCTCAATATCCGAGCTGTTAGTGTCAAGAGATGAATCACTTTGTTTCTAATGTGCTATAAGTAATTCCATCATAATAACTGCTGTTAAAGTGAATTGTTCTCTGGTGCAGTTTGTAGGCAGAATTATAGGTGGAGGATTTAGGATTAGATTGATATAAGAATTAATGTCAAGCTTTTCTGTGAAATTTCCATGACGGACACCATGATCTCAATATCTCACAACAGATAAAAATATGTTCAATATCTTCCACTTCTTTGTGACATAAAGACATGAGTAATCATCAAGTGATTTAAAAGCACCAATTACTTTTCTTGTGCTCAATCCATTATGTATCAGTTTCCAGAGAAATAATTTATGCCTCTCATGGATTCTTGCCTCTCATCAGTTCAAAAATGTTGTTGAAGTTGAAAGAAACCAGGCATCTAATGATCTCTCCCAAAATCAATTTTATTACCGTCACCAATTCTCCAACTGAGGCCTTTTTCTAGAACTTGTCTAACCCATAGTATTATTCCCTTCCAAATATAAGGGTCTTGCCCTTTAGCATGTGTATTCAGGAAATCTGAATGTCTGCAATATTTCTGTTTGAGAATTGAAATCCAAGGCTTATCTCTGTCTTGAAGGAAGTCCCAGAATGCTTTGGATAGCATAGCTTGATTAAAATCCTCAAAACTCTCTGATTCCCAGGCCTCCAGCTTCTCGAGGTGAACATATTTTATACTAGGAGATTGAAGAAAAGTAATGGTTGTTCTTCACACTACCAGTCCACCAGAATTTTCTGATTAGAGCATTAGCTTTTCACAAATATTCAATGGTATTTGTACTCATTGAATAAATTAGGATGTTTTGAAGTACATATTTGGCCAAAGTTGTTCTACCCGCTTGTGACAGTAACTTAGCTTTCTAGCTAGATAAATGACTTTGTAACTTAACCAGAATATTATTAAATTCCAAATTCTTGCATCTGCCTATTGGTAAGTTATGCCCTAGATACTTGATATTTCTATTAGCTTGATTAAGTTGCAGAATATCACCGAGTTCCCTTTTTCTATCTTCAAATAAATTAGGACAAAAGAAAATGTCAGATTTATTGTTATTGATCCTCTGACCTGTTAAAGTGTGTTAAATTATCTGATTGTGTTTGAATGTGTTTGAAGTTATGAGATTGGTAGTTGGAAAATGAGTGGAGAGGAAATAGGTGGAGAGGAGAATGAGAAACTGAAATAGAGACATGTTCTCTTTCTGTTCTGTTTTGATTACAAATACAAGCTATTTATAGGAATTTAACTAATAATTAATACATTAACTTATTTATATTTTAATACTCCCCCTCAAGCTGAACATAATTTATGTTCAGATTGGACAATATAAATAGAAATAAGCAAACAGTATTTTTTAAGAAACTGGACTGCTGACAGTGTTGTTGATTGGATTGATTTGCTAACGGGATTGTTGACTGCTGATTGGGCTGTTGATGTGCTGATTGGACTGCTGACTGGGCAGCTGACTGGGTTGTTGACTGCTGAATGGGTTGTTGATGTGCTGATTGGACTGCTGCTGGGCAGCTGACTGGATTGTTGACTGATGATTGAGCTGTTGACTGTTGATTGACTGACTGGACTGCTGACTTGATTGATTTGTTGATTGGGCAGCTGATTGGATTGATTTGCTGACTGGACAGTTGACTGGATTATTAACTGCTGATTGGATTATTGAGTTGCTGACTGTACTGTAAATTGGGCTCAAACTAAGCTGATGAATTGGATTGGGCTGATTGATAAACGAGATTGGGCTTTTATGGGCCAGGACTTAAATAAGATTGGACTGATAGACAAATGGGCTGATGAGTGGGTTGTGATAAGTAATATTGTTGGATGGGCTGTTCTGGAACTTGATTTATTTGGCCTTGGACTTGATAATACTTTGGAAACTTTTTTTTTTTTTTTTTTAAATGAAAAATGGGGAAAATGCACGGAGTATAATAATATACCCATATTTAGAACATGGAATACACTCTGTCTTTGTCGTCTGTCTCTGTTTCCAATATCAAATATTCCTTTCCCTTTATTCCCCCTTTTTTTTTTTACCACATGGGTATCATTATTTTCCTTTTCACTTTTCTCCAACAGCTAATTTTCCGGAGAGTGATGGACAGCTAAGTGAGAGCTAAGTGAGTGGGAGATGGACTGGATAGCTGGAGCAGAGGAGCTGGTGGAATGGGCGCGCGGCAGGAGCTGCGACTGGTGGCACTGGGCTGTTTGGACGGCGCGCGGGTGACACTGGAGGTGCGCAGCAGGATGGGCTGCGACTGGGCTGCTCGAAACGGAGGCGCGCAGGCTGAGTGGCGCGCAGAGGCTTCGGATCTGAACAGGTGGCATTGGAGGTGCGCGAAAGGAGGCGCTAGCTGGGCGCGCGCAGGAGCTGTTGAGCTGGTGACTGGGCGCGCGCAGGAGGCGGCGGAGATGGACTGGATGCGCTGCTGGAGGCGCGTGGTGACTGCTGTTGCGACGGTGGCTGATGGTTGGCTGCTGTTGCGACGGTGGCTGCCGCGCGCAGGATCTGGTGAGCTGGTGACTGGGGCCGCGTGATGTTGACGGCTCGCAGAGAGTAGCGGACTGAGCGGCGGTCGGCGCTGGTTTGATTGGACGGCGCTGGGCACATCGTGACTGAAGGCTGCCGATTGGAACGGCGGTCCGCGCAACGTGACTGAGGGCTGCGGCGGAGCTGGTGTGTGCGCAGCGTGACTGAAGGCTGCGGCGTGGCTGGTGTGTGCGCAGCGTGACTGAAGGCTGCGTCGTGGCTGGTGGCCCTGGCGCGGGCTAGTGGCGACAGCTGGTGTGTCATTGACTGGAGCCGCGTAATGTTGCGACGGTTTCAGGTTGCAGCGGTGCTGCTGCTGCAGGCTGGTAGCGCTGCTGGTGGCGCTGCTGGTGTGTCGTTGACTGACGGTGGCTGATGGTAGCGCTTCTGGTGGCGCTTCTGAAATGAAACGGTGCTGAAGTATGACTATAGCTGCTGCGGAGATGGTGACTGACGCTGCGGCTGTACGACTTCAGGTTGTAGCGGTGCTGCTGCTGCTACTAGGCTGCGACGGTGCTGGTGGCGTCGGCAGCTGCTGGTGTTTTTTATTTTTTTATTTTTATAATTGTTGTTGCTGATATTGTTGATGCTGATGCTGATGTTGTTGTTTCTGATGCTGTTGTTGATGCTTGTTGTTGTTGTTGCTGATGTTGTTATTGATGCTGTTGTTGTTGCTTGTTGTGGTTGCTGAATTGGTTGATGAAGTAAAAGTGGGTGTTGGGTTTGAAAACGTTAGGATCGGAAAAGCTCTGATACCATGTTAAATTATCTGATTGTGTTTGAATGTGTTTGAAGTTATGAGATTGGTAGTTGGAAAATGAGTGGAGAGGAAATAGGTGGAGAGGAGAATGAGAAACTGAAATAGAGACATGTTCTCTTTCTGTTCTGTTTTGATTACAAATACAAGCTATTTATAGGAATTTAACTAATAATTAATACATTAACTTATTTATATTTTAATAAAGTGCAATATTTCTCTAATACATTTCAGCTTTGTTTGCTCTGGTGAACAGAAAAATATCATAAGAACGTAATAGATGTGAAATTGGAGGAGGATACGTTGATATCGTAATTCCATGTAGAGATCTTGAACAATGAAACAAGACAAGCATTTAGCTACTAATACAAAGAGATAAGGAGACAACGAATCCCCTTGTCTTAATCCACTCTCTGGTTTGAAAAAACCCATATGAAGAACCATTTAGCAAGATTGAGTAAGAAACTGTTGAAATGCATTGCTCTATAAAAGATTTGAATTTCTTAGAAAAGCCCATGCATTCTAAAACTTTTAGAATGTATTTCTAATCAACCATATCATACGCTTTTCGCATTTCTAATTTAACTCCAACTAATCCACCTTGTCCTTTTCTTTTCGTTTTCATAGTAGCGCCACTTCTTGTGCAATAAATATATTCTCTACAATCCACTTTCCTAGAATAAAAGCTGCTTGGAAAGGAGAATTTGCCTGAGAACAGAATGCGTGCAATAATTTTTTTTTTTTTAGCAAACCATAAGCACCCATTTAATAGACATAAACTTGGTCTGTCTAGGTTCGAACCCACGATCTTATATCTTAGCTATAGGATATAGGGCAATCCCACCAAATTGCCTCTTTGATCTCTACTCGTGAATGAATACATACTAAAAAATAATTTTGCCTACTATAAATTATTGGTTGGAACAAGTCATTTAAAAGCTCAAAATTCTTTCATTCAAGCGTTGAGAATAAGGACTTGAAATAATTAACAAATTCTTCCCCTCTTTGAATTCGTTTCCTAACTTATTCTCCTAAATTTGTAAGTAAACAAGGAATATGATTTGTCCTTTTTCGAACCTAAGTGGAGGCACGAAAGAACTTGGTATTCCTGTCTCCTTATAAAATCCAAATTTCTCTTCGCTTTTGTCTCCATAAGGATTCCAGCCTAGCAGGATATTCATTAAGTTGCTTGGAGAGCTCAAGTTATAAGTTAGCCTGATTCGGATTAAAAGGCTTTTACTGTAAATCTGCTATGTTACTTTCAACCTCTTTGATTTTTTCCTGTACAAACCCAAATTGATTTTTATTCCATGTTGTTAAATGAAGTAAGTTGTTGCAAGTTCTGAACAAGATTAGCTTGGCAACCATCAGAATTGGACCAATGTTTTTTTATAAGAAGTTTACAGATTTCATCTCTAGTCCAAGCATTAATAAATCTAAAATGTCGTTGAACAATTTTTCTTTAAAACCATATAAGTGCAATATCAACGGATGACGATCTGAGGTAAATTTAAGAAGACACTGAATCACAGAATTAGGGAACTGAATTAACCAGTCTAAGTCTTTTGCTTATTCTGTCAATACCCTCCCTGTTAGCACACCAAGTAAAAGTTGAAATATTAGATTCACACAAAGTAAAAGTTGAAATATTAGATTAATTGGTAGTTTTAGTGTTAGAAACTATTATTATTAGAATATTAGGATAATTATTTTAATATTTTTCTATTAGTTTAAAAGTTCTGTCCAAATTCCTATTAAGATTAGGATTTTAGTTTATTATCCCTATAAATATCAATATAGTCATTCGTTATTATTATGAATAAGAATTATAATGTTTTTATTTGACTTTTTAGTTTTCTTCTCAACCGAATTTAATTATCTATTATTTTAACTTTCACATTCATTCTTTCATATATTTTATATCTATATTTCATTTTGCTTTATATTTTAACATGGTATCAAAGTTGTGTTCGATCTTGAATACTTTTAATTTATTTTTTAAACGTAGTTCTATTCTTTCTCCCTATTGACTTCTTCTATGGTGTAGTTTTGTTGGTCAATTTCTTCTAAATGTTGCTGATTGATTCTTCTATGATTTGAGATCCGAAAATGACTTTATCTTTTTTCTTCTCCCTTCTATCTTCTCTTTTTTCTTGTATCTCTCTTAAATGTTAGATTTGAAAGATTTGAATAATTATCATGGTATCTTGTATCTCTCTTTTTCGATGGTATCATTCATGAGTCTTATCTTTCGCATCATATAGGTATTTTTGTTTATTTCTTGATATTTTTGTTCGAATGCAATTTTAGGATTTTTCGCTTGATTTGGCAATTTTGAAGCTTTTTTCTTCGATTTTGTCATACAGGACCAGATGACAAGATGAAAAAATGATAATAAAAATATACGCTTCACATGAATATTAGAGAACAGTATTAAAAATAAAAGTTAATGACAAAGATGAATATTTTTGTAAATTTACTTCAGGATCTTTCCAAAGCCTTGAATTAAATTATCATAGTAATAAAAAATAATTTTTAGCTGTTAAAAAAGCTATTAAGAATTTTGTAATATATCTTATAAGTTTAAAATTCATTGTTAAGACTGACAATATAAATTGTGGACATTTTTTAAAGAACTAATATTGCAAGTAATTATAAACAAGGAAGACTGATTAGATGACAATAATGGTTTAATCATTATAAATTTAATGTAGAGCATTTGCTAGGAAGTAAAAATAGTTTAGTAGATGCTTTGACTAGAGAATTAATACATCTAATTATATTTTTGATGACAGGAATGGATCCTCTTGACATATAAATTAAGATCAAAGAAAAGAAAATAGTGATACGAGAAGAAGAAATCCAGATGGTACAACAACCAACAGAAAGAACTAGTAGATTAAGAAACCTCAAAAGAATCCAAAGACTAGTAATTTTCAAAAAAGTAACAAATAATTCTTCAAAAGAAGAAGAAAAAGAAAGGTATAGAAACTTAACAAAACAACAATGATTTAGTGTTTGTTTACAAGGCATTATATGCTGGATTAATAGAAAACATATATCCAGAAAATGATTTAAAGGAATTAATTTATTTTCCTGAAAATTTCAAAAGATTTATAAAACATTTTAAAAGAAAAATCAAGGCTACAGATAGGCCTATTTATTTAAGATGTTTTAGGTCAACAATGGATTGGAATTAGGAAGTATCAATAAATTCTTATTATTTCATTAAACTTGGACTAGCAAATAATAAAAGGGAAGTCACTCAACCAAACGCTTTATCAGAAAAAAAATTTAACCATGAAGAATTATGTATAAAAAGATGACAAATATTTAGCCGGATTTATCATGAAATAAGAAGAATTAACAACTCTTCAGAAATTAAAATCATTTATAGTATCGGTAAAACTATTATTACTTCTCAAAGTAATATGATTATAACTAGGGGTGGCAGTTCGGGTCGTGTTCGGGTTAACCCAATTTTAACCCGACCCTAACACGACAAACCCAAACCGGACCTTATTCTTTTTTGGGTCATTTCGGGTTGACCCATTTTGACCCAAAATTAATTCGGTTTGGGTTCGTGTCGATTTTTTTGTGTCGTGTTTCGTGTCGATTTTCGTGTCGTCGAAAATTTCTACTCCTAATGATGTGTATTTGCCTTTCGTCGTGTTAAACTATTAGAGATTTAAGGTTTACAGAAGTTATATGAGTTGTAACTTGTGAGTGAGTGTCTAATAGATAATTATGGTTATATTTATTATTTTTTATTTTTTAAGAACGGGTTGAACGGGTCAACCCTAACCCGACCCATTATTTTTCGTGTCATTTCGGGTTGACCCGTTATTGACCCAAACTTAATGCGTGTCGGGTTCGCGTCGAGTTTTTCGTGTCGTGTTTCGTGTCGGTTTTCGTGTCGTGTCAAAAATTGCCACCCCTAATTATAACTGAAGAATATAGTGAAAAAGTACTTTCATATGAAACTAACTTCAATTGCAATTAGATTAAAGTAAGTGAAGAAACCAAGAAGATGTTTTACTATTATTCCAAGCAACAATCAGAAGACCACAAATGCATATATTGCATTAAAGATAAGGAAGCTTGCGTGGATACAACCTTATCACACAGTTCAATATCGGTAGAATAACTCATGTAGGATCACTCCAAGAGTTGGCGCCAACAGTGTAAATAATGTAGGTGTGAGACGCCAAATAGAAAAGTTAAGAGAATAATATAATCTTACCAATGTAAACAGAGAATTCTTATGTTTATAAAAGTGAACTCTCTTCGGCTAAGGAATTACTACGAAATCGTAACACTTATACAATTTCTATTTTGCTTTAACGTATCTTGAAATAAATAAGAACTAAAAATCCTTTTAAGGTTATTAATTTTCTAGTTCGTATAACTTTCTATTTATTGAATAAAAATTCATCTTAAAATTTCAAATCAAATTATCACTCTTACCATAGAAAGTTAAGTACGGATCTCATAAGATAAGTAGGAACAGAAGATCTAGAAGCTTGGATCTGGAGTGAGGCTTAGCTCTTTAGAACAAGAAAGAGATAGCAAGGAAGCGAAAGAATGTAGTGGACCTATATTCAGAAACATGTTAGTCTACAAATAGAGACTAGTATACCTTAAATTTCATTAATATTGTTGAACTTTTATTATTGTTGAAATTATATCTTATTTTATGGAAAACAAACATAATAACATGAAAAAGAAATCTGAGACAAATCTTTATAGAAGTAAAACCAGAAAATATTATGAAAATTAAGAAAATTTAAAAGATGTAATTTATCTTAAATAACTCTTGTTTGTTTTAAAACATCTATAAAAGATAACTTTAAAAAAAATACAAAAATATTTAAAATAATTGAAAATTTATAAGGATTAATCGATTATTTTTATAAAAAAGAAAAAAAGGAATGATTTAGTAAAATAACAAAACAAAGAACACTTAGATCTTGAAATAAGCATTGAGCTAGCAAAAATGGATATATAAAAAAAATAAGAAAACTCAAAAATTGAGTCGTTGGATAGACTAATAACTTAAAGATTTTGAACTTAGAGCTCAACAAGAAAAATTATGACTAATATAAAATATTTTGAAGGAAAATATATGAAACTATTAGAACAATATTTTGACAATAAATATTATGAAACATGTTTAAAAAATTTTAAAATATTTAATACTCTTTTATATTATTATACAGATTATATTTCTAGTATATTATACCTAACCATCCTATAGAAAAAAAATTTAATAAATTATTTTACACAAAAATTTATAAAAGTAAATGAAGTATAATTTAATAACTTAATTTTTAAGTTTTATTTATTCAAGGAACATATTTAAAGATAAGCTAATTAAAGCTTAAAAAAATTCAACAAAAAAATTGATATCAGAGCCATAAACATAAACAAATTTGATAATAAGGCTTCACACAAAATGTTTGAAATAAGATATAATAAACTAAATTTAAATAGGAAAATAAATTATTTAAAATATTAAAAAAAAAAAAAAGAAACAATAAATTAATATTATTAATTAAGAAAATAACCAAAGAATTATCTAAGAAAATAATATAGTTAATAATTTATAAAGTACTTTACAATTGAAACAAAGAATTAACATGGTTATACCATAAGTAATAAAAATGCTTACACCATCATAAATATCTAATTTTAAGGAATTATTTAATTTAGCTCGAAATACTGAAAATAAAAAAGATTTTAAGAAAAATTTTACAAAAATATTTTTAGCATGTATAGAAACAAAAATGAATAACATAGTTTTATCACAAGAACAAATAGAAACCTTAAAAGAAAAATTAAAACATTTAGAAATTAAAATAAAAAAAAAAGAAATTTTTTTAGAAGAATTTAAAGTCTTTTTAGATATTATTTTAAAAAAATTAAAGAAAATTCTTTAAAAATATAAAAAGAATAAAATATTTAAGAAAATAAAAGAAAAGAAAATTATAAAATTTTTGGTAAAAATTATTTTCAAAAAGCATAAATTTTGACTCAAAATTTTTAAAAATTAATCAATTGGATAATAAAATAAATTTTGATATCACAAAATACATAATTAAAAAAGTACACAATACCTTAAAGTAGGGGTGTCAATTCGTGCGAGCTGGGCTAGTTCGAGCTGGCCCAAACTAGCACAGCCCAAATTGGTTCAACCCTAGCTCAATTCAAATTTAATTCGAGCTAGCATATGTGAGCTCGAACTCAAACCAAACACAAACGAGCTGGCTCAAACTGGCCCAAACTAGCCCGAATTGTTAATTATATATATATTTTAGTTAATATGACTTTTTTTATTAAAAAAATATGTTTAATAATTAAAGCTCAAATAAAATTACATAAAATAATAAAAAATATATATATAAATATAATAAAAAATTAATTATTAAAGCAAAAAGTTAATTACTAAATTAATTTGGCAATGAGTAAATGGATTAAACCATACTCATGTAAAAGTTAGAAGTCGTCATGCCCTCATAAAAACTCACATTTAGAATAAATAGTTATCAAATCTAAATAAAATTTATTCTAGTTATTAAACAAAATAAATAGAGATGAGTAGATTAAATGAATATACTTATTAAAAATTGAACAGTTAAAGTAAATTAAAATGTTACACGATAACATAACTTTTTTTTATATACACAAGAACAAAATTTTGACTATTACATAATATCTAAGTCTCAAGACAAGGAACAAGTAGAAAAGAGAATAGCATAATACAAGTATCAATTTAAAAATAGAAATTTTATAATACTAATTTAAATTAAATATAAATATTATTTTTTTTGTTTAAAAAGTTAGGTAGATTTAAATGCTAAATACATTAACATCAAAGAATGTAGCATAATATTGTGACAAAATGAATAAATTATAACTATTTATTCATTATCAACTTATTTTTCAAAAGAAAAGGGAAAAAAATAATTAATATATCATAAAAAAAAAGTATTAAAAGAAATGAAAGATTATTTTAATTTTAATATAGTATTTTTTATTTTTTTATTTAAAATTTTATTTTATTTTATTTTAGTTCGTGCTAATGGGCTGGTCCTAACCCAGCCCTAATTCAGCTCAAATTTGTTCGTGTTATTTGAGTTGGGCCGAAACAAGCCCAAATTTAATTCGATTCGTGTTTGATTCGTGTTTTTCGATTCGGGTTCGATTCGGTCAATCGAGCTATAGCATAAATTACCACCCCTAACTTAAAGATACGTGCTTGGAATCTTTTGAAGGATGCTAGAGATTGGCCTTAAACTATTATTCTATTTGGACCATTTTAGTGGTTGTGAGATGAGCCGGATTATCTCATTTGACATGTTTAAAATATTGTCTGAAGGACAAGTGATATCATTTAAATCAACAATCAAACACCATGGATTGTTTAAATCAATCGCACCGAGTTAGTTCATATATACCACACTTGGTGCTTGATATTATGGTAAGTAGGGATGTAAGAGAAGCAGAGAACTGTTTCATCATTAATGTTCAAAGCCTCCATCACCTCTGTACTAGCCTTTGTTTCCATAAGCCAAACTAACGCTGGCTTGTAATAACGCAGGGCTCTTTTGGCGCTAGCTTCTTGAGAATTTTTTCAATATCATAGATGTATAAAAATTAATGATATAGCAAAAAAAAAGATAGATATAAATTGAGAGTTGAATGTGGGAGAGAAAAATATTAAAAGCCCAAGATAAGGGTCAAAGAATTTGAATTTATCTCTTTCTTGTAATGTACTTAATTCTCAGTACATCTCATTCTAATTCAAAATTTTTATGAATTAAAAGTTGCTTGTGGATTAACTAGAGCTGTGGATTAACTAAAGATTACATAATTAATTTTTTATAAAATAATTATTAATATATTTAATAATAATTTATATTTAGTAATTTTGAAAAAAAAATAAAAAATACTTCAAAGTTGTTTGATAATACGTTCTATTTTTTAATTTTTTAAAAATTTAAAAATAAAAAAAATTGATTATATTTTACATTAATCATTTTCTTCTAATATTTATAAAATACAAAAATTATAATACTTTATTTACTCTTTAAAAAAAATATTTTAAGAATTTATAAATCACTTCTATATTTTTTTGGGTAGTAATTTATCAAAAATATAAAAATTAATATAAAAAATTATTACGAACATCAATAATCAAAAACCAAAAATGTTGATAATTTCTCAGCTACCTTTCAAGTTTCAAACAGCATAATACCATAATTTCCATGAAGCACAATCTGTTAATAAAAAAGCCTATTGACAGATTGAAAAAAGCCACAAAAAATCCAATATTATAATAAACTTGGAAGATTGGCAATTCAAATTTGTTTGACATATAATAGTATTAATTATTGAATAATAATTATTATTACTTTAAAATTTTATATTTTGTAAAGTAAAAAATTAAAGTATTTAAATATAAATTTTATGTTGCTTTTATTATAAAAATATGAAAAATAGATGCTAAATACTTTTATTTGAAGAAAAAAAATTTCAACCATCACCTAAAATTGCATTATTTTTCTATGCAAATTAAGCATATGTAAGAATTGGCAATTCAAATTTGTTTGGCATATAATAGTATTAATTATTGAGCAATAATAATTATTATTTTAAAATTTTATATTTTATAAAATAAAAAATAAAGTATTTAAATATAAATTTTATGTTGTTTTTATTATAAAAATATGAAAAATAGATGCTAAACATTTTGTACGATGATTAATAAAAATACTCTTAAAATAAATAATTAATTGATTTGTTAATTCAGTGAAAATAAATATATAATAATAATTATTTTATGAACAATAGAATTCAAACACAATACAAACATTAATAATTTATCATGGTATTAACAAGACTTGTATATCTTCATTTAAATAAATAACATATGAAATTATTTAATTAATATATTATTATTATCTAAGAAATTAATTCTATATGAATATGATAAACACTATTTGATTGAACTTAATAAATATTTTTTTATAAGTATGTTTTTGCTTAGACATAATTTATATTAGTTAACATTTTTAATGGATATGAAATATGACAAGATATTGACACAAAAATAATTAATTTAATATAAATATGATCATCTTATAAATGATTAACTTAATACAACTTGTTCATTAAAATGGATAAGCATGCACCATATGAATCACTATTAATGTGATTAAAACGCTTCTCCAAATGATAATCCTTAATAAAACTATCAAATAATTATTCATAAAATTATATTTATTATATGAATGTTTTGGTGTTATTGATGTCCAATAAAAACAAACAAAATTATAAATAAAAAGGGACAAAATTAAAATACCGACATATTTGTTAAGGTAAGTTCAAATTAAAAAGAAAGGAAAAAAAAAAAAGCCTTCCCTTAAAATTACAATAGTGTCATTGAATAGTAAGGACTACTGAATCTCATTAATCCTACTAAACCATTTGGTTAAAAATGAAGGGGAAATGTATTTTTGGTATAGTATGTTTAGAGGAAAAAGTGTTGTACATTTTTTTATAGCTCATGTGCTATTTAATATGTTTCTAAAAATGTAATTCTTTTTATCTAATATAACATAATATTACATGTTGGAGGAGTGATAATTTGTATCATAATTCGCTTAATTGAATTGAACTTAAATTAAAAAATACTAATTAATTAAATTTGAGACTAATTAGAACGAACGCAAATAACTTAAAAGAAATAAGATTAAGTTGGGCCATGAACCTAAAATTAAATAAAATAAAATTATATAAAAAATATAGTAAAATATATATATTATGTTTGGTACGTAGATCATTACTTAGTTGTTATTTTTCTTAGCTCAATCAAAGCCTTATAAAATAAGAAGTTAAATTGAATGATATTTTTATTGTTATGTATTTTTTATATTTAATTTTTTTATTATAATTTTTTAGTAGAACCATACATTTGATTTTAATAGGAATATACACAAATATATTATTTTGATGTTATGGTATATAATTATTATTCATTTTAAATAATACACCTAATTTAAATAGTTATATTTGTTGGTTGAACTTTAATGATATACATATAAAAAAAATGAATTAAACAAAAAAAAATTACAATTAATAATTTGAATCAGTTTGTGTCAATTTGAGTCAAACCATTCTTGTTTAGTTGGTGTTCAATCAGGATTAAATTTGATTGAAATGGTTGGACCAACTCAGTTATCTGCTCAACCCGGCTCAATTTCTATTAATTGTTATTCCTAATGTGACACATGCGTGTAAAATTTTGAAAGAAAATGAAGAGGGAAAAAAAAAACGTGCGAGGTTAACGATGAAAAGTCACGAGATAAACAAAACCCGAAAAGCCCAGCGTATGTATTGGATTCCACTTGCCCTAATTTCGCTCTGACCCTTTTCCTCACCGACGCTAGTCGCCGAGCATCCTCCCTCTCTATTGCCGCCGGCCTATAATCTCCACAGTCCATTCTCCCACTCTCTTCTCCTTGGATTGTTCTGCTTGGTAGGCTTTTAGTTTGTCATAGGTAATCTCTCTGCCTCATCTTTATTTATTGATTTTGGTTTTATTCTCTATGCTTAGAATTGCCGACCTTGTGTATATTGTACTGTGATATTTAGCTAGTTAGTGATCTGATATGATGGTTTATGACTTTTTCAATCATTCAAATGCGTTATTTTAAACTTCTAAATGCATTTCCAGGCCTCACAAACTCTTGAGCTGCCCCTTTTTTTGTTATCTGTTTTCGCTATACTTTGTATTATCTAAGAGTTTCATTAAATGTTCATTCAAGTTTGCGTAGAGCGTCAGATCCTCTACTCTTTTGGCATTCATGTGATGGATTTTTTGATAACTGATGTTTTGATCGATTTTTTGTTGTTCTGAGGGAATGCATTTTAATTTACTTTTGAATCCGCTTGGTGTATGCAATACGTTCCCACTTTCTTATCCTAGAAAGAGTTCTTTCTTGGGGAAACATGGCGTATGAGGAGCATCCTATATTGCTTCATTGTTCCATCTGTATAGGTTGATTGTTAATAGCTTCATGCTGTTTCGTTAATTGCAAGCCTTTTTCTATAAATTTATTGAAAATACTTCGTGTCTGCTAATCTATTTTACTATTTATTGCCTGAGTGAAAAATGCACTTGTTAAAAATAAGTTATGTGCTTCTTAGACATAAAGCGAGAATAGTACTGAAAGAAATAAGCCATACGCTTCTTAGATCTAAAATATTTGAATTGTGCTTTTTTCACTGATTTTGTTCTGCTGATAGAATTGCTCTTGTTCTTGTGATTGATACAGGTAATGGCTGCAAAACAGCCGAACACTGGCCTTTTTGTAGGACTTAATAAAGGACATGTTACCACCAAGAGAGAATTAGCCCCACGTCCCTCTGATCGCAAAGGAGTAAGTTGATTCTTAATCCCATGAATGGTTACTGAAGTTCAGATCTATAATTATTTATGTAGTATAAATCATGATAATTTTGAGATGTCCCCTCTGATCGCAAAGGAGTAAGTTGATTCTTAATCCCATGAATGGTTACTGAAGTTCAGATCTATAATTATTTATGTAGTATAAATCATGATAATTTTGAGATGTCATTTTGCTCAATTCGGAATCTTGTGTGTAAAGGCAGTTTGGAAGAAGTTAAATTGCCTTAACATGAGGAATTGAGGATAATTTATTTTGTACAGTTAATCATCCGAGAGTAGTCCAAATGAATTGCTTAATTCTATTTGGTGCAGAAAACTAGTAAAAGGGTTCACTTTGTGAGGAATTTAATCTGTGAGGTTGCTGGTTTTGCACCTTATGAGAAGAGAATCACTGAGCTTCTCAAGGTCGGGAAGGATAAACGTGCACTGAAGGTAGCTAAAAGAAAGCTTGGAACTCACAAGAGGGCAAAGAAGAAGCGTGAGGAGATGTCTAATGTTCTCCGCAAGATGAGGTAATGTTAAGAGACATTTTATTTGTTTGTCTAAATGACTCATGCTATCTATGGGATAGGGATTCACATGCTTACTGATCTAATTTTCTGTACAGAGCTGGTGGAGCTGGCGGAGAGAAGAAGAAATGAAGCATAGTTCTGCTATTCCCCTTTTCTTAATTTACATTTTTGAATGATCGATTGTTAGAGATGGCCTGTCCTCAAACTTTATATATGAGGCTTTATAACTATTTCATATAATTTTCTTTTTAGCATTTTATTGGACTTCCTATCTTTCATTATGAGTTTTGTTCTATCTTTGTTTGCTTTAATGTGATTTGTTTATTTAGGATTCAACCCTCGCTAGTGTTATTGTTTTGACAATTTGGAGTCAAGTGTAGATTGTTAGAAGTTGTTGGTCATCAATTCTCCTAAAAGTTTAAAATATTAGGAGGATGATCAACTATACTTTTATACATTTATCACTTCTCCACTAGTGTTGCTCTATGCACCATGCAGGCCAAATACTTGTAATTTAATAATTGAGATTATTAGGCTTTGAACACAGGACTTCTAGCTCTGTACCATGTTAGAAGTTGATGGGATACAAACTCTTTCAAAAGTTATGTATAAGATTGAATCCATTTAATTTCTAAAATAAAAAGGATTACAAATCCTTAACTTTTTGAGGAATCTTTCATCAATGGTTGTGAATGACTTATTTTTCTTAGTCTTTTTGACCTTGGTTCTGTAGGAGTAAGTCAGAAAGATTGAGAAATAGAATCATCTGATTTGATTCGTTCTCAATAGCTATGAGGTGATTATCTGAGGGTGATCTTTTTGTTGATGGATGCTCCTATTACACTCGTAGTCTCTGACTTTTGGGAGAATTAGTATTTCAACAACTTTTAGTTGAAGATTCTGTGTTTAAGGCCTATTAACTTTAATTATTAAGTTGTAAGTGTTTAGCTTGCATGGAGTTTAGAACCAACACTTGTGGGAAGTGATGAATGTATAAAAGTAACGTTTGCCCTCTTTCTAACAACTTAAGCTTTTAGAAAAGTTGGTTTTCTAACAACTTCTAACATATATAATTATTTCTCTTTGTTTCGAAAGTATCTAAATGTTGCATAAAATTAAATAATCAAGAAATGACAAGTTTTATGGAAAGTTGAAAACTCTTTCCATCCTCTTGCTTTTTAGTTTGTGTATTTTTTTTATCATCAAGAATAGAATATGTAGACATCAAAAGGAATGTTTATCGGATAACAAACTTGGCAGTTTTTTAAGCACCGTCAAAGAATCGTGACTCCATTTTTGATAGGGTTCTTATGAAGATTGGTTTTTTCTCTCGCAAGAAAGAATTGTGCGCACCTTTACATTGTAATCTCATATTCGTTCACACATTTATCATCTTCAAACCCTCTTTTCACACTTTTTCCTTAAACATCATCACTGCGAATGACTTTATTGTTGTAACTATCGAGAACTTTTGTGCCTTTTAATCTATAGAGCGTTGTCTGTTTTCACCATTGGATCATTTTTTCAAACCAAAGTCACCAATAATAGATTCGCTTTTTCAGTGACCTTTTATTTGAGGTTTGGTTTATTCTCTTATTTGAAACATTTTAGGTCCTTTAATATTTGGTTTTTTTTGAAAAAATATCGAATGCGTCGCTCTATTGTTGAGATGGCTCCATTGCTCTCTCTTACTCTCATTGACTTTGAAGATCATTCCATAGTCGTAGTTGATATACTTGTGACCTCATCTCTTCCTCCTTTTGTTATGAATAATCAATTTGAGTAAGAAATGATAGTTCTATTGGTATCAATTTAAGTTGTGAGTTAACTCACAATCTGTGTTTATTTTATTTGTGAGTCGTTGGTACTATCTGAACTCGCTCTTAATTCTTATTTTTGTATGTTATTTGTTTACTCTATTTTGGTGGTTTGTTGCTTGATTTTTGCTTTTAATTTTTCTAATATCATGGATAGTTTTGATCTCATGTTTTGATTTGTTGTTCATAGAGTTACTATTTGACTTGTTAGTTTTTATGAGATGATTGAACTTTGTAAAGGTTGGGTGAATGTTAAAGAGGTTCATCACTATTTTGTTGTTGTGTTGAAGGTTGGATTAGGCATGACCCATTTTTGGCTCGACAAGGTGCTTATGATGTCTTAAGTTTAAAGGCACTCAATAATAGAGAAGTGTGGGATCTAGACAAGGTCTCTTATATAGTGGTTTCGAATCTGGTGATTATTTGCTTAGTTTTTATGCTGCAGTGTTTTCTTAGATATTAATGTTGTTTCATTATTTTTGTTTCTTTGTTATAATCTCTAGTTGTTTTTTTGATTTGATGAGTGTGTTTTGGTCTATTTCTATTTGTTGTTTGTGTCAATTTTATAAGTTTTATTGCTTTTTTTTGAGTTACTTAATTGGATTAATAGGAAGGAAAATTGTTGTTGCTTATAGCATTTAATTCATGCCAGTTGTGTTTTTAGTCATTTGGTTAGCTTATTTTTTAGGTTATGCGTTGTGTATATTTGATGTTGGAATTATTAGATTGTATTCTATTTTCTTTTATTGAAATTTCTCTCTTTTAAACAAAAAAAAAAAAAAAATATGACAAGTTTTGTATAATTAACTGTATTAATATACAGTAAAATTGAAACAGTCTGTGCTTCGCTTTAGTATTAATGTTTGCAAAGTTGGAAAAAGACATTGTTATATCTGTATTCTCTATCAGGACTCCCACTTTCAAATAACGAACCTTTGTTATTTTGAATGACGCTCTAATTATTACAGGCAGATAAATGCAAAGTGAATAAATATTAACCTCTTCTGATTCTTGGAGATGAGGTTGGTGAGTGAAGATTATGATGTATTGAACTTTTATGTGACTTTCTCCTCTAGTGCTTTTTTCACTTAAACCCGGTAGGTATAACAATTTTTTTGGTGAAAATTTATGCAGAACGTTTCCCTACACTTTTATGTTCTATATGAGACCACCAAACACATGATTACACTTAAAATTCCTATATAGGGTAAATTTTCTGACATCTGATCTTAATAAATTTTATTGTTTTATCAATCACAAGATACTTTCTAGGTTGAGCACTGGAGTATATCCTTTAGTTTCATCCTGTATATGTAATCCATTCTTTTTTTTTTATTTTCCAACCTCAAGGAGACTTAAACTATAGTATCCACAAAAACCAACCTGTGAAACCTGTTGGTAGTGATGATAGGAATATATATATATATATATATATATATATATATATATATCTGTTGGATTCAATTTTTATCAAAACACATTATAGTTACGTCTGATCATTTTAAGTTGCATCTTACATGTTAACATTTTGGATCATTTTTATCAACAAAAGAAAACGTTTTTTATCATTAGATTTACTTAATTTTTTTTTAGCACAATAAGGAAATATTTTTATTAACAATCAGGAGAGATCCTAATATAAATATAATATTATAGTATAAATTAAATACAATTAAATTTTATCTGCTAAGAAAAGGGCTGATAACTTAGAAGGTGAGTCGAAAGTCCAATTTAAGAGTAGTAATCTAGTCTTAAAGTTGAGGACAACTCAATCTGTTATTTTGTTGGTACCAAGCCAAATGTGAAGTATTTGTACATTGGGAAAGTCTCGCATACCTCTTCTCAGCTAAGAATGAGATTAGATAGTTCCCAAGGCATTAGAACCATAACCTTTCACCAAATTGAGTGTATGAAGAGCAACTAAGCATTATGTTTTCAACGTTGAGTTACTAACAGTTGTTGAGCTGAACTCTAAAAGCCATTATACCTTCATAGTTTCGTACTACGATTCCAACTAAGGATATCCAAGAATCAGACCAAATTGATTTAAACTGAAAAATTGGGCTGGTTCGAACGATTATGTGAATTAAAAAGTTTGATTTGATTATATTTTTTCAAATCGTTTTTATTCTATTTTATTTTTTAATTTTTTTAACCATCTAAATCGGACCATACCATTGTATATTATATGCATAAAATCTTATTTTTAAAAATATATTATATTATTTATTATTAAATATTAAATATTACATTTAAACATTTTTTTTTTTTGGTAGTTTGAGCTCTTTATTATACAGTTTGTAATTTTTAGTTGCATATAATTTATGACGATTTTACATTTTATAAATTTTATTAACTTAATTATTAGTTTATGTTGGATATTATATGATTTATATTTGTAACATGTATAAAGTAATTTAGTTAGATTTAGAATTTTTTTTTCTTATGTTATTTTCAAGTTTCAATATAATTTAAAGGAAAAAAATTTAAAATTTTAAAAATATAAAAAAAATCATAAAAAATATTTAACTAAATTGGACTGGATTGAACCAAATCGTTTGATTTTAATAATTATGTTAGACAAATGGTCCGATCCAATTTAATTTAAGAAATATAAACGGTCTAATTTAATTAAAGTTTTTTAGCTAAAAATTGGACCGGATCATAATCATCCCTAATCCCAACTCCACCTCGTACCAATCCTATATTCCAAACGCCATCAATATTGATGAAAAACCAATAAGATAAATCTTTATTTTGTGAAGGGATATTTGTTGCTAATGTACTTCTAGAGAGTCCATCCAAGACCTTATTTAGGCTATGGTATTCAAAACAACTTGATTTGGCAACTTTGATGGTGAATTCAGGATTTAGCTGAGTGTTGTCAAAAATTAAAGCACATTTATGCTTCCAAATAAACCATAGGTGGTAAACAAGTTTTTCTTGTTCTCATCTTCCATCTTGCCAATCCAAAACAAAAGTCAATTTTCAATAGAATCAACAACCAAGTGTGCATGCATTGAAAAATGATTAGCAAACCAAATAGCTCGTGACTATTGACATTTAAGAGACATGTGATGTAAAGATTCACTTGCCTTCTCACAACAAGGGCAAAGGGTGAACTAGTCATGTGTCTTTTGAAAAACAATTCTTTGCTAGCCAATGATCAATTGAGTAATTTTCACACACAAAAAAAACACGGAGTTTAGGCGTGCCCTCACACTCCAAATCCATTTTCATAATTTATGTTTTTCCATATAAGTGGAGGGTCCTATAATCCCTCTCTGGAGCTCTTGTTTCTTGGTACAATTTACGATAACAACTCTTGACATTAAAGTTGCCACTTAAGTTATGAGGCCATAAGAAAGTATCTTCTACATTACCAAGCCTTGTAGAGAGATCTGGATGATAGCCTCAAAAACATTACCAGGAAAGAGTTGCTGCAAGAGATTACGATCCCATTCGTTATGTTTATTATTCAATAAGTTAGAGACTAATTCAATGTAATCATTTGCATATTATGACTTATGAGATAGCAAGGTAGTTTGGAAGCCATTTATCCTTCCATATTTTGATTTGGGAGCCATTACCAACACACTAGCAACCATGACTCTTCAGTATGTCCCTTCCATGAAGCAAGTTCTTCCAAAGCATTGATGTAGATGGACATGGCTGGATATTCTAGAATGAGGTGTTTGGAAAGTAAATACCTTTTAATATTTTAACCCATAAAGCATTGGAAGTATGTGTGAGGCGTCGTACCAACTTAGCTAAAAAAGCTGAATTAAAAAGCATTATATTCTTAAGACCCAATCCTCCCTCATCTTTCTATTTTGCCATTGTTGAATGAGATATTCAATTAATTCCTCAAGAACCATAATCTTTTTCCCACCAAAATTGAATGATCATTGATGTCATTTGTTGACAAAAAGTTATGGCAGTTGAAAAATAGACATAGCAAATGTGGGGCATGCCTGTATAACATATTTGATAAGAACTTCTTTGCCTGCTTATGATAAGATATGGCATTTCCACCTGTCCAAATGTTGTTGCAATCATCTAAGAATGTAAGAGAAAATGCTGTATTTTTTCTAGCCCTATATTATAGGCAAATCAAGGTAAAAATCTGCTTGAGAGACAAGAGGAATACCCAACTCGTTTGATATCTGTTGTTGATCTTGGGTTGGTGTATTACTAGAGAATATCAAAGAAAATTTAGGCTTATTTAAGAGCTAGCATGAAGCATGACAATAATTGTTGATGGTCTCCAATAAAAATTTGTATTCTCTTAAAATTGGAAAATGATTGGGTTAGAATTATGTATTAAAATTCACGTATATATAATAATAGCAACAATATTCATAGAATTAAGGTTAGAATTATTAAGTTGAAAGGGAATTGATGGGTATGAATGAAAGCAAAGATGACAACATCAACCAAAATACCAATGATGTAATAATAAAAGTAAAAATAATAATAATAATAATAACATCAACCGCAGAAGAATAATAATAATAATAATAATAATAATAATAATAATAATAATAGCAATACTTGTAATAAAAAGGATAAATATCGATATTAATAACTATAATACTAATAATAATGCTAATGTCATTAATAATATTGGTAATACTAATAATAATCATAAGAATATTAATATTAATAAATAGCCACAATTACTATATAAATAACAGTAGTAATAATTGTAATACCTATATTAGCAATTATAATAAGAAGAAAAACAAAATTAATAATGGTAGAATATTAATAGGTTGAGCTAATTTCAATCATTAAATTTATTTTGATAACCACCCAACATACATGTAAGCTGCAAGTTGGAATTCTACAGACAAATGTTTCATTTACTTGTTTTTTCTTTTGACCAGCCTCTATTGCATAAATACTAGTATAGTAAAGCGCACGTTGTAGGATTGCCTCCATATGTAAAATAAAGTATTCAACCCATCGTTTTATTTATTACACAACTTATGTGATTTCAAATTTCAATCATGTGGCGTTACTTCATAGTTTTATTTATTTATATTGGTACATGACTTGGGTAGTGTCCCTTTCTTCCTTTTTGGAAAGCTGAAACGTATTCATCCTTTTCAAGTTCGTTCCGTGTATGAACATGAAAATACGAGCTCGTTGATTCTCAAGCAAATGATCGTCTGTTCTATGTTTGAAGTAACCATATCCCTTCAAGTTTTAGAAAAACAAGTAATAAAAAAAGATCCTTTGAGACCCCTCTCCGAAGGGACAAAAATCATACGATATTTGGATGGTTTGATTTCTCAAATATATTGTTTACATAATCACTGGAAGTGTCTGAATTCAAATAGTGCTAAACCCTCTACTCAACCAAACCTGATGCCTCCAAATTCAAAGTAAATAAAACTGAGAGTACAAATAATCCCGAATTTTGTAATAATCCTCACACAAGGGTCCTTCAATGACAATTTGCTGAGTACCAGGTCCGCCACCCTAAACAAAACATAACATATGTGAGAACTCATACATGACCAACAACAACGAAGAAAATAGTAAGCCATGTATTGCACATTGTTGGTTTGCTGCTAACATTTGCAAAACTGAAAAAGGGGAAGGCAGGAAGCCAGAAGCCTATAGCGCACCTTATGACTTGCATCCCCAACCTTACGCAGTGTCACGTACTCGCCACACCGCAGTGCCCCACCAGCAAATTCAACCTGAAATAGATAATTATGCAACTTTGCACCAAGCATGCACGTATACTATTGACTATTAGCCTAGAATTTTGGAAAATCTAGGATAAGAGAATGAGGGTACATTTGTCTCTGCTTCTGAGACCAAAACAATGCTTTCAAGTCAAACAAAATAAAAATTGTTAGAAGTGTTCTCAAAGCTAAGGCATTTTTTTTCCTCCTAAAAGAAGCACAAATAAATGTGCTACTTTCTGAATGCTTCCTTCTTAAAGCACTTATGACTGAAACAAACTTTTAACATAGGGACAAGGCACAAGCAAAATTCAAAAGGACCCTGAGAGTTACCATTTAAGTTTGCGTGCCAAGGGACTGACTAGTTAGATACAAATTACACATCAGCAACTGTTTTGCAGCAGACATAGTACAGTAAAAAAGGAAAGAGGAAAAGCATGGAAGTGCACCTGGACACCATTATCAGCAAGAAACTGCTTGAAGTCTGCCATCTTTAGGTCACCAACAAGGACAGACTTATGCGGTGGTGGTGCAGTTGAGAGAGGAAGCAAGGACAGAGTATCATTTTCCGTCTTTCCAACTTCCGCATCAACCCAAGCTATTTCATAATCTCCAAGCTTCATTGGCAATTATAGCACAGGAATGAAAATATTATATACAGACAAGATGAAATGACTGGTAAAAAGATATATTTATGCTTACCTTCTTAAACAGCACACTACTCATCAGCTTCTCTGAGAGTTGTACCTATAGTTCATTAAATGGGATAAAATGAAATCCAATTTCTGAAACATCCCATCAAGGAAGAAATTAAATTTCTCTTCAACGCACCTTATAAGCACACAAATCAGATGTCACATCAATTGTTTCTTCAATTTGAGGAGCATAAACATAAGGACAAACATGCTTTAAGCAATGTTGCTTCAAATGTTCCGTGGCTTCTGCTGTTCCATGAACCAAAACCTACAAGGAAAAAGGCACACACCAAAACCACGAGGTTAATTTACTACTAAATAGAAGTCTCTACATGAAAAAGCTAAAGACTAAAACATCTCTTTGGAGCTCCAACAAGAAAAGGAGAATGCCAGTTAAGAAAACAAGATAGGAAAAGATCCATACAAGCTTTAAAGGAGCCATATGAGAAAGAATTGATTTGATGGAACGTGCGTCAGACCGGCCCTCGAAGTCCATATAAAGTAATGAACTCTTGACTTGCACCTGAATCAGAACATAGCTTTCATGAATACAAAGACTCCTCCAAATCAATTATTGTTAACTAACACTTTTGTATCATATAAAGATAAGAGGATAAAATTATACAGAGACATGAATATGGTAAGCAAAAATTACACAACCATTTATGATTCTTAGGTCAAAATCAAACTCACAGTCAATTCATTGGATACAACTTTTGAAGGCTTTGGGTCAAGTATCAAACTAGCAGAACCTTCGTCAAGATTTCCATCCATATCTCCACCAACCTGTAGCTAACAATCAGCAGCTAAACCAAGAAAGAAAGAACCAAATTTGACAGAGAGAATCAGCATGAAAACTTACATGTAATGCTGCTTGGTGCATGTCGTCATCGTTGATTACATAATCATCAGGATTAATTACTTCACCAAAATCATCCCACTCAGCCATATTTTCATAACACGGAAACATCGGAGCAACACTGGTGGAAGGCGGAACAAATCCATCAATTAATATGTCCTGGTACCCACCACCATGTGGACCTGCCACTGAAACATACGATGAAATAAATTCATGGACCAAACTGAAATCAGCTGAGTGTACAATTGAAACGTTTGGATCACGAGATAAAGGCTTGGTGGAAAACTGATCATAGCTAAGCTATAAAAACGTATGCATGCAAAAACAATATTTAAATCACTAAAGATATAAGCTTTTAGCCATTATCATTGAATGAAACCAACAAATCCATTTAAGTTTCTACTTTCTAGTTTATCAAGAAAAACTTCAACTAGCAATCAGCTATACTAGCTACTCATTGTTGAAAGTGAAAATGGTTGAGAGCATTTAAATGAACATGAATAATGTTGAAGAAATGAATCATAAATTTATCCCAGTAAAAACAAATGATTTATAAAACAATTCATAGAAACAGTGCATAAGATCAACATTGAACTCCATGGCAGAACATAGATGCTTCAACAATCCTTATCAACGAGAGCACAGAAAATTCAAAGAGAGCACACTAAAAGTGAAACTGCAGTTTAGATACCCTCTGGTGAAGGATTAGAAGTGCCAGCATCAATGATCATTGGATCACTTGTGTTAATATCAGCCCCATTCAGGGTTTTTGATTCTTCCTCCTTCATGAGGCTCGCCTTTAAAGCTTCTTCCTTTTTAATTTGGTTTTGTTCTTCTTCATAAGCAATTAGCTCATCTCCAACCAAAGGAACCCTCTTGGACATGGTCATTTTAACAGCTTTTGGAGGTGGATCTGCTTGAAGCATGCGAGCTAATGTGCCAAACTACATAAAATTCAAGATTTCAGGGTACACAAATACCTTTGAGGAAGAAGGAATGCAAAATACACATACAATTATATGAAAGGGGAAGAAATCAGACACAAGTATTTTCCAACATACTAACACCCAAAAGGCTAGCTGACTTTAAGGTATTAATGCACTTCTACACTATTGTGGTGCATCTCATACTGCAGGACTTGTAACCAGTATACATAAATCCTAATACAAAGAGCAAACACATAAACTCCTAATTCTACAATAAACAATAATTGCATCAACCTAGTGAAGATCTATGAATAACATCTTCCGCATCACCAGGAAAGGACATTTTATAAAATAAAAAAAAATTGGAGACAATAACACCAAAAGGTTACTTTACTGGAAATGATAATTTAAATTGCGCAAGTCAATACATATCGGCAAAGGAAAATTGACAGCATGAAAATATACCAACAACATGGCGGACAATCTTGAGAAAAATATTTTGCATGCATAAAAAAATTGGGACAGATATAAGTAGTTTGTGGATACGAACAAAAATCGATACCAAGAGTCTTCCCCCCTCATACAGGTGACTGGTTGATAAGGATTAATGTAGCAAAGCCAACAGCTAAGATGAAATGATGATGCTGTCTATGTGGTTAAGTAAATAAAGAAATAAAATTGGAACAGTTCTGCCAAAACCCAAGTCCTACAAGTTACCTGGCCTCTTTCTGTGAAAAGTACAAGATTTCTGGTATCGGTCGCCCAATCTGCAAATATATCATGGGAAAAACCTGCTTCCAAACTGGCCATGGATGCTAGAACAACCTATATGAGATGATTAGAGAATGCAAAATACAAATACTACACTGAACAAAGTATGAGGATATCTAACCTTTGGACCATCTGGAACATTATCAAGATCACTCTTGTTGACTAAAAGGGTAATATGTCTGCAATAGTCAGCATAAGTGCCAAATAAGTAAATGTTAATCATTGTTGTTTAAGTATATATTGTCACTGAATTGGTGCATATATATAAGACAACTTACTTCAAAAGAAAAGCATTTTCACGCGTTTTCTCAAATGACTTTGCTATAGAATCACTCATCCACTCAAGGGAACTCCTAACATAATCAATGGTGCTAGTTGCAACATATGTAAGGAAATAGATGGGATAGTTCAGATTTTCCTCTGCCCAGCACTGCATGTTATTACATGATACAGTAACAAAAATTATAATGTTGCTCAATATACAAAACTTTAATGTTATTTTAACCCATGTTATTCCATCTACAAACCGTTTCCAAAATTTGAAGAAGCTCTAAAACCCGTCCGGCGGTATCAACTGGTAATAACACCTTCCCATCTGCCCATAGAGTCTTTTTTATGGTATCTACAATGTAAAGATTTCACCTTAATAAGCAAAACAACAAAACCTTTAATATGTATGTCCGTGTGAATGACAGCAAGCTCAATATTCATGCATAAATGTTTTTTAAGAGAATTATTGGGGGGGGGGGGAGAAACTGCTTTCAAGTACCAGTAAATTCTTTGTCTTTTTGGCGTCTATAAGGCTGATTATTCAAAGCATTATAGGCATCTGTTATCAGAACAGCAGGCCGCACAAAAGAGGACTGATTAATTCCACTCAAATGCCTGACAGAAAACCAAATCAATGAGACTCCTTACTTCTTATTCAACTACAACTTGAGTGTAAATAATTGAAAATATATACTTCTCTTTGCGATGGTTGAAATCAACAGCATATACAACATCCTCACCGTCCTTTGTGATTTTCCACACAGTACCTCCCAATAGATGACCCGCCACATGAGGGGAAATTACAATTCCCTCTCCCTTGCCTATACCCAAAACGGGAAAATAAGACAAAACATGATAAAAGAGAGAAACCAACCGCTAGGAACCAAGAATAGTTACGGACTGACAGTATCAAAAAATTGCTTACCATTTAGATGATGGTTTTGAGAATAAGTTAGTCTGGTCACATTCGAGAAAGCATTATCGACATCATCAAGTGTAAATAGTTCGAACTCTGACACTTGCTGGAATTGAAACATACAGCCTTCTTTACACAATAGAACAAAAGACATACGGAAACAGTTTATTTTCATTAAAGGCTCATTTGGTAACCATTTCATTTATCAATTTCTAAATATTAAAACTAGGTATGTTTAATAATTCATTAACAGTTTATATTTCTTAAAGAATCATAAAAAAAGTTTCAAATTAGATTTATAGTTAGAAATTGATTATCAAGAAATCAAACATGCAATGTCCAATTCCTAGTTTTAAAAGTTGAAACAAGGTTATCAAACATCTGTTATTTATTTTTTTATTTTTTAAAATTAGACATTATAGTTAGAAATTAAAAATTGAAATGGTTATCAAGAATGGCAGAAATTCAAAAACACAATAAGGATATTCACCTTGCGGGAGACATATTGATCATACAAAGTGAGGATGCCTAGTCTGTAAACGGGTTCAGTGGAAAAAACTGGAGCAGAAAGCCCCAATTTTTTCATAGCATAAGGCAGCGCACCAAGGTGAAGTGTGTCAGGATGTGAAAGCAAAACTGCATCGATTGTCGAACATACTCTGCAAAGGAAATGCAATATGTGAAAATGTTAAGGAACTGAATGCAAAAATTTAAAAGGGACAAGAGGATGAGAAAGAAAGAGAAAAACTTGGAGAGAGGTTGAAGAAGGGACGGATCGAAGTGGTCGTTCCAGCCACAGTCTATAAGAAAGTTGTAGCCATCGATTGCCACCAAATACGAGAGTGGGTTCTCGCTGTACACTCCGCAGAGCGGCGTTATTTGCACTGACGTTCCCATCTCTCTCTCTGAAGTCCGAATTCTACAAGTTCTGTAATCGAAAGGGTTTTAGAGAGAGACGACAAGGTTTTGCCGTTCGCAAAGTAACACTGTGAAAACACAAGAATACGATGCCGGTTCTTTCTTTCTTTCGTTCTGCTGTAAAGATTAAGAATACGATGTCGGTTAATGCTTTTATTCAGAAGTTTTGCGTTAATTCACCGCCACTTTCAGTTTTTTTGTTGGGTTAAGTTATGAGTGAATGGTAAAAATGCCTTTAAAGCATAGAATAAGTTACAATGGATAAAAGGTTTACTTAATTATAATTATGTTTATAATGTTATGATAACGATAAAAATATGCTCAATTAATAATTAATGTTAAATTATTTAATTATTTAACTACATTTTATACACAAAATATTTGGTGAGTGACAATAATACTCAAAACATATTTGGTGAGTTACAAAAATATCAAAACGTTTACTTAATTATAATTATGCCTACAAAATTATAAGTAATGATAAAAATATAATGCTTAAATTATTTAACAAAATTACCTTTATTAATGATATTTTGGTAAATTTATGTGTTTGGGAAGTAGGATTTACTTAGTTTTATGCTCACAAAGTATAGGATGAGTGCAAAAATACTCAAAATATTAACTTAGTTGTAATTATGCATAAACATCATGGGTAATAATAAAAACACGTGTAATTGATAACTGACTTTAAATTATTTAACATAATTACTTTTGTTGAGGAATGAATTATATATTTTTCCTATCTTTGAATTTATCAATTCTAAGCACACTTAACTATAGAGTTGTAAATAAATAATTGTTCATATCATTCTAAAAATTAATTAGTGATTAGAATATGAATATTAAATCATTTAACTTCATTTCTCTATAGTTCATAGGTGCTTGCTGCCTATTATATGGCCCACAATATCGTTTTTTTATAAGATCATCGAGGTCCTCGTTGAGGCCATTTTGTGTGCTTATCGAGGTAGGTCAGCGAGGGATCGATGAAGTTGGTTTGTTCATTTTTTAACCATTGAACTTCGCAATGGGCTAGAGGGTACCTCACCAAGATGCTTCAATGAGGTCATGGTGCTTGAAAAATTATCTATAAATAGCCATTCATTTCTTTTATTTTTTTTTTTTCAGGTTTTTAAGAGCAAAAACTCTAACATTTTAAAATCTCATTTTCTGCTATTCTAAAATCACTTATCTTATCAAATCATTAATACGTTAAGTGTTCTTTTTCGTATTAGTGATTTGATTCTGTGCAAAATAAATTCCTTATTTTGAAAAGTTGTGATTTTGTAGTTGCAATACGTTGAATGTGATTATGTATTGTAATACGAAATTTTTTTATTAAGACTCAGTTTGTGTCATTTTGAAAATTCATGTTGATAATACGTTGAGTATGTTTATATATTATTGATACTATGAGCTTTTATAAAAATCATATCTTGGGTTATCTTTATATTGTTTAGACTTCACGTATATTAATTACAGGTACAAGTACCACACTACGTGGTGGTGTAGCTCTAGAGGTGAGTTAGATTCTTTACGAATTAAAGTAGTTGTAAAAACAGCTGGTTAGAGCAACATAAACAATTAGGATGGATAGTCCCAACTAATAAATGTATAAGTGTTTTACCATATCTAATTTTATTAATCGTTTATTTCATTTTAGTAAATTTGGCTACTAAGTGGATATCTTAAGCAACTCGTGGATATTACCACTTAGGATTGGAGCTTAAATAAATTTACCACGTTATATTGTTGTGTTTGAATCTTCTATTGCTTGTGTTAGTACAATTAGTGATTTTTATATATGTACTAACATATAAGAATTACTTAGTAATTGAAAACTTTTATTTCATTATTGCTTTATTTGTGTGCTTACTTATGTTTCTTTACAGTACTTATTTTGTCTTCCACTTTTTTGTATTAGTGGAGTGAATCTCAAGGTATTCTTACCATCTCACCTTAGTAGTTAGCCAAGTTAGAACTCTTATATGAGATGTTTTGATGATAAGGTCTGGTCCTTGATTAAGAATGGATGAAAAATTCCTTTTCAAATTTTAAAAGATGACACTAGTGTTCTCAAACCCTTTGAACTTTGGACTAAAGAAGAACTTTGATTAAGTGACAATAATTATCTTGGACTCTACACTATTATTGGAGTTATCCCTACCCTTGATGAAGATTATCTATTAGACTTTAAAAGCTCTAAGGAGGCTTGAGATTACTTAGAAATCACTTATGATGATGATTTTAATCCTTTAACAAAGTTGATACTGTTAAATTGACATTTCAAAGTATAACCTCTTGGTGGCTTCTCATGCTGAAGTAAAATCTACACATTCCTCCAGTTGTGTAGATGCTAATGAAGGTTTTTGCTTGCAAGAATCCTACAATGAGTTAGTGTATGAACATTTTAAGTTAAAAAAGATTATGGGAGACAATGAGCACAGTATTAAGAAAAAGGATAAGTGTCATTTGGAGATTACCAATCATCTGTAGAAGTTACTCTTAACAGTGAGAAAGATATTGAATCGTTGAAATTCAGACTAGATGATACTATTGCATGATAATGAAAAGTGTTTATCTTACATTGGTGAACTTGAGCAAGCTATCCGATAGGAGAAACTTAAGAGAACTTCTGTTCTAGTAGTACTTGATACTTCTTCAGATAACTTTAAAAATAATACTCCATTGGAGCAAGAAATTTTATTTTGGAAAATAAAAAGGTATGTCTAGAATCTCTTTTGAATGATAGAAAGTCAGATATTGCAATCCTTAAGAAGCAATTCAAGGTTGATTTGAACTCAGTTAAACTCCTCGAATCTTATTTATTGGATAAAGCCAAGATGGTTGGTTCTTTCTCAGAGGCTTATCTTGGTTTAGAAAAGAAAATTTCTAATCCTAGAAGTACTATTCAAAAATTAATCCTTGAGTGCATCGACTAGATAAAATGTTAAAAATTGGTAAATCTAAAGGTGATATAAGAGACCTTGGTTATATTTATGAGGTGGATATCCCTTCTTCTTCTACTCCCCTATTTGTTCAAGCCAGCACTATTGTTCCACTTATCCTACCTAAATAATCTCCAAAGTTCTTAGCCCTATTTTTTAGCCTTCCTCTCCAAGTTCTTAAGTTGACTACTATGACTTTCTATCTCTTTCCCCTACTCCTAACATATCTTATCAATCTGACATTGACATCCCTAGTATCTCCTCTATTTGCTTACTAGTTTATTTGTGTGCTTACTTCTATTTCTTTACTGTACTTATGTCGTCTTTTGCTTTTTGTACGAGTGGAGTGAATCTCAAGGTATTCTTATCACCTTACATTGATAGTTAGCTAAGTTAAGATTCTTTCATTATTGAATCGTATATCTACTTCTTATTGTGAGCCAAAAAAAAATACATATTAAAATCTTGAATGTATATATCAACATTGATAATAAAATTGAAAACATATATAAATTATTCATATACAATATTTACAAATAAAGTTCATTTATGAAGTAGCAATATATATATATATATATATATATATATTATGTGCTTGGAAAGATTATTGGAAAAACAAAGATATTATCATACCATTTTTTAAAATTGAACTTTATTTGATGAATATGTGCATGATTTGAATTATTGTGTGCATAATGACAATAAGGTTACTAGAATAAAAGGCTCATATATAGGCAAATAAAACTTATTTTGGAGTGGTTGTTATGCCATTATTCCAATATAATGGACTGTGAGCTTTTATAGAAATAAAATAAAAGGATGTCTTTTAACATTATCCAACATGTGCCTACTTTAATTTTAAACTTGAAGGATAATGATCATCTATAAAATTATGGAGAAAAAAGATGTAAATTAGGCTTGTAACTGTTACCTATTAATTAAAATAATAAACACTTATATGTCTTAAAGAGAATGCAACAGTACTTATTATTGTCAAATGATATATTTTTTGAGTTATCACAATTTTATATATGATCTAATAAAATATTTTAAAAAACTAAAGTATAATGAATTATATAATGTATAAGTATTCTTAAATTCTTCAAAGTTAAAAAATAATTTAATATTTTAAATATATTTGACAATAATGGTATTCGAAACTACATCTAAAATATGATTACATTATATCTAAAATCTCATATAGAAGCTTAAACTTGAAAAACATTTAAAAGATTGATCTTATATTAAAAATTGTACAAATAATGTACATTTTGATTTGAAGTTATAATGCCACAAATATATGACTATAATTCATTATTTTGAAAGCTTCTTTTAATTTATATCACAAATATAAAAATAAATTTTGATGGCTAAAAGCTTAAATATTTCTCATGACCAGAATTAAGTCATGAATAATCAAAATTGTTTTATTCTAAGATAAAAAGTGAAATGATTGGGGACTAAAGTCAAAATTTTTCATTATTTAGTAACTATATGTATTACATATTTCTAAGGTAAAATAAATTTATTATATTTGATAAAAGTTGATAATGAATCTCAGCCTTTGAATTATTGACAAATTATCTATTATGAAAATAACATTGTTAATATTATTATGAAAATATGATATATTTTGGATTCAATTTAACTAACAATTTTTTTATTAAAATTTCTCAACTGTAACTTATATTAGTGACAAAATTAAGTTGTATTATTTTTATTGCATCGACTCATACATTGAATTGGCCCCACTAATAAATTTAAAGATAAAGATTTTGAGTTTCATTAAGTATATTGGATCATTTGAAGAGTAAACAAACTTCTTAAATAATTTTAATAATAAAAATAATTTTCGTCATTAGAGGGAGAAAAAAAAAATAATAGTGTAAAATTACTTGAAATGCATTTAATTTTATGGAACATAAAGTTTATAAAATCGCTCGATGATAGAGTGCTATGTATTATCGATGCATATAGATAGTGACAAACTTAGCTTTGAAATATTCAAACAGTTATTGAAGTCTCTACAAGATATGAAATAAAATAACAATAAACATTCATAATGTATCTAAAGCTTGCTAATTATATTAGTACGAAAATAATACAATAATTAATGAAATAAAGAAAGTCAATACTCGAAGAAATAATATCAAATTTTTTCTTTTTGACTTCTATAGAATCTCATGTACTTGATAAATAAAATGATATTATTTTAATTGTAAGAGAAATAAAATATTAATATATTAACATTGTACAGTATATTTACTTTTATGTATCTCTTAATAAAGTAAGAGATTATGAAGTTCCTAAATAAAATTAAAATTTATTAAATGTTGAAAAAACAAAATATTACTTAAATACAAAATATTATTTTATGTACATATTATATTTATTTATGTGCAAAGTAAAATATATATAATGTAAACACATGAGATGTTCATTATTTATAGGACTAGTTGTCAAAGTACTTAAAAATATAAAATGTGTTAAAAATACATAAATTTATATAAAATGATAAAACTGTAAGATATAAAATTTTTTTATTCTTATACGTCTAAGATAATTTTAAAATGTGACTAATAAAAACATAATATTGGTTATATGGTTACGAATATGAATAAACTAATAGTAATTATTGTTTATAAAAGTATCAAATTTAAATGTCATTTATTGTTATGATAATTATAGGCATGTACCATAAAGCAATGTAAATCACTACATGAATTTTAATAGATATTTAATGCATTTACATTAGCATTAAAATTAATATTTTCACATGTTCCATAACTTTGTTATGGATACAAAATATGTTAATTTATTTTATGTGCTCATAAAAATATGATAAAAATAAATAATTATCTTAAGAAAATATAAATTTGTATTAAATTATTTTTAATGGATAATATATATGCATGTTGTATGTATAATTATTATATAATTGTACTATATGAAAATTACCTTATATTGTTCTTTATTTTATAATTAATTGATATTATTTAATAAAATAATTGATATTTAATATATTTAATAACAAAATTAATATTATTATTTATTTTATAAATTTAATGATAATAATTAAATTTTACTATTTTTGTTGTACTTATATAAAATACTATGCAAACAAATAAAGGAGAAAAAATATTTAAAATATAAAAAATAAGGTTATAATATTTTTATCTGTAGTTTAATTTTTATATTAAAAATTCTAAATAAATTAAATTTCAAATTTATTTTTAAAATAATAATTCTCTTCGTAACTAATAAAAAAATGAATAAAATTGTTTAAATTTATTTATTAAAATTTTCATTATTATTAATATTATTTATTTGATATAAAATGTTATAAAAATTTATTTATTATTTAATTTTTTTTAAAATAAGTCTTACGTAACTTAAAATACATAATATATATTTGAATTAATTTTTTTATTTTTTCTTAAAATTAGAGTTGTCAAACTTGTAGGTTGTGTCGATTTCGAATTGACCTGTTTACAAATCGATCTATGTAAGCTTGAACTAGATCCAATCTATTTATTAAACAGGTAAAAATTGCAACCCTGATCCAACTTCTTTAATAAATAGGTTAATTCGTTTAACTCATTTAAATATATAAAATAACATACATTATATTTTATAATATAAGAAAATTTGACATATTGTATTAAATATCAACATATACTTATATAGTCTATTAATATAATAAATTTTAATGAGACTCCAAAACTAAATTAATTTAAGTATTTTTTCAACAAAAATTATTAAAATATTAACTATTGTCAAATAAAAATAATATTAATAATCATAAGTATTATAATACATCAAAATCAAGGCATTAGAGTCTCAAACACAAAAAAAAAAAAAAAATTAACAAAAATATATATTATAAATCTTTTTGTAATTAAAAACTTGTTCAAGTCCAACATAAATAATAATCAAAATATACAAAATTAAATTAAACAACATATTATCATAAATTGAAAAAAATATAAGTATAAAAGATGAAATAAATTTAAACATTATTCTAAAAATATTTTAAAGTATAAACCTACAAAATAATTAGATTAGAAATAATTACTTATATAATCTAATGATTTTAATTATTTACTTAGGTTGTTTATATGGGTCACGGGTTATCCGAGTTAACTTATTATGACCTGATTTTTTAAATGAGTTAAATAGATTGACCTGTTTACGACCCAACTCATATAAGTTCAAACTAAACTTAACTATTTTGTGGGTAGGTTAGATAGAATTGCGGATCATATAAAAAATTACCGACTCTACTTAAAATAATGGTTTAAAAATTAAAAAGAAAAAAGAAAACAAATAAAGAAAATAATTGAAATTTAAACGATAAAATTATAAATTTTTTGTTTATGGTTTAATTATTAGATTAGAAGTTCTAAACAAACTAAAATATATATTTATTTTCAAAATAATGGCAGTGTAAGGAGAAATAAATAAATCGAACCAAACATATTACTTTAACCAAATCGAGCCAAACCGTTTGGCTAATAAAACTAATAAAATTGAACGGTCCAATCCGATTTGGTTTAATTTGGTTAACGATTTTTATTTTTTTCCCTCCAAACATAAATAATTTTTTTTTGAATTTAAATAAATTAATTAATAAATACTACAAATATAAATCATATAACATCCTAAAAACAATCATAGAATCAATTACAATCTAAAGTTAAATATTTTCTCAAATTCTATAGCAAAATATAATAATACATTAATCCATGAATAATATATTAAAAATAATTTAGGGAGTTAGGGTTGTATACTTTGATTATGAGAAGATATATAATTAATATATATTTTTTAATTTTTTTTAAAGAATAATATATTAAAAATAATTTTAAAAATAATTATAAGTAATGGTCCGGTTCAATTTAAAAATTCGTATAACCGGACCGAACCATTTGTAATAAATAGTTTGAATAAACAAAAACCTAACTGGACCATTTGATTTACAAAACAGTTTGGTCCGGTCCGTTTTTCAGTTTTAATTGGTTTGGTCCAGTTTTTAGACACTCCTAAGTGTAAGTCCTCTAAGTCGTTGGCATTCTCATGTGTAAAACACGGAGTCTGATATTTTACTTATTGTTTTGTCTTCCTCTATATAAGATACTTTAATGACGGTTCACTATTGTACGCACTCACATAGAATTTGATACGTTATATGTTTGCATGATAAACACATCACATCACATGTAGTTAGAAGTATATAGTTGGCATGCTAAGTTGTGTTATTTTTATAAATTTATTTTTTACTGATTGAGTATTTTTGAAAAATTAACTTGATGAAAAATTAAAACTTTCATTTTTGTTGGTTTGTTGAGTACCCACTAGATGCTTGCTAATGTATCAACAAGGCATCAGTGAGGTGGCAGTGAAGGGGTCAGTGAGATTTGCAGCTATTATCTTTGTCGGATGCCTTGCCGCATATGCAACAAGATATCGACAAGGTGTCAAGAAGCTCACATGAAATTGAAGGGGTTTTTATAAATACCTATATTCTGAAATGTTTTGATTAGTTAGAAAGATGGGCGAACTCTTTCAATTTTGAAACTTGAATTTTTAATGAAGAAAAATCGTTTTCTACTTTCGGGTTAATATTACATTGAGTGTGGTTATGTATTATTGATTCATGATATTGAAAGTATCATATCTTTGATATGATGAAAAATTATTTTTGTGTGTAAACGCATTTTTGGGGGGATTTTTGAATGAATTAACACTCTATTTGGACATAGATTTGTATGTTAGGTACATATGCATGAAATTTTTCTTAAACTTAGGTTCACTATATTTACTGTTGGTATTTGTACCACATCACGTGATGATGGGGTTTTGGAGGAGGACTTAATTCAACTTAGATTATAGTTGTTATAAAGACATCAAGTAATGGCAGCTCTGGAGAAGACAACAAGTAAGGCTTTAACTGGTAGAGATATTAACATATATTTTTAGGTTGCAAATAACTGTTGATTTATTTTTAATGAATTGCTTACTATCTAGTGATTGCCTTAAACAACTCGTAGATGTGATCACTTAGGGATAATACCGAAGTAAGTTTACTAAGTTATATTGCTGAGTACGTATGCTTTATTGTTTGCTTGAGTACAATAATAAAGTTATTGGATTATGTTCCAACATATGACAATTCTTTTATGATTGTAATACATTTATTGTTTTTCTACTATTGAATATTTTTGCCTCTGTTTATATCTTTTTATCTGTTTTATTTTTGTTGCTTGTATAAAAGACGCGAGTCCTAAGGTGTGTATCACCATGCCACAATTGTGCATTAGATATCGGACTCTTTTATGTAGTATTATAATTAAAGAAAAAATTGGACAAAATCATTCAAATTTAATTATAAAAATTGTTATTATTATTAATTTTATTTATTTAATTATAATGATTACATTATATTATAGTTTTATTTTTTTATTATAAGAATTTACTTTTTATATTATATGAACATTAATTACTTTACAATTTTAACTCAACTTTTTAACATTTGTAATAATTTTTTTATGTTCTAGATAATTTTTATTTTATAATGGTTAATTCGTTTCATAAATTTTTAGTTTTTAAATTTGAGTGTCTTAAAATGAGTCTTAATATTTTTGCACCTCACAATGAGTTTTTTTTTAATAATTAAGTAGTTGTTAAATTTTAGTAATTTATTTATTAAAAAAATTAATAAATATATATTTTAATATTACACAAAAATTTAACAAAACACTTAAAATATTCAACAAAAAATTTGAATTTTTAGTCTTTATTTACCAAACAATTTAATAAATATATATTTTAATACTACACAAAAATTTAAGAAAAAACTTAAAATAAAAGTAAAATATAATACGTATTTTTAGGTTTTTCTTTTTGTTAAATTAAGCACATACATTTTATTAGTAAGTTCATATTAACCGACATACTTATATATTAGTTGGTATTTTAGTTTATTGAAGTGAATGTCTAAGGTTATGAGATCAAATTCTGCCAATACGTGTATGTAAAATTTAACTTTGATGAAAACGTATAAGTTTATATTCTTATATTTTTTATTTGATATAAATTTAAGACAAGTGGATTCGGCAGCTCGGCCATTATGAGCTCTGTCATACTACTATTTTGTGCTTCTGGGTTGTACGATGTTGCTTTTTTATTTTTACGAACCTTGCCAAATTTTCAGTAGATTATACCATATCAGTCCACTAGACCAACGAACTGAGTAATTAATAAGTCGTGTCGTGCCGACGTATTTAACAGTCTAACATATTAGTAATTTGGATCGTAAATGCTTTATTACGTGAGCAGTATATAGTAAGTAATTTTGGTGGTAAATATATTTTATTATTATATATTTTAATTTATATGTTATTTATCATTTTCAACCATTTTATTCTTAATATTTTAAATATTTTGTAACTTTATCCTTTATATCAATGCCTACAAAATTTATCATCTCAATAGCCTAAACTCAATAAACAATCGCCTACCCATAACTAAATTTATATTGTTAATATAAAGAATATAATTGTATTCTTTAATTACTGTAAATATGAAATTTACTGTAATTTTGTTTTGCCCTTGTGAAAGTTTGATTCAAACGATACCCCCCTTTTACAATCATTTTTGTTTTTTTTATATATTGTTGTTTAAAAGTTTACTCATATTCCTTGTAAGTTGTTTTGTTTTCTATTTTTTTAATTGAATATTTATTATTTTATTGGAATTAATATGCTTAGAAGTAAACCAAATCTAATTTTATATTTTAAATTTTACATATTGTAAAATATATAAAAATTATTGATATTTTAATAAAAAAATATATGTATATATGTACGTGCATTTAATATATACATATATATGTGTATATATAGACATACATATAAGTTTGAATCGTTATCAATTTATTCTAAAATTTGAAAAAATATCAAAGAACAAAACAATTTTACTTTGGAGCAAATTGATACTAAAAATTAAAAATATAATATTCTTCAATAATGATATATATGTGTATATGTATACACACATATGCATACATATACATATACATATATATATGTATATGTATATGTATATATAATTTAAGAGTATTTATGGTCTTTATGTATATGTATATATAATTTAAGAGTATTTATGGTCTTTTTCGATCCAATTTTAGCCAAAAAAATTTAACCAAACCAAATTATTTATATAAGTTTAATTAAATTGGACTAAACCGTTATACACACACCTATATATGTATATATATACACATATGTATATATGTACATTGTACATGTATATATAATTTAAGAGTGTTTATAGTCCTGTCTTGTCCGATCCGATTTTTAGTAAATTTTTTTTTTAACTAAATTAGACTGTTTATATAAGTTTAACCAAATCGAAATTGAACCGTTTGACTTATAAAATTTTTGAAACTGGTTCTGTCCGATTTGGTTAATGATTTTTCATGATTTTTTATTTTTAAATTTTTTTCATAGAAATCATGTTGTCGAAACTTGAAGTTAATTTAAAAAAAACTTTAAATATAACGAAATTACTTTAAATATGCTATAAATGTATATTATATAATATATTATATAAATTAACAATTCAGTTAATAAAATTTATAAAAGATAAAATTATTATAATATATATGCAATTGAAAAATTACAGATTGTATGTTAAAGAGTTGAAATTGCAAAAAAAAAAAGTTTAAATGTAATATATAATTTTTTATAATAATATAAAATATTTTTTATTTTTCAAAATAATTATTAATATATTATATTTAAAAAAAAAATATTTTTTAATTTATAATATATTGGTTTAGTACTGTTCAGTTTGAATGATTAAAAAATTTATAAAATCAAATCGAATCGTTTGAGAAACGATTTAAAAAAATATAAATAAGATCAGAACATTTAACTCACATAGTTATACAGTCTAGTTTGATCTGGTCTAATTTTTAAATTTAATTTAATTTAGTCTAATTTTTAGACATTCCTATAATATATATATATATATATATATATATATTCACACCGCTGGATTTAGAAACTATATCGATAAACCAATGACTGTGATGCCCACGCGCTTCTGGTCCAAGTAGTTACGCAACTAAAGTTAGCTAAAGAACCTACCATGAAAAGGTTGTTGCCAAGACGCAAGTTTTTAAAGAACCTAACCAGTGTTAGACCTTTGTATTTACTATATAAACCAACAAACAATAGCAACCCTACTATCTGGTGGGCAGTGGGTCCCATAAGGCCATAACCCAATCCAAGTTGTTTTCCTCAACTCCAATCTTTTCGCCTTCATTTGGCTTATAAAGTTATTTCATTTCGTATCGAAATCATGTCCTTAAATCCTTTAAATTTCCTCACGTTCACAACTACAAACTATTTTAAAGATTTCACATCTCCCATTTGGCTAAGACTTCTAGTCCCTTTCCTTTTCAGCTTTACCTCCAAATTCAACTAAAACACTGCTCCTTCCAAAATGATCCAAAGAGAAGTAGTAGTAACAGCTTTACACGTCTATTTACTTTAATTTTTGACTCCGCTCAATAGCCTAATCGCATCGTTGTATCTCTTGACCCATAATTTCAAAATTTCACGGATCTGTATCCTTCTATATACATGAAGTTCTGGAGCAGAGGAGGTGTTGGATTTAGTGAAGTGACAATGGAGGTGAATGTCGTGCTTGTGGTAATGCTGGCTTTGCTAATGTGTCCGCCACAGCGAGTCAGTTCAGAGCTGCAGCGACGGCTCATGGTGAACATGACTCTGGTTCGAAACGCTACTGCTCTCGGTGCTCGTAAGTTTTTTCAACCAAGAAATAAGAATATTGAATAAATTCTTGGATTTAAATTAATGTATTGAAAAATGTTTTTGTTTTAAAATGTTATATTAATTGCTATTTTCGCGGTGAAATTCTGCAGTTTGCTTGGACGGGAGTTTACCTGCATATCATTTGCACAGAGGATTTGGCGCCGGAGCAAACAACTGGCTTTTACAGTTCGAGGTGAATTTTTAAATTTCGAATTATTATTTGGTAAAATAAAAATTAAAGAGTTTCCTATAATTATAAAAAAGATAAGAAAAATTATAAAAAATAATACTATCAAACTTATAATAACAATTGTGAACTCACGAAAAATAAAATTGTAATAATAAAATTAATTAAATATTAGATCTAGTTTAAATAACGTATTTTAATTTAAATATTTTCAATATAAAATTATATTTTTGATTTTTTTAATAATAAAGATATATAAAATTAATATAAAATTATTATTTTTATAATTATAAAGTTTAAAATTATTATTTTTATTGTTTTTAAAAAAATAAAAAGAGTAAGAGAAAGCACACAACAAATAAAAAGTGGTTTTCTTATTATCCAATCCTGTATTGCCACGTTTAAGATTTACTGTACTACAGGATCGCCAGGTTTTAGTACTTGAGCTAATCGAGACTGGTTTGTTTTTGGGCCTTAAGCCGAGGTCGGGTTTGATTGGCTGTTTTAAAAATATATACGCCGTCGTTTTGCTATGCGGTTTCCTTTTCGTCTTGCTTGGTATCTTGTGCGTGCTGTCCAGGTGACTCACAATTCATGTTGACTCCACGTTGCTGTGGCCCTACTTCATGATAAGCACTTATAACGTGTCGCTACTCTATTGGAGAAAATTGAGATCTTTATTTTTAGTGAGAAGTAAGTGGAGAGTTGGAAGCATGGTTTCTCACTATCTCTATGCGGCACAAAATCATTACCTGAAAATTATAGAGTTGGATGATTTGAGCGAGTTACGTGTATTTCTAGCCAGATTTATGATGAGCATGACTCTTTCATTAATTGATTTATGTAGATGTATTTATTTAAATATAAAATTTTTAGTCTCATTTTATGTGTATACAAATTATATAAAAGTTTTTCTTTCTTTTGCCGATAATGTTGTAGTTTAAATGAATTAAAAAACTGTTGGAATTCCATAAATGGAACGCACAGTTGGTCACCGAAATTGTAATAATTTAATATCTTCCAATGTCTAATTAATAGTTATCAAAAGTCGATGCTTTGAGCTGGATGATGGTACATTCAGCAAGTGTTGGGTGGTCTGGGTCCAGTTTTCAGTTGAATTCATCATGACCGTGTTTCTTGTTTGGTAGGGAGGTGGGTGGTGCAATGATATACAATCATGCTTGGAGAGGGCTAAAACGCGTCGAGGGTCGACACGTTACATGGGTAAATACGAGGTTTTTTCCGGCATCCTTAGCAACAACGCTTCTCTTAATCCAGGTACATCTATTTGCTTATTTTTATTTTTATAAATCATGTGACATCCAATATGAGACATTGAGACTGCTTATTGTATTTGTACCATTTTCTATTTGACATATAATACAACCTTGTTTTGATTAATTGTTCTATTAACAGCTAACTTCCTTGATCTAAAACAAAGCTTCCAACTAAGCCTGACCGCCCATAGGTCCGAAACTTCTAGGGTCGATGTCACATGCTAATATGCTATGAATAAAAGGCTGTCTTTGAGCTAACTATTTTATACAGCGGGTTGTTTTGCTATTATATGGAACATAACCATGTGATTTCATCGTTGTTACTTAGCCATCAATAGTTGACTGAAGTGTTAATCATTTTCTATTTGTTGCAATAGATCAATAGTAGCCTACCATCTTCCAGACACAATGGTGAATATATGGGTCAGTAACAGGTGTAAATTATCCCGGAACATGGTAAATCCTTGGATGATAAAAAGTTACATGTATATACAATTTGTTAGAATGGACTATTGGATATATGCTAGGGTCTAACGCATGTTTACCTCTTCTGATTCCAAAATTAAGAGTAACCAAAATGTTTTTTTATCATGCATATAACAATTAACATAATACAACCTATTATTAGTAAACAAAATTTACAATCATTTCTTCATTTTACATTTTAGACTTTACATATTCATTTAATCCATAGTACTACTCTAATAGTAATGGTTGAGATCAAATAGTAGCATACTATAACTATACATCGGTGCCATGTGAGTTTTTCAATGAGTGTAGACAATTCGAATTTTGGGTTTGATATTTCATAAGTCCTTTATTTTTATAAAATGTATACTTAAGTTCAATTTTTTAAAAAAAAATTCAAACTATTGGCACATGAGAACCATGCTTCTCATGTGACTTTTTAAGGAAGTAATTTTATAATTTCAAAATTTTTTCCCTAAAAAAAATAATAAATAAATAATTTATGAGACATAAAAAATTAATTAAAAAATTGACTAAATTATTTTTGTTATTTTTTTTATCAGAAATTGTTTTTTTAAATTAAAATTTTTAAGTTATTCCTTTAAAAATTATAAGAAATTGGTAATTATTATAATAAATTGAACTTAAATATATATTTTAAAAAATTAGAAGAATGTATATTTAAAAAGAAAAATAATAAAAAAAATAGGGATACTAAACTATCAAACTCCGAATTCCCGTATTTCACATTCCTAATTGTCTTTTTCACGTGATTAATAGCCGACAAGCCACAGCTATAAATGTTCACATTCCTAATTTTCTTCTGAGACCCTGATCTTCCAGCCATGCTCTGGCAACCTTTTATGTCTTGTCATCTACATTTAAAAAACAAAACAAAACAAAAAAAAACCTTGTCGGTGGGGCGGGGCCTCGACTGAGTTTGAATCGGTTGCCACTTACATTTGACAGGCAGCAAAGCCAAAATGCCATATTTGAAGTATTGATCAACTATCAATAGGTGTTTGAACTTTGAAGCATTTCTAAAAAAAATAAATAATAATAATTAAAATCGAAGACTCTAACCTTTTGAATATCATTTACCCACAAAACTATGATGTTACTGATTCAGTCCACGTTCCCATGGATTGATGCAATTGGTGGAGGTACATGAGGAGGGCAAGCAAGTCACATGGATTGCTTTTTGGCTGGATTTTAATATGGTTGTGTGAGTTTTTTTAGCGTGTTTATTTGGCTTTTGTTGAAATGTTATCTAGGAATGTTTGAACATTTAACTAAAAGAACTTCTTTCTACAAATTAAGGCATTTTTCATGGACCAGAGTGTTGAATCTTATTAAAAGAGTATGATAAAAATGGCTTATCCTTTAACTTCCCATTTGAAACTTGAATTAATACCGGAGACCAGCTGAACTTGTACTTCTTGGTCTTGGATATCCTTTTCAGATATCACTGCATATCTATGCTAGATTAGAAAGTAGCAGGCATTAATATTGCTTTTATTGTCAACAATTAACTATGATTCTATGAACTTGCGATTTTTGTAAAGTGCTTTCATTCTCAAGAAGCAGCTCTTTCAACCTTGAAGGCTAGTTTTCTGAAGGCAAGTTGGAGTAGTCCAACTATCACAATGAATTTCATTATAGAAATTTTAACATAAATTGGTGAAAAAGGTTAACTTTTGTGGGAGATTTGGAAGTTTTGTATACATGTCTATGCAAGTACATATTTGCCATGGTTGGATCCTGTAATATGGTTCATAGTCTTCTGACAGGCGACAGCCAAATTTAACGAGTCACAGACTCACTTTCAGTTTGGATGAAGCTGTTGATCATTATTGGTTCCTGTCCAAGTTTTCTTTTTTCTTATTGAGTATGAACTATCTTTTGCTCTTTTTGAAACTTCATAACAATTATTTGCAGATCAATTATTCAGAAACTGTGATTGATTCAAATTTTGAGCACAGGCCTTCTTATCAAATCTTTAGATTGCTGTTGATGCCAATATTACTTTTCAAGGATTTCTTCAACTCTAATTTACTATCACGTTCTTATTGTGATCCAGATTTCTATAATTGGAACCGTGTTAAGCTTAGATATTGTGATGGAGCCTCGTTTGCAGGAGATGCGATGTTTAACAATGGGGTAATGCTCTTAACGAGTCTGTTATTTTCCTTTCAATGTTCTTTAATTGTGTACATGTGCTCAAATAAGGCCACACTTATATCTTGTTATGGTGCTAGAACTCTTAGGTGGGTGTTTCCTGGTAAACTTTATTCATACTTCAATAGAGCTTTCTACTGGAGTAGAAGTCCAACAAAAAGTACAATTTTGTCACCACCAGACCCATTAATTCTGCGCCAAATATCTTCATTTTCCCACAATAAATTTATTCATTTGTTTACTCACTGTTCTTAGCAGATGAAATCACCCTGAATTCTCAGCATTACTGCCAATTGTTAGGGTGTTTGACACTTTGAGTATCGTATTTGGATTTACCAGTCTTGCTGCAGAGCATACTTAGTGATATTGGTTAGGTTTCATAATAATGTGCACCCCCCCAAAAAAACAAAGTCCTGGACTATTGCTGCCAATGAAACCTGCATGATGATTATCTTACCATTATGGTTAATTGATTGCTTCTGTAAATGGACAGACATCATTGCTTTATTTCAGAGGGCAGAAGATTTGGGAAGCAATCATTCTTGATCTTCTGCCAAAAGGTCTAAGGCGAGCACAGAAGGTAAAGTCGTCCTTATTATTATGGTCATCTTTTCAAATTTCAGCTATTATTTATACTTTTCTTATAATTTCTTTTTACGCTAGTTTCATTTTTCATCATGAATAAGCAGGTCAGTTAAGAAGGCAAAGCTGCTAACATTGTCTAACGTGAGCTTGAATGATTACTGAATTACTTATTGCATGTCTTCTAGGCTTTGCTATCGGGTTGCTCTGCTGGGGGTCTAGCAACCTTTGTGCATTGTGACAACTTTGCCAAATATTTACCCAAAAATGCCAGCGTAAAGTGCTTGAGTGATGCTGGATTTTTCCTTGATGGGTACATTCCTATAAGTGATTTGCAGTTTTGCATCTTTCACTTTGTTTCTCTTTGGTCAAATTTCACCACTGATCATGTCAAAGTTTATTTCTTTTTTCCTTGCAGGAGAGACATAAGTTTGAATCACACTCAGAGGTATTTCTTCAAAAATTTAGTTTCATTGCAGGTATGAATATGACATCTCTTTTACAAGTAACACAGTGAAGCATAATGATTTGTTGTAGACTATAAACGTTTGGGTGTACTGTATGGTACTCTGGTGCTATTTGCACTTTTATTTAAGTTAGTTTAAATGTTCGAACTTGCATATTGACATATGATAAGCTTGCATGTCAGGGTGTGGAGAAGAACCTGAACAAGAATTGTACCAGTTCCCTTAATTTTCCGGACTTGGTATGATATCTGCAGTACCCTGCTGGTTCAACTTTGCCTATGAATTCAAGTATTTTTTTTTGCTTGTGATTTCATTACTCTAACATGTATTTTTCCTATCTACACAGTGCTTTTTTCCACAGTACACACTGAGATACATCTCAACTCCTTATTTCATTTTGAACTCAGCATATGACGTGTTCCAAGTATATATTCCTGTGCATCTGTTATCTAAATTCAATCAAGATCTACTTTTCAATTTAAGTGAGTGAATAATTAGTGAAACTTTTAATTAATGACGATAGTTCCATCATATTTTGGTTCCCCCTTCTGCTGATCCGCGGGGCCACTGGAATCGTTGCAAACTGAATCCTGCAAAATGCAGCACTGACCAGATAGACATATTGCAAGGTACTCCTATTCTTTTTCGCTTAAACATCAAGGCTCTCTCTACATTATTGTGCTAAAAATCAATCAGATTTTTGGATTGGTTGCCATAAAATAGAAAGCCTTACATGCAAGTCCATGAATTTGCATGTTAACCTGACTGCTTATGTTTCAGGTTTTAGGCGTAATATGCTTACTGCGTTAGCATTATTCTACAAATACTCAGCAAGGGGAGGGATGTTCATTAATTCGTGTTTTGCTCATTGCCAAAGTGAGTCTCAGGAGACATGGTTTGGGGTTGGCTCCCCAAGAATACGAAATAAGGTACATATATTGTGTCCTTGTGTGGCATTGTTTATAGTAAATGAGGATGCAATATGTTATTTATTTCGCTACTAGCATTTGCCTAGCCTGAACAAGTACAAAGAGATACTATTATTCAGCCAATGGAATCTGATTTTTTTAGTAGTACTCATCTTTCATCTGTGGATGACATGACAATTTAATGCAGAAAATTTAAGCCAACTGATTCTTTGGTTCCGTGGCATTTCTGATCAGATTTTTTAAGTTCTGACTTTTAGGTATATTTGTCATAGAATGATTGGTTTGTGCGTAAATAGTGTATAATTTTGTATGATTTTAACACAGGCTTGAAGAACCATGTCTTGTAGTTTTGTAGCTTTTTCATGTTTTATCTCTATTGTTAGTGTAACATAGTCTTGTTCTACATACCAGACCATTGCAGAAGCAGTAGGAGATTGGTATTTCAGCAGGAGGTCAAGTAAGTTGATTGACTGTGCTTATCCTTGCGACACTACTTGTCACAATCTCATACCTTAGCATAAGGTAACTTGCTTATAAAATTTAGCTGTTGGAGGCTTGGAGCCTAGAGAAAGTTGCCCTTTAATCGTTTACTAATCAAACATTTATATGCAGGTCTTACTGAACTTCAAAATTTGATGAAACAACACCCTTTTTTCTTTCCACCCAGTATTCTTTTAATCTCAAAGGAAGCTTATCTCACAGATTATTTCCTACACGAATGGCGATATAGATATAAATAGATATTGATAAGATTTTTAGTGTGCGACAATTAAGTAGTATATAAATAGAAAGGGAAAACAAAGTGAAAACACATGTACTGCAATTTTTTTTTTTAATTCATTTGAACAATACAATCAAAGGTAATTTTTTTTTTACTAATCCAAATATGTGAATTATACATGTAATTTGCTGGCAATAAGTTACATCACTTAATTTCAGAAGTCCTTTGGTTAAATATCATAGCTAATCTGCCACAATCTGGCCTTTCTAATGGAATGATGTTTTCTTTTCTTTTCATGTTTGTTCCAATAAACTATATCATGTGTTTTGGTGCTCATATTACATTTTTATAACGTGCATTTTAAAATATTAAATATAATACAGTTTATAATTTTAGTTGAAAATTATTAAATATATCATCGACATAAAAAAAACAGGGTACGTAGGCCAAGAAATAGGGCACACTATATAGTTTATGTTTTTAACATACCAGGTGTAAAGTTGTCCAAACTTTTAATTTATTAAAAAAATTGTTCCTAACTTAATGGATGTGTTACATTTAAGGACTTGTGTTTACTCTTAATAAAAAAAAAAAAAAAAAAAGTAACAATGTAACATTCTATTTTACATGACACCTCATTTTACGTTATCTGATGGAAGTATGGAATAAACAAAAATTAAACGAAAGTCCTAAAATGCAATAATATTTAATAGGTGAGTGCATAAAAGGCAAATAACAATTCAAATTCTTAAATAACAACTAAATTAGGTAATATACTGTCACAATTAAAATTATTATTATAATATTTATTTTTTATTAATAATAATTTTATAAATAAAAGTTATACTAAAATATAATTAATTAAAAAAATATATAATAATTAAATTTATAATATAATAGTATATTCAGGCACTTTTCTTATAACAATATCATTACTCTAACTTAATATTTTCTGGTTGATAAACCTAATAAATAATAATCAAAGACATAATCCCATTTTATTTTCGTAATTATCTTAGCTCCTACTTTTCATCATTTTAATTTAACTAGAATCAAATAAAACAATTTGAGTATTCGACAATATACATAAAGCATCTGAAGGTACCAGAAGTAACTGTACTTAGAACAAGAACATTCCTAACCCTGAGATCCAACAGAACTCCTAATAGCTTTTGGAAGAAGAGTATTCGAAACCTGAAAATGTTACACCACATGGGACACGAAAAGGTAAAACATTCGAGGCAATGTTCCTTCTGTCAGCCTCTAAACTACTTCTTGATCTAAGAAGGCCGATATCTATAAGTCTATAATAAAAATGTGAGTTGTCCTCTCTTGTTATTCAATGCATTTATTTTCAAAAAAAATTATTTGATACTTTTACAAAATGAAAAAAATAAAATAAAAATAAGATTTAGCTATTGTTTATCTATATTGTTCAAATAGCCCACATAAAATATGAATTTAAACCAAATTTAGTCTCATTTTTTTTTATTTGATATGTGTGTTTATAAATTGGGATGTAATAACTCATTAATAATTCATTAATTTTAAAAACTTAATTCTTTTTATCTTACTTATTTTTAATGGATTGAGATAGTATTCTCATGGTATAACTTGAGATATCTTATATTCCTAAATGGTTCTATCAAACAAGTCAAAATATTAAATAATTAGAAAATTAAAATATGTTTATTTATAATATGAAAGTTTAATTGAAAAAAAATTGATGAGATGTTTAAAGTGAGTCATATTTATAATTTATATGAAATAAAATAAAGTAAGATGATATTTGAATGAAATGAAATAACTTTTAGTACAAACTTTTATATTAAATAGAATATGAAATAAGTAGTAAAGAGAAATTTATAATTAGTTATATATATATAAAATGACTTGGCTCTTTGAATATCAGTTGGAAAATATGAAGGAAGAAATGAGCTATTTGAATGACCTAATAGCCAAATTAAACGTGGACTGTATAAAAGGTTATCAAGAGGGAGTGTCTTGGGTGATGGGGAGTTTGAAAACTCAAGCATCCCCAATAAATTTGTAAGTACCTTTTTTAGCATTGTACGAGCCATGTAGGCCCTAGAGAATTTTGGATGACCTAATGACTCAAATCCACCATATCGTTTCATAAACCAAGAGGAAGCTATGACATTCTCCCTTAAAGAACAGGTCACCTCACAAAAAAATGTAGAAGAAAATTAAGTCTCTCCTAGGTCGTATAATAGTAGTGTTTTTGTGATCGTATCATGTGTCTACTTTTGATTGTAATCAATCACTTTGATTTTGTAGTTCGTACGGTTGGCCAATGTTTGTGATTGAATATAATGGTTTGGGATGTATTTTCAACATTGATTAAAACTAATTATCATCCATTTTCTAGCTATTTGATTGTACTTGTCACACTGGATAAATATTTGATAATTTACTTGTAATAATTATAAATAAAGTAATAAATGAAATGTGTGACTAAATTTGGACTTGGGGTTTCTATAAATATTACTTGGATTGTAAAAGATGTAACATATTTTTAATAAATTCTCACTTGAGAGAAATCTAGTTCGTTCAATCTTCTTTACTCAATTTCAAATTTTATTTCGAGGGAATTTTAGTTCTAAAGGAATCTAGCTTTTTTGTATTTGATTTTCAATTTAGGTCATCTCAAACAAAAAATCACAGTAGGAGCTCGTACCACAATTTGAGGTTGAGGTTAGTTCTTTTGATTGGGAAAATAGGGAAGATACGAATTTTTCCAAGGTTAACATTGATGATATTTTGTCCACAATATGTGAAGATCTCATGGACTTATTTGAAGAAGAGAAGGTTGTTTTAAAACACTATGTTTCCTCTTTTGATCTGGGTCCTCCTTTTTGTGATGATCCTACATCATTTTTTGAACAACCAAGAAATGGGTTGAGAGATCTTGGTTTGCAAAGGACTCCTTTGAACCATTTAAATTCTAAATGCGAAATGAATTTATTCAATGTGAATCCAACTTTCAATTTATCTTCAGGACTAGAGAACGAAGGACTTTGTGTAGTGTGTCAAGATCCAAATCTTCCCACTTTATTTGAAGAGGGTATTTTTGGTAATCATGTTGCTCAGGATGAACTGTATCATCAGTTGGGTGGTGAAGAGGATCGTCAAGCCATTGCACTATCTCGTCTTAAAGAGAAAGGATCACTTTAGCATAGGGCTAAAAGACGTATTATAGAGGTAATCATTTAATTTTTTATATATATTCTTTTATTTTATTTTATCTTATCTTATTTTTATTTTTTTGATTATGACATTTGTAGGTTGTATTTATTATATGTGATCATGAATGAGAGGCACTAGATCTTTATGACTTTTCCGGTGCACTCTAGAAAAAATTGGACGCTCGTAGCGTAATATATCAACAAGTATCTCAAGAATTCAATGAATTAAGAGAAAATGTTGATAAAATTTGCCGAGGAAAAAATTTGATAGTTGTTGTTAGAAATGAGATTATCATTGAAATAGATAAAGCTATTCCAGAATGTTCCATGTTAAAACAACTGAATGCTGCTATTTCATAAGAGAAACCAATTGACTCAAGATGTTGATTATTAGAAAAATTTGTTTTATCAATCCATTAATCCTCCAAGTGCCCCTGAAGGAAGTTGTAATTGTTCTCTCCCATGATTTGTTATTTTACATATCAACTTGATATCGTTTGGAAAATATTGATCTCTTTTTTCCCAACGAATTTCTTTAGTCTTATTTATGTATTGTTTGTATTTGAATAAATTTTACCAATCTTCTACGGTACCAATTATATAAAAAAATGTATATATATAATTTTACTCACAATTTATGTTATTTTTATCTACATTTGTTAATATTGTTATTATATATCAAAATACGTATAAAAAATTAGACACAATATATTATTACAAATGAAATGTTTATTTAATGTTAAAAATATATATGTAATTAATCTTTTGTAAAAAAGTTAGCCTAAAATACAGTCTCATATTGCTTCAAAAATGCTCCGCCCTTGGTTGGAAGAGAAAAAAATTTTGTGCTCGATGTGTTCATTTGGTATTTTCTTATTATTCTTTGCATTGCTTTATTATTTTTCAAAGTTATTTTTTATTTAAAAATATTTAATATTTATTTATATTGCTCTATTTTTTTCCCCGAAGTTTCTTCACTATTAAAGATAATGTTTTATATTTATTCATAACATCCTTATAATAAAGTTTAGTTTAAGTTTAATTCATAGAATGCAAATGTAATATTGATGCTGTTTTTTGTCAACATTAGAATAGAAGTGCACTTCTCCTTATAGTGAACCTGTGAACATAGAAAACATGTTAGGTCATGGGATCACCATAGGATATGGTGGCATGTGCCCCCCCCAATGCTTAAGTCCAATTCAAGTAGACCTAAGTCTTGACTCCGTGATAATAGGGAGAAGAAGTGTAGATAGAGAAAATATAGGAGTTGTGTATAGTATTATCAAGCTATGATTTGTGTGAGAATGTGTACAAGGTGTATATATATAGAGGATAGAGATATACTTGTAATCGATTACTTACTCGAGGAGATAGACTTATCCTTATATTAAGGGTATATATCTTTCTAATTATATCTTATCGGATAATTAGAGAATATTTGACACTTTATTATCTGATGGTTGTTTATATAGAAATTGAGTTTATTCGCTTACTTAACTCTCATTAGGTTGGGTCGCGTGTCATATTGCTAAGTAGGATTAATGAGAGGGTACCACGTGACATGTGTTATTTTATGTCCAACATCAGTCTCAGGCCTTCTGGGCTCAATTATGTGGCGTAGGAGGTCTGGTCGTCCCTTCGTTGGTATTCAAACACTTGGCCCTTTTAGTCACCCTGGTGGCCTGTGGCCCATTCTTGTGCACTGTTTGGTCAACGAGTTTGGTGAAATTCAAATATTGTTCAACCATGAAAGCGTGCGAGGCATATTTTTTTTATTTTGGCGATACTTCAATGTTTCTAATCAGAGCTCTAGTGTGGGAGATATGTCGAAGACAGTTTCTTTAGAAAAAGTCAGCCCTTGAAAATTTGGTAGGAAACTTGAATTTTAAAATTTAAAGCTTGGAGCCAAAAGTTCCTTGTTCACCCCTATCCCTTGAATAAGCTTGTGAGTGGGTGGATGAGATTGTCTTCCACTCCTATATATATAAGCTTCTACCCCACCATTACTTCCACATAATCTAACATTCTAGAGAGAATGAATGGAGAGCTCAACTTCTAAAAGGAGAGCTTGGTGAAGAGTATTCTCAAGGTATTCCTTCCTCTTTCTTTTTCTTTTCATTATTTATTTATGCTAGTATTTAGGACGTAGAGTACGCATTTTATCTTCTTCGCCATCTGGACACTGCACTCCACTTATACTCACACCTACACCTTCTTATGCAAGGGTGATTTCATGCATACTAGTGTGATGGATGGAGATGGTTGGGATTGGCTGTTTTGGGCATGCATGGAGCGAGCCATGGCAAACGGGAGATGGTAGTGGATGGGTGGAGGAGTGAGGATCTATTTGGAGGTAGCATGGACAATGGAGTGCTGATTGGGAGTGGCATGATCGGTGGGGTGCTAATTGAAGTAGGTCCGTCAGGCCATGTGTTGACTAAAAGAGGTCCGTCTGGCCAAGTCCCGATCGAATGAGGGTTTTTCAGCCAAATGCTGATCATAGGAGGGTTGTTTGGCCAAGTATGAGGGCTATTCGGTCAAGTGCCAATCAAAGGGGGTTTGACCGATCATGGGTAGATCGGAGTTGTTCTATCCAACCATGTGCAATTCGATGAGGCATTGCTTGGTGGTGTGCCATTTAGATGGGGTTTGTTCGATGGCTTTCTGTCTAGGAAGGCTCTATCCGATGACGTGCCTTTTGGATTGCTCTATGGGTTGTCATCCAACGGAGGTTTGTTCGGTGGCATTCTGCCAGGCAGTGCTTTGTCTAATAACTATTCATTCTGGTGGTGCATAGGGTGGTGCCGTTCGGTGATAGTCGAACTTTTGCCAGGAATTTTGATGCACTCGGGACATCTCGACATTGTAGTTTTGGGCATTTTGCATGCGGAGGTTAGTATCGCGTGGTTTTAGAGGATAACTCTTCCAAAGGAGAAAGTTCAAGTGATGTCCCAGTCGAAATCTCGTCGAGTTAATTAGAAGAAGAGAACTTTGACTTCTTCACTATTAACCAATATCGGTCCAAGATGTGAGACTATTTCTTGGACATTTTTAAGGAGATGTTTGGCGTCCCATCGTCTATCACTTTGATGCCTCATGTTCCTAGTACCTTTTGGAGCAATCCCCTTCCTAGGAAAGTCACACTTTCTACAAACTACTTTTTGTCATGTTGTGGCTTCCTTTTTTGCGTATTGTGTTGGTGTTCTTGTCTTATGTTGTTTCCAATCCATGCCAGTTTTTGCCTAATGGCTATAAGATATTGATGTATAATAAATGCTCGAAAAGTACTAATATTTTGTGATTTATTGTGCTTAATTGTGAAAAAATAGATTTGTTATAACTCGTTTATTTGATTATTTATGTAAATCTATCAATTAGGAATCACGGGTATATGTTGGTGTATTTCAGGTGCTTTTAGCCTCAAATGAGTTGAATAACGCAAACACACAAAGATAGAACACGTACGGCGCTCGGATAACAATTTAGGAGCAACACGAGTCAAATTATGTAAGTCGTACATAACGAGCTAACCAATATGTAAGGGGTATCTGTGAAGACTCAAAATACAAAGCACGTCACAGAGAGGAAAATCTTTGCCACGGCGAGAGCCTCTCGAGTTTTGCCATTATTTTCAGAATTATTTTTGTGCCGCGGCGCACCTATTCCTGGGATAACCAGGATTTTATGTAACCCTTACACATATAAATATCCCTTTAAGTCTCCCTTTTACAACATTTCAATTTTGCGAATCAAAACGATACTCAATCAAAATTTTGGAGCTTTTCTACACGTAAAGAAGAAAGAGAACCAATTCTAAGGATTCAAAAAATCATTAAAGATCGACGATCAAGCTTTTGGAGAAGAACGTCATCTAATCCAATTGTAGTATTTAGATCTAAGTTTCTTGTTGTTATAAAATTTTTCCCTTTCTTCTTACTTCTTTGTGTTGTATGTTGAATTAAATTTGTCAATGAATATTAATTCAAACATGGTTGGCTAATTCTATTATGGTGTTTAGTTTGTGTTGTCATGTTTGCTAGAACTATTGTGGTGAATATTTTTATTGTTTTAAGATAAATAAAATTACCTTTTGATTAAGAGCATATTTAAATGTTTAATTGTGAATTTTTATGGGCCAATTTGAGATTCATAATTAGGTTGAAAAATATTAGAGTTTGATTTTAGGAATGTCACGTTGACTTTACTTTGAATAACTTAACCAAAACTTCAAATTGATGACCTAGTCATGGTATTGGTTTGATTGGCTTATTTTTCCTTGTACATAATTTGATTACTATTTGATATACCCAATCGTAAGATATTAATTAGTTAATCAATATAGAGAATTACCTTATCGTAGGAATTTTCGTAATTAAAAAGAAAGCCGGTAATATTTGTTTATTAGAACGTTCATGTTAATTCACCATAACTTTTCGATGCAAGCATGGTCAATCAAACTAAACGTCCATACATCTTCCATTGATATTTGAAACCTTTTTGAGTTAATTCAAATTTGCATAATTGTTTTCTTTAATTGTTCAACACCATTGATTTTGCTCACAAATCCAACTTCGTTTATAGTTTTATTAGATTTAGGATTCTAATTATTTAGAGGTTTAGTATTACTAGAATTCTATTTAGTTAGTGTTTTAGTTGCTTTAAGACTTTATTTAGATTAAAAAAAAGATTATTTAAAACCTTTGCAAATCCTTGAGAGATCGACCTCGGAGGTTTGCTTATCACTTGTTACAAGTGATTCGTACACTTGCGAGTACTATAATTTGTACATCAATGTCCTATTGGGTGCTTTAGAAGAAGTACTTGAGAGAGTAAACTGTGGAGGATTTCACCTATTACTACTATGCGTAGTTGTCGGGGAATACTGCTATTTGGTTCTATCTAAAACCCTTTGGGAACATGATCCTCATTGAGGACCTTTTGAACACAAACAAAGGTTTGTGAGATACTCTTTTTACCGCAGTGGGAGATTTTGTTGTAGACATGCCAAGAGTTCATCTTACTCCTAGAGACTTCTGTCAGAACGATAAGTTTATTGATCCCCAATTTTATTTCTTGTGTTTATATTCTAACCTTTGGCACTTGTTGCATGCATTTCATTGGCAGTACGAGAATCTTTTTGAGGGGAAGAAAGATTTTATTGATAGACTATTTGTGGAGTCGATGTGGAAGCGTAGTAGTGATAGGCTCATCCTTCCTAAAAGGATTATGCATTAAGGCTTGGATCTTATAGCTTCTACTTATGGTAGTAGCCCCCTAGTTGTGGTGTGTGACTTTTCTTTCCTCTCAGTGTTTGTCTCTTACTCTTGGTTTCCACTTACTAACTCTGTTGGTTTGGAGTGAGGGATATGTGATTTGAGCTTTCTCAGGATTTTAATCCCAAGGGTGCCCTTGCACCATCCAAAGTTGTTGGAAATTCTAGTAGGTCAAAGAGGAAAAGAACTGGCAAAGAAGGTGTGACGATTATTGTGTTACCACTTAGGCAGACAGAGGAGAGACCAATGAGGGCTAGAGTGCCCACAATGGTGATGGTGGAGGAGAGGACACCGAGCCCGGTGGGTCTGGAGCCCCTAGTTGTGACCCCACTAAGATTGTACCATGCTTTAGAGCATGTGGGTCCCATTGAGGGTGAAGTTCGTGCACTTATTCTGCATTCATAACAACTCACGAGGGACTTGAGGTTTGTGTTAGGTACCCAAGTTAGGCTAGAGTTGTGCCTGGAGTCCGTGCAGGCATATTTTCATGAGGCAGTTGCTATTCATCAGGATTTGGAGAGGGAGTTGGAGATCTCTAGGAGTGCACTCAATACTACTTCTCTTGCACTTACTGCAGCCATGATGGTGAAGGAGTTGGCTAAGAAAGAAGTGGCAAGATTAGAGGCTGCCTTGGCCAAGGAGAGGGAGGCAGTTGCTTGGGGTGTCGAGTGTATCGACGAGTTATCAAACAACTCCGTCTAGCAGATGGGCGGGGCAGAGGTCATGCATCAGTGCTTGAGGCCGTGAGAGCATGGGCTGTTGTCACTTCTAAAAGTCTGAGGCATACACTATGGATACTCTGGATGTGTGGGCCAATGGGTTCACTACTACCAAGAGATGTGTCAAGAAGGTGTACCCTAATTTAGTGCTTTAAGATGCTACCTTTCCAGACACTGAGGAAAGTGCTTCTTGTTACATATTTGTGATCTCCAACATATGCTACTGAGCATCTAGTTGGAGGCAGTAATGAGGATACCAGGGGTGATGCTAGCCCATCATAGGCATCAGAGGAGAGTGCCAGTGTACATTAGTGTCTTTTTTATTTAGTCTTTCTTTTGATGTATCTCTGTTCCACCAAAGTGCTTAGAGCTTAGTGGACTTTACTTTATGTTTTAGTTGACATAGTCTTGTACAACTTTTATTAATGACGAATGGAAACTTTATCTTATTTTTTGTTTGGAGCATACGTTGTACCCTTTATTTCTGCATGGTTACTCATTTTCAACTTTTGTATGGTGTGTATACTATTTTCATTGTTTATGTGTGGCGTATGCTATGCGTTTACGAGTGGAGTGTGTACTGCATTTAGTCTTAAACTCGCGTTCAGAGTTCTTCCACGTGGGAGAGTGGATGTTGTATGGACTCTTCCTCGTTTTGGGAGACGAGGGGTGTCAGTATTGTGAGATGGCAATTATGGATGGAGAGCAACCTGAATGGTGTTTAGTCTGGCGCATGTTGTTTGGCCAACACCCAATTGGCTAGCCCAAGTATGGTCGGTTGGGTTTTGTGTGGATATCTTCTGTTCAACCAACTTTTGGTAAGCTAGCTTCCGTCCGGCCAACCTCTGATCGTCCAACTTATGAGATTGGGTGATTACGCAAATTTATATGGCTTAGGTGCGTGTTGTATTGCAACTTTTTGGCATAATTCTTTCTAAGTCTGGGTGGCCCATTAGGGTTCCCGTATTGCCAGTTCCCCTGCTTGGGGTACTTATAGTTTGATCAAGTAGCCCAAGCATGGAATCTTGACTTAGAAAAATTTCTAAGTTTTTGGAGGTGGTGATCGTTGTTCTTGTGGAGACGTGTACGCTTTTGTCAGAACCCATGGTCCCTGTGCCAAATTTCTATTTGTACATGGAAATTTTCTTCTCCCTCTAAGGAGTTCAGACTGAATAGTGAAGTTGCACTTAGTGGATGCCATCTGTGGGGTGCAGGGCTCATTGTTGGGTTGCAGCCCATTTTTAGTGCACTAGTCGAGCTCCCACTCCCAACGCAACTCGTGGAGGGATGGTGTCTTAGAGATTATGCTGCGCGTGGTAAATATCTTCCACCGGGTGTAGTGTCATCATTAGGTTGCAACTAGTTTATGGTGTAGTATTATCAAGTTATGACTTGTGTGAGAATGTGTACAATGTGCATATATATATATGGGATGGAGATATACATGTTATCGGGATTATTTACTTGAAGAGATAGACTTATCCTTACATCAGAGACATATCTCTCTCTAATTATATCTTATAAAATACTTAAAGGATATTCGGCGCTTTATTATTTGATGATCGTTTATCTAGCAATTGAGCTACCTGCTTATATAACTCTCACTAAGCTAGGTTGTAGGTCATATTGCTGAATAAGACTAATGAAAACATGTCACTTAATATGTATTATTTTGTGTCCAACATGTAACGAGGATATAAATGATATTAGGAACTAAATTCTTGAAAATAATACTATAATTACTATATTTTTTGAGTTAGAATTAAGATAATAATTATGCTAATTTTTTTTAAATTTATAAAACTATAAATTAAAAATAAAATGTATAATATATGTAAATAAATACATTTAAAATTGACATTTGTCATTGTAACTTCTCTGATCACCACCTGGACGCTTATACCATCAATTAAAAGACAAGAAGTCAAAGACAACATGAGAACCATGATAATGTTAGTCGATTTATGAATTATTTGGTATAATTTAAAAAAATTAAAAAATTATTAAAAATTTTACATTTAAAATTTATAATAATAAAACTAATATTTTAATAACAATAAATGTTTAATTTAAATGTGTAATATTAAACGAATTTAAATAGTTCAATTTTAATTAAATTAATATTCAAAAAAAATATTAATTATTTTTTTAATTGTAAAAATATAAATATAAATATAAAAAATATTATTTTTATTATTATAAATTTTAAATAATATTATTTTTAATATTGTTTTCTTAAAATTTAAGTCCCAACATCGGCTTTAATATTAGAATATGACTACATGTACGATGTCTTTGCAGTCAACAAAAGGGCATATTGTTCACGATACTTGCTATTTGATCTCTCAAATTCAACAAATTTTTTTTTTTTTATTTCTTATCAAAGAAAAGCTAACTTTGTTATTCATGATATGTTCAAATATGACGCTACTTATTTAAATTATGTTATCCGGATTGAATCTGTGCCGGATTGGCTTCATTCTATTATACTGTTTAAATTTAAATTGCCATTGGTTACATTATTTCCAATCTCGCTTTTACTGTCTAATCGGTTTAGACTCGAAAGATTCAGCAGCAAATCGCGAAGAGCCGAAGACCAAGAAATCAATATTGGTTGAGCTTTAAGTAAGAGTAGAGAAGTAGAAGCAGAAGCAGAAGCAGAAGCAGATGCAGAAGCGCTATCGGTAGTGGTGTTAGGGCAATGCCTGGCTCGTTTGGTGGTGGTGGTGGTGGTGGTGATGGTGATGATACTGGTGCTGTGCGCAACTTCAAATTGAACGAATCCACCTTCTTAGCGTCGCTCATGCCCAAGAAAGAGATTGGCGCCGATCGCTTCCTTGAAACTCATCCCAGGTATGATGGTCATGGCGTCCTCATTGCTATCTTCGGTCGGTACTCATTTTCATTTTGATACCTCACTTTTCTTCTTGCGAGAGAGAGGAATGAGAATTCTATGAAACAATGATGAAGGACAGTTATGATTAATTTATATAGCAACGAATGAGAGAGGAAGGAAATTTTAAAGGAATTAGAGTTCCGAGTATGAGTTTACTAGTCGTGCGATTATTTTAGGAGTCAATGTGAATTCTGGGAGAACTGAAAAATCTTCTTTATTTTTATGAAAAGTGGGACATGTATTTGGTATTTTTATGTTTGGATCGATTATTTGAAGTTGACTGTCTTTGCACATTCTGGTGTGGACCCAGCTGCGGCTGGATTACAAATTTACAAGTTACTTCAGATGGAAAGCCTAAAATTATAGACGTCATTAATTGGTAATGCAATAAAAGAAGAATTAGTACTGAGAATTTTATCTAATTGTAAATTTTTGATACGATGACTTTCTTCTTTGCAGTACTAGGAGTGGAGATATTGATACCTCAAAAGTAGGTAAGGCTGGAGCAGATGGTTGTATCCGTGGAGCTTCAGCTTAAGTATGGACAAATTTATTGAGTAGTACTTAATATTTTAGTTTTTAAATATTATAGTTGAGAAAGTTCAGTTAGCGGCCTATGACAATGAATTAATTTAGCTTTTTCTAATTATATACTTTCATGATGGCCTGATATATCATAAATAGTGTAAAGCAGTTCAATAACTTAAAAAGAGGAAAAAAGTAATTACTTATTTTAAAAAATTACGGGACCTCTAATACTATGCCTAATTTAATAATTATGATACTAATATACTTATTTTATAAAAATTATGAAACCTTTAAGACCTTTTTCTCGTAATTTTTCTACCTTTAAACATTCAATCTCTGCCAATACTAACCCTTTCTGGTACAAATAAAAGCAACTTGTCAGCTAACTTATTTAGTATTTATTAAAGTGGTTTTTTAAAATGAGCAATTACTTTTAGTTATAGATCTAATTAACTTAGAGAGGGTGAATAACTTATTTTTAATTTTATCAAATTTTAATTATGTAACCTACACAACGGTCAGACATGCAATGTGTATAAAAGTAAAATGCAGAAATAATGAATAACACATGAGATTTTTAAGTGGAAACAACTTAAACCATTCTAATAACCTAAGAGGGAAACTACCGATCCACCGGACAACCTAATTATCCATTATATAAATTAAATGTTCAATTACAAGACCAGGTTTTAGACTATCTTCACAGATAAAATCTTCTATGTAATTTACTTACGAGCCGTCACTCTTTTTACAGTCTTCACAAGTTAGGTGTGCAGATTCAGACCAACGTTCCAATCTACTTGAGTTCCACGAGATCAATCGAATACGTCAACTTCAATAATTTCAAAAATATTATGTTCATTGTGGTAAATGTTTAGCGTCTAATTTAACCTAAATTAAAGTTGATAGTAAATGATAATTATGCTCACAAAAAAGATTCAACTTTGACAATTAAATGGTGTTAAATTGGTGAAAATAACATGTGGGCTGAATTAAAAATAAGTTGTTGTGAATTGAAAATACTGGCTCGATTGATCTAGCTATGATCTGGTGGAACCATCTTCGCTTGATATTTAATATGTTTAATGTATTGAAAAAAAGACAAATAGATACAACAATTTGGTTTGAAAGCCTTATTATTTATTAGTTCAGTATACATAGTACTGCAAAAATGTAGTGCATGCACATAATTATGCAAAGTGTTCTCCTCCTAAATCCAATCTTTATATGGATAGTAACATGAATCGTGAGAATGAAGTGACATGAATCACTTTTCTCCTTTTTGACATAGAAAAATGACATAATAGGAAGAAACGGAAAGTCCAAACAAAGTTAACATGATTCCCAAAGCTCAACAATTATCAAAATAAGTTCTTAATGCGTATGATCACACTAGCAATTCAATCTAATATCTGTAGGAGAAATTGTGCACGTAAGAACAATAATGAAATATGAATGCAAGGATGCAATGGTGCTAAATTCCTCTAAATGCAATAACTCCTCATTTGTTCTACTACTCTCTAAATGTAAAACCACTTTTATAAATACTAAATAAGTTAACGCTCTAAAAAAATAGATTTTTTTGGCCAAACAAAGTACTAAACTCATTTAATACCAAAAAGCACATAACGAATTGAGGATTCATTTTTATTTAAATTTTGATTATCTATTGTATAATAAGAAGTGAAATAGATAAGTCACACAAACTCACTAGCACATATAATAATATATTGACATTCACTCAAAATAATATATATGTTTGAACTCCACTAGTATGTTAATTAATTCATTTATAATCATTCACAAAAAATTCAAAAGGAGATAATATCATTTATCATGCTAAATTGCAATTGAGTCTTCAATTTTACAAAATAAAATGTCTACCAAGGGAGAACTTTAAGTAATTTAACTTATTTTATAAATGAAGCACATTGTTGTTTATTTTAACCTTTTTTTGGCTCTTTCTTTTTGTGTTTGCTAATTACAATATTTTATTTTTTTTATTTGCTTTTTGCACAATTTTTTTGAAGTTCATTTTTTGATATGCATGAGCCATAAACCTAGCATAATGAATTTCACATTAATTGTGAGATAGTCCTCTTCATTCACTATAGTAACTGCACACATCATAATAAGTAGCCCTTTCAATACTAGGTATCACGTTGCCAAGTTACAGTAGAATATTTTAAAAAGTAAGAAATAGAACTCAACATAATTTTCAAATAAGGCTAGTTCAAATCCTAAAGTCTTTAAAAATCAACTATAAGTTTCAACTATAACATATATGTGTATACAGTGAGTGTGTGGATAAGTTCATGTTAACATGGTCATCACATGTATATAATGTAGGTGAGTGCACAAGTTTGAATTGAAGAGTCATTTATACAATGAAAATCAACATGAGTTAAGCTATTAAAGATAATGTTGTATGTGTGTAAGTATTATCTGAGTCCATTACCTTATTGGCTAAAACTTATTATTATTATTTTTTTGAATTAAAACTTAACAAAAAAAATCCTAATAGTTAATTAAATACAGACTTACGAAATTTTCACCTAAAGTCATTTAAGCGCCCAATTAAAAGTGCCTAGGTGATCAATAAGAGACAGTCGGATGACCAAAAAATGACAATATTTTATAATCCAAATTTTCTTAAATTTTGACTCCCACGGAGCCGTATGTGGATGTTACTGCTCATACAGCTCCAATTAGTTGACTTCCTCTCTCTACAAGGAAAGGAAGTGTGGATGAATCTCTACTCCAATAGAGGAATTTAGTTTTTTTCTTTCACCCCTTTCACAAAAACTTACGAGTTTGGCCTTTTCTATATTATTAGGTTGCCGCTTTAACTATTCAGCCATAGATACCAACTCAATGACCTAAGTTTTGGTATTTCAATTGCACGTTCTTGAATTGAACTTTACTATTCATACTCATCCTAAATAAAGATGCAACAGGTATGGTAGGATGATAATAATGAATTCTACCACTATAAGTATGTAAATAATTATTATATTAAACAACATTCATTAGAGATCTACGCGGTCGAATATGACTTTTTTTACTACAATGATGACAAACATGCACAAATTTAATAATTTTAGTAGCTATAGGTGTAATTAGTGTTTGTGTATATTAATAGCAGTAGGAGTAGAGTTAGAAAACCTTACAAATGTAGTTTTTGATGTCGAAGGTATGGAACTTTCATATAAGAATCTAAGACTACAATGATGACAAATAGGCACAACCTTAATAGTTTTAGTAACTATAGGGTAATGGGTGTTTGTGCAATATTAGTAGCAGTAAGAATAGAGTTAAAAAATCTTACAAACATAATTTTTGATATTGAAGGTGTGGAACTCTCATCTAATAATCCAAGACCACGTGTATCACCATATGACTTACAATGTTCAACATTTTGTCTAAGCATTCAGCTATAATAGTTAATCTATTGATTGTCTTCTTTGATTGATCAAGCAATACTTACAAGACTAAATTTCAACGTATTAATATTTTCAAACAGCTCAAGTTCTTTTTTTAGAATGGAAAAATTAATCTTACGGGTTTTGATTTGATCATTTAGTTTGGTTACGGTTATGAGAAATCTATCTTTTTCTTTTTTACAACCCTTTAAATCTAAAAAAAAGTTCCTCAAAGCTATTCACATTAAATTTAGTAATAATAGATTTACTTCTTTTATCGTTTGAGTCAAGATCAGATTCACTAGAGTATCCATCAATAATTGCAGTAAAGGCTAGGTAGTTAGTGTTATCATAATCTGAATTACTAGCTTGATCTTGATTACTTTTTGAGTCATTAAAGGTAGTATTGAAAGCCCTTCCAACTTTCTTATTGTTGTTGGCACATTTAACTGTATAATGATCAAATTCATTACATTCAAAACATTTAGGTTGAGAATGTTTAAGCTTTCTTACCTTCTGAACTCATAGACATTAGTTATCTTCCCTTACGATCTATTGTATAACTTGATTTTTCTTTACTTATAGATCCTTTCTGTTAAATATTTTTTTGAGTTTTCTAGCTATGATTAGTTCTTCATCTTCCATGACATTATCACTATCATCATCGTCTGTGTTGATGGTTTTGAAGACAATATTTATGTTCTTTTTAGGTGTTCGAAAATTTATCTCAAAAGTTTGGATTAAATCAACAAGTTCTTCAATCCTGATGGTGTTAATATTTTTGCTTTCTTCTATGGTTGTGACCTTCACTTGGAAGCGTTCTTGTAGTGAGTACAAGACTTTTCGATCTAACTTACGTTCATCAATTTTATTTCCAATATTAGAAGGTGAGTTAGCAATATCACACAATTTAGCATAAGATTCAGAAAATGTTTCATCTTTCTTCATTCCAAGATTTTTAAACTTAATGGCTAGCATGCAAAACTTAGTTCGTTTAACTTAGGACGTGCCCTCATGGGCAACCTTTAGAGTTTTCCAAGTAGCCTTAGCAGTTTCAACATAAAAAAATGCGTCAGAATTCATCCAGCGACACAACACTTTTGGTTCCTACCATTACCAATTTTATCTACAATAGTCCATTCATTTCTAAGCATAAGTGTGATTACATTATCTTGATAATTGTAAGTGGCTCCCAACTATAAAGTACATAATTTTATACACTTTCATCTGAGGAATATAAAAAGGCATATGAGCTTTCCAATATGGTAGTTAAACCCTTCAAAGTAAGTTGAATAATTGTAGAAGAACCCTCTCTTAAATGATCCATAATAAGGTTCTAGGCAACACTAAGTTTATCTAGTGACCTATTCTGATACCAATTAAAAGTTTTTAGTTACAAATCTAATTAACTTAAGGGGGTGAATAAGTTATTTTCAATTTTCACAAATTTTAGTTATGTGACCTAAATATATGGACAGAGATGTAATCACATGTAAAAGTAAAATGTGAAATTAAATAATAACACATAAGATTTTTAGATGAAAACAACCTAGGTCATTCCAATGATATAAGAGAGAAATTACTGGTCTACCAAACTACCTAACTATCCATTATGAAAATAAAATATTCAATTATAAAGTTAGGTCTTAGACTACCCTTCACAAATAAAGTCCCTATATAATTTACTTATTAGCCGTCGCTCCTTTTACAGTCTTCATAAGTTAGGTGTGCAGATCCGGATCAAAGTTTCGATCTATTCGAGTTTAACATAATCAATCGAACATGTTAACTTCGGTAATTTTGAGTCACATGAAATACTAAACATGTTACCTTTAATACCTGAAACGTTAGTATAAATAACACATATGCAAAGTGTGTCCTAGAGCAGGTTAAATAATGAACCCTAATTAGTAGATTCAACAACAGTATAACAGTAATAACTAAATCAGTTAATAAATTCTAGAATGATCATGTAAAGTTCAATATCATTGAAAATAATTAGGCATACGAATCATTCAAACATAACCACACAATATGTTTGAATAATTAAATTAAGATGTCTAAGATTAATATATGAAGGCAAAAAAATTATTTGAAAGCTCAAATAGATGTAGAAAATATTTTGTTCAGTGTAATAAATTTTTCAACAACAAAGGTTTATATAGAGTCTAATTTGACCTAAATGAGAATTGACATGATAATTATGCTCACAAAAAGATCCAACTTTGACAATTAAATGGGTTCAAATTGGTGAAAAGAAGCATATGGTCTGAATTAAAAAGAAGTTATTACGAATTGAAAATACTAGCACGATCGAGCGGAGATCGAGATCCTACAGACGATGTATCAATCTACCAACGATGAGAAAACCTCAATCGATCTATCAAATCTCGATCGATCTAACCATGCATTTTTCAAACTCGAGAGCAGCTAGATTGAAATCGATCGATCGAACCTCGATCGATATAACTATGTGCACAAAAATTCTTTTAAGTATACGTGCATTATCGTGATGATATATTCATGAAACAAATATTTTTACATGACATGTACGTATTGAGAGCTCGATTGTTTATTCATCTTTGATTAATTGACTTAAAAACGAACCTAGATGCTAGATTATAATCAAACATTTTGTTCATGAAAATTGTCAACACTTATAAACCTTATATTAATTTTCTTAAATAATGGAATTATAGGTGTTTAACTCAAAAATTATGAGATTAAAGTGTTCATTTGAACATAACGGAACTACTATGACATTTTTACAAAAACATGGAATCTTTGACGCCCAATGTAATAATTTCGGACTAGATTACTTAAATTAAATAATTAACAAACCTTTGGTGCCCAGCTTCTGAAAAATTATTACCCTTTTTTTTAAATATATAGTTTATGTTTCATCCTTCTGCCAATCTAACCAAACTTCAAATTTAGTCAAGCATTTTGATAAGAATAAGCGAAACTTAGCATATAAGTTTTTATTCAGATTTTTCATCCTGGTGAAAGGAATGATTGGGATCATTGTATATGTGATTAGGAACTTGGGATCATTGTAATTTCTTTCGTTAATCATCATTATAGTTATATTTATAGCTTCTTTTTTGGCATAATTTCTTTATGCATTTGATCAGTTTCTCAAAGAAAATTATGATTTAGTTGGATTAGTAGTTGTATTTAGTGCATGACTTGATTTCTTTTTACCATTCTTTGTCACAACTATAGAAGTTTTCGTCCACAAAAGTAATGGGTAATAGCTTATCTTATATTAGGGGCCTGACTGAAGCACTTTAATTATCCTTGTTACAGGGCATCAAGCCTAAAGCTTTAATTGCAGAAGAAGATCCAAAAGATGTGGACAAGACTGTTTATCATTCTGTCCAGCCTGATTTGTTTGAAGATAACTTCAAAAAAGTAAAGAAATGGGTTAATATAAAGCCTGCTAATTACAGGACCTTATTGGTGATACGTGAGAGAAGCCATGGTAGACTTGGAATGGCTCTAAAAGTAGTTACGTCGTATTTATTTATATTTATTTGTTTATGTACTTTTAAGACCATGAATTCTCTGGTGCGAAATGTATTGGAACCCCAAAAATTAAAATTTGTTCTACAAGCTTCACCCTTTCCTCTAGGTCTGTTTAGTGTCTTTGCTTGTACCTACAAGTATAGAAACAACTATCCTCCTCTATTCTTTTGAGAACGAGAAACATGTAACATAGCCGTTTAGTACATGTCAATTTTCCTTAACCCTGTAAAAAAATTCAACCAATTTGGATTGTCCATTAGCTAAACCCATACTCATTGTCATATCTGTTGACACAAGGATTTAATGGAAAATGTAAATTCTTGTTAATTACATCTCCCATTTAGAAATTGGTTTAGCTTGCTTCTCTCTATCCTTACTGATTTTTAATGTTAACTATGTTGCAGGCGGTATATGACATGATACAAGATAGTGAAGGGGCTCCCAAAAAGAAATTCTACGAATTAAAGCTCTCTTTGCTTGAACAGATAGGCTGGTCTCATTTGGTGGTATACGAGAGACAGTGGATGCATGTGTGGTTTCCAGCAAACTTACCCTTCTTTTAAGGTTGCTTCTCGATTGCTGAGGTCAGATTTTACCAAATAAACTTCCCACCAAAAATAATCTTATTAAACTTGAAGAAAGATATATGATAAGCGAATATATAAAACCAAGATCCAAGTGTGCTTTATGTTTCATAACTTATAATGACTAGATCGTTCTCTTTTTACAACTAATATAATTTTGTTCTTATTGAGAGAGCGTGCATCACTAACCATTTCTCTCTTTATGTGGCTGAACTGAAACACTGAACAATTTGAATTAGTGTGGGTTTGGTATGTCATAAATCAATAATATTAGATTAATTTTGGGAGAACATATCACCACAACAATGAATTTCATTAATGATAACTTTATTTAATAATAATGGTTAAGACGGTGCATATCATGGTTTGTTTTGATTTTGTGCCAAAATTGGAAGCAAACCCGAACCGATAAATGCTATAAAATCAATATAAATTGAACTTGATTTGGATTGGATTAGATGAATTGGTATTTTGTTTATTATTTTTAAAAGTCAAATTTAATTTTAATTTTTAATAATCAAATAACGAATGTAATAAGTTTTATGTTTTCAATATTGAATAAGTTTAGGACTTCAAAGGATTTTAATTTTTTTCAAATAATAAATCAATTATATTGTAATTCTATACTCTAAATGTAAATAGTATAGAATTAAAATAAAATAAAGTAAAAACCTTACTATTTAGTTCTATATCAATTTAAGAATAATAGTCATGTGATTAAATTGATACTAATACGACTTAAATGTATTTTAGATGTTATTATCTCCAAGTCTTGTCTTTACTAGTCAGTATAAAATAACTATATAACACAAATATCAATATTTTTAATTTTTTAATTTTTTATTGAATAAAATTATAATATAAAAATTTAAAATATAATAAAATATTATTACTAATAGGTTGGATCGATTTTTATGAGATTGTTAATATCAAAAATTGATCCAACACATCTTGGATTAACTTTGGGATTTTTGGAACCAATTTAAGCTAATGAAAGAGAGAAAATTGAATATGGATTGAATTGGCTTAGATTAAATAGATTGGGTAAATTTTGAACACACATAAGTGCAATTATTCGTAGGGATATAATAGATAATTTATACATTTTTGTTATCATAATATCATTATCTACATGATTATATTTTTTTAATTTAAATAAGATTATATATATATATATATATATATATATATTTACTTTTATGTTATTTTAAAAAAAGTATTTATGTAGTTTAGTAATAATTGGAAAAGTATTGTGGGATACATAATTAGACATATTTATTTAAATGTTAAGGACATTTGTATAGAAAAGACAAACTTCAAGCCTTAGAGACATTTTTTGAAATATTAAGGATATTTGTGAAAAAAATACCATCTTTAAGACCATGAGTAATTTTTTTTTTTTTTTTCTAATAACCCGATTTTAATATTTATTTTAGTTATCTGTGGGTTAAAAATAGTTCCATTATAAGCTACAAAGGCATGTTTACTCAATCTTGTCATAGATTTTAAATGTATAAGTAAGTTATATATTGTAGCACTAAGTTAGTTGACAAATACAAATAATGTATTAAATAATTAAAAGTATACCTTCCTTTTGTTACATAAAAATAGGTGTCAATTAATAATCAATTACTTTGCACGTGGTGGGAGGTTTCTTAAAAAAATGAAGTGTTTTTAAAACCATATATAATTATACCGAAGATTGTACAACAATGGCTAATATACAAGTTTAAAGATAACCAACACAATAAAGTATTAGTATTGGAATATCCATCACGTCCACAACGGAGGTTCTTAGATATATTTTGGCATAAAATTATGCATTTGTTATGAGATAATTGACTTAATAGATCACGATGTGCCTTTTGAAAATTAGATTGATGTGATTGAGATGTCATGGATTGACGTATGGATTGTTGGGGGCTTAGGTGTTATGATCCATTTGTCCCTACAAAATAAACGATGTAACACATACAGACATAATGGGTTAAAGTACACGGTTCACAAGTGAATGATCAAAAGACCCATGGAACAGGTCGTGTAACACTCTGAGCACCTAAGTGGTTGCAAGATACCACGGAAGAATGAGCCCTAATTGAATAATCAAGATAAGGACGATGTAATCACAAAAACCTAATTCCACTAACTTCGACATGGAATGCAACACTTGGCCAAGGTGAACAACGGGCCGCACCATAAGGTGGGCCATACTAATGGGCCCGTAGTATGTATGGGCTTATAGTCGGCAGACCAAACAGTACCAAAAATTGTTTTATAGCTCAAACGCAACGTTTTTATTAAAATAGCCAAAAAGATGTGCAATACATAATAAAAAAAAGAATCATAAGCAAAAAAAAATGAAAAACTAATTGAATAATTTAGCAAAAGCAAGAACCTAGTTAGTATGAATTTGTCATATATTAAACATTCAAAATTAAAAAGAGACTAAAAAAAAAGGTGTAAAATATTCTCAAAAGACAAAAAAAGTTACATAAATTGTTTTTTTTTTTTTTTTTGACATTTAAATAATAGAAAGTATTTTTATTTTGATATGAAGTCAAATGTTTATTTTATTCCAGTAGAAATCCAAAAATGGATTATTAAGCACACATACATATGAGTATAAATTTACGAAGGTGAGGGACGTGGCCCACACATTCTTCCCTATCTCCGGCGCCACTGCTAATAAGGATTTAACTTTAAATAATGGAGGAAGAGAGAGGGAGGAAGGGAATACTGATCGGGTACATAATAAAAGTAAAGGAAAACAGAAAATACAATATTATATTATATGGCCAGAAAAGCCTAGCAGCTAAAGGGGGAGAAGTAGAAGGGGCAAACCATGAGTGGGTCTAAGGGATAGCAAACAAGAAGGAGAATGAGAATAGGTGGGAGAGAGTGTAAAAGAGAAGCTAGAGAGAATGAGTGTAAGCACAAGCTTGTACTCTAGGAAGGTTAAGTTCCTGCCAACACACATTCTTCCCCCAAATCCAAAAGGCAAATATCCCATCTTGTGTTTGCAACCACCACTCACTTTGTCATCTTTGAATCTCTCTGGCTTGAACTCATTAACATCATCTCCCCACAAATCTGAGTCATGGTGCATTGAAACCACGTCGATCCAAATGTTGGTTCCTTTAGGGATTATCATGTCACCCACCTTAATGTCCTGTCTCGCTTGCCTTTGAGCATTTGGTGCTGATGGATACAGTCGAAGAGCTTCATTCATCACCCATCCCATCTGGATTATATAAACAATCCATAGTTTTCTTAAATTTTAGTATAATATATTTTGATTATATAACAAAATGATTATTTGGTTTATTATACAAGGAATGTTGGTTAATTGAACGTACACTAGCATTAGTTCTTGATACATAATCCCTATAAATCACAGCTTTTTTTTTTTTTTAATTTCCTAGATAATATTACCAAGTGGCATGTATGAATTGATTTGAGTTTAATTATTCTTGTAATTATTTTTATCTCATTCTAATCATTTTTCTCTGAATGGATATCTAACAGAAGAAAAGCTAGCGCATTTGGGTTTTGTTAATTTAGCACAGCTATATATCTTAATTCTCTTATGAACGTATAAATTTTGAACAAGTGTTATATAGGTTGAGAAGTATCGAAACCCATTAATCGCTTGGTCGGTAGAGGATAGTCAAAACCATAAGGTATTGCCAAGTGGCTTATTAGAAAATGAGAACAATTTGTTAAAGAAAAATGATATCTATTTTAAATTTAAAATAAATCACAAATAATATAATATACTATTATTAATAAATACAATTAAATTTATAAAATTATATATAATAAAAAATTATTATATTAATTAAAATTATGTTAAATTTGTTATATATAACATAACTCTTTGCTACAAGAATTATTAATTAGGATAGGTTAACATGCAAAAAAAAAAAAAGATGTTGGTTTAATTTTTTTTTTTTGCCAGTAAATATTAATATTAATATTTTTAAATTTTAAACTTAAAATTTATATCTTAATTATTTGTCATTATTAGGTTATAAGGACAAGGACAGTTGGTTCAGAATATTTGAAAGAGACATTCGGTATACTTTTTTTTTTTATATAGTATAGTTAGCCCACTTCAAGAGGAATCATGTGCTTCATTTTCACAGGCTTTAACGCGTGGACTCGTTAGCACTACATATGTGATACGACCACTGACCATCCAAAAGTGATTCTGATTTATCCTAATTTTCTTAACACTAATGTGGAAGGGGCGTCGCCTAAAATCACTTAATTAAGATAAAGGCTAGTAAGAGTAAGAGCACATGCAACTAACATGAGTTTCAAACATAACTAACTCTCTATCATAAGTTTAAAGCTTTGCCTCACATATTTTGAATATTATAAAAATAGATTACTTTAAGCAAAGTTTTTTTTTTTATTTATAATGATAAGAAAATTCGATATATTTACTGCACAAAAAATAAATATTTAATTTTAATTAAAAGTTTGTTTCATTTCTTGTTCTTATATATAATTGGTACGTAAATATATACAAGTAGTTTAATTCCTAAGCCAATGCAACATATGTGTGTAAATTAAATCAATTTTAACTTTTCTCACATGTTTCTAATTACTAGAGAATCCTTCAATTAACGTCCCAACTTCTGGGTTGCATGATGATCAATATCAGGACAATAAGATTTACCCACATGCAAAATTAATTTAAAAAAACCCCAAAGTTAATGATTATTTAACAAATCATAAATGTGAATTAATTAATATTTACCTTGTTCAATCCATTGAGCAAAGTGGTATCAATTTCTTTGTCTCCAATAACTTGTTTGATCTCTTCTCTCAACTGAAGTTGCCAATCTTGATAAATAGCAAGAAGTAACATTGACCAAGTGATTGCCAGTGCTGTTGTCTCATGCCCACCAAAGAAGAAGGTCTTGCATTCATCAACTAATTCTCTATTCGTCAAGCTTTTACCTGACTCACCTCCTTCTATACTTGCTTTAAGCAATAAACTAAGCAAGTCATTATGTTGTGACCAATTTTCTTTGTTTATTGATTTTCTTCTATCATTTATTATGGAGAAGAAAAGTTGATCTATTTCTTTTCCTAGCCTTCTAGCTTCTAGTGTTTTCTTCAAGTACAATAACTTACTAAGAGGGACACCCACCAACCGATTATTCAGAAAGAGACTTCTTTGTAAAGCTCTTAGTTTTTCAAACACTAATTTACCATTTTCATAATTCAATCCAAAACTTGTCTTGGCAATTATCTCCCCAGCTATTTCTGTGATTTCTCTTTCAATATCAATTTCGGATTGCTTCTCATCGGAATTATTCATAAGGCTCGTCCAGTTGTTCAACATTTTTCTGGTTGATTCCACCATTAAACTTACCATTGCCTATCAATCCAGCTCAAATTAGTTATTATTAATTTTTGTGAAGTCTTAAAAAAAATTGTTGAAATTACTTCATGAAATAACTCTATGATATAAACAAACAGTAAAAATTTTAAATTTAACAATAAATATTTTTATGATAAAAAATATTGCAAATATTAACATAATTTTGATCCATACATATTTGAAGTACAGAAAATGCTATTTTCTTTTTGCAACTTTGCTCATCTTTTTATCCATATGTTTAATGCATATTTGTAGCGCATGCAGTGATACATAAGCATGAGGATATATAGTTGAAAGTGAGATGCATAATTTTCTATAATTGAATATTGGGAAGAATATATGTTAAAGAAACAAATCTTTAATCTTTAAAGAAACATATATACGTTTTATGCAACTTTTGGAATAATAATCTTGTTTAATTAATTAAGTAAAGAATTTAGAAACGTAGAAGAGATGAGAGAGAGAGAGACCTTGAGATTAATCGGGTTGAAAGCAGGAGTGATGACATGGCGATGACGAACCCAATCGTCTCCTTCGGTGAAAATCATACCCTTGCCAAACATAGGATTCCTGTCTCGCTTGAACACTTGTGGCTTCCCCCAACTCTTAGCCAACACCTCTCCTGACATTTTCTTCAAGAACTCTGCATCTGCTATGTATAGAAATGGCTCTGTCCCCAGCCAGTATATGAACACTTTCCCTTCACACCCCAAAATTACACACTCACATAAATATTTTTTTTTAATATAAAAAAATCGATCTTTATTTGCTATTTAAACACACTAGCTACTACAAAAAAAGCTTAATTGATCTGCACTTGTTTCATCGGTTTACGTAAACCAACAAAACTCTGGTTAAAATCCTGCAAAAAAAAAAAAAAAAAATCTTACCATGGAACTTGTGCCAGCTAGCAAAGAAGGGAAAGACAATTGAATGTATATCGTGTGAAATATTATGACTTAAAGTCCCAAGATGATTATGAGTAGTTGTTTTGTTTATGATCTTATTCATCCTTTTCATCTCTCTTATATTTCCAAGTGGGAAACTCGGTGATGGACCTCCAAACCCATTTCTCTTTAACTTCATGTACGATACATTTGGTGATACCCACATCAAATATAATACTTTCCCAATGATCAACCCTAATATGACACAAAATAGTAAACCCATATCCATAGCTAGGCTACTAATTATTAAAGGTTGAGTCCATGATATTAGACCTATAGACTCCATCTCTCTAAGAGCTTGCTAACACTGACTGTTTATTTTATATATGTTGATTAAAATAGCTTGAATTTTTGTAATAAGCTGACTTTGTTTTCTTTATAGCCAAGTAGTGATGAATCAAATGGGTATTTATAGAAGAAATTAGGTTTGTTATTTTAATAGTTGTTCAAGAATTTAATGTGGAACTTTGACCTTCTTTCTCCGAGTTGTTCATTTTATATTCATTCATATATATATATATATGCTTTTTTTTTTTTAATATAAAATTTTTCCTTATTGTCTTGCCTAATTTAATTATTGCTTCTATATCTTGGTTTTTCGTTATTTGACTTGTCAACTGCCTTCATATTATCTGTAATGTATTTGGTGTATTATAATATTATTAATAACTGATAAATAATTAATTTTTTTTTTTAATTTTTAGGTAACTTTGAATTTTATTTCGTTAACTTTTAATTATAATATATATATATTGTTGGTTGTATACAAAATGTTTGGACTCTTGTCAATCTTGCATCGCTTCCTAATATTGTTGCGACTAGCGTGTATGTCGTAGTTTCGTTGTGAATCCATCATAACCGTTCGTTGTAGTCGATCAACAAATTTTGTCATGATCTTTGATTGGAAGCTGCAGTCAGCGGACCAATCAACACGGCGAATCGTTTTGGCCACTCATGTATTTTGGAGTTTTTATTTTATTTTATTTTATTAATTACTTTGAATATAAAGAGCTGAGAGTTACTCTGATATCTTGGACATAATTGATAATTATTTTGACTTGTAATTTATAATTTTTTAATATGTTGTCCTTTTGTAAAACCACACCAATGTGTTTGATAATTTTAATTAGTGATTTTGAAAAGAAGGAAAAAAAATTACTTCAAATTGTTTGATAACTTTTTTTAATGAAAAAATCCTATAGAATTAAGATTTTTTTTGTTATCATTTATAATAATATGACATTATATATATATTTTTTAATTTAACTTGTTAAAAATATGTGCCTTGTATGTGAATTATTTTATTTATTTTAATTTTTCTCTTTAGTTAATTTTTACAACATATTTAAAATAAATATAAAATTAATTTTTTATGCTTCTAAATTAATTGCGAAAGTAAAGCAATATTTAAATTTTTTATTGAATATGGTAATCATCATATTATTAGAGTATTTATTGAATATGATCTTTATTTAATTATTATGTTTATAGTCTTTATTTAATGTAATAATATATTGTATAAGGGCATATAATGTTAATAACTTAAAATATATAAATATTTTTGTCCAAAAAATATTATGCATAATTTAGACTTTTCTTTAAACTACTTAAAAACACATGCATTACTCGTAAATTATTTTACTTATTTTAATTTTTTTCTTTAATTAATTTCTACAACATATTTGATATAAATATAAAATTAATTTTCTTATACTTATAAATTAATTGTAAAAGTAAAATAATATTTAGAATTTTTATTGATAAGATAATCATTATATGATTATAGTTCTTATTAAATGTAGTAATCAAGATTGTGATCATTAATTCATTATTATGTTTAAAGTTATTATTTAATGTGATAATATAAAAGGTAACTAATATTAATAATTTAAAATATAAAGATAATTTTATTCAAAAATATTAAGCGTGGTTTATATATAGAATAGAATAGAATAGATAGATAAATAATTATTTTAGCCTCGATTTAATATTTCAAATAATTAATTACCTAACCTTCAAACTATGGACAAATAAGTTTCCACAACCTTCTTCTAAAGATATGAACAATATAGTCCAAATTAACGAAAGCTCTAAACATTTAAGAGAGTATATCATCTTTCATGACCATATGGTCCCACTTTTTAAGGATCTAAACAATTTACTGTTTATTAATTTTAGCCTGTGAACAGTTTATTGAATAAATAAGTATTTATGAAAACCATATCATTGTTTTCATTTATTAACATTTTTTATCTATATAAAAAAAGGGAAGAAAATCATAAAAAATTATCAGAATTTATACTAATAAATACAGAAGGAATCAATATAAAATTACTAATAGAGGTTTCTGCTGTTGAGATGAGGGCTCGGTGGTCATAGAGAAATCAAAATGTCTTCAAGCAAAGGTCTCGGACCCAAGAACCTGCAAGCTATTAACTGCGGAGATTTAAACAAGTGAATCAGATGATAAATCCCAAAAAAATTACAAATAATGTAAATAATTTAAAATTTAGAAATAATTTTAGTACAAAAATATAAAGCATAGTTCAAATTCTTATATATAATTAATTAAAAACACGTACTTTAAACATGAATTGTTTTTATTTTTTTTTTAGTTAATTTTTACAAACACTTAAAATATATACTAAATTAATTTTTTTATACTTTTAAATTAATTATAAAAATAAAATAATATTAAAAAAAAAAGACTAATATATAACCCCTTTCATTAATCTTATTCTAAAATGAACACGCCACTTGTATTTTTATTTAAATTTCAAGTTTACCTTTAATAGTTAGGTTTATGATTATTTCTAGTTATGCTGATGCCCATTTTTGACAAAAAATTATTGATGTTTCATTTGATTAGGGATGATAATTTATGATACGATTTGATAATATGAACCGAATATAACATGATACAAATTTTTTTTAGTAAAAATTGATCAATAATTTTTTCATGTTCTTAAAGGTTTTGTTATTTCTTACTATTATAAATAGGTAACACGAAAAAAAGTTGAATAAATTTTTTCATGTGTCAACTAACACGAAAATTCGACATGAAAAACATGAAACGAACCCAATTCCAACACAAATAACACGAAACGAACACGATATGGACACGGCTAATATGACACGATTGTCACCCCTATATCTGATTTCATTTTACTTAGCTTCTAATCAGTCTTGTTTTACATGACATCTATAATCTCTTTGCAACTCTTTTTGTCCTATTTCGTTGTCGAACTTCATCAAGTTCACACAATGGAAGAACTCACAGTGATCATTAATCCACATTTTAATCATATAGTAAGACCATCACGACATTACCTTGAAGATTGAATCCTCTGACACCATTGAGCTTAGAGATGTTGGAGTCTTGCACATGCCTTTTTCCTGCGAGTGGGGTCATCAATCTATTAAATTCTAGTCAGTTAGACAATCTTTTAATTCAATTGGATATATGTCCAACTTGGCTCCAACGAATAGGGTCACCATTTAATCAAAATTTGTCAAGTTGGACATTAGTCCACATGCCTCTAGTGAGTGGTTTCCAATCGGTTAAAATCTGGACAGTTAGACAGTCATTTAATTTTGGATAGTCTAGTTGGATATGTGTCTAATAAAAATTCTATTACAATTTGTTAATATAATGAAGGGCATTTTTGTCAAAATGTGAACAAAAATCAAGTAGAGGAAATCATATTTGATTTTTAATAAATATGGAGTTATGACATCATATAATCTTAATATTTATAGTTCTTTTTGGACATATTGTGTCTAATTTTTATGTTTATATTTTGATACATATTAACAAAATTTAACAAATACATAGATAAAAATAATATGAATTATTAATAGAATGATTAAATATATACACATTTTTCATGTATTTGGTAACTATTAGTGATATAAATAAAATTATAGTAATATATTGTATAAAAATTCTTCTAAAATGTGATAATTAAAAAAAAATTCAAATATTTAATTTTAGATTCAATCTCATAAAAACTAAAAATTAAAAAAGAATAAGCATATAATAAGCTTTAAACCAAAACTTTTAAATTTCTATAATTCATATCTTCAAATTTTCTTATATTTTGTTTCAATCTAAATTTTAACTTTATCTAATATTATATTATTTGACATTTTATTTTAATAAATTTTTGAATTTATTTGAAATTTTATTTATATAAAAATTGTAATATTTTTTTGTCCTTAGTTTTTTATTCATTTTTTTAGTCTTATATTGTTTATCAACATATAACTTTAAATATAATTTCAATATTAAAATTTTAAATTACATTTAATTTTGTACTTTTTTTTCTTTTAAATTTAATATTTATAAATTTTGACGTGTTTGATTTAACTTTTTCATTTTTTTAGATTTTTTAGTAAATAAATTTATTATATATATATATATATATATATATATATATATATATTAATACCTATTAACTTATTACATTTGTGTTTAATTTTTGTTGACTAAGTTTAACTGAGAAAGAACGAAGTTTCGCTAACTTTGTATCTCTATTATAATATAACATGAAAAATTTAATATTAGATTGAAGAGAGTCAACCGTAACTCTTAATAATTATATATTATGATGTATTTTTTTTTTTTAATATTTTAGTAAATATTTTACTTTAAATGAAAAAATTATATTTTAGCTCCTCCTCAAAAAAATTTATGGCTCCGCCGTTGGTGGTAATTATCATATGATTAAAGTTCGTATTAAAATATGATCTTTATTTTACTATCATATTTTAAATAATTATTTAATGTCATAATAGATCTTAAAAAAATTATTAATATATATATATATATATATATAAGTTAAATGCATGTGTTTTAAATTTTTTAATTATAAATATGAGTTTATTAATATTTTTAACATAACTTTTATGATTTTAGATAATTATTATTATTAAATATTAAATTAATAATAGTGACTTCGTAAAACGAAGTCAAATAAATTCGTAAAACATAAAAATTATTAAAGATTACATTATTAAAAAAAATATTAATTATAAAATTGTTTCAAATGATGAATAACACAAGAATAAATAGATATAACTAGTAAAATGTATTTAATATATATCTATCTAATGTTGGATAAATATATATGTATTAAATATATATATCTATTTAATAATTAAACAAATATTTCTATCCATCTAATATATATATTTATATATAATATGAAAAAATAAAATAAATTATATATATATACATATATATTTGTAATTAAATTAAAATATTTGATATATAGACATAAATATAAATATTGATAGTATCACTTAGAATTCTCCCTTCACGTGTATATTCCAAAAACAACTCATTTAGTATTTTCTTAATTTTTTTTTTTTTTAGTGTGATAAGCATGCATTTCAACTTCTAAGTATATTTCTTCACGTGTATATACTACGCTTTGAAAAATAATTCGAACTTACTTTTACGATTCAAATTATAATTTATTTATTATTAAAAATATAACTACACTTTTTTCATTTAACTTTTTTAGCTGTCATTTTTTTTTTCATTTTACATCAAATATAATATTTATTTTGTGACATTTTATCACTAAATTGCTTAAAGAAAAGATAATCAAGAAAATTAAAACTATGAGAAAATCATGTATTCATGACTAATAGATATATATTAGGGGTGACAATTTGTGCTATAGATCAAACGACCGAATCGAAAAACACAAATTGAATTAAATTTGGGATTGTTTTGGCCCAACTCGAATAACTTAAAAAAATTTGAGCTGGGTTAGGGCTAGTCCATTAGTTCAGAATTAAATTAAATTAAATTAAATTTTAAATAAAAAATAAAAAATGCTATATTAAATTAAAATAATCTTTCATTTTTTTCGGTGCTTCTCTTTTATAATATATTAGTTATTTTTCTTCCCTTTTCTTTTGAAAAATATGCTGATAATGAATAAATAGTTATAATTTATTCATTTTGTCACAATATTATGCTACATTCTTTGATATTAATACATTTAGTGTTTAAATCTACCTAATTCTTTAAATAAAAAATAATATTTATATTTAATTTAAATTAGTATTATGAAGTTTCTATTTTTAAATTGATTAGGTATTAGGTTTTGAAGTAAAAATTTCAATTTTTTTTATCAACTTGTGTTATGGTATTCTCTTTTTCACTTCTTCATTGTCTTGAGAATTATATATTATGTAATAGTCAAAGTTTTATTTTTGTGTATATAAAAAAAAGTTATGTTATCGTGTAACATTTAATTTACTTTAACTGTTCATTTTTTAGTAAGTATATTTATTTAATCTACTTATATCTATTTATTTTGTTTAATAGCTAAAAAAAATTTTATTTAGACTTGAGAACTCTTTATTCTAAATGTGAGTTTTTATGATGACATGACGGCTTCTAACTTTTGCATTGTGGGGTTTAATGCATTTACTCATTGCTTAATTAATTTAGTAATTAACTTTTTGCTTTAATAATTAATTTTTTCGTATATTTATATATATATTTTTATTTTTTTTATGTAATATTATTTGGACTTTAATTTTTAAATATATTTTTTAATAAAAAAGTCATATTAATTAAAAAAATATATATATAATTAACAATTTGGGCTAGTATTAACAATTTTTTCGATCATTATCGCATCAAATAAATATGGCTTGAATGAAGATGCGAAGATCTTCCAAGTATTAAGACCTATTAAGACCTGGTCTTACATCACTTGTGAAGTGTCAAATCATACATTAGATCATCTGTAAATTTGTAATATTTATATATATGTGACAATGTTGGGGATTCATTTTTTAATACAATTCTGAGTAATTCATTTTTAATACAATTCTTAGTAATTCATAGTGTAAGAAAACTCTCTAAAACAAACCTAGCAAGAGGATGAGAAGATTGACGACATCGCGAAGTAGTGAACGGAAAAGATTAAAGAATTAGCGCAAATCGAAAACCCTAGCAGAAGTGTTGGGACTTTTGTGATTATTATAATTTGAGATATACAACAATTTACATTATAAAAATATAATTATTTTACAATTATTTTAAGGCAATATATCTCAATTTTACATCTAACTTAATAGTATTAAGTTAATACATATACCATAATTATTCAAAATTAATTATAAGAAGCTTTTGTTAACATGTTAAAAATTTGGAGTTTGACTTTCGGTAATATTTTTTACGCACGGAGGTGAAAGCATATTCCGTGTTTGTGCATGTAGTGCATCAGATCCTTATTACAATTAGATACAAAAATTATTGGAAGGGAATCGTACCCGTAGTTGAAAACTGAGAGTAACTAGACAACCAAATGGGCGGCGTCCATACATAAAGCATATTAATAAATTAATAGAAATGGTTTCCATCATTTACCTTTCATTATTTTTTTTGCAAAATGAGAAATAAGTGAACACACTGTAAATTGATTAAGAGGAAAGCTTACTATATTTTTATGCATTTTTCCCACGCTACGTACATATTCAACGACGTCAAGGTGAGTTAACTGACGTAACCATTCTTAAATTGCCACGCCTCATATTCTCCATATATATAAAAAAAGAAAAAAGAAGAAGAAGTTAGGGAGATTAAGTGAGGATCATACTAGAGTAATACTAGCTTCTGTTTTGATTGGTGTCCACTGTGACAAGCATTAAATTGATTAGTGATAAATGCAATAAGACATGCCATGTGTCAACTTCATTGGTAGAGGTTTGGTGTTAACTTGGCTAAATTTTAATTTTAGTATTAATACTACACATGCCCCTTATACATATTGATATGTAAAGATATAAAAGAGGCAAAAGTAATTGCTGTATGAAGGGTTAAACAGAAAAGGCTAGGCTAGCTACTACTTTATATTATATATTGTTGCTATAAATGAATAGCATGTTAGTATATATTAATACGTGTTATCTCCATCATAGATAATAAGGTGGGTTGCGTGTGAAGGTACCAAACCAACTTGGTCATGTCAGTCACCACAAATGCGTGAAAAAAACTAAACAAGGGATCAAAATACATGCACTTGCCCATCTTACCCAACCTAGCGTTTTTTCTAATGTTCAAATAATAAGCACTTAAAAGCTGCAGGAGTTGAAATTAATTTAAACTTTGAATCTATTATCTTATCGACTAAACTAAACTATGAAAGCATGTGATTTTTGTTTTTATTTTTTATGATATGTTTATTTTGTAAAGCGAATTATAATGTTGATGACAAAAACAAATAATAATAATAATAATAACGAGTACACATCGACGGAACCAGGAAAAAAATTTAGGAGAGGTTAAATTTTTATTCTTTTTATACAAAGAAGAAAATTAGTAAGAGTTGTAGTAGATTATATTTAATTCAACACTAAATTTTTTAGGTCATATTATAATAGAGACATACAGTTAAAACTCAAAAAATATAGAGTTAATACATTATAATTAACTTATAATAAAAATTAAATAAAAATATAACAAGTTAAAAAGTATTATTATCATTCATGAATAAAATAAATTTATTAACTAAAAAATCTAAGCAAATAGAAAGCTCAATCAAACAAATCAAAATTTATAGTTGTTAAAACTAAAAACTAAAATAAATATATAAAAATGTAAAAAGTAAAATATGATTTAGAATTTTAAGCTTGAGACTATATTTAAAAATATATGTTTATAAATAATATAAAAATAACTAATAATAGTAAAAATAATAAAAATTTTATATAAAAAAATTTCAAATAAATTTTAAAAGAATATTAAAATAAAATGTCAAATAATATAAAATAAATAAAGTTAAAATTTGAGTTAGAAATAAAATATGATAAATATAAATTTAAAAACTTTAATATGAAGCTAATCATATACTTATTTTTTAATTTTATTTTTATAATATTGAATATAAATTTAAATATTTAATTTTTTTTATTATCATATTTAAGAAGAACTTTTACATAGTATATGAATATAATTTTATTTTTGTTATTAATAGTTACCAAATACACGAAAAAAAGTACATACTTAACTACTTTATTTATAATCCAAATAATTTTTATCTATCTATTTATTAAATATTATTAATATATACTAAAATATATTTATAAAATTAAACACAATATATTATTACAAATAAAATATTTATTTAATATTAAATATATATATATAATTAATTTTTTATAAAAAAAAATTTAACTAAAATTACCGTACCATTCTACCCCTTACATATCTCCACCTTTGCAAGTACAAATCGACTACTTCTTGGACCACTTATGACCTATCTACTAGATCACTATACCCTTTGATGGAGACCTAAATACAGATCTTGACTACTTATGACCTATCTACTAGACTACTACTACCTATGGATGAAGGCCTAGGTAGGAGTTTATACTTTTATATGCAAAGAGAGTTATCCTTTTTTTTTTTTTTTTTTTTTTTTAATTTAAAAATAATTTATTGTATATATTTTTTAATTTTATTATAACTTTTTTTCTTCTTTTATTTCAATTTAATTTTTTTTATTTAAAATTTTTTCTTTGAACATGAATTATTTGATATAACCTTTAAATTTTATTTTACTTTTTTTTTTTCTCTACTACTTTTATATTTAAATATGAGAATTGTGTATTTATTTTTGATAATTTTTGTTTTCCTTTTCATCTACTAACCCTTGTATCCATGAATTATAGTCTCTTTTTGAGTTTTTTCTTTTATAAAGGAGATGTATACGATAATAACAGTTTAATTTAATTTGATTTATATTTTTAAATCTTATTTATTCTATTTTGATTTTTATATATTTTATAATAAAATTTATATCTTCTGACCTACTAATTTCTTATTAAGGATTTTATTTGTGAATTAATTTATTTAATTTCTATAAAATTTATTAATTACTTTCTAAGCACAATTTTAATTTTCAGTTACCCATCAATCATTTCACATTTTTTTTTTTTTTGCACTATGTTTTCAACATTTTAGTGAAGCAAGGTAAAGTATGGTTCAATTATAAAATAACATCTCCTCATAATAAAAATTAGAACATCTTTTTTTAAGTGAATTGTGATGATTATTTCAATACTGTCACAATTTATTTTAAATAAATACAAGTTTTGATGATAAATAAAAAATTAGTTTAATTTCATAAACTCTCCAAGAAATGCACATAGAAATTTTTTTTTTTAAAAAAAAACACATGTTGTCCACCATATTTTTTTATAACATAAACTTTTTTTAGAGATTAAAATAAAATTATGCGAATAATATATGAATAAGTAAATCATATATTATTAATCAGAGTCCGCGTGCCACCAAAACTAGTATCTATGTTTTTATATATAAATGATATTTGCCCGTTCTTTATTTATTTGAGAATAATTTATTTGAATTTATTTATTTTTCCTTTTATTTCATTATAACTTTCTTTTGGTTACTTTTTTTTTTCTTTGATTTCTTTTTAATTTTTCTATTTTAGAATCTTTCTTTTGACAAGAATTATTTGATATAACCTTTAAATTTTATTTTACTTTTTTTTTTCTCTACGACCTTTATATTTAAAAATGAGAATTGCCAAAGGTGTTTATTTGATGATTGTTTTTTCTTTTTCATCTACTAAAACTTATATTCTTTTATTATAATCTTTTTTTGAGTTTTTTCTTTAGTAACGAAGATGTATACGACAAAAATAATTTAATTTAATTTATAATTTTAAATCTTATCTATTTAATTTGAATTTTAATATATTTTATAATAATTTTTTGTATCTTCTAACATATTAATTGTACTATATATTATTTGTAATTGGGTCCAACTCATAATTTTATTGAGTTTAAAATTTTTGTTTGGATAGAAAACTCATTTTTCTGTCTTTTAGATTATGTAATAAAGATTATAATTCATAAATCTTTGAAAGTTGTTTAAAAATATAAATTTATTGCATGTGAGTTATAGGACAGTGAAACTCCTTATTCTAAATTATATAATATTACTTTAAAAAATTTATTATTATAAAAAAAATTTTATTATTTTAATCTAAAATTAACTTTTTTAATTTGTGATCATTATTGAGACACAATCATGTGCAACATACGTGACCAAAACTAGTATTTATATAATATGGGTTAAATTTCTTATATATCAAATACAATATTATTTAATTGAAAATAAGTTATATTATTTTAATAATTTTTTATTAAAATATTATTATTTTTTATTAAGTAATTAAATATGATTAAAATATAAATTTTTAACAAAAATAAAGTCATAATTAATATGAAAATACAAAATATTTATTTTAATATTTGTTAATAGATATTTTTTATTTTAACTTTTATTAAAAATTAAAATTTATTTTTATTCTCGTTAAAAATTTATATTTTAATCGTGTTTTAATCACTTAATAAAAAAAATTTAATAATTTTTTTAAAATAATATAATTTATCGTTAATTAACCATTTTTTCAAAATAAATTAAATAATATTGTTGTTAATATGAGAAATTAAAATACACAAATAACATAATTTAAGAAATTTTTATAGCACCTCATCAAATATATCTTGTTAAAAATTCATATGTTAATCGCTTTTTAATTATTTGATAAAAAATAATAAATTTTAATAGAAATTTTTTTAAATAATATAATTTGTCGTTTATTGGCATTTTAAAAAAAAAAAAATAACATCATTTTTAATATTAAAAATTAAATAACACAAATAATCTAATCTAAAAAAAAATTATACCAACTCATAAAATATATCTTCTCTCAACTGCATAAAAATAAGTAGAAAAATTACCAAAAATAAAACTCCTTAAATTTATAATAACAAAACTAGCACTCTAATATTATTGAACGTTCAACAGTGAACGGGTCTAAATTGACGTTGTTTAATTTCAATTGAATGAGTGTTAAAAAAAATGATATATCAGTCATTTTTTTAATTGTGAAAATATAAGTTTGAACACAAGAGATGTTATTTTTATTATTATAAGTTTTGATAAATATTGAAGGTTCAACATTGAACAGGTCTAAATTGACTTCGTTCAATTTCAATTAAACGAGTATTTAAAGAAAAATGATATATCAGTCATGTTTTTTATTGTGAAAATATAAATTTAAACACAAGAGATGTTATTTTTATTATTACAAATTTTAGGAATTATTATTTTTTGGTTTTTTTAAATAAGTTTATAGATGCTGCAGGATCGATCATCATAATTATAAAAGTTCACGAATTAATGAGAGAAGTTGAGCCTTTAAATTGAATGACCTGATGATCAATGAGATCAATATCCATCGTAACTTAAATTAATTAGTGCAGGTGGAAACTTCCAAAGGGATCACATTGTTCTGATTGAAGAGATAGTATAAATAGTTAATTACTTCTTCTTCTTCTTCATCATCTATCTATCTCTTAATTGGATCATGAGATCCCCTGGGAATTTTTCATCTATTTGCTGTAAATCATCATCCATGTCTGTTCACACCTGAAGGAATTTAGACTTTAGTCTTTGAAATAACAAGAAACAAGAAGGAGAGAGAAAAAGATTCGCAAGAACTGTAAAACTGATATCAGATATTTTTTACTATTCATCATCTTCCTCGTGTGAACTTCCAGTTACTGTTTTTATAGCTTTACAATTATCATTTCTTCTTTAACAGAATGGGACCACTACTCTAACTAACTTCTACACAACATTAATCATATGTAACTACCATACAATAACAACCATATCCCCTCACTACTCTCTTTAGAGCACATGTTCGTTTAGTCTAGAAACACCAGACTACAAACCGGCTGATTCTCATTCTCATATACACTAACATCTTCCCTCAAGCTCAAGTCTCTATGTAAGACAGTGAGCTTGGTTCTCAGATCAGCAAATCGAGCGGAGCACATAGATTTTGTCATTATATCAGCTGGTTGAACTTGAGTAGAAATATACTCAATACAAATCTCACCATTCAATACTTTTTCTCTAATAAAATGAAAATCCATCTCCACATGTTTAGTTCTAGAATGAAGAACTGGGTGCTTAGCCAAAGCTCCAGCTCCTTGATTGTCACAAAACAAAATTGGTGCACTCGGGAGATGTATATTCAATTCATGTAGTAGTTTCTTGAGCCACAAAATTTCTGAAACAGTTAAAGCCAAGGACCTGAACTCAGCTTCTGTTGATGATCTTGACACCACTCTATGCTTACCTGAACTCCAAGAAATTAAAGAATTTCCCAGAAAAATACACTAGCCTCCAGTACTTCTTCTATCATCTACACATGAAGCCCAGTCCGCATCTGCATAAGCCATCATAGATAAAGTTTCTGACTTTTACAACATGATTCCATGTCCAATAGTTCCCTTCAAATATCTCAACAGCCTCTTAACTGCAAGCCAATGACAATCCGTGGGACACTGTAAAAATTGACAGAGCTTATTAACTGAATAAGCTATATCTGGTCTAGTAAGTGTACAATACTGAAGAGCTCCTACAATCGATCTATAAGGTCCTGCATCAGCTAGTGGCTGACCATCAAACTTGGAAAGACTCTTCCCTGCAGCAAGTGGAGTAGAAGCTGATTTAGCATCCGTCAATTGTGTTTTGTCTAACAACTGAGCAATATACTTCTGTTGACTCAAATGAAAACTACCTGTTCTCCTTGTAACCTCAATACCAAGGAAATAGTTTAGTTCTCCCAAATCCTTTAGAGCAAACACATCATTCAGTTTGATTATCATTTGTTGAACATAATCATCATCAGATCCCGTAAGTAGAATATCATCTACATAGATAAGCATCACCACAGTGTACACTCCATCATCATAAATCATCATAGATGTATCTGCTTGTGAGCTCTTAAAACCCCACGAATGTAAACAGGTACTCAGTTTATTGTACCAGGCTCTAGGAGCCTGTTTCAAGCCATACAAAGCCTTTTTGAGTCTACAAACATAACTCGGACAGTCTTGATTCACATACCCCTCAGGCTGATACATATACACTTCTTCTTCCAGCTCTCAATTTAGAAAAGCATTATTAACATCAAGCTGCCTCACCTTCCAACATTTAGACAGTGCCATTGTAAGTACTACACGTATGGTAGTTGGCTTCACTACAGGACTAAATGTCTCATTATAATCTATGCCTTTAGTCTGTAGAAACCCCTTAGCCACTAATCTGCTTTTGTATCTCTCCAATGTTCTATCAGATTTAAGTTTTACTGCAAATACCCATTTGTTACTAATTACCTTCCCATGTTGAGGAGGGGGAACCAACTCCCACGTTTCATTTCTCATTAGAGCCTCAAATTCTTTCCTCATTGCTTCTATCCATTCAGGGTGTTTCACTGCATCTGTCACAGTAGACGGAATAGGAAGAATGACATTAACATTGAAAGCCTTCGGTTTATAAATCCCAGACTTAGCCCGTGTCTGCATAGTATGAGTATTATCAAAGGAAGGTGTTCTGTGTATTTGAGATGATGGTAGCTCAGTAGTAGAAGATAACTGGTGAGATGAAGACAACTGAGGCAATGGAATAGTAAGGGTAATACCATCAGGATTAAAAACTGTTGGATGAGAATTAGAAGAAGGATAACAAAGAGATTGACCATTGCTAAGTGATGAGGAAGAAGAAGTCTGATGTTCTGATACAAGGTCAATAGATTTAGAGGAAGGAAGAGAAGAGTGAGACAAATCAGGAGACATGTTCTGACTCGGGAAAGAAGAAGTAGAGGAATGAGTCAAAGATGTAGGTAGTGTTTGTGATGAAACAGAAGGAGATCTGACAGGTATTGAAGTAGACACACTATGTAGAGGTGTTACTCTTTCCAAAGAGAGTTGGGTAGACATAGGATACTGATTTGGGGTAGAGTGATTCAGAACATTGTAAATAGTCTTGGTTTGGCCATGTGACTGAGGTAACTGAACAAAGTGTACAGGTGATGGAGACTTGTTATTATCTCGAGAAGACAAATTTTGAGTTCTTGCAGGTATACCAGAAATCAAGTAGGGAAATTCATTCTCGTTAAAAACAACATGAGGAGAAACATACATCCTCTTTGTAACTGGATCCAAACAATTATATCCTTTCTGATGCTCTGGATAACCCAAGAACACACAGGGAATAGATCGAACATCTAGCTTGGAACTGGAATAGGGTCGTGTATATGGATAACATAAACACCCAAATATCCTTAGAGAACTATACTCAGGTTTGTGATGATATAACAACTCAAATGGAGATTTGTTACCAAGAGTCTTAGAAGGCAATCTATTAAGCAGAAAGACTGCAGTTTTAAAGCTATAAATCCAGAACTCCAAAGGCAGACCAGCCTTAATGAGCATTGATAAACCTGTCTCTACCACATGCCTATTCTTGCGTTCCACAACTCCATTCTGAGATGGAGTGTATGGACATGTCACTCTCCTTTTATATCCTCCTTGAAACAAGTGAGTTTCCAATGTCTTAAACTCGGTTCCACCATCACTTTGAAGTTGCTTAATCTTCTTATCAAACTGCCTTTCTACTAAAGCTTCAAAATGCAAGAAGATTTGAGCCACTTGACTCTTGTTATGTAATAAAAACAGCCATTGATATCTTGTATGATCATCAACAAATAGAACAAAATAACGTACTCCATTATCAGCAATAACTGGGGAAGGACCCCATACATCAACATGGACAATATCAAAAGCTTCACTAGATCTTTCATGTACATGAGAGAAAGGTAATCTATGAGACTTACCTAGTTTACATGCGCCACACATATCTGTTGTATCCACATGAGAACAAGATTTATCTATCTCAAACAGTACTTGTTTTAATACAGAAAAATGGGGATGTCCCAGCCTATCATGCCACATTGAACTGCTGAGAGTGGCTTTATTACATTGAGTAGAAGTAACAGAATGACTAGGTATTGTACTACTTGAAGTAAAACTACATACAGTTGAATCAAGACCTGCAGGTTTAGTACTAAGCAATCCTTGAGAACTCTCATCAGGGAATTTGTAGAGACCATTACTCACTCCTCCTGTGAGTAGTACTTGTCCTTGATTCAGATCCTTTACAAAAAAGGAGTTAGGAAAAAATTCTACTGAGACATGATTATCTATGCACATTTGTCTTACTGAAATTAAATTCTTTGCAATCTGAGGAACATGCAGTAAATGATTAAGCTTAAAGATCAAGTTACCACAACCAATATGTCCTTGTCCTATATTAGAGATAGAAGCTGAATTACCATTACCTAATAGAACAGCTTCATGTCTTGAGTATGGAGTAGTCTGTGCTAGATTAGTGCTGTCTGCTGTAAGATGATGACTAGCACCTGAATCCATGTACCAATTTGGATCATGATGCACTGCAGGTGTTGCTACTTCAGCATTGTAAGTTTGAGCCAACCAGTGCTGTTGTGAAGAATTCATATGAGCAGAGTAAGATAAATGAGTGTCATAGTTTTGAGGAAGCATATGAGAACCACCAGGACCAACGGAAAATAGAGAATCATTATTTGCAACTGATACTGGTGAAGCTAGCATAGGTGACACTTGAGGATTCAAAGATAGTAGAGATGAATTTTGAAGTTGTGGATCTGATGTATTGTTAACAAAGGACAGATGTGCATGTGGCCTTGAGACAAACATATTCTGAGGTACAGAAGACCTGAAAGGTATATTCGATCTAGGGATATGATTCGACCATGGTTGAACTGGTTGTGTAGCTTGATTGATTGAATATTGAGATTGTGAGTGATGAGAATACTGATTGTTTGGATCAATAAAGGTTGAGGATTGTGCATATCTGAACCTGCACCTCTGAGCACTATGACCAATTTTCTTACATATTTGGCAGGTTCCTTTGTGTTGGCCTCTTCCTCCACTATTGTAACTAGGTAAGTTATTGCTCGGTTGTTGTGGAAATGGTGAAGGATTTGGAAAAGCTGGCTGTGTAGGATAAGTATTGGACATCGGTGCAGAAAAGTTATTAACACCTGCATAAGAACCTCCTGACTTTTGAGTTTGAGACTGGTATGTGCTAGGTAAGGAATTTTCAGGTTTGTTCTGTGCAAGATTCACCTGTACCAACTGTATATCAATTGGATTCATTCGTATAACTTGTCTTTCATAGGTTCTCATCATAGAAAACACTTCATCCAAGCTCGGCATCTTTTTCTTATTTGTTACCTTAGTTATCAGAGGAAGATAGTTAGTAGAATTGAGTCCTCCCATCAGATATATGATCTGCTCACGAAAAGATACTTTATCTCCAGTAGCTGACATTAAATCAAACAGTTCTTTAGCCTTCTCAATATATTCATCCATCAACAGATTATCTTTCCTCATAGTTTGTAGCCTCCATCTGAGCTCCATGAGATTAGAATTCGAATTGTCTTGAAAATTTCTAGCCAAAGCCGACCAATATTCATGTGCATTATTATTTCCATACAGAAATTTGAGTTTAGTAGGAGACACAGAATTATAGATCCCATTCATCACAATCTTGTCCTTGCGATCCCAAACCTCATACTCAGGATTAGTTTGTAATACTTCACCATTTCCAGATTCATCAGACGAATCACTAATTGTTTTCTTGATTTGTTTTGCAGGTACTGGCTCAGTACCTTCAAGGAATCCTTGTAAACCATATACAACAGCAACATGCTTAATCTGTTCTTTCCATATCAGGAAATTTGCATCATCTAATTTTACAGAAAAATTAGGATTGATAGGTATACTCGCTATTGGACATGACAAAATAGAAGATAAATTGCTTGACATCAATGATGATTCCTCACGAGCAGCAATAGAGGTAGGTGATTGAGCCATAGAAGCTCTGATACCATGAAGGAATTTAGACTTTAGTCTTTGAAATAACAAGAAACAAGAAGGAGAGAGAAAAAGATTCGCAAGAACTGTAAAACTGATATCAGATATTTTTTACTATTCATCATCTTCCTCGTGTGAACTTCCAATTACTGTTTTTATAGCTTTACAATTATCATTTCTTCTTTAACAGAATGGGACCACTACTCTAACTAACTTCTACACAACATAATCATATGTAACTACCATACAATAACAACCATATCCCCTCACTACTCTCTTTAGAGCACATGTTCGTTTAGTCTAGAAACACCAGACTACAAACCGGCTGATTCTCATTCTCATATACACTAACAACACCCTTAGCCCAAAAGTAACATATATAATACCAGAGGCAGAGCCAGAAAAAAAATATAAGTGGAGCTGAATTTTTTTTTTATACAAAGTAAAAAATTAATAGAAGTTACAGTAAACTATACTCAATTCAATACTAAAATTTTTATATCATATTATAATAAAGACATAGAGTTTGCACTCAAAAAATATAAAATTAATATATTATAATTAACTTATAAAGAAAATTAAACAAAAATATAAATTAATAAGTATTAGTATTAATCATGAATAAAATAAATTTATTAACTAAAAACATCTAGGCAAAAATATATATGATTTAAAATTTGATTTAGAATGTAAAAAGTAAAATATGATTTAGAATTTTAAGTTTGAGACTATATTTAAAAATATATATTTATAAATAATATAAGACTTACTAATAATAATAAAAATTTTATATAAAAAATTTCAAATAAATTATTAAAGATTATTAAAATAAAATATCAAATAATATATTATTAGATAAAGTTAAAATAAAATATGATAAATATAAACTTAAAAACTTTAATATGAAGCTTGTTATATACTTATTTTTTTAATTTTATTTTTATAATATTGAGTTTAAAGTTAAATATTTAAACTTTTTTTTTGGATTATCACATTTAAAAAGAATTTTTACATAATATATGACTACAATTTTAGTTATGTTACTAATAGTTACCAAATACATTAAAAAAATGTATATATTTAACCACTTTATATAGTGTCTCATGCTAATAAAATTTAGGAACTAAAATGTCCAAAAACTAATATCTTAGGAACTTATTTTTTTATATGAAGTGCTAAAAATTAAAGTGTATCAGTTAAAAATTTATAGATATTGTCCCAATAAATAAGTTCAGGAACTAGGTACTTTTTTTTTTTTTTTTTTTTTTTTTTCTATGTTGGCTCTATGCAGCATGCATGCCAAATACTGGCAATAAATAATTGGAGTTACTAGGCCTTGAATACAACACAGGACTACTAGCTTTGATATTATAATATAAGTTATTGGTCACCAACTCTCCCAAAAGCTTAAGCTATTAGAAGAAGAGCCAACATTATTTTTATACATCTATCATGATTAGAGACGTACCTAGCCGTGGGCTGTACCGGGCTTGAGCCCGGACAGTCTCTTTTTAATTTTTTTTTAATTAATATTAATAATATAAATATAATTTAATATATTATATTATAATTATATCTTTTTCTTTAAAAATAAAAATATTAAATATTTAAAATATTTATGTTTTAATTTACACTCATATCAATAGTTATGTATTATATACTCCTAAAAATTATAATTTTTAAACTTTTTAATTAATAAATATTGTTTAATTATTAATTTAAGTATATATTTAAGTATAAATTCATATATATTTAGCACTCTTTTTTATAACAATTCACCATTATTTTATTAAATATATTTTTTTTCTTCTTTAAATTATTAATTAGAGCTCTTTATTTCAAAATATATATTATATCATTGTTATATTAGAACATGAAATTTATTTTAAATTTATATACTATCAATTACTATTAATAGGTGAAAAATAATTAGGCATATAACTTATTTATTGATTCTTTAATTCTTTAGTTATTTTAATTTTTTGTTTAATTGTTGTTAGGTCTATTTAAATTTGTAATTTTTAATTTGTATACTTTAATTTACATTAAATATTTTTTTTGTAGGTTATAATAGATAAACCTCACAAAAATTCTAAATCATTTAAAACTCTTTATTTATTCTTTAAGAAAATAGATGACCAACAATCAACCAAGATACTTCTATTGAGGCTACTAATAAAAAAAGTAAGCGATCTCAAAAACTACTTGTTGAAGTTTGTAGAAAAAATTGAATCTAAATTGATAATCGATGAATTTTATGCTCTAAAGCGTCGTCGGGCACAACTTAAATAATTTTTTTTATTTTTAAAATTTATATTATTTTTTCAATATTAGCTATAAATCTTAATGTTATAAATAAAAAAATTAAAATTTTATTTTAATATAAATTAGCCCTCCTAAAAAAATAATTCTGGTTACGTCCCTGATCATGGTATCAGAGCAAGGTTCTTAATTTGTAGGCAATGTGAGAATTGGACCCAGGCTCACGCTGCCCATGAGAGTTGGTATTGTATTTGTATTTGTGTCCCATATTACTAATTTATTTGACTGTTATAATATTTATATGTGGTTGGATACCCTTTTTTTTAGCTAACTTTTAAGAATGAGAGTGAGATCCAACTCATTTAACACTTAAAACTTGAAGTCGATGCCAATGAACCAAAATTAGAACAAATAGAAGAAGAATGAACCATGTTCTTGATTTTGTGTAATAATTTCAATATTAATAACCAACATTCGAACTGAATTTGATCTGCTTCTGACTATTATCTGATCCAATATTATAAGTTTTCTGAAATTCTTTTCCATAAATTATTTGTGTTTAATTTATATATTTAATCTTTTACAAAAAAATATCAGTTTTTTAATTTCATTCATATTCACCGTACAGTTTTTACGGTCTTTGTATAAAATTGCACAATGGATAAGCAATTATAAATTTACTCACTAGGGTGTAGGACCTCTATTTATACTTATGAGACCCACTACAATTTATGTAACATTTGCTTTACTTTTAAAATTATGATCAATGAGATAAGCAAATAATGAAAACTTAGAGTTTTCAACAATTGAGAATTAATATATGTTATACATGTATTGGGAGACGATTTATATTTGAGAGAGAAATTAGAGAAAAGTGTAAGATTAGAATAAATTGAGTTATTATTCATTGTTTTTAGAGTATATTTTTTTTATCAATTTTATTAGTTTTTTTTATCAAGCATTAGATGATTGTTTTTTTTAGAAAATAGTTATACTAATCTTGCATTTCATTGGATTAAAATATCACATCATAACTTAATCTAAGAATAATGAATAATGAATAATTTTTAAAATAAATGAGATAATAAATGATGATAGCTTAATGGCCTCTTATTAACTATACATAAAAGTTATAGACACATGTCATTTCTTACGAGGATATATTTGTAATTTACGCACCAAAATAATGTCAATAAAAATAAAAGACTAAATGCGTAGCCAATTTTCAAGTCTACACAAAGGCCGATCTTTGCCTCGAGAATACGAGTTGTCGATATGTGAAGCGACCCATCAAATCTGGAGCGAAGAGTAAGAAAACGTAAATCACGTTGACCTGTAGATCAGAACATAGGTAAACCTTAACCTCGACCATATGACAAGTCGACATCCAAACAATATGTGGGTAGCATGCAAAATGTATTTGTAGTAAAAAATGAGTTATGGCTATTTTTTTTATAGATATTTAAAAAAAATATTTAGGCTTGAAAACAGAACAATTTTGTAACAACTTGAAATTTAATTATTTATATTTTTAAATCAATTACTGTTAAGTTGCAGATTAAGCACTTGACAAATTTTTTTTTTTTGGGTTTCTTAGGAAAAAAATTCCAATTCTATTTATAGCTAAAATTTGTAGTTAATTCGTGTGTGGGAAGTGATCCCCAAATTGCCTATCTCATTCATGTTCACAAAAATAGGTACCCTTTGTCCTCAATCTCTAGCCTAATTTTAATAGCATATATACTGATGTAAAAAAAGTAATGTAATAATACAAATGGAGAGAGAAAAGTTACATGAACATTTTTCTCTCCCTCTCTATTTTTTTTTTTTTTTTTTTCAAAATGCACATTTTATTTCCCATAATTACACACTTGTAGTTAAATTATATAAGTCTGTAATTAAATTAAAAATAACATACATTCAACATGGATGCAGCTTGGTGACAAAACGAAGCTTATGTTGCTATTGTGGCCATAGACTACTACGAAAATACCATTGGAATTTGGTGCCAAAAGGGACAATTATCTCACCTGAATTGGTAAAGGTTTATGCAATAAAAATGACAATGGAAATAGCACAAAAGACACAACACTACCGCATAATAATAGAAGTTCACAACTTGAATGTTATCTAGCCTTCCAAAATAAATATGCTTCCATAAAAGCAGATATAAACAAGATAGTAGAAGAGATAAAGCAATTGATTCAATAAGATTTCAAAGAAGTTTGTTTTAATTGGGTTAGTGATCATAACTTAATAGCCCATGAAGCAACAAAATGGTCATAGACTGCAGACACGGTTGGATCCTTCAAAGAATATCATCAACTTCCTACTATGCTACTTCTATTTGTACTCTTTATCTGTCAAGGGCGTTTAAACCCTATGTAATCTTTTAGTGCTTACTATAAATCAGTTCTCTTTAGCAACAACAACAACAACAACAACAACAACAAAAAAGAGATATGAAAATAACATGAATATTATACACATCTTAACTTATTATATTTGTACTGTAAAATAGCTATAAGCCTATAATCTTAAATATACATTCTTGAATTTGCATTTCTCCCCCTCTTTTAAAAACTACTAGTTTGTAGATCTATGCATATGTACGGATTGTTGATTCAAATTTAATAATTATATATTAATGTTAATTATCAACGATAATTGTTATTGCTGAAATTTTTTATTTAATAAAATAAAAGAAAAATACGTCTTTAAATATAAACTTTTAACTTTTTTTTTTTTTATCATATCAAGCTGAAAATTGATGTTAAACAATTTTGTACAATGGTTTGCAAGAATACTCTTAAACCAAATAATTAATTTGTTAATAAGTATATAATAATAGTTATTTTATGAGCAGAGAAAAGTACTTCCATAGTCTTCAAACTTATAACATTATTAAGGGTAAAATTGAGAATTCACGTCCCAATGGAAACAAAAAAACAATGATTCAAACATAATCCCTTAACATAAATTTATTTACTTTTTCTAAGTTTAAAACCCCAAAATTCCACCATATGCTTAGATTCAACCTTAATCCTAAAAACTTATCGAAAAAAGTGTGATTGGATAGGGAATTTGGATAGAGAAATTGTAAGAAAAAGTGTGACAGGAAGAATAATGACAAATAAAGGATGTGTTGGTACTATAGAGTATGTTACTATGATTTTAATTTTAGTGAGATATAAAAAGATAAAAAAGGTGGGAGATGGTTAAGAAAGAAAAAATAATATTAATTTTGAAATTATAAAACAAAATAAAATTTGTAAGAAGTCAACTAAAAATGGAAAAAATTGAGAAAAATTGTTAAAATAACTCACCATACTACTAATTAAAGCATCATGTGCATACATATTTTTTAATGTAAAATTGGACTAATATGTCCTTTGTTTTAAGAATTTAAAGACAAAAATATCTCAAGTGAAAATTTAAAGATTTGTGCATTTAAAAGTTATAAATTTAGTGATCATAGTGTCACCTCACCTTTATTAGCAATAGTATCCAAATACCTTAAAACATGAGTAATTTGTCATAATATTAACATGACTTGTAATTAAAAGTGTCCAACAAAATCTTATCAAAATTAAGATCACTGTCACACGTTTTATATTATTTGCAATTCAAGTTTTTGTTAATTATAAGAATGCCTAAGGTTATGTTCAAGCTCGACAATAAGATCTAGGTTCCAAGCGTCAAATTTGAACTCGAGTTTTATTGTTCAACTAGCCCACAACTTTATGCACAATCACTCATCATTCAAACCACCTATTTTTTGCGAATTATTATATATAAATTAATAAAAAAAAAATCAATTATATTATAACTAATATATAAATTTATCTATAATTAAATTGCGATATAAATTATTTTAAGTGATGGGACTAAGTCGGCAAATCAACTAATATTGTCTTTTGTATCAGGTTACATGTAGAGTCTTGCTACCATTTAATCTAAAACTTTCATTTTTATTATAATTTAATTATATATGCATTAATTTATATATTATAATATAATTAATTTATTATATTAATAATTAATCTTTCACTTATTTATATTGTTGAAAAATTAGTTAATTTTGAAACTTTGTTTTAAATAGAACCCAGTGGATTAATATGTCTAAAATTGAATTAGGATGTATAAGAAATTGATTTTTAAAAAATAAACTAAGATAAGAAATTAAATGAATGTGGACTCACTTCTGATTTATTATATATATACACACACACGCACACAATAAACTCATATGGCTTGAATTGATAAGGGTAAAATGAATTTGATTTATTTTGATTTAAATTATTCATTTATCATATAAGTCTCAATATGATATATATTTTAATTGGAGCCAAATTTTAATAAGAAGATAATTATTATTTGAATAAAATTATAATTAAAACTCTCCCACCTAAATAGCTATAAATTCACTATTCTATTTTCGTAGTTTAAAGGGCAAAAATTAGATTTTTAGAATATCATAGAATATAGTTCTTGTATAATTTTGAAGCCAAAACTTGTCTCCAAAAATTTAGTATTTTATTTTTAAAATTTTGGTAGAACCTTAAGCTTTAATATGATAGAAGATTGAATAATTTTAATTCGTTGAAATTAGCTTTGTGTGCTTACTATTACTAGCTATTGGCTTCAACATTTATATCTTGAGAGACATACGTCCATAAATTCTCAAGCACCTTATATAAGAGGATAAATCTATTTTAAAGATACAATGTAAAATATGGGTCTCTATTACCTCTAAACTTTCTTTTTATTATTTTATTTTTTATTATATGTCCGTTCTATCACATTTTTTGACATACTTTACATTTAATCTAATTCTAACATATCGATGGTGAATATAACTCTACTCTTGTATAATTTCTTGTCAATTCATGACTTTGGTGACAGGTTCCCTGATATTTCAATTTTGTACTTGTCTATATTTCGATCCAGAATCTTTTATTTAAAACAATTATGTCCTGATATTATAAATGTCAAACATTCATAAATTTTTGAAAAATTATTAAAAATAATATTTTTTTAAATTTATAATAATAAAAATTGCATGATTTTTTTATATCCAAGGATTTAAATTGGTGTTTAGTTAATATTAAAAATTTTATTTTTATTATTATATATTTTAGGGACATTATATTTATTATTTTCTCTAAGCTTTTTCGATTTAATTAAAAATCATTTTGTTTTTCGCTTTCAAAACTATGCCATTATAAAGAGTTCAAATTTTTTGTACCATTTTTAATGTATCAGTAATACACAACATATATATAGATAAAAGTTGTTGAAGTAAAAAATAAATTTACTTAAAATGTATAAATTTTTGTATGTTTATCAATTAATTATTAGTGGTATATATTTTTTTATACGAAAAGTTATATAGGTTTTCGAGAGCCTATTATTATAAGATATCATGCGTTTCAAACGTGTTTCAAGAAGTATTATTTGTGTTAGATTTTTAAGCAAAAATAACACTACTTACTTCAACAATATATTAGTGATTAAAATGAAACAAAAACATATTAAAATTAGGACCAATAAGATTGTTAAGACCTATTTAGTCACATCACATGGGCTCAAAGCCCAAGTTCAACGAAATGGGTACTAATTATAACTAGCATTCATGTCTTGTTGCATTGAAGTCAAACACATCAAAAACTTGGGTTGGGTATTGACCAAATTAATGAAAAATAAATAAATTTTTTTGAGCAATACTGTAATAAGGATTAAGTTGTTGAAATATGCTAATTAAATTTTATTATGTAAATTATTATATGTGATATAAATTATATTATTATTTTTTAAATTTTTACTAAATTCATATATAAGTTTTTAAAATTTTAAAATATATGATTTAGTCTTCAAAATTTTAAATTTTCGCACATAGATTTATAAATTTATAAATCTTATAATGTAGTCCTAAAATTTTTAAAATTTTATATATAGATAATAATTTTCTAATAAAATACATATTTATATTCAAAATTTTAGAATCTATGTATAAAATTTAAAAAATTTGAAGAATAAATCATTTGATTTAAAATTTTAGAAATATATGTGTTAAATTTTAATAGTTTGAGAACCAAATTACATGTTTTAAAAATTTAGAGAGCTATGTATGAATCTAGTTAAAATTTATGGACAATAATATAATTTAACATTATTACATGTATTAAATTATAATAAAAAATATAACATTAATCAAACAAATAGATATAGGAAAACATGTTAAGAAAACTCAATTTGAAATCCATTTATAAGGGAGTGTCCATGAAATCAATAAAATCAAACGAAGCCAATTAATTGGACCAGTCCCAACCATACCGAGGGTCGACCTATGATTTAGGTTATGTAAGCGACTGCCTAGGACTCTAACTTAACGAAGGGTTCGATTTAATGAGTATTTATTTTTTTTAATTTTAAAATTTTTATAAAATAAAAATATTTTTTCTTTTATTTCATTTCCATTAAAAGGTAGGTGTGATACTCTTAGCATGATATGTACATTACGTTGTATGAACATAATTATTATTAGAACTAAAATACAATAAGATTTTTAATTGTGATTAAGTGTTTTATAGACTTATAGGTCATATTCTTTTTTACTATTATAAATAATTTACTTTAAAAATTGTCTAGAATGTTTCTTATATAAAAGAATATATAAACCCAAATACGACATAACACAAATTTAATATAGTGACAGAAATAAATGCAATACAAGCATGTCATGACATAATTTTAAATATAACATAATTTAAGTAATGTCTATATCATCTTGATAGCTATTTTTTTGGGTCTCTGTTTAATATAGCTATTGTTGAATACTTGAAAAATACTAATATTCTGTGATTTATTGTACCTAATTGTAAAAAAATAGATTTAATTATAACTCATTTATTTAATTATTTACATAAATCTATTAATTCGAAATTACGGGTATATTTAGTGTATTTAAGGTATTTTTAGCTTTAAAAGAGTTAAACAATACAAACACGCGAAGACAGAACACTTGCGGCACTCGAATTACAACTTAGGAGTAACAATGATCAAATTATGTAAGCCTTACATAACAAGCCAACCAGTATGTAAGGAGTACAAGTGAGACACATCAAACAGAGCGTGCCGCGGTAGAAGAAAAGTTATGCTGTGACTTGAGTGTCTCGGGTTTTATGGTAGACTTAGATTTAGAGTTGTGCCGCGGTGGGTAAAATGTTGTGCCTCAGCAAGCGTTTATTTTTAGGTGTCCAAATTTTGTTGTAACTCTTACACCTATAAATGCCCCATTAAGTATCCAATTTACACAAAACTCAATTTACGAATTATTACGAGACTTATTAGGATTTTTGGAGTTTTTTCACATTCTAAGAGGCAAGAGAATCAATTCTAAGGATACAAGAAGCCATTGAAGATCGAAGATAAAGCTTTTAGGAAAGGAAACGTCATCCAATCTATTTGCGGTATTTAGAGCTAGGTTTCTTGTTGTTATAGATTTTTCTTCTTTTTTTTCTTACTTCTTTGAAATGTATGTTGAATTATATTTGTCTATGAATATTAATTCAAATATGATTGGCTAAATTTATCATGAATATTTAGTTTGTGTTGCCATGTTTGCTAGATTTATTATGGTGAATATTTTTATTACTTAAAAACAAATGAAAATTACTTTTTGATTAAGAGCATGTTTAGATGTCTAATTGTGAATTTTCATGGGCCAATTTGTGATTCATGATTAGATTACAAAATCTTAGAGTTTGGTTTTAGGAACGCTACCTTGACTATATTTTGAAAAACTTAATTAAAGCTTCAAATTGATTACCTAACCATGACATTAGTTTGATTGTCATATTTTTTCTTATGCATAATTTGTTTGTTATTTAATGTACCCGATTGTAGGATATTGATTAGTTAATCAACAAAGAAAATTACACGATCGTAAGAATTTTCATAAACAAAAGGAAAGTTGGTAATCTTTATTTATTAGAACATTCATGTTAATTCACTATAATATTTCGATGCAAGCATAGTCAACCAAGCTAAGCATACATATATCCTCCATTGATATTTATAACCTTTTTTAGTTAGTTTAGATTTGAAATATTATTTCCTTTGTTCGTTTGCTACCATTGATCTTATTCTCATGTCCAACTTCATTTACAGTTTTATTAGCCTTAGGATTCTAATTATTTAGAGTTTTAGTAGTTCTAGAATTTTAATTAGTTAGTGTTTTAGTTGCTTTAGGACTCTAAAGAGATTAAGAAAAAGATTATTTATAACTACTGCAATTCTTTGAGATATCGACTTCAGAGGTTTGCTTATCGCTTGTAACAAGTGATTCGTACACTTGCGAGTACTATAATTTACACATCATATACTCTCTTTATTTTAATTAATTTTTATATCTATTATATACGTATTATTTTTATATTCCACTACTTTTTTAATTATTAAAATTTCAATTATTTTTCACTAATTTATAACATAATTGTTTACTATTATATATCTATAATAAATAATGTGCATATTTTTATATATAAAATTGATTATTTTATCTATATGAATTTAATAATTATTATTTTTTGAAAACATAAAATTTGATAAATTTATTAAATTACATGGAAGAACTATTTCATACATAGAAATAGAAACACTATTAATAAATACTTTATTATCTCCCATATATTTATTAAATATTGAAAAAATATAATTATTATTCAAAATATATGTAATTAATCGAGATGTTAAGAACAACCCTTTTTTCAAAGTAAATGAGTTTAAATTCTTCAACTCATTCTAGGAATTTAAGTTTGTTAATTTTTTGAACTATTTAAATTTGAAAAAAAAAATTACGATTTTCATAGACTATGGTATAATTTTATTAAACATTTAAAATTTATTAATTTTTACGACTAATTAAGTTAGTAGGATATTTTTGTTGTAATTCATCATGTGTATGAAACAATAGTTATTCTTACAATTGTATTCAACATTCTAATATTTATAATTTAAATTATTAATTATATATAATTAAAAATTATTAAATATATGTAAAAATGACTCATAATAAGTCTCACCAAGCAATTGTACAATTTGTTAGTATGAACGATCCAATCCAATGCGAGTGATTTTCAAGCTGTTCAGGCTAGATCAGCTTGTTCATGATTTTTATTAACATTTTAGGGTGCGTTTACTAATATGTAATGATGATCAATTGAAATAAGAATGGAAATGAATCAGAATGAAAAAGAAAAGGAAAGTAAAATTAATTGCTTTTATTTATGTTTACTAAATAACAATAAGAAATATAAATAAAATTATTAATTAACTTAAATGTTCTTTTAAAAATAATAATGAAAAATATAAATTAAAAAAATATTAAAAAATAAATATTTTTATAATTACATCTTGTGAATGAGTTAGTACCAATGAGAAGTTAAAAGATAATTAATGAAAATTATTTTTAAATTTGTGAGATCTGTATTTGTTTTTAATGATATTTTTAGAAAGTAAAAAAAGAAAAAGAAAAACTCCCTTATCTTTCCTTATCTTTCTTGATTAATAAACATATTTTTAATGTATTTAATGATTTAAATAGAATAAAAAACAGAAACAAAGATTTTGTTTTTGGTTCCAAAAGGAAACCAAGATTCAAACCTTGATACTTTCAGAAAATAGTAGCCTCCTTACCGCTAGGCTATTATTGGATTTTGAAATAAATTCATTGCTTCTTATATTTATATAGAAGTAAAAATAATAAATTCTAACAATGCTCCTCCACAGCTACAAGAGGATGGTAATGGATAGGATTTGATTCTATTTAATTTGATTTATTGTTTAAAAAATTCTATCTGCTCTAATTTGTTCTAATTCGTAGATCATATGAATATTCATGATCCGATTTAAATTGTTTTAATTTTTTTTATTTATTTTTAATATATTATTTAATGTGATATATTACATACTTTAAATTAATAAATAAAAATATAAATAAAAAAAATTATAAATTTATTAAAAAATAATTATTACTTATTTTAATTAATATATATTCAACTTTTTCATTAATATTATAATCTATAAATAAAAAAAATACTCTTGTAATAAAAAATTAACATTATTAACTTGATATCATCTAAAATTATAAAAAATAATATTATAAATTTTTTTAAATAAATAATTATAAAAATTTGGGAAATATTTTTAGAATGTGTGACTTTTTTAGTACTAAAATTATAATTTTAAAAATAATTAGTTTTGAATCAATCTGATTCAATTAGATCTGTCTCAATTTTATCTAATTTGATCTGTTGATCTTATACGTAGATGATGATTCGACTCGATCCGAAAATAATATGTTTTCATCCAATTCGCAGTAGATCATATGGAGCAAATATCTATGAAGCTCTGATATGGTAAATCTTTTTGTCATCCTTACACCATACTCACACAGGCAATAGGGATATGAAAAATTAAAAGAAAAATTGTTTTTTATGGGACTTTTATTCGGCTCTACCACAAAAAAAATTTCTTTCTTTTTCATTTAACTTGTAGATGAAAAGGTGTCAGGGTGTCTCGTCCCTTAGGTCATTAAGGCTTTGCTTTAGGCCACCAATTATATAAAGATTTCAATTTTTTATAACGTTTATTATATTTTTAAAAATAAATAATTTTATTTTAAATCATATTCACACATTCTAAAAAATAATTATTAAAAGACAATTTAAGATATTAATTTAAAAATATTGTATTTTATTCAATATTATTAGAATGAATATATTGACACAATTTTTTATTGCTACAAAATAATACATGAGTTATTTATTATGTACTTATAAATAGTTACTTTTTAATAATATTATTATTAGATAAATTTATCATTAATGAATAATATACAAGTTATTAACTAATAATTAGAAAGATGAACAATTATTCACTCTTAATTTTATTATATAAAAAAAATTTACGCTTCTTAAATCACTATTTTTACTCAAGGTTTTTTTTTTTTTTTTTTTTTTATAATCTTTAATTTTTTTTAAATTAATTGATTCATTCAAAACAAGAACAAATAAGTATTATAAAAATTTTGTTGTCTTTTTTTTTTTTTTTATATGCATGTTTTTTTTTTCTTTCTTTTGTGTATCTTATTATTCTTAAAGTTCAAAATTTATATTATTTATATTTTTTATTAAATTTTAGACATAAATGCTAAGTTTTATAGAAAATTTTAAACCTTTTATTTTATTTCAAAATTTTAAAACTTTCAATTCTATTCTATCATAATAAAAATAAATTTAATTATTCGTTCAATGAATACACAAAAAAAATAACTTTTACATATCTATATATTAATTTAATATTTATTATTTATTATTTATATTCGATATAAAAAATATTTTAATATTATTGATCAATTTTTATCAAACAATAAAAATTTAATATATGAGATCATTTTTATATTTTACTAGGGTTATAAGAAGAATGGTAAGAATAAAAGCTAAGAAAGTTAAAAAGGGTACTATCAATAAAGCTGTTCTAATTTATTTTTCTTTTTTTCATCCAAATCACTAATGTTTCTCTGGGAGAGTAATAGTTTATGTATCAACCATTGAAATGTAAATAAATTTTTACTAGTATTTTGTTAGAGCAAAACATTTTTTTTTTCTCATAAAGAAAACCGTAGAAACCGTAAAAAGGCCAGATTGCACCGGTATTGACTGGTCCGGGATTGACCGATTTGTTGACCTCCAGTTTAGTCTAGCGTTAACGTATATAAGAGTCTGGTTGATTTGGTTTTGAAAATTTTACAAAACAATTGAATTGGATAAGGCAGGACCAAGAACACTTCTAATATAACCTTCAAGCAATTTTATTTATTTATAATTAAGTATAATGATATTGCTACAAATATTTTTGTTATTGCCATAATAAAAAAGTATTAGTGTCATTTTTGTTGATAAAGTTGTCATTAATAAAAAGTAACTGTGACATTAACAATTTTAGTTATGACAATTTTACCACCCATAATTAATTGTTAAACCTTAATTTTAGCTAATAAAATTAATAATAAATAATTTTATCATACAATTTTACTTCTTGTCTTGTAAGATTTTAGTTGGGTTGAGAAGAATAACAACTTGGTAGGGATGTGCATAACAAAAAAATATACATTTATTTCAATTATATATTTTTATTAATTTTATTTCATTTCAAGGTAATGGGTTGGGTCAATCTAATATTTTTTTTTTGTTATTTTAGTTATTTTGAATTTTGGTTTAAATTTAATTCGATTAATCAAATTATGTCATAAATTATCACCCTTATAAGTTAGACAGTTATTTTTTCAATTTGATTTTGATTTTTTTTTTGAAAAATTAAATTTTATGAAATTTCATAAATGTCTCTTAAAAAATTGTCATATGCAGCACACAAGATTGAATTTGGACCAATTTTGTAGTCAACAATCAAAATGGGATTAAAACGGCAAATAAATGAATGAAGTGTTATAATAGTCATTTTTTTGTTGTTGTAAACAGTACATTTTAGTTATTTTAGTTTTAAGTGATCTACCTTAAGTCAATTTCATTTTTAAAAGAAATAAATTGAGAAAAAATATCACATGATATCTCACATGCCATACTTGAAAAGGTCAAATTAGTAAATTTATTTGTAAAAAAATAAATTTTAGGATATATTTATAGCATCATTTTGACTAATTTTGGACAAATATTTATATTATAAACACGGTTTGATTTTTATATATAGATACACAGGTATACTTAAGAGTTTTAAATGAAAAATGTTTTTGTTAAGAATTACAATTTTTATGCACATTCAATAAATGATTTAATCCCTAAATTCACCGGTTATTATTTTCTTTTATTGGAAGTGCTTTATTTTATTTTACAATTTATAAGTCTTATAAGTCTCTTTATGTCTTTGTTAGCATTTCTGTGTGCAAAATACAAAGTCTGTTTATTTTACTTAGTATTTTTGTCCACCTCTATGTATGATACTTTACTTATAATCAGTATTGCACACACTCACATAGATCTTAACACTATTATATATTTGTTTGATACACATACCACAAGATAGTTGGGAGTATACTTATTACATGTTAAAATGAGTTTTTACTTGCATATATTTTCCTGAGTTGATAAATATTTATGGCTTTTTAATTTGTAAAAATTTGCCATAAAAAAACTTATTTCGAGTGGCTCGCTAAGGTGTTTTGGAAGTCTCCCTAAGGTGGTCAGAGAAGGGCCGGCTAAAGTCCTGAAAGCTGAAAAATCAGCTATAAATACCCCATCATCTTTCTTATTACGTACACCTTTACACCCATCTCTTATCCTATCTCTTTTCTTTTTCACATATATTTCTTATACTGCATATCTGGTGTTACATATTTTTATAACATGTGAAAAATATTTTTTGATATTTTTGAAAAATATTTTATTTTTCGTATTACTAATATGTTGAATGAGTTTCTATATTATTAATTAGAAAGTAATTCGTTCACTTAAAATTTAAATATTTTTAAAAGGTAATTCTAAAGTTGTAACACATAGAGTATTTTTCCGTGTTAAACTATATTGTGGTGGTGTATTTTATTAAACTCATTTATAAACGAAATTTTTAAAATAATAATACATCTAGTGTATTTTTGTATCTAGAGTTACAGTATCAATATATCAAGAGTGTTTCTGTATTGTTAATACGAAGTGTTTTATCCTAAAATCATACTTTGGGTAAATTACACATATTGTTATATATGTATATTGATTGCAGGTATTTGCATCATACTGCATGTTAGTGTGGCTCTAGAGGTAAGCCGAATTCAGTTAGGATCAAAGTAGTTGTAAAGAAAGCTGGTAATAGTAGCCTAGACAGTTAAGACAGGTGGTTCATGACTGATAGAAGTATTTGGAGACTTACCTTAACGAGTCTGTATTAACTGTTTATTACTTTTGGTGAATTTGGCTGCTAAGTCGTTGTCTCAAACAACTCGTGGATGTTACCATTTAAGATTGGAGCCTAAGTGAATTTATCACGTTGTATCGTTGCGTTTGCTTAATCTACTGCATGAGTTATTACAATCTAAGTATCCACGGTATATGTGACAACATATATAATATATACTAAGATTGAAATGCATTTACTGTTGTTACCTTATTGTCTCTTATCTATCTTATTTGTTTATTTTTATTTATTTTTCGCTTCTTCTATGAGAGGGACTAGTCCTTAGATCCTTATTACCTAGATTTAGTTATTCATCGAGTTAAGATTTTTTTAATAATTATTGATAAAATGAATAAAAATATTATATAATCTTTAAAAAAAAAAGTTGTTATATGTTCAAAAGCAAATTCATGTAAAACAAATTGTCAGATTAGAGATTGTAGTATTAAAAAGAACTATTTTAAAAGAGAATGAGAAAAAAAGAATCGAAGGATAATAGAGGAGTTGATTGATTTCTAACCTAATCCCCTTGTCATATGATTTTTTTTTTTTTGTTTTTCTAATTTATATTAAATAATATAAATTAAATTAAATTTACTCTTTTTTTTTTTTAAAGTGACTTAATAGACCACATAAAAAGAAAGTAATTAAAATGTTCCATCTACAAAAGAAAAATAACTATTAGAATACTTTATCCAAAATAAATTCACTTGTCCCATTTATACGTCACATTGAATATATCATTAATTAAGCATTTTTATTTATTGCATTATTATTTTTATTAATTTCCTACTCAAATTAGTAACATGAGATTATTTGGTTGGTGATATATATAATGAGATAGAAAAATTTGGTCCTTAAAGTGATACATTAGTTAAACAATGGAATTAGAGCACTCTAATTCAAATTATGGGACTAAGTACTCCTTTATTCAAACCTAAGCTAACTGACGGTGGGTGCTCTTCACTCATAAATAAAATAGAGAACTGTGTATTTTAGGGGGAAAATGAAAGAATAAGTATGAGAGAATAATTTGAAGAAACCAGGATAATGACCAAGAAAGTTAACTTTTGGCAGGCTTCACGAGTATTAGTTATTTCATTTGTCTAATTCGAAAAGGCATTAATAATTTAATTTGTGGAGGGGCCACTGTTTGAGTAGACGGTGGGAGATCCAGTAAATTAAGGAACAATAGAAGCCATGTTTTTCTCCCTAATTATGGGAGGGAAGCTAAGTTGAAATCCGAAAGTCCAAATGCTCGGAAAAACCTAAACTTACATACGGATATATGTGTAATGCGTAATTACATTTCTTTCATGTATTATTATAAGGAAGAAATATCTTAGAGGTCTTTTTGTTTCTAGGTAGCATTTAGTCCCCTAAATTATAAAATGTGTCTTTAAATTCTTTTGATTATGAAAAATGTGTTTTTAAGTTTCTCTATTTATATAAAAAATGTGAAAAGTAAAGACAAAGTTAATTTTTCATCCAATTTTCCATTAAATCTAATAGAGTAGCAAATGTGTCACATACATATTTATATTTTTCGATACATACATACATATATATATATATATATATATATATATATATATATATATATATATATACCTAAAAAAATAATATTTAATTAAAAAATTCTCAATTTTTTAAATTAAAAAAAAACTTAAATAAAATTTTCAATGTAATTTAAATATAATTTTCAATCAAATTTAAATAAAATTTTTATTGTCTAATACTTAAAGTCACAACTTAGATAATGAAAATTTTATTTAAGTTTGCTCGAATTCAATAAAATTTAAATATAATTTTATAGTTTAATATATAAAATCATAAATTAGACAATGAAAATTTTATTTAAGTTTAATCAAAATGATTTGTAAAAAATTAGAGTAATTTTTTAATTAAAAGTTATTTAATTTGATATATATTTATCGAAAAATATAAAAATTCATGTGACACAAGTACTATTCCGTTAGATTTAACGGAAAATTGGATGAAAAATTAATTTTTTCCTTATCTAATACATTTTTTACAAGTAAAGAGACTTTAAAATACTTTTTTCATAAGCAAATGGACTTAAAGATACCTTTTATAAGCTAGAGGATTAAATGACACTTGTTGCATAAATAAAAGGACCATTTTGACTTCACCCTATTATCTATTTGTTTTACTTGATTTTTAATGTCATATGTGGTATACTTGATGGTTTAGGAATAAAATTCAAGTTCTCTTATTTTAAGTCATAAGTTCGAACCACATTAAAATATTATTTGATCTAATTTTTTTTTTTAATCTAATCTAATCATATCCAATATTATATAATAAGTTATTAATGAAAGATGTTATTTAATATTTTATCGCTTTAAGAAATGTCAATCATTAAATTTGACAATTGAAAATAAAATGGTATAGTCGTATAGTTCTTTATCAACTATCAAAGCAAAGTAAATAAAAAACAAAAAGCTCTACCTAATCTCTGCCGTAGTTCATGCCTAACAAAAAAGTTTTATATTCAGCCGTGGCCCGCTAACAACGGAGGAGAAAAGTCCAAAATTCACATTTTTTTGGTAGAAAATTTTATATCCCACTTAGTTCTATACCCTTTGTTAATACCAATTGTTGATTTATTCCTATAACTTCTTTTTTATTTTTTATAAAAGCTTAAGATGAATATGTTTTACCGCGTGTCTATGCATCATTATTATCTGTTAAAATCTCTCCTTTTATGGCAGAAAGCAAAATCTCTCAGATCACTTATTTCAATATTTTACGTTCTTTTATCTTTTGGGTCATAAATACTTTATTTTTTAAGGAACTGCATGGAAAAATAAATAGAAAAATTATCAAAAATAGCACCCCCTAAAAATTATAATAACAAAACTAGCACCCTTGTGTTCAATTAAAATTGAACGTTTAATATTGAACGTTCAATATTCAATTTGAACGTAAAATATTGAACGTTCAATATTAAATAGGTCTAATTGTCGTCATTCAATTCTAATTGAACGGATAATATTGAACGTTCAATATTGAACGAGTCTAAATTATCGTCGTTCAATTTTAATTGAACACAGGGGTGCTAGTTTTGTTATTATAATTTTTAAGGGGTGTTAGTTTTGTTATTTTCCCAAATAAATAATAATAAAATTGCTGACATTAACTATTATTTAAGAGCAAAGCAAATGGTTCATTTTTACTTAAAATCTACCTAGTCAATTAATTGTCTAACTATGCTATATAAGCAAGCCTACAAAAGAAGAGCAAGACATGAGTTAGCCCAAGTCGTTAATTAGGTATAAGTTGAATAATTGACGAGGAATTAGTGGTTGTTTATGAAGTAAATATCGTGTATCCTCCAAACAAATGGGCGGATCCATGTGACTATTTTTTCTCTCACCTCCTTCCAAAAAATAAAATAAAATAAAATTAAAAAAAATAATAAAATTAGCACACCTTAAAACTTGTAATAACAAAACTAGCACCCCTGTGTTCAAACTTATATTTTCACAATAAAAAAAATGATTAATATGTCATTTTTCTTTAAACACCCATTCAATTAGAATTGAACGACGACAATTAAACTCGTTCAATATTGAACGTTCAATATTATTGGAGGTGCTAGTTTTGTTACTATAAATTTTAGAGGTGTTATTTTTGGTAAATTTCAAATAAAATTTAGACATAGTATTTTTAATAATGATAGAGTGATTGTATCAATTCTATACTTAATACATAAATTTTATATTTATTTTTGTAACAGTTACATCCTATTCTTATTGAAATTAAAAATGACCGCATAAAAATAAATAACTATTTTTTAAGTTTTTATATTTTTTTTCATTTTTATTCAAGTTTTCTTCGAATTTTATTTTATTATTGATATAAGTTTTTATTTAAGTTTTTGTTATTCATATAATTATTATTTTGAATGTTTTAGGAACCAAAAAACAAATAATACTATTTGTTTTCGTTTATATGATATTTCTCTTACGTTCAAATCTTAAATTTGCATCTAATTAACAAATACTAACAACAATAAATAATTTATTGTAATAGAAAACAATAATAATCATATAGTTTTTCACTGCCAATGAAATTGATAACATTAATTTGTCCGGCATTGATAGCGGAGCAGACAATTACATTAGATTGACCCCATCAGGTAATCAGCTTCGTCCGTCCATCATTTTCATTGGAGCGGATCCTTTACAACACGCCTCTTATTGTGGTTCATGCCCTTGACCGTCAAGCCCACTAAACTCTGAACAACTAGTCTTCGCATTAATTTTTTTTCTTCTTCTTTCGCAATAATTTGACACTAGACATACCCTTTCAAGTCATTAAACCAATGCTCAATACTCTATAAATACAACCCTGCGACCCCCATTATTGTTCACAACACATTCCTCACTAAACCCAACTTCTCAAAACTCCCTTCTCAATTAGCTTCTCTGCTTATTACCATGGCTTCAAAAGTCTACATGAAGTCATTGGCACTCGTGGTTTTTGCACTTTTCCTTTGTTTCCAAAGCACATTTGGTAAGTTTTTTTCATAAACAATAAATGCAATTTTTTCGTACGGTTTACATGTTATTGCCCTCAAATTATTAACTTTTTGCATTTGACTGAAAAATTGAAAATTTTGACTATTTAAAGATTGTACACGTAATGTATATTAGAAGTTGTTGGTTACCAATTCTACTAAAAGTCAATTATACTTTTATACATTTATTACTCCCTACAAGTGTTAGCTCTATGTATTATTCAAGTTAAATACTTGCAAATTAACAATTGAGATTGCTAGGCCTGAATTATAGGACCTTTAGTTTTGATACCATATTAAATGAGCTGAGTCTCCTCTTCGAACTAACTTTTAAGAGTGAGATTCAGCCCATTTAACAATGTACAGCTTGTATACAGGTGACTTTCTTAAAAAGAAACTATCAAACAACTCGGGCACTCAAAATCACATCATTTTAATGCCCACTTAAAAGATATATTACTGCACCATAAAACAATTAACAAATTATACATTAATTATGTGGCTAATTTTGGAAGTTTAATCGTGTACCTAAATATTTTATTTTATTTGTAGTAATAACTATTTAATTTAGGAAACAAATGGATGATTGACATTGGTTTTATTGCTTAAGCAGGGGAAGTAACATGCGAGCAATTGGACCAAAATAGATGTGCATTTGCAGTGTCATCAACAGGCAAGAGATGTGTGTTAGAAAAGCGCATAAAGAGAAGTGGAGAAGAAGGCTATACATGTAGGGCATCAGATATTGAAGCGGAGAAGCTAAAGGACTGGATTGAAACTGACCATTGCATTAATGCTTGTGGTGTCGACCGTAACACTCTTGGCATATCCTCCGATTCTCTTATGGAATCCCGCTTCACTCAAAAGCTGTGCTCATCACCCTGTCATCACAGTTGCCCCAACATTGTCGATCTTTACTTCAATTTGGCTGCTGGTGAAGGTGTGTTTCTTCCCAAATTATGTGAAGCCCAAAAACATAATGTCTTGAGACGTGGAATGTCTGAGTTTCGTAGCTCTGGTAATTTCGAAGTTGCACCTGGACCACTCCACCCTGTCAAATATTACTCTGTAGCTGCGCCCATTGAAAGCCCAACACCAGCACCTTATTGATAGGCCATCATTTAGCAAACAAATATTTATATAATAGATAAGATCAAGACGAGGAAGTTAAAAAAGTTAATGCACCAATATACCTTTAATTGAGAATGTAAGTTAAATTAGGTTGCCGGACTTGGGTTGTGTTTGTTTGTTTTATCAGGCCATGTGTTGTTGAAAACAATAAGGTGCGACAGGCTTTTAGAGCTATTTATTTAAATGGAATGAAATTAAGATATAATACTACCTTTTAATTTCTAGTTTCATAATACGGAATATTATCTTTTATGTATGTGAGTTTTAACATATCTTCAATAATGCCCTTAATTTTTTTAAAAATGTCTCTAATACCCTTGAGTCAAGAGTTATTTTGCCAAACATCCCTTAGCTTATAGAAATTTGATTCGCCCCCTCCTTTCCCAACCCCCATTTTTTAAAAATTTTTTTTATTCAATTAGTGGATTGAACGAAGTTAACTGAAATGAAAACCATTCTCTAATACCATCTTTGTTTTTAATCACACATCATAAACAGACAAGATATCATAAAAATTATTACTCAAATTATGACTCCTATTTAATAAATTAATAAACCTACTTCCTACTAATATATAACATAGTAAACTAATATTTATACTTTATATCAAGAATGCTCTTGATAACTAACGGCGTTAACTTTTCCATCCATTATATCTTTAATTTTTCTAAAACAATTTCTGAAGTTGTTTTAAATTTTTTTGAGAATTTTGTTTAAGTTGAATAATCTTTATTTTATTTATTATTTAATTTCTTATCTAGGCTCTAATACCAAATTATAAGGAAGGATTGAAAATTTTTAAAGTTTCAGTTAACTTTTATCTTCATACATGTACTTTAAATAAGTAAAACCTAAAAATTAGGTTATCAAATTCTACTTCATTTAATATAACATATTTTTACATAAAATAATTTCTTAAAATTCTTTCTACTGGAGGGTCTATCAAGTATAAAATACTATAAATATAATTAATATAAAAGTTTAAAAGAGTATCAAATCTTTTAAAATTTTCTAAACAAGTTTTATAGCATTCATTATCAAAATATTGCTCTAAGTTTTCTATAAATTTTATTTCAAAAAATTATATATTGGTCATGATTTTGTTCTATTTCTTTATGAATTTGTAAATGAGCTTTAAGCAAATATTCGAACATTCAAGATTTTTGATTAGCTTAAGGTTATAACTATCATACATGAATTAATGGGTCCACCACAGTCTTTTCTTTTTCTGTTCGTCTTCTTTTGATATACCTATTATACCTACGTTTGTTTCAATCCTCAATAGCTACTTAGTTATGGAGAAGTCTTTGCATCCGTATATAATATAGTGTTCCAAATTTAGACTTACAAAGAGATAAGAAAAGAGTGATTTAACTCTATTTTATTCATAATATGATAATTATTACAATCTAATGCCAACTGAGAACCTTAAAAGAATTCTTAGCTGCTTATTTCTTGAAAATACATGATTTTTAAATAGTACATAGAACAAGAATAAGTTTTTTAGCTTCTCTTCCTAAGGTGTGTATAGAGGCGTGTTCAGAATGGAGATAAAAGTACTCTTTACAACATAAGGAATCTCTTTTACAAAATAATTAACTTGCTTTTACTGTTCCTTGACATGTGCTGCTAGTTAAAGATGTGAGTTTTACATCTTTATTTTTCATTTTTTTTTCCTGTCGATGGTCCTTTTGTAACTTTTTTTGTCATTTACTGTCGACAGTCTTGATGATGTAGCTGATGACGTTTCTTCATCTTCCCAATTTTTTATGCGAAAAATGTATTTATGGTCTTGAGTTACCTTCCTAGCATAAAAGCAAAAAATCTTCTTTATTTATTGAGAAACTTCTAATTTGTTGCTGTTGAAATTTTCTTTGAATTTGGTAAATTTTTCCATCTTCTTTAGTGAGACCTATATTGCTATGAAAATTAATAATGACTTTGCTAGTTGAATAATTTACTTTGATTTTAGTAGAATTATCAATTTTTTTTAATTTCATAGTAAATTTGTCCTAGTATTTGCTCTCTTGATATAAAGAGTTTTTTTTTATTGAATTCATCTTCTAATAATGCCCTTGACTTGGGAACTTTTCTATTGGCATTGACAATGCCTAACTTGATAAAATGATAAGGACTAATACAACCTTCATCATAAAACAATCCATTAATGAACTAAAAAATTTAAGATAAATAGGTTTATCTCCTACTTTAACCTTTTTCTTAAAAAAATTTACGACTTTCATGAAATTTTAGGAAAATAATTTTATCACTTAAATTAATCCCTAGGTAAAGATTTTTAATTAAACATGCATGATATGCTATGTATACAAAGATTGGGTCTGTTTTTTCGAGAATATTGAATTTGCTTCCAGCTGGATAGTCCTTTTATGTTGTATAGAATTTCATATCTTCTATGTGTTCTTGAGTGTTTTTTTTGGCTAAGTTGTAAAAGCTCAATCATTGTGTTTTACTGAGATTTCTGTACTGATCTTTTTCTTCTTCAATTTTTGATATATTTTTGGAGGATGTTTCTCTAAATAAGATTGGTGGTCTTACTACTTTTCCTAAAGTTCTTAATCTGTTGGTTGATGCTGGTTGTTGTTGTAGTGCTATAGAATTATTTTTTTTACAATATCCTCTGGATTTATTAACTTTGGTATTTTGTAATTGGCATAGCTTCTTTCAGTTTCTATTCTGTTGGTAAATGCTCTATGAGTTACTCCATTAAACCCAATAATAGCTTTACTTGCATCTGCTCAATTATTGTAAATTTTAGGTTTTGGACATTTGTAAACTACATAAATCTTCTTTTTTTCTTCTTTTTTAGCTTCATCAGCCCAGCTAAGCTTTCCTTTTCCTTTGTTAGAAGATTTTCCTTCGTTTGAACTGTTAGGTTCTTCTATTTTGATCTAAAGCTTCCTCGAAAGTTTTTCCAGAATTTTGAGATTCTCAGAGTTGTTTTGAAAGATTAAGTTTTTCCTTTATATTATCTGTCTTCATAAGAGATTTCTCAAGATATAAAAGTTCAAGTTGTTCTTGAAGGATTTTTATTTTCTTCTCTTTTATCTTGATCTTTATATCAATCTACTTCATTACTATAATCATAAAAATAGTTAATGGTGCTAATTTTCTAGTTAATGCATCTACTAAACTATTTTAAGTTCTTAGAAAATGTTTTACGTCAAAGTTATAATAATTGAATCATTATTACCATCTGATAAGCCTTCATTGCTTATAGTCTCCTACAATATTAATTCTTGAAAAATGTCCAAAATTTTTATTGTCAGTTCTAACAATAAATTTTGAACTTATGACATTTATTACAAATTTTTTATAGCCTTTTTTATAGCTAGATATTCCTTTTCATTACTGTGATAATCTAATTCAGGGATTTGAAAAGATCTTGAAGTAAATCTATAAAGATATTCATCTTTATTATCAACTCTTGCCTATAGTATTGTTCCCCAATATTCATGCAAAGCATTTGTTTCTATTATCATTTTATCTTCTGGTCCTAAATGATATAAGGCTGATAAATCTTTTACCTGTGCTTTTACCTTTTAGTGTCTTGGTCAGTCCATTGCTAAACATAATTTTTTTTAAGTTTCATTTGTAATGGTTTTCTTATGTTTGCTAACTTATATAAGCTTCTGCATATATTAAACATCCTAAAAATCTTTGTAATTGATTTTTATTTTTAATTGTACTGAAAAAAATTTGTATATTGTTTAAAATATGAGGTTATGTGATGTTTTCCATCTTCAATTTATAATCCTAAATATTTTATTTTTTGTTGAGTCATTGCTGCTTTCTTTTCAAATAGTACTATCCTTGATTTTCTACATTCTTGTATAATATTGACAATGTCTAAATCATGCCTTTGGAAATTATCATTGAATACCAGTATATCATCTATATAAACATAAAAAAAATTATGAAATTTTTTAAATACATTATCCATATATCTTTGAAAAATTCTTAGTGCTTGTTTTAAACCAAATGGAACAACTGTCCCTTGAAATTTCCCCTGTGGACAACTAAAAGCTATTAATTTTTTATATTCTTCATCAAGTCTTATTTGTCAAAATTTACTTTTACAGTCGAAACTTGAAAAATACTTTTTTCCTTTAATGAGTGATAATAATTTTCCTTTCTTTGGAATAAAATAACCATCATTGAAGGTTTTTTTGTTTAAAGTTTTGAAATTTATGACAATTTTTTTCTTTCTTCTACATTTTTTAGCTTATTTTTCTACTAAAAAGCTAGACTTGAATGTGATGAATTACTGAAAATGATTCCCTTTAATTCCGAAAGTTCTTGAATTTATTTTTTAAATTCTTCCAAATCTTCTGAAATATAAATCATTGATTTTACTCTTATGAATTTTAAAGGATATTTTAATTTTATGGTTTCCATTTTATTTGACTTATTAATATTTGAATTTAAAGGATTTTCTGAACATATTTTTTTTAACAATATTCTTGCTTCTGTTAAGGCTTTATCTTCTTGAATTTTATTTAGGAAAGGGTTTTGGTCAACCTCTATAGCTAAAGAAATATTTTATAAATATGATTTGTGTTGCTCTATACTCTTAACAAGTTTTCGCTTTTTATGTTGTGACACAAAAGTGGGTCATAAAATAGATAAAATTTTTCAAATTTTTGATACATATATAGTTTCACTTGCTAGGGTTGTTAAGCTTATTTTGTCTAAATATTGGATAAAAGGTTAATACAGATTTAAAAAATTATTTCCTAACAAAATTTAACTCTAGTTTCTTGTTGATATATTGTAGGAATATGAAATATTTTTCATCCTATTAATATAACTGTATATTTTAATACTTTATTAAGATTTATTGTAGTATTATTTGCTATTCTTACAACTAATTTTCTTGGTGATTGTTTCCAAAATTCTTCTGAAAATACATATTTACTAGCTACACAAATACTTGCACCTGTGTCAATATATGCATATAAATGATAATTATTACAACTAATTCTTTTAGTGATTGTTTTCAAAATTCTTCTAAAAATACATATCTACTACATAAATACTTGCACCTGTATTACTATATGCATGTAAATGATAATTATTACATCATTTAAATTTTAATTCTATTTTTATATATGTACTGTTTGGGTTTGTTATAGTCAATAACTCGTCCTATAATCAGAATCAGATGTTTCTAATTCCATTTTAAAAGTTTCTTCTAAAATTTTTGCCTTTTGTGAAAATTTTCTTTTAAATTCCTTTTTATGTTGAAGTTTATTAGAACATTCATTTGCATAATGTCTTTCCTCATTATATATCCAACATTTACATTTTTTTCTTTCCTAATAGACAATAATTTTTTTTTTCTAGTATATTAAATTTTCTTCTTATAAAATACCTTTGTTTATAAGGTTATCTGTTATATCTTCTTTTATATTTTTGAAATTTTTTTTTTCTAAATTTATACATTCTGAATTTTTTATACTTTTTATATTTCTAATATTTATTATAAGGTTTTATATTGCATCTATATTTTTTAGCATTCTAAATCTTTTGTATAATAACAAATTCTATCATTTCTTTCGACTTGTTTATATTCTTTCTTTTCTTGACATTTTAGAATTATCAAATTCTTAAGGTTCCTTATTCTTCCTCCTAATATATCAAGTATATTTTCTCTATTATTATTTCATCCTTCTGTCATTATTTTATGTAATATTTCATGTAATTTTTGGAAAAATATTTTTTAAAGATTTTTTGCATAGAAGGTAGTAATATGTGATAATACATTTCATATTCACATAAAAAAGAATCTATGTAACACATAATATATATTTTCATATTAGCTAAATGCCATTTGGCTTCATTTATTTCATTTTCACTAGATTCTATAATGCATCTACCTTTATATTTTTCAATGAATTCTTTATATATTTCATTTACTACAATTTTTAAGTATTCTTTATTTGTAGATACATTTCCTTTCATTAATAAGTATTTTTGTTATGTTAGATTTGCAAACCAAATTTTTACATTTCTATCATTTTTTGAGCTACTAATACTCTACAAGTAGAACGGTTTGTTTGTGTAGTATAGAAGTCTGTATAATTACACTCATTCCTATATCTTTGTTTTCAAGATTCATGAATTATTCTTCTAATTCTTTATATATTCTACTATATTGAGATTATGTCTTTTTCTTTATCCTTAGATCTTTTTTCATCTGTTGTTTTATCATTTTTAGTTATTAATGCATCAGATTTCTTAGGAGTTTTTCTTTTAATCCCCTTAATGAGTCAAATTTTAATCCATTAGTTCTTGGTATATCAATAATGTCTTTTCTTAATTATATTATTTATTTATGTATATCTAATTATTTTTTAGTCCAATTATGTTCTCTTATTTCTTCAAGAATTTCTTTTTGTATATCATTTATACTCTATAAGTATTTGGTATTTGATTCATATGTTACATCTACTTCTTCAACTTAAAGAATTAAAGCTTTTATGATAGTTTTTATACTTTCATTTATATTTCCATTTCCTTATAATTTTATTTATTGTAATTTTGATTTTAACTTGCTCTAATTTTCTATTATTTCATGTATTAATAAATTCTTAATTTCTTTAATCTCTTATTTTAATTATTTTATTTCTTCTTGTTCTTTGTAACGCCCCAATATTTTACATACAAATAAGGGCATTATCTAAACATTTTAGAGATTGAAAACCTTGATACAATTAATTGTGGCTTTATTAAAAGAAAAAAAATTGAAAAATTGTATAGACATTAAATGGAAAAAGATTTTATAGCTAAAAACCTTATAAAGAAAAACTTGCCAAAAAGTTTAGCACTTATTAAAGTTTGCAATTTATTAGCCAAGAAAAAGGGAACTTAATCTTAAGGAACCAATAACAATCCTCAAACATTGCCAAATTCTCATCATGGTGTTCCTGAAAACGTGAAAGGAAGCTTGGGGTGAGTGAAATCACTCAGTAAGCAAACTTACCTTACTTGAAACATTAAGCAACCACATGTAATAAACAATTTATTCAAGACAAACAACATGTCAATGCTTGTGTTTTCAATATGAATGTCGATGTAATGCATGGTCTCTACTTAAACAATGATCTTTGAAAACGATATTTCAAATAATGTCGTGACTCGTATCCAAAACATACAAAAACTTATCTTTCTTAATAGGTCGCTTCTCATAGCAAAACGTTCAAAAATGATCTTTCTCAATATGTCACGACTCATAACAAAACTGTTCAAAACTATATTTTATAGAATCCCATGAACTCTATCGCATGAATGGTGGAGCCAATACAAAATGTCACCCGTCGGCAACCAAAACAATAAATCACCCGTCGGTGACCAAACAATAAATCACCCGTCGGTGATTAGCACGCGTGAAGGGTAAGTGCAAGTGAGTCATAAAATCGTAGGGTCAAAGCTGGAATTTCATAACAAATGCTCACATGCAAAAATACGTCCAAACCATATGGTAAGGAACCAAATATCCTCGGGTACCCAAGGACACCTCCCCCACACGGCTCAAAACAATTACAATATGCTCCCAATTAGAGTCCAATCATAACGATGGTCAAAAGCATTCTATCAAACCATTTTCAAAAATCTGTTTGATTTTTAAAGTCGAAAGTTATAATTCAAAACATGAGTTTTTAACATTAAAAATTTTGAATGTCATGCATATGAACATGCTTATGCCAATACTACATAACCAATAATCAATTATGCAAACACAAAGCACATATACATACGAAAATGAGATCACGATATCTATTTAGCCATAACGGTTACAAACAAAACATATATGTAAAAAAAAAACCATGAAAATATTCATACACAAACAAAGCAAACAATACTTAATATTACAAGTAGGGTTAGTCTACTTACCTGATACGAGCAACCAATACTGCTAAAATTGCCGACTAATTCAACTGAGTTTAGCCTAAACAAATTATAATTGTATAATTATTAGATACTCATAATATATTAGGTATCCTCCTTTATATATATATATATATTTTAATACTTAGGTCTAACTCTTGTTTTTCCAAAAGTTTCATATTTTTATTCACAAAATTATTAGTTGTTTCCACTGTCAGCAGAAACTAAATAATTAATTTCAAACTTAATTGGTGTCATAAGATTACCAAATTTTTCAGAGTTTTTTATAGAGGTATAGTAAAATTTTCAATAAATTTTTTAGGTAAAACCGAATGCTAAGCAATTTCAAAAGTGATTTTTATTCGATAACTTTTAAAACTGCCAGTATAAAAAAATCAGCAATACTACTGGACTTAAACAATTTTAGAAAAATATTGGAAAATCATATCGAATTGAAATTTTAACCGTAGTTTTATAACTTAAATATTATTATATAAAAAAATTTACAAATACTTTGGAATCTGTTTTCATAGGTAAAACGGGTTTTGAATCTAATTCAATAAATCTGCTGTAAAATATTTGAGCAACAAACATATATAAATCAAAAATTCATAACATATATATATCTGATCTAAAAATCATAAAATTTTATCAAATAATAAATAAGACCCATATAACGTATTATAAAAAATTTCACAAATGTTTAACATTTATAACACCATAAATTAATTCCAAACTTTTTGTTTTAATCTGTCAGGTTTCCTGTTTCCAGCATAAAATTTTGACTTCAAAAAATTATATTAAATTAAATACATAGAATTTTATAGAGGTTCCAAAGACAAAATTTTTCTTATTATGTATAGTTATAAAGACAAAAATTTTATCTTCAAATTGAAATCAAAACCCATATAAAACAACCCTAAAATTCGAGTAGTTCAAAAACTGACAGATTCAAAACACAAACTTCACAAATTCATAACAAATTCAATATAAATGATATTTTGACAAATAAATATTCGTTGAATTCTTCAAGAAGTCTAGTTTAATATAAAAATAGTTTAAGATTTTATTGAATAGTATAAGGTTTTGAAACTAATTTATTTTCAAGATTCTGCAGAAAATTTGCAAACAATTACTTTATAAAATTTCTTAGAAAAATCACTAAACATTAACCATAAACCCTTAAATCATAACTGATAAAGTGATGGAGGAAAATTAACAAACGTACCTAGTTTAATTCATGAACTTCTATTCTCTTATGACTATTGTTGTGAAAGACATATATGAGAAGAATAGACGTAGAGTTTTTTGTTTCTCCTTTGGTCTAATAAAGGATTTATATATTTTGTTCTAATAAAGAGTTTATATGTGAGTAGAAACCTATTCTTATTAGGATATTCTAATTATTATTGTCATATTCTTTGAATTAAATAAGAGTCCAATATACCTTAGATAACAAATTCAAACCTACTATCTGCTTTATCTTTAAAGAGTTTATTCATACTTATAATTCTATTTTAAAATTATAACTTACTCTCAAATAACTCTTTATTATTTAATAATTAATGTTATTTGAAAATTTGGGATATTACATTCTTCCTATTCAGGTTTACTAATATTTGCATTATCTTCAATAAATTTTATTATATAAATAATAATTTTTTTACCTGGTATAAGAGATTTTTTTTTAATATATAATTTTCATTCTTCTAGAATTTCAAAGTTTGTCATTATTTTCGATTTTATTATTTCTTATATTTTTTGGAAAGTTGTTTCTATTTCTATAAATTCATTTTGTCTATAAATTAAGCTGTTATGACTATTAGTTAATAAATAACCTACTATGTAATGTATTGAAAATGAGTGGTTTTCTTCTTTCATTAAATTTTCTCTTTAAAATTCATATGACAAACTTAATACTTGGTTTAAATTTTTGTCATTTATATTAACAAGGAATTTAGAGTATATTGTAAATTTAATTTTTGATATCCTAAATTTTCATGGATCATTCCTAATCAAACATCTTTTCTGTTTGTTAATATATTATCTAATAATGCTAATTCTATGGGTGTATCAATCATTTCTCTAAAATGTGTTGTAATTAAAATTTATATTCTTCCAAAATGAATATATCTAATTTTATTTTTATCTTTTTATGAAATTTTTGATAATTTATCTATAATTATTTCTTTATCAATTAATGGTATGTTAAATCTTTCTTTTGCATCTGTTATGGTAATACTCATTTCTTTGTTACTTATTCCATAATAAACTATGTCTTTTCTAGGGAACATTTTTCTTATTTTTAAAAAAGATGATTCTTTAAATCCATCACATTCTTTAAAGTTTAACTTTAATTTTTGAATTTCTTCAAATCTTTTTTTACTAAATATCATTTAATGTAAAAAAATTCTTAAATATCTTATGTTTCTATTTTTATTATGTCTTGATTTTTTATTATTTCTACCATTTTACTATTAAATTTCGTTATCTTTAACTTCCGTTAAGTTTGGAGGATATTTGTGATATTTTTAAAACCTTAAAAATATTTGTAAATTTATATCAACCATTGGGAATATTATTGATATATATCCTTCATAATACACTTGCTTTTAGTTTTGTTAAGATGGAGTTGTACTTACTAGCAACGAAAAAGAGGCAAAATATGAGAATTATGTATATTGAATTGACATTTGTATTTATATTCTATATTGTCAATTTATTTGGCTATTATAATTTTTTATGTGGTTAGATACCCTCTTCCTTTGAGCTAACTTTTGGGAGTAAGATCCAGCCCTACTATATGTAGTTGGATACCCTCTTCCTTTGAGCTAGCTTTGGGGAGTAAGACCCAACCCTATATATGATTGAACACCCCTCCTCCTTTCAACTATCTTTTGGAAGTGAGACCCAGACCATTTAACATAGTATTAGAGCGAGGTTGTTAATTTATAGGAAATGTAAGAATTAGACTCAGGCCCACGTTACACGTGGCGGTAGATATGTAATTGATATTTACATTTATATCCTATATTTTTAATTTATTTGACTATTATAATATTTATATATGATTTTACACCCTCTCCTTTGAGCGGTTAAAGTGGTCTTTGTTCTTATTAGTTGGGATACTTTGTTAATATTTCAATTGAAGCAATTAAGCACCAACAACTCAATTTCGCAAATAAATTAATACCTGTTCTTGATTTCTTTCAATTTGAACCGTAACTTTCAATTTCATAATAATTAAGACTTAAGAATATAACGGTTAAAGGCATAATAGTGATGCATTCACCACCTCTCATTTTCTTCTCATTTTAACTTTTATATTTAAATTTTATCTGAAATTTTATACTCTTTTCGCACAAGTTTTAAAAGCACAAAGTCGGTACCTAAGTCGTCGGAAAAGATCGGAGATTGTCGAACTTAGAAGAAGAATGAAAAGGTATGTCGATGTCGTTGGTGTCAATGGGGAGTGGCCATTCATCGCTGGAGAGAGAGAGAGATGGGAGAAATAAAGGAAGAAGAAGAGATGATATGTAAATATCTGAAAAAATTACTAAAGTTATAATCGTAAGAATATTGGCAAAAAGGCTACCAGATAGTGATTTTAATGAAATAGCAATACTATTAACATCCACCACCTATCACTAAATTCATACTCCCAAATTATGTAACCCTTACATAACAATAAAAATCTGTAATACCTTACAAAATAGAAAAATTTGTAACACCTTACAAAAGTAACAAAAATCTGTAAAAGCTTACAAATAAGATAAAAATATACATAACTTAAAAATGTCAAAAATAATAGAAAATCAAGAAATAATGGATGTAAAAACACAAGACATTTCTGAATATTTTTCACAATAAATAATATTCAGTAAAAAGAAATTTGAAGAAATTCAAAAATTAAAACTAAATCTTAAAGAAAAAGATGAATTTTGGGAAGAATCATTCTCTAAAATAAGAAAATTATTTCAAAGAAAATATATAATATATTATGATATTAGTAATAAAGAAATGAGTGTTACTATAGCAGATGTGAAAGGAAGGTTTAATATACCATTAATTGATAAAGAAACTATTATGGAAAAATTATCGAAATTTTTTGAAAAAGATAGAGAAAAAATTAGATATATCCATTTAAGAGGAATACAAATTTTGATAAAAATACACATTAGAGAATGAATAGATACACCAATTAAGTTAGTATTATTAGATAACAGAATAACAAACAGAAAAGATGCTCTGTTAGGAATAATTAATGAAAACTTTGGATATCAAAAATTAAAATTTACAACATATCCTAGATTTGTTGTCAATTTTCCTGATAAAAATCTAAACCAAGTGCTAAGCTTAGCTTATGACTTTGAAGGAGGAAATCTAATGAAAGATGGAAACCACTCATTTTCAATACATTACCTAGTAGGATATTCATTAACAAACAGTCATAATAGTTCAATATATGGACAAAATGAATTCATAGAAATAAATAAAACTTTCAAAGAAATATGACAAGTAATAAAGAAACCAAAAATATTATCAGAATATGAAGTACCTGATGAATGAAATCTAAATATTAAAAAAAAAGCTATGATATCATTAAAAAGAGATAATATACAAAGAATTAGATTTATAAATACTCAGGCAAAAGTCAGTAAAAGAAATAGAGAAATAGAAGAATTAAAAGAGGAAATTGAAGAAGTAAAAGAACTAGTCTGCACAATGAAGTAATTATGAAAGATAACTTACTAGAAATACAATTAGAAGAAAGTAGTAGTTTAATAAGTGTAAGTAAAAATTAAATATCTATAATGAAAGCCTTAATTTTTATAATAGAAAAAATAGACACTATAGATGAAAATATACAATAATTAAAAGAAATACAGTTAGATATGTATAAAAAAATTATAGAATTAAGAAATGATGTTAATAACATACCAAGAGAAAATAGATTAAAATTCTATACATTAAAATGATTAAAAAAAAGAACCTCCTAGGAGATCTGATGCATTAATACCCAAAAACGATAAAAGAAAAAATGAAAAATCTAAAGAAATAATAACAATTTAATGAATTTAATGGAATATAGAAAAAATTTAGAACAACAATTCATGAATCCTGAGAATAAAGATATAGAAAAATTAATTAGTTTGTTAACCCTAACAAATGAAGAATTAGAAAAATATTATGAAGAAAAACTTTGCACAAATAAAGATGAAGATGATATGACAATAATAAGTGAAAGAGAATCTGAACAAGAAAATATAACCCAAAGAATTCATATGGAACCCGTATTAATACCTAGAACAAACCCAGAAAGAGGAGAAACGTCTGACCTACATAGGGAAGATAGATATAGACCAGAAGAACTTGAACTAACATATAGAAGAAGATAACCACTTAAAATGGAAGAAGGATTACTTTGGGGTACTAGAGGAAGTATTCCACCAGAATTTAGACCACATGAAAATTATAAAATTGATATTCTAGACTTAGATTGCATAAGTGATAGGAAAAAAAGCCTTAGATGAATGGGCTAATGAAATTAGTGTAATTATACAAATTTCTACGACCACAAATACAAACCTTTTAGTTTGTAAAGTTTTAGTAGCTCATAAAATGACAGAAAATGTAAAAGTCTGATTTTCAAATTTAACTAAACAACAACATTTAAGAATGCAAGGAAATGCTACAACAGGAAGAGATTACTTAGATACTGTAGTAAATGAAATATACAAAGAATTTATTGGAGAAGATAAAGGAAGAAATATTACAGAATCTAGTAAAAATGAAATAAATGAAGTCAAATGGCACTTAACAAATATGAAAATATGTGATATGTGTTATATAGATTCCTTTATATGTGAATATGAAATGTATTATCATAAATTACAACCTTCTATACAAGAATCTTATAAGGAAATGTTTTTCCAAAAGCTACCTAGAACATTACATAAAACTATGACAGAAGAATGAAATGTAAAAAATAGACAAACTATACTTGACACTTTAGGAGCAAAAATAAGAAGTCTTAAGAGTTGGATAATAATAAAATGTTAAGAAAGAAAAGAATTCAAACAAATAAAAGGAAATGATAGAATCTGTTGTGATTCAAGAGATTTCAAAACACCAGAAAAATATGATTGTAATACAAGACCTTATAATAAGCATAAGAAGTATAAGAAATTTAAAAAATTTTAAAAATTCAAAAGATATAAATTTAGAAAATAAAATTTTCAAAAGTATAGAAGAAGATATAATAGAGAACCTTATAAAAAGAGATATTTTAGAAGGAAAAGATATAATACACCTTAAAAGAAAAATTATTGTCTATTAGAAAAAAAGAAATGTAGATGTTAGATATATAATGAGGAAGGACATTATGCAAATGAATGCCTTAATTGACTCCAATATAAAAAAGAATTTAAAAAGGAATTTCCACAGAAATCAAAAATTTTAGAAGAAGCCTTTAAAATGGAACTAAAATCAATAGAAGAATTTGATATAGATAATACGTGTAGTATTTATCTATTAGAAGAAACTGAATAGGAAATAACAAATTCAGAAACATCTGATTATGATTCTGATTATGATTATAATTCAGAATAATAGATGAAATATTAAGCATAACAAATCCAAATAGTACATATATAAAAATAAGATTAAAATTTAAAAAATATAAAAATTATCATTTACATGCATATATTAACACAGGTGCAAGTATGTGTGTAGCTAGTAAATATGTATTTTCAGAAGAACTTTGGAAACAACCACCAAAAGAATTAGTAGTAAGAATTGTAAATAATACTACAATATATCTAAATAAAATACTAAAAGATACAAATGTATCAATAGGAGGAGAAATTTTTCATATACCTACAATTTACCAACAAGAAATTAGAGTTGATATTTTATTAGGAAATAACTTTCTAAACTTATATCAACCATTTATCCAATACTTAGATAAAATAAGTATAACAACCTTAGATGGAGAAATAATTTATGTATCAAAAATTAGGAAAGCATTAACTGTTTCATCACTAACTTTTATGTCACAATATAAAAAGCAAAAACGTGGTGAGGATATAAAAAAATAAAACCATATTTAAAAAATATTTTTTTAGACATAGAGGTTGACCAAAACCCCTTTCTAAATGAAATACAAGAAGATAAAACATTAACAAGAATAAGAAGATTATTAAAAACAGTATGCTCAGAAAATCCTTTAGATCCAAATATCAATAGGTCTAATGAAATAGCAAAAATAGAATTAAAAGACCCTTTAAAAGTTATAAGAGTAAAACCAATTATTTACACCCTAGAAGACCGAAAAGAATTTGAAAAATAAATACAAGAGCTTTTGGAGTTAAAAGTAATTATTTCTAATAATTCACTACATTCTAGTCTAGCATCTTAGTAAAAAAAAAAAACTGAGAAAAAAAGAGAATGGTAATAAATTTTAAATCGTTAAATAAATAAACTATTAATGATGGTTATTTTATACAAAAGAAAGAAGAATTACTATTATTTATTAAAGGAAAGAAATATTTTTCAAGTTTTGATTGCAAAAGAAGATTTTGGCAAATATGACTTGATAATGAATCACAAAAATTAACAGTATTTAGCCACCCTCAAGGACAATTCCAATGGACAGTTGTTCCATCTGGACTTAAGTAAGCACCAGGTATTTTTCAAAGATACATGGATAATATTTTCAAAAAATATCACAATTTTTGTTGTGTTTATATAGATGATATTTTAATATTCAGTAATGAATTTCCAAAGCATTATTTTGACATTATTAATGTTTGACAAAATGTAGAAAATCTGAAATAGTATTATCAAAAAAGAAAGTAGGCATTGCTCAACAAAAAATAAAATATTTCGGGTTAGAAATAGAAGATGGAAAACATCATCTACAACCCCATATTTTGAATAACATACAAAATTTTCCTAATATAATCAAAGATAAAAATCAATTATAAAGATTTTTAGGATGTTTAACATATGCAGAAGCATATATAAAGAAATTAACAGAAATGAGAAAACCATTACAAACAAAACTTAAGAAAGATTATGTCTAGCAATGGACGGATTAGGACACTAAATATATGGATAAAGTAAAAGCACAATTAAAAGATTTACCAACTTTGTATAATCCAGGACCGAATGATAAAATGATAATAGAAACAGATGTTTCATATGAATATTGGAGAGCAGTATTAATAGCAAAAGTTGATGACAAAGATGAATATCTTTGCAGATTTACTTCAAGTTCTTTCCAATGCCCTGAATTGAATTATCATAGTAATGAAAAAGAATATTTAGCTGTTAAGAAATCTATAAAGAAATTTACAATATATGTTATAACTTCAAAATTTATTGTTAGAACTAACAATAAAAATTTTGGATATTTTTTAAGAACTAATATTGCAGGTGATTATAAACAAGGAAAACTTATTAGATAGCAAAAATGGTTTAACCATTACAAATTTAATGTAGAACATTTGCCAGGAAAGAAAAATAACTTAGCAAATGCTTTAACCAGAGAATTAGCACCTCTAACTATGTTTTTAATGACAGGAATGGATCCTCTCGAAATAGAAATTCAGATCAAACAACAAGAAATCTTGATTCATGAAACAGAAATCAAATGCCTCAGAGAACAACTAAAGGTACTACAACTTAAAAAATATTTAAAAAAACATGCGTGCCATGGTTAACCCAGAATGGCTTAAAGAAAGCTCAATAGGAAAAGAAGTTAAAACTTCAACAGAAACTGAACAGAAAGGAATAAAAATTCTAAAAGCAGAAATTGAAGAAACTGGCAGTAACAACTCAGAACCAAGTAAGAACTTAGAAAATAAAAAAGAAAAAATGAATTGGGCAGATGAAGTTGAAAAAGAAGATTTAAAAAAGGTCTATGTAGTATATAATGAACCTAAACCAGGAATATACACTAATTGGCCTAAAGCAAGTAAAGCAATAATTGAGTTTACTGGAATCATCCATTGATCCTTTAGAAACATAATAGAAGCAGAAGAAAGTTACAATAACTATAGAGTTCCTAAACTATTAACATCAACAGAAATAACAAAAAACTATTCCCAGATAATACAACAACCAGCAATAGGAACCATTAAGAAGCCTTGGAAAAATTAAAAGACCAATAATTTTTAAAGAAGCAATGAATAATTCTTTTGAAGAAGAAAAAGAAAGATATAGAAATTTAACAAAAGAGCAATGGTTAAGCCAATATAATTTAGCAAAAAAATACTGAGGAACATCTTAATGACATGAAATTTTACACCACAGGAAAAGATTTTTCATCAGGTAGTAAATTCAATATCTTAGAAGGAGCTGATCTAGTATTTGTCTATAAGCATTTCATGCTGGATTAATAGAAAACATATATCCAGGAAATGAACTAAAAATATTAATATATTTTCCTGAAAACTTTAAGAAATCCATCAGAAATTTCAAAAAGAAAATCAGGGCTACAGATAAGCCTATTTATTTAAGATATTTCAGTTTATTAATGGATTAGAACCAAGAAACACCAGTAAGTCCTTATCATTTTATTAAGCTTGGCATAACAAACAATAAAAGAGAAGTAACTCGTCCAAAATCTTTATCAAAAAAGGAATTTAACCCTGAAAAATTATGTATTGAAAGAGGACAAATGTTAAGCCAGATTTATCATGAAATAAGGAGAGTTAATAACTCTTCAGAAATAAAAATTAATTACAGTACAAGTAAAACTATTATTACTTCCCAAAGTAATATAGTTATCACTAAGGAAGATTGTGAAAAAGTAATTTTCTATGAAACTAACTTCAATTGTAATGAGATCGAAGTAAGTGAGGAAACCAAAAAGGTATTTTGCTACAATTCAAAACAGCAATCAAAGGACCACAAATGCATTTACTGCATCAAAGATAAGGAAGTTTGCGTGGAGACAAGCTCATCCAACAGTTTTATGTCGGCAGAGCAAACCATGTAAGACCACTCCAACATTTGGCGCCAAGAGTGTCAATAATGTAGGTGTTTAATGCCAACTAGGAAAGTTATGAATAGTACAATCCCACCATTGTAAAAAGGGAACCCTTATGTCTATAAAAGGGAACTCTTTGCATCTAAGGGATTCACTACAAAAACCTAACATCTATCTACTTTTCTATTTTCATGCTTTAGCTATGTATCTTGTAATAAGTAAGAACTAATAACCCTTTCAAGGTTACTAGTTCTCTAGTCTGTATAAACTTTTTGTTAATGAATAAAAGTCCATTTTAATCCAACCTATCAACTCTTACCTTAGTAAGTTAAGTACAGATCTCATAAGATCAGCAGGGTTAGAAGGACTGGAAGCTTGGATCTGGAGTAAGGCTTAACTCTTTGGAGCAAGAAAGAGATAGCTAGGAAGCGAAAGAACGCAGTGAACCCATATTCAGAAACAGGTTAGTTTGCAAATAGAGGCTAGTATACCTTGAAACTTCATTAATATTGTTAGAACCTTATTTATACTGCATGAGATTATAATAAATGGATGATAACCATAATAGCATGAAAAGGAAACCTGAGACAGTACTTTATAGAAATAAAAGTAGAAAATATTCTGAGAACCAAGAAAATCTAAAAAATGTGATTTATCTTAAACAATCTCTTATCTATTATAAAACATCTATAAAAGATAATTTTGAAAAAAGTACAGAAAAATCTAAAGTAATGAAATATTTACAAGGATTAATTGATTATTTTACTAAATAAGAAAAATAATCAATTAATAAAAGGACAAGACAAAGAGCATTTAGATCTTGAAACAAGCCTTGAACTAGTAAAAATGGACATAGAAAAAAATAATGAAATCCTAGAACTAAGTCGTTAGATAGACCAAGAAATTGAAGAGTATAAATTTGAAACTCAACAGGAAAAACTATGACTACTATAGAATATTTTGAAAGAAAATATATGACATTATTAGAAGAATATTTTGATAGTGAAGATTAGGAAACATGTTTAGAAAATTTTAATAGATTTGACACCCTTTTAGACTATTATACAGATTATGTTTCCAGTATATTATTCTTAATAAACCATCATTTAGAAAAAATATTAAGAAACTATTATCAACAGAAATTTGTACAAGTAAATAAAGAAGAATTTGATAATTTAATTTTTAAATTTTATTTATTTAAGGAACAAATTGGAAGATAAGCTAACTGAAACTTAAAATCAAAATAATAAAAAATTTAGCTAAAAAATTGGTATCAGAGCCATAAAGGAAAAATAGAACTTAAAAAGAAAACTTTAAACATAATGTTTAAAATAAGATATAATCAACCAAATTTAAATAGAAAAATGAATTATTTAAAATATTATAAAAAGAAATAATAGAATTAATATTATAGCTTAAAGAAATAACCAAAGGATTACCTAAGGAAATAACACAATTAATAATTTATAAAGTACTTTACAATTGGAATAAAAAATTAACATTGTTACACCATAAGTAATAAAAAATGCTTACACAAGCACAAATCTGTAATCTAAAGGAATAAATTAACCTAATCCGAAATATTGAAAGAAAATTTTATAAAACATTTAGAAAATACAAAAACAAAAGAAAATTTTATAGAAGAATTTAAAGTTTTTATGAATATTATCTTAGAAAAATTAAAATAAATTCTTTAAAAATAAGAAAAGGGATAAATATTTCAGAATACGAAAGAAAATAAAATTACAAAATTTTTGGTAAAAATCACTTTAAAAATTTATAAATTTTGGCTCAAAAATCTTTAAAATAAAATATTTGGATAAGAAAGTAAACTTTTATATCACTAAGAGTAAAATTGGAAAAGAAAAAAAATACCCAAAGAATATATACTTGAAAATTCATATGAGATGCTAGTAGTATTGGCCTTAATGAAATTCATGTACAGCCTTAAAAAGAAAAAAAGAAAAAAAAAAAAAAAAGGCTCTACTCTGGGTAATTTATTCAAGAGATCTAACTGGTACGTGTCCGATTATTTGCAAATGGGCTCATTTAAAAGCCCATTAAATGTCGGCAAATATCAGTGTGTCTTTGGCGCAGTGAATTGCTCAAATAGCAAAGATTTGTGTAAAAGAGCTTTTTGAACCTAAATAGCACTTTTTGGATTGAAACGATGAGTTTCATTTATGTAATATATATGGTTTTACCAAAATGTCCCTTTATCCAAATAGGAAATACCCATCGGCCTCTGACCCTTTCTGAGTATTCGTAAAAACCTCGTCGTTTTCGTGTTTCCTTCGAAACACTATCCTTACTGAGAAGCCAAATAGAATCTTTCGTTGTTAAACTGTTTGATAGAAGTCTTTCTCATAAGCCAAATAGAATCTCTCAATGTATGTAACCTGTACATTTATATTTTGTATGTAACTTATACATACAAATTTGTATGTAACCTGTACATTCACATTTTGTATGTGAATGTACAGGTTACATACAAATTTATTTTGTATGTAACCTATACATACAAAATGTAAATGTACAGGTTACATACAAAATAAATGTGTATGTAACCTGTACATACAAAATGTGAATGTACAAGTTCCATAAGCTGTTCTTCTTCTTCTTCCAGTAGGTGATTGGAATTAAACTAAATACTTCTTTACAGACATAGTCGAAAGCTTGAGAACAAAACTCAAGTGATATTGCAAATAAATAAAAAGAACATCAATTTGATAACTACTTAAAAATCAATTTTGGAGGCAATTAAAATTAGTATATAATTAGATATGTCAGATACTCTTTATATAATTATATAATTGGATATGCTTAAATTAACAATTTCTATGTGAGAAACGCATGTCTATATTCATAGTAGCAGTATGGGTGTAGTTGGGATTAAACCTGAGTTTCTGGTGTAACAGTAACGAGAAATGAAGAGAAGAGGGAGCTATGAAACAGAGAGAGGAAGAGACGGAAGACGAAATAAAGTGAGCTCATATGATAGCAAAATTGTAAAATAATATACCTCAAAACAAAGGCATATTATTATTTTAATTAATTTGATCAAAAATTACAAAATCAATCTATTCTGCGTCATTAATTCGTCTTTGGCGTATTACAATTGCCACCAACAACCCGCAACCTAATTATCCTCAAAAGGAAAAGGAACTTTTCCTACACTAAATTGGACCCGAATGGGAAAAGGAAATTATTTACTTTTTGGAGCTACACAACTGAAAGGGATGACGTAGTAAACAAAGGCATAAAGCAAGCAAAGCAAATAAATAAAGTTACAACATCGAGACAAATGTAAGTTTTACAATCTAAATAATATTTTTATATATATTAAAGCTCAGGGTCCCATGGTCCTTAAACTAGACTAGTCTCAGTTGTTGCAGACACGGAAGCTCCTAAATCAACGTCACATGATTTTCTGCTTTGTAGGCTTCACCCAGTAACTAATTAAGAAACTACCTAAAAGTGATTGCTATTATTAGAGAAAAAACACTAACTTCCAAGTTTAAAGTTTAGCTTTTTTTTTTTTTTTAAAAACTCTAAAGGTCCTTTTTTTTTTTTTATTAATAAAGAAAAAACAACTCACACACCCGTGGTGGGATTCGAATTTGGGTTCCTAGTGGGGGAAGGGGAGTCTTACCACTAGACCACAAGAGATTTCCAAAATTTAAAGTTTAGCTTAACAATATAACATAAAAAATTATAAAAATAAGCTCTTGAAACAAGTCACTTGACTAATATATCTTAAATTTTATTGACATTGTTAAATTTATAAGTTATATCTTGATTTATTGAAAAATTAGGAAAAAAAATATATAATAACATGAAAATGAATTATAATAAAACCAAGAAATCAGGAACAAATTTATATAGAAGTAAAACTAAGAAATAATTTAAAAGATACAATTTATTTCAAATAAGTTCTTACTCATTTTAAAACATATGTGAAAGATAATTTTAAAAGAAGTGTAAGAAGATCAAAGATAATTAAAAATGTACAATAATTAATCAACTATTTTTCTAAACAAGAAAAAAGTGTAATTTATTAAAAGACTAAAATAAAGAATATTTGGATCTTGAAGCAAACATTGAACTAGTAAAAATAAACATATAAAAAAATCAAAAAAATTTAAGAATTAAGTCGATGGATAGATGTAAAACTTGAGAATTTTAGACTTGAAACTCAAATAAGAACGACTAGTGTTTAACTAACCCCAATTTGGTAGATATGAGAAAAACTTTATAAATAAAAGCAAGGGAAATAAAACAGAAAATTATGATCAAAATAGAAGATTTTGAAGGAAAAAATATGGAACTTCTAAAACAATATTTTGACAGTGAAAGTTATGAAACATGTTTAGAAAATTTTAAAAGATTTAACACTGTTTTAGATTATTATACAAATTATATTTTTAGTATTTTATACCTAATATACCACTCCATAGGAAAAATTTTAAGAAATTATTTAATACATAAATTTGTCAAGAAAAATGAAGAAGAATTTAATAACCTAATTTTTGGGTTTTTTTTATTCAAATAATATATAGGAAGATAAGTTAACTGAGCTTAAAAATTCAACTTAAAAATTTGGTATCAGAGCCATAAACATATTTGACAAGAAAGTTATAAACAAAATGTTTAAAATCAGGTATAATTAACCTAATTCAAGGAGATAAGTAAATTATTTAAAATATTATAAAAAAGTAGCAATAGAATTAATATTACTGATTAAGAAAATAACAAAAGAATTACCTAAAGAAATATCATAAATAATAATTTATAAACTACTTTTCAATTATAACATAAAATTAACATAGTTACATCATAAGTAAAAATTATATTAAGAATAAAAATTTTTACATTATCACAAATTTTTAATTTAAAGGAATTACTCAGTTTAGTAAGAAATTTCCAAAATAATAAAGATTTTAACAAAAATTTTACTAAAATAATTTTAGCATGTATAAAAACAGAAATAAATAACATAATATTATCAAAATAATAAATAAATAAATAAATACGTTAAAAGAAATCTTAGAAAAATTAGAAAATACCATAACAAAAGAAAAATTCTTAGAAGAATTTAAAGTCTTTTTACACATTATTTTAAAAAGATTAAAAGAAATCTTTTAAAAAAATCAAAAGAATAAAATTTTTATAAGGAACAACAGAAAATAAAATTATTAATTTTTCTATAAAAATTATTTTAAAAATTATAAATTTTAGCTTAAGAATCTTATGAATTCATTATTTGGATAAAAAAAATAAAATTTTATATCATAAAAGACATAAATTAAAAAATATACCTTAAAAATATGTATATATAGGTATGTAAAATGTAAGTAAAGTTGGCCAATCGACTCCCCCATCCTTAATATCGTTTGTTAAAAAAGAAAAAAAAAAAAAGTATTATTATTATAATAAGATCAACCAAAAAGTGCAATTGAAGTTTTTTAAGCATAATTACAATCAAATATTTTTTATTGAAGTACGTTTATAATAAAATTTAAAACCACAATATTAATTGACTTGTAATATAATATTATATATTTTTTATGGATAATGAGAGTACTTGTATTTGAATTCTATTATTTTATATTTACGTGTATGGGTACTTGAGTGTGTAAGCGTTATTTAATTAAAAAAAATTTGGAGTGTCATTTATACAGGTTATGCCTTTAAGAAGTGTAAGAGATTTGAAAACTTTAATTATATAATTTTAGTAAGGAAAGCACTATTAACATCCACCACCAAACACTAAACTCATACCCTTAAAATTTTGTAACCTTTACATAACATTAAAAATGTGTAATGCCTTACAAGAAAGAAAAATTTGTAATACCTTACAAAAGTAACAAAATTCTGTAAAAACTTACAAAATAATAAAAAAAAAAATAACTCAAAATGTCAGAAATAATAGAAAATCAAGAAATAATGGATGTAGAAACACAAGACATTTCTGGATGTTTTTCACAAGAAATGATATTTAGTAAAAAGAAATTTGAAGAAATTCAAAAATCAAAATAAAATCTTAAAGAAAAAGATAGATTTAGAAAAGAATCATTCTCTAAAATAAGAAAACTATTCCCAAGAAAAGATATAATATATTACAGCATAGGTAATAAGGAAATGAGTGTAACCATAGCTGATGCAAAAGGAATGTTTAATATACCATTAATTGATAAAGAAACTATTATAGAAAAATTATCAAAAATCCCTGAAAAAGATAGAGAAAAAATTGGATATATCCATTTAGGAGGAATACAAATTCTAATAAAAGCACACTTTAGAGAAGGAATAGATACACCTATCAAGTTAGCATTACTAGATAATAGAATAACAAACAAAAAAGATGCTTTGTTAGAAATGATTAATGGAAACTTAGGATATCAAAAATTAAAATTTACAGCATATCCTAGATTTGCTGTTAATATCCATGATAAAAATCTAAACCAAGTATTAAGTTTAGCTTATGACTTTGAACGAGAAAATTTAATGAAAGATGGAAACCACCCATTTTCAATCCATTACCTTATAGGATATTCATTAACAAACAGTCACAATAGTTCAATATACGGACAAAATGAATTCATAGAAATAGACAAAACCTTCAAGGACATAGGACAAGTAATAAAGAATCCAGAAAAGTTATCAGAATATGAAGTACCTGAAGAATGGAACTTAGATATAAAGGAAAAACCTCTAATATCATCAAAGAGAAATAATATACAAAGAATAAAATTTATAGATACCCAAGCAGAAGTTAGTAAAAGGAACAGGAAAATAGAAGAATTAAAAGAGGAAATTGAAGAAGTAAAAGACCTAGTCTACACAATGAAATAATAATGGTAAAAGAAAAACTATTAAAAATACAATTAGAAGAAAATAATAGTCTAACCAGTATAAATAAAAATCAAATATCCATAATGGAAGCCTTAATCCTTATAGCAGGAAAAATAGATACTACAGATGAAAACATACAAGATTTAAAAGAAATATAGTTAGAGATGTATAAAGAAATCATAGAATTAAAAAAGGATCTAAACAACTTACCAAAAGGAAATGGATTAAAATTTGATCCATTAAAAGGACTAAAAGAAGAACCCCTAGAAGATCTGATGCATTAATACCCATAAATGAAAAATGAAAAGAAGAAGAATCTAAACAAATAATAACAATCTAATGGACTTAACAAAATATAGGAAAAACTTAGAGGAACAATTCATGAATCCTGAAAATAAAAATATAGAAAAATTAATTAGTTTATTAACATTAACAGACAAAGAATTAGAAAAACATTATGAAGAAAAACTTTGCACAAATAAAGAAGAAGATGATATGACAGTAATAAGTGAAGATGAATCTGAACAAGAAAATACAACCCAAATAATTAATATGGAACCAGTATTAATACCTAGAACAAACCCAGAAAGAGGAGAAACGTCTGACCCACATAGAGAAGAAAGGTATAGGCCAGAAGAACCTAACTCAATATATAGAAGAAGACAACCACCTAAAATGGAAGAAGGACTACATTGGGGTACTAGAGGAAGTATTCCACCAGAATTCAAACCACATGAAAACTATAAAACTGATATTTTAGATTTAGACTGCATAAGAGATAGGAAAAAAGCCTTAGATGAATGGGCTAATGGAATGAGTGTAATTATACAAACATCTTCAACTGCAAATACAAATCCTTCAGTTTGTAAGGTCTTAGTAGCTCACAAAATGACAGGAAATGTAAAAATATGGTTTTCAAACCTAACTGATCAACAACATTTAAGAATGCAAGGAAATGCTACAACAGGAAGAGATTACTTAGATATTGTAATAAATGAAATATACAAGGAATTTATAGGAGAAGATAAAGGAAGAAATGTTACAGAATCTAATGAAAATGAAATAAATGAAGCTAAATGGCATTTAACAAATATGGAAATATGTGATATGTGTTACATAGATTCCTTTATATGTGAATATGAAATGTATTATCATAAATTACCACCATCCATACAAGAAACTTATAAGGAAATGTTTTATCAAAAATTACCTGGAACAATACATAAAACTATGACAGAAGAATGGAATAATAAGAATAGACAAACTATACCTGACACCTTAGGAGGAAGAATAAAAGGTCTTAAGAATTGGATAATAATAAAATGTCAAGAAAAAAAAGAATTCAAACAAACAAAAGGAAATGATAGAATCTGTTGTGATTCAAGAGATTTCAAAACACCAGAAAAATAGGGTTGTAATATAAAACCTTACAATAAATATAAGAAACATAAGAAATTTAGAAAATTCAAAAGATATAAATTCAGAAAACAAAACTTCCAGAAATACAAAAGAAGATATAATAGAGAACCTTATAAAAAGAGATATTTTAGAAGAAAGAGATATAATATATCTGAAAAGAAAAATTATTGTCCATCAGGAAAAAAGAAATGTAGATGTTGGATATGTAATGAAGAAGGACATTACGCAAATGAATGCCCAAATAGACTCCAACATAAAAAAGAATTTAAAAAGGAGTTCCCACAGGAAGCAAAAATATTAGAAGAAGCTTTTAAAATGGAGCTAGAACCAATAGAGGAATCTGACATAGATGATACGTGTAGTATTTATCTATTAGAAGAAATCGAAGAAGAAATAACAGACTTAGGAACATCTGATTATGATTCTGATTATGATTCAGAATAATGGATGAAATATTAAGCATAATAAATTCAAACAGTACATATATAAAAATAGGATTAAAATTCAAAAGATATAAAAACTATCATTTACATGCATATATTGACACAGGTGCAAGTATGTGTGTAGCTAGTAAATATGTATTTTCAGAAGAATTTGGAAACAATCACCAAAAGAATTAGTAGTAAGAATAGCAAACAATACTACAATAAATTTAAATAAAGTATTAAAAGATACAGATGTATCAATAGGAGGAGAAATCTTTCATATACCTACAATATACCAACAAGAAACTAGAGTTGATATTTTATTAGGAAATAACTTTCTAAACCTATATCAACCATTTACACAATACTTAGATAAAATCAGCATAACAACCTTAGATGGAGAAACAATTTAAGTATCAAAAATTAGGAAAGCATTAACTGTTTCATCACCAACTTTTATGTCATAACATAAAAAGCGAAAACGTGGTGAGGACATAGAAAAACAAAAACCATACTTAGAAAATATTTCTTTAGACATAGAGGTTGACCAAAACCCCTTTCTAAATGAAATCCAAGAAGATAAAGCTTTAACAGGAATAAGAAAATTATTAAAAACAGTATGCTCAGAAAATCCTTTAGATCCAAATATCAATAGATCTAATGAAATAGCAAGAATAGAATTAAAAGACCCTTTAAAGGTTATAAGAGTAAAACCAATGATTTACACCCCAGAAGACAGAAAAGAATTTGAAAAACAAATTCAAGAACTTTTGGAGTTAAAAGTAATTATTCCCAGTAATTCACCACATTCCAGTCCAGCATTCTTAGTAGAAAAAGAAGCTGAGAAAAGAAGAGGAAAAAAAGAATGGTAATAAATTTTAAATCTTTAAATAAAGAAACTATTGATGATGGTTATTTTATACCAAAGAAAGAAGAATTATTATCATCAATCAAAGGAAAGAAATACTTTTCAAGTTTTGATTGCAAAAGTGGATTCTGGCAAATAAGACTTGATAATGAATCACAAAAATTAACAGCATTTAGCTGCCCTCAAGGACAATTCCAGTGGACGGTTGTTCCATTTGGACTTAAACAAGCACCAGGTATTTTCCAAAGATACATGGATAATATCTTCAAAACGTATCACAATTTTTGTTGTGTGTATATAGATGATATTTTAATATTTAGTAATGAATTATCAAAGCATTATTTAGATATTATTAATGTTTTACAAAAATGTAGAAAATCAGGAATAGTATTATCAGAAAAGAAAGCAGTCATTGCTCAACAAAAAATAAAATACTTAGGGTTAGAGATAGAAAATGGAAAACATCATCTACAACCCCATATTCTGAATAATATACAAAATTTTCCTAGCATAATAAAAGATAAAAATCAATTACAAAAATTTTTAGGATGTTTAACATATGCGAAAGTATATATAAAGAAATTAGCAGAAATGAGAAAACCTTTACAAACAAAACTCGAGAAAGACTATGTCTGGCATATATGGATAAAGTAAAAGCACAGGTAAAAGATTTACCAACTTTATATCATCCAGGACCAGATGACAAAATGATAATAGAAACAGATGCTTCACATGAATATTAGGGAGCTGTATTAAAAGCAAAAGTTGATGACAAAGACGAATATCTATGCAGGTTTACTTCAGGATCTTTTCAAGGCCCTAAATTAAATTACCATAGTAATGAAAAGGAATATTTAGCTGTTAAAAAGGCTATAAAGAAATTTACAATATATGTTATAAGTTTGAAATTTATTGTTAGGACTGACAATAAAAATTTTGGACATTTTTTAAGAACTAATATTGCAGGTGATTATAAACAAGGAAGGCTTATAAGATGGCAACAATGGTTTAACCATTACAAGTTTGATGTAGAACATTTACCAGGAAAGAAAAATTGTTTAGCAGATGCTTTAACTAGAGAATTAGCACCTCTAACTATGTTTTTTATGACGGGAATGGATTCTCTCGACATAGAAATCTAGATCAAGGAAAAGGAAATTCTGATTCATGAAACAGAAATCAAATGCCTCAAGGAACAATTAGAGGTATTAAAGCTCAAAAAACAATTAAAAAACAGGCAAATCATAACAAATTCAGAACTTCATATGGAAAGCTCTGGAGGAGAAGAAGCTAGAACTTCAATAGGAACAAAAATGCAGAGAACAGAAATTGAAGAAACTGCCAGCAATAACCCAGAACCAATCAGGAACTCAGAAAAGAAAAAACAAAAAATAAATTGGGCTGATGAGGCTGAAAAGGAAGATTCAAAAAAGATTTATGAAGTCTATAATGGACCAAACCCAGGAATATACACTAGTTGGCCAGAAGCAAGCAAAGCAGTAAATGGGATTAGTGGAGTCATCCATAGGTCCTTTACAAACAGGATTGAAGCAGAAGGAAGCTATAATAACTTTAGAGTCCCTAAGCTCTTAACCCCATCAGAAATAACAAAAAATGATTCCCAGATAGTACAACAACCAGTAACAGGAACCAGTAGAATGAGGAACCTTGGAACAATCCATAGACCAATAATCTTTAAAGAAGCAATTAATAACTCTTTTGAAGAAGAAAAAGAAAGACAAATAAATTTGACAAAACAGGAATGGTTAGGTGATGCACAAATACTTGTTAACCAAATTTTGTATATTTGTAAAAGCTCGCAAGTGCACGAGTCACTTATAGTAAGCGACAAGTATACTCCCAAGATCGTCTCTCAAAGGAATTGCGGTGGTTCTAAAACATTATTTATTTTCTTGTTTAGTAGAACAAACAATCCTAAACATTCTAACAATTGTCACTTTGCAGAAAAGATTGTAAATTCGGAAATTAATTGAAAGACAAAAATAAAATGCAAATAAAAGTAATCACAACCAAAGTGGGGATGATGGATGTAAATGGGATTATTAGTTCGCTATCCATTCATGGCAAAAACAAATTAAGCATTCAATTATTAGTTGGATTTAATGATTTTTCCGCTAAACCTAGAAAATCCCAAATCAATGGCGATTTTCACTACGATCAACTAATTAACGTCTTTGGCCCGGATCATTAACTAATCAATCGGAATTAGCTCAAGGAAATAATTCTAACCACCTAAACTAACACAAATCAATGCAATTAATTTAGGCTCTTGTTCATAATGCACAATTAGGCAAAGATGGCATTTCTTATGCCTAATTCTTAAATATTCTTTCTAACCACAAACTAAGGTTTGGTCCACCATTAATTCACAATCAGAAATTAATAAGAACATGAACAAGAAATAAATCCAAATCATATATAATTAAATTACAAAATTGTTCTTCCAATCATTGGAAGCAACACTAACATCCCAAATACATAAATTAGCCAACCATAACTAAATTGGTGTCAATCAATTTAGTCATAGAGGCAAACCACAAAATCAGAGAAGAGAAAAGATATTACAATAAAATTACCCCAAATGAATCCTCTAGCTCCAAATCCTTGAAGTTGATTGATCCTCTTCCTCAAATCCTTGGAGTAGCTTCAACAATGGAGGTTCTTCTCTTGATTTTGGGTTGATTTTGGGTGGAAACCCTTGCTGCAGTAGCAGCTAAGGGGAGGCAGAAAATGGGTGTGAAAACTTGTGTTTTGGGAGAGTATAATGTTGTATTTATAGGGGGAGAGAAGTTGAAGACGCGTTTTAGGGTTTCTGGGCAATTTTGGCACCTCCCGCCGCGGCACAGGTTTTTTCCGCCGCGGCGCGTGTTGAATTTTGGAACGTTGGCTGAAAACAGAAACATCCCCGCCGCGGCACAGGTTTTGCCCGCCGCGGCGCACGTTGAAAATTTGATTTTCCCAGAATCAACCCGAGAGCCTCTCTCCGCGGCACACATTTTCTTCGCCGCGGCGCGCCTTGTTTTAGTGCGCTGTAAATGCCCTTACATAGTATGTTGATTATCGATGTAAGGCTTACATTTTTAATCCTTTGTTTGCCCCCCTTACATAATAAACGACATCCAATGTAAGGCTTACATTTTTAAGCACTTTTGCTTCACTTTTGCTCTCTTTTTCCACATTTCTTCCCAAACCGACTTCGACCTACAAAACAATGAAATACCTTCCAAAACACGAAAATAATAAAATAAAAGATAAAATTAATGCTTAAAAACATAACAAAATATAGGTCAAAAATGTGTTCATCATTAGGATTATACAACCTAGCAAGGAAAACAACTGAAGAACATCTCGAAAATATGAAATTTTATACAACAGAAAAAGGTTTTCCTTCAGGTAGTAAATTCAATATTTTAGAAGGAGCGGATCCATCATTTGTCTATAAAGCATTTCATGCAAGACTTATAGAAAACATATATCCAGGAAATGAATTGAAGGAATTAATATATTTTCCTGACAATTTTAAGAAATCCATTAGGAATTTTAAAAGAAAAATTAAGGCTACAGATAAGCCTATTTATTTAAGATGTTTCAGTTCTTTGATGGATTGGAACCAAGAAATACTAGTAAGTCCATATCATTTTATTAAGCTTGGCATTTCAAGCAATAAAAGAGAGGTAACTCGTCCAAAGAGTTTACCAGAAAAGGAATTTAATCAGGAAGAATTACATATTGAAAGAGGTCAAATGCTGAGCCAAATCTATCATGAAATAAGAAGAGTTAATAACTCTTCAGAAGTAAAAGTAAATTATTGTACAAATAAAACTATTATTACTTCCCAAAGTAATATGGTTATCACTAATGAGGACAATGAAAAAGTAATTTCCTATGAAGCTAGCTTCAATTGTAATAATATTGAAGTAAGTGAGGAAACCAAGAAAGTATTCTGTTACTACTCCAAACAGCAATCAACAGATCACAAGTGCAATTATTGCATAAAAGATAAGGTTCACTTGGAATCAAGCTCGTCCAGCAGCTCTATGTTGGTAGAGCCCACCATGTAGTACCAATCCACAACTGGAGCCAGCAACAAAGGCGTCAATAATGTAGACGTCAATCATGTAGTCGTCTTAACGCCAAATAGGAAAAGTTAGGAATAGTGTATTCCCTCCATTGTAAACAGAGAACTCTCTGTATCTCAAGGGATAGAACACGAAACCTAAGAACGATCCATCTTTTTACTTCAAAGCTTTAGCTATGTTTGTAATGAGTAAGAACTAAGAACCTCTTTCAAGGTTACTAGTTCTTTATCCTGTAATACTTTCTGTTAATAAATAAAGAGTCCATTTTAAATTCCAAATTATCTCTTTCCCTTCATTAAAATTAAGTACGGATCTCAGAAGATGAGCAGGGTCAGGAGGACTAAAAGTTTGGATCTGGAGTGAGGCTTGGTTTTCTAAAACAAGAAGATAACTTGGAAGCGGAAGAACGCGGTGGACCCATATTTAGAAACAGGTTAGTCTGCAGGTAGGAATTGGTATACCTTGAAACTGTATTAATATTGTTAGTATCTTGTTTGAATTGCATGAAACTATGAATAATGAGCATATCAACATAAAAAGAAAATCTGAAACTATACCTTACAGAAGTAAGAGCAGGAAATATTCTGAGAATCAAGAAAAATTAAAAGACGTAATATACCTTAAACAATCTATTATCTGTTTTAAAACATCTATAAAAGAAATTTTTGAAAAAAGTACAGGAAAATCTAAAATAATGAAAAATTTACAAGGACTAATCGATTATTTCACTAAACAAGAAAAAAGAAATGGTTTAATAAAAGAACAGGATAAAGAACACTTAGACTTAGAAGCAAGTCTTGAATTAGTAAAAATGGATATAGAAGAAAATAAGGAAATTCTAGAACTAAGTCGATGGATAGACCAAGAATTAAAAGAAGATAACTTTAAAACTCTAAAGAAAATTATGACCAGCATAGAATATTTTGAAGGAAAATACATGAAATTATTAGAAGAATATTGTGATAATGAAGATTATGAAACATGTTTAGAAAATTTTAATAAGTTTGACACCCTTCTAGACTATTATACAGACTATGTCTCCAGTATATTATTTTTAATAGACCATCCTGTAGGAAAAATATTAAGAAATTATTTTATATAAAAATTTGTACCAGTAAATAAAGAAGAATTTGATAATTTAATCTTCGGATTTTATTTATTTAAGGAACAAATAGGGAGATAAGTAATAAGCAACTCAAGCTTTAAAATTGAGCCAAAAGTTGGTATCAGAGCCAGATTATTAAAAAAGAAGACTATAAATAAAATGTATAAAATAAGGTATCCCCAACCAAATTCAAGAAAAAAAATGAATTATTTAAAATGTTATATAAAAAAAAAAAAATAGAATTGATATTACAGATTAAGGAAATAACTAAAGAATTACCTAAAGAAATAACACAACTAATAATCTACAAAGTACTCTATAACTGGAATAAAGAACTAACATGGTTATACCATAAATAAAAATGCTTATAGAAACACAAATTAATAACTTAAAAAAATTAATTAATTTGATCAGAAACACAGAAAATAATAAAGAATTTAATAAAGACTTTATAGGAATGTTTTTAGCATGTATGGAAAATAAAAATGAATAATATAATTTTATCACACGAACAAACAGAAATCTTAAAAGAAAAATTAAAACATTTAGAAAACATAAAAACAAAAAAAAAAATTTATAAAGGAATTTAAAGTTTTATTGAACTTTATTCTAGAAAAATTAATAGAAAATATTTAAAAATATTGAAAAGAAATAAATAATTCAAAAAATAAAATTACAAAAATATTGGTAAAAAATTATTTTCAAAAATAATGAATTTTAACCAAAAAAAACCTTAAAATAAAACAATTGGATAAAAGAGAAAACATTTATATCATTAAGGGCAAAATTGGAAAAGGAAAAGATACCCTAAGAGTATGTAAATGGAATCCCACGAGGGATGTAAGTAGAACCACTCTTTTAGTAAGCAATCTTTTGTACTTCTTCTTATAATTTATTTCTCTAGTCAAGTAATAAATTAATAATTAATATCGAAAATAAATCAAAATTTAAAAATACATAATTTATAGAGTGTGTATCTAAAATTAATTAAATTTTTATAATTAATTAAAATTTTAAAGAATGTTAGCATGTATGATATATTTAATACATAAATAGTTAGATTAAATAATATGAGAAAATATATTGATATTTAGATAGTTAGATTAAGTTATATAAGAAAATATATTAATAGTTAGAGTGTATCTCATTAATCAAATTTTGACATGTCACTTTTGGATTAAGATGATCATTTTAATATGAAAATATAAACTTACTCATTTATAATAGTTATTGTATTTAGAGGATTTAGTTATTGTATTTAGAGGATTTTGTCACACTAGAAATCTATATAAATATATATATGAATTTGTATTTTTCTTCCTCCTTTTACAATGATCATATCCATATATATAGAGAGAGATAACAAATATCTACAACTGTCATGATATGATAGATGAAACTAACAGTGATTCTTACATAATTTCAGAATAAAATGATTTAATCTACTATTAATAATCCTGATTTCTTTCTTTTCTCCACTTCGTCAATTAATACGAACACCATCTCACTTCGTGTCCATTGGAGATACAATCCATTCACATGCTCTAATAATGACATGATCTATATAAAATCGGAAGCTTCTCTTTATTTGTATCAAACTAGTTCATCCTTTATCGTGGGTTGATGACCCTATGATCGTACTTTTAAAGGGTTCAAGTAGTACGAACATGTAGAACGATCTTATTTTAGTCGGTTCATGTAGACACCTCGTATAGAAAAGATCAGATCATGTATTTGAAGAAGAACTGGAGTCAAGCTTCAGTTCGTACGCTTTAGTTCGTATATCAACATGTTCACCCATGGACGATCCGATTACTCCTTAGATATTCAATCATGTATATCACTTCCATAATACTATTTTTCATAACATATAATTCATTTATTTACGGATCGTATATTAAAGGCCTTATATTCTAAACAATTATAAATTATAAAATTATAAGATAGAAGTTCTCTTTATATAATTTGAAACATAATTGGAAGGCACGAAAAGGACACCATCATTTGGGAGGGTAAAACATATTGTTTATAATAACAATTGTTTAGAGACTTCTCCATTCATTAGGTACAATTTAAGAAAGGCTAGATCCCCAAAATGGGCATGTAATAAACACTATTTTGACATATATTTCGTTATGTTTTTAAGCATTTTGTTTATGCTTTATTTTATTATTTTTGTATTTTGGAAGTTATTTATGTATTTTGTAGGTTGTTGAGCTCTTAGAAAAATATTGGATTAAAATGACTCAAAAGGAGTCAAAATGGAGTAACAAGAGCCAAAGAATGTAAGCCTTACATTAGGAGTCAGCAATTATGTAAAGATCACATACAAGGCGAGCACAACAATGTAAGCCGCGATGGGACACCCAAAATTCAACTCACGCCGTGATCCACGCACCAAAAATGCCCAAAAATCCTAACATGCGTGTGTCTCTTCACTCCTCCTATAAATACCACATTACACCTCTTCCAAACACAAGTTTTTGCAACCAATTTTCTCTCCACCCTTTGCTACTATGGCAGCAAGATCAAGAAAAAACCCTCAATTGTTGAAGCTACTCCAAGGAATTGAGAAAGGGACCAATCAACTTCAAGGTTTTGGAGCTAGAAGATTCATTGGGGTATTTTTATTGTAATATCTTTTTATTTTCTTTGATTTTGTGTTTGCCTCTCATGACTAAATTGATTGACACCAATTTAGTTATGGTTGGCTAATTTATGTATTTGAAATATTAGTATTGCTTCCAATGATTGGAAAAACAGTTTTGTAATTTAATGATATTTGAGTTTTGAATTTATTTCTTGTTTATGTTCTTAATATTTCTGATTATAAATTAATGATGAGTCAAATCTTGATTTGTAGTTAGAGAGAATATGTTAGAATTTAGGCATTAGAAACGCCATCTTTCTTGGATTGTGTATTATGAACAAGTGCCTAATTTGATGGCATTGATTTGTATTAGATTAGGTAGTTATAATATTTACTTGCACTAATTCTAATTAATTAATTAACAGTATAGATCAAAGAAGTTAATTAATTGATTGCTTTAAAAATTACCATTAATTTGAGATTTTCTAGGTTTAGCGAAAAAATCATTAAATCCAACTTTTAATTGAATTGCTTAATTTGTTCTTTCCATGAATGAATAATGAACTAAGATTCCCATATACATCCATCATACCCACCTTGATTGTGATTACTTTCATTTTCACTTTATTTTAGTTATAGAATTAATTCAAGAATTTACAACCTTTTTTGCAACCGACAATTATTAGAATGTTTAGAATTGTTTGTTCAACTGAATAAGAAAATAAATAACGTTTTAAAACCGCCTCAATTCCTTAAGAGACGATCTTAGGAGTATACTTATCACTCATTACAAGTGATTCGAGCACTTGCAAGCTTTTTATAAAATAAAAAATTTGACTATCAAGTCATAATGCATTAGCATGTATTAGAGTATTTAATGATACAAATATTTAAACGTGTAATGTATAGATTAGTTTGACAAAAGGTGGTGTGACTCCTAAAAAAAGCGCCTTCCTTTTTGAAATGTTTAGAAATAGCAAGATATCAGGGTTAGATGTACGGATGGTCAATTCATAGGAATAAGAAGACACTACCACAAAACTGGCATATGGTCACGGTTTTTAACCGTGACTGTAGACCTATGGTCACGGTTTTAAAAACCGTGACCTAAGAAGGAGAGACCATAGCCTATGACCTATGGTCACGGTTAAAAACCGTGACCGTAGAATATGATATAGTCACGGTCTTTCAAAAAACCGTGACCAATTATTCACTTTAGGTCTCGGTTTTAAAAAAAACCGTGACCATATGTAATATTTAAGGCCACGGTTTTTAGAAAGACCGTGACTATATCATATTCTACGGTCACGGTTTTTTCAAAAATCGAGACCATAGGTAATGTTCATTTCCAAATAGACATTTATTTTTCGACACTTTTGGTCTCGGTTTTTCTGAAAACCGTGGCCTTAAATGTTACATATGGTCACGGTCTTTCAAAAACCGTGACTATAGGTAATGTTCATTTCAAAATAATGGCACCTATTTTTAGCATTTTAATAAATTTAAATACCTGTTTTTTCAATATTATAAGTGCAACATTCATATCCAAAAATATATTATTAAAACTAATATAGCGATTACATTTCATGCGATCCGAATTAGGTTTAAATTATAAATATTAATGCCCAGATTGTTTCAAAATTAATGACACATTATACAGTGTCATATAATAATTACAATACTAATAATTAAACGTACGTATATGAAATTAAACTAATTTAAAGTATTACATAATACTATCGCTTTAAGAAGCGATTTGTGAACTCCGCCCATTCATTCCGCATTTCATCAATTTGACTATCAGTGTATGATCCTTCATTATTAAGCTACATATGAAAACAAATTATAAATTATTATTTTGAGTCAATAATGGAAGAAACAAAATTAATTTTACTAAGAGAATACATAAATAAAATCGTGTTTACCAAGTCAATGATGGAAGCAAGTGGGTTAACAATGATTGTCCTTATAAACATAAGGACATAATACCCACACGTAACCAAATCATCTTGATGAGGACACTACATATTAAATAAGATAAATAATTGTAAGCTTAATATTTTGATATGTTAAATTAGATAATTGTAAGGTAATCATGTAAATGGTTCACAGCTAGTCTATTTATATATATATACATATATAAGATAAATCTTAAAGGATAGTTGAAATTGTAGAGCCAAGAACATACCCTTAATCTCGACCATGTTGGCAACATATAAATTCTTTAGGGCCTGTTAAATACGATCATAACCAATAACAATTACTATTGGCACATTGAGCATTTATCTAAAAAGGCTTGCAAGGTAACAAAGTACTTTCAAGGAAAACAAAAAAGATCAAATTTAGCTTGTTTGCCTAGTTCCATTAACAAATATCACATTTGAAATATCTATTCAAGATAGAAGATAGCATATATCAGACAAAAAGCATAAACAACTAAATAAAACCAAAAAACAAGAAACTATGTGAACCACAACCATATGCAAATTCCAGAAAAAAGGCAATGAATGAAAAAATATAAACAAAAACATTCAGATAATATCAGCTCATTACATTTAGATCGAAAGGGTTAATAGACAAGGTTTTTGAATCTAGAACTGAGACAATTGTAGTCTGATTCAAAGGCAGCTTTACACCACCAATTTCAACTATAATATGGTCCAGCATTCCTGCATATTTTCAATGAAACAATCAATCATCATTTGATTGTAAAATAAAAGGGCTGAAAAAAAAAAAAAAAAAAAACAATTTCAATTGCAAGTCTCATTCAACTATTATATAAGAACCTACACATTAACGAGTAGTCCAGAAGTGATGTAAAATAATTATTCAAAAGAATTGCATCATCATATTTAGACAAATAAAATAATTTACAAATTTCTAATATCAAGTTTACAATTATATGAGGAAGACTTAAATACCTTCCCAAGCAGAAAGTCATAACTTGGAGGAACTACATAGTCAGGATAAACATGGCTGTCCATTCTAACAAAAGGACCTCCAGGTGGCAAATATGATGTTATTCTTCCTGTAACAAGTTGAAAAACACAAGTATCTACCCTCTCAACTTATAACTTCTGGAAAAGAAAATTCAACATAATAAATTATTCAATTAATTTCAAAACCAGAATACAAGTCATAGAGCTCTCCTGCTGCTGCTGATAACTTACAAGGGGAACCTAATTAAATAGCAGCACATACAAATTCTATAACTTTCTGATTTCAACTTTTAAGTGTCATTATATATTCTCACTTGCCTTTTCACAAGTTCTAAAACTTTCTAATTTCAACTTTTTATAACTATAGTTATCAGCAATACTCTTCACCTCTCTTAATTCATCAGAATCCTGGTAGTAGCTTGGTACGAACGCATAAGCAGACCAACACCGATTCCAACCCCAACACACATGCCAAGGCCTATTCCAACACCAACTCTAACACCAGCGTTGAACCATGAGAGCTGACCATCCTCGCCAATAGGATTAATAATCAAAATAGATAGGCAATAGTATAGTGCATAACTGAAAAATGAAAACTCCAGGCCTTATAATGAATTAAACATGAAAGAGAAAGAGACATAATGAGGAAAACAAAAATCCATATCTTGATGAACAATGTTATCCATGGTGTCATTGAGAACCAAAACAACTAGAAGAAAGACAACAACAACAAAAATAAAAAATAAACAGCCCGTTCTGGAACCAATGAATCTAAATCAACACCTTAACCATATAAGTTAAGCGATGGTGTCGAGGACTACCTAGTATGGTGGAGGGCTGGTGGAGGGCTGGTGGCTGCTGCTGGTGCAGCGATGGTGTCGTTGCTGCTGGTGCAGAGAAAGGGAGTGTTTGCTGCTGCGCAGATCTGGTGGCAAGCTACCCGAGTGCGGCTGGGACGAGAGCGGCTGCGAGGAGGCCGGACGAGGGCGGCTGGGAGGACGTCGGACGTGCGCTGCTGAGCGGAGGCCGGACGCGCGCTGCTGGGGCTGCTGGGGCGTTCGCTTTTTTCCTGGCGCCGCACGTGATGGAATACCTGCAAACGTTTCTATCTATCTTCACTTATTAATTAGGTTTTTTGTTTTGTTTTTTTTTTTTCTACATATTAGTTAGGTTTTTTTTTTTACAATAAAAAAAATTTTATTGTCACGGTTTTTTTAAAACCGAGACTATATTACATGATAAGGTCACGGTTATTTAAAAACCGTGGCTAAAAATTTTTTAAAAAAATTTTACTTCACCTATGGTCACGGTTATTGTAAAAACCGAGATTATAAATATACACTATGGTCACGGTTTTATGACGACCGTGACCAAAACCATATGGCCTCGGTTTTTATTAAAACCGTGGCTAATTTTCCGAGACTAAAAACCAGTTTTGTTGTAGTGAGAATAGGCTTTCTTCTATTGATTTCAGGGTTAAATGTCGAGCGAGTTAACGAGGTGATTGATTTCTTCCATTGAAAGATAGTTATGAGATAGTGAGGTGATCGACCTAGCAAAATGGACGGTCATCGATGACCATAAAACGAGCATTCTATCATTGCTTATATAACTTGCAAGCTAATGAGGTGACCGATCTAACAAGATGAATAGGCTTTAACAATACAGGTTTGTTATTTACACAAGGGCAAAGGATCAAGGGGCTCAATTAGAGATGACAATTTTACCCATTCGGTCAGGGCCCCGCAGTTACCCGAACTGTTTGGGCCATAACAGGGAGATTCAAATCGGGGCGGATACGGATCGGATCAGGTATCCATTCGGGTACTCGTTTGAAATTATTTCAGTCTTTCTCTCTCACATTTAGGTTACATTCGGTACAATCCTTTTTCGTTTACCTCCGCCAATCCACCAATGCCAAGCGTCCACGGCCCGTCGTTTACCTCTACAGCTCCACCACTGCCATCACCTTATTCTTCACCTGTCATCATCGTTTTCGCCGACTGTCTCCATTCTGCATAAACTCTAATTTCTCACGCTAGTAAGCTTTAATTTCTCTGTAGTTATTTGGGTTATTTTGAGAAGTAACTTAGAGAACTTTAAAAAACAAACCTGCGAACAATGGGTTTTGAGTATATATATATATATATCTTTTGAGTATCAAAACAACCTGCGAACAATGATAAATGATATCTTTTGAATATTAAATATATATCTTTTGAATATATATATATATATATATCTTTTGAAAAATGGGTTTTGAGTATATATATAAAACCTTTTGAGTATTGAAGTTAACTTTAAAATAATTGTTTCACTGTTGTTCTCTGTTATCTTTTGAATAATGATATATCTGTTAACAAATTGACGTGAACTAATAGCCAATTGTTGTTTCATGATTTTTTATTGCTTTTGGTAGAATGATTTTCATTCTCTGTTTAATTTTTTTAATTTCCAATTTTACCTTTATTTTGATTTTCACTCACAATTGTTTCGAGTTGGTAATAGTAGTGTATATATACTGTGTTTGCTTAATTTTAATTGGTGCTATTTTTGCTTGTTAGTTAACTTTACTTTATATTGTATTATTTACTAACATAAAAATAATTAGTTTTTAATTCTAAGAAGAATCGTTTCACACTTGCACATTAATTATATTCTTAGGGTTCACGTCAATTTCTTTGTGGACATAGAAGTAAGAAAAGTTGTAAGAATACTGTCTCTAAAGTATAAATAAAAGGAAACAACCAGATTAGACTTTGAATCGAATGAATCAACTTGCATAAAAATCTGTTCACACATGGTCTCTGTTAGGAGAGGAACTTCATCCTGCACATTAAATTCTGCACTATATCTATTATAGAAGAGCTTACCTCTTGCAAAATATTTCACATCCTCATTGTAAACAATCCTTGTTTTTAACACGGAGTTGGTGCCTCTTTATTGTTATGCTATAATAGAGCTGATTAAGCTTAAAAGTGATGCATCATATGAATTGAGGGAGCACTTTGTATGGGGGGGGGTGGAGCCAGAAAAAATATATAAGTGGGGCTGAATTTTTTTTTTTTAATATAAAGTAAAAAATTAGTATAAATTACAGTAACTTATATTCAATTCAATACTAAATTTTTCATGTCATATTATAATAAAGACATGGGATTAACACTCAAAAAATATAGAGTTAACACATTATAAGTAACTTATAAAAAAAATTAAACAAAAATATAAGTTAATAAGCATTGGCATCGTTCATGAATAAAATAAATTTATTAACTAAAAAATCTAAGCAAATACATATATGATTTAGTATTTAATTTAAAATGTAAAAAGTAAAATATGATTTAAAATTTAAGCTTGAGACTATATTTAAAAATATATGTTTATAAATAATATAAGACTGACTAATAATAATAAAAATAATAAAATTTTTATATAAAAAATTTTAAATAAATTCTAAAAAATTATTAAAATAAAATGTCAAATAATATAATATTAGATAAAGTTAAATTTTGGGTTAAAATAAAATATGAAAAACATAAAATTAAAAGTTTTAATATGAAGCTTATCATTTACTTATTTTTTTAATTTTATTTTTATAATATTGAGTTTAAAGTTAAATATTTAAACTTTTTTTGGATTATCACATTTAAGAAGAATTTTTACATAATATATGACTACAATTTTATTTATGATACTAATAGTTACCAAATACATAAAAAAAAAAAGTATATATTTAATCATTTTATTTACAATTCATATTATTTTTATCTATGTATTTATTAAATATTGTTAATATATATCAAAATATGAACATAAAAATTATACATAATATATTACTACAAATAAAATATTTATTTAATGTTAAAAATATACATGTAATTAATTTTTTGTAAAAAGGTTGGCTGGGGCTGCAGCCCCGCTCCGCCCCTGCTTTGTATCATTAGGCTATCTATCTATGAAATTATTTTGTTTTTTACAAGGATGCTTTCTCTGCCATGGGTTGATCATACATGTTTTTATTCGTGTCTTAAATTGTTGCAGTTGCTGGTACCTCTACTCGTCCACGCAGTTTCAAAAGGGTATAGCTCCAACTCATCATAGAGAGTTCATTTTGGCTTTGGAAATGTTTCCTTTTTTATTAATTTTTATTTTTAGGTCCGAGAATTATTGCTTGTCTGAGATGTTTTGACCTTTCTCCATTTAAATGTGATTCAAAAACTCTACACTACTATATATGATTAAATGTATATTTTGCTTGGTCGTTAGTACACTTTATGCTTTCAAGAACCATATTTAAGGAGACGATTTGGATGAACATTGTGATTTTATTTTTTTCCTTTTTCTTTGTAGGGATGGAGGATCTATCTGAAGAGCCTATGTCTCATGTTCATATTCGTGAAGAAGAGCAAGATCATAAGTCTGCTAAGAAGTTAAGATCGAAGCATTGGAATGATTTTGATAGAAAAAGAATTAATGGAAGAATGAAAGCAATATGTAAAGCTTGTAAGAAGGAATTGAACGGAGAGACAAACAATGACACCACACATTTAAAAAATCATACTTTAAGGTGTCCAGTGAGAAAATCAGAGATAAATCAGATTTCTACTAGAGGAAGACAAACTCCAACTGTGACTTCCTTTTTTGATCATGAAGCTACTAGAAGAGAACTAGCTACTATGATAATCTTGCACGAGTATCCTCTATCTATGGTGGAACACATTGGGTTTAGGTGATATTCTAATGTCCTACAGTCATCTTTCAAGGTAGTATCATGTAATACAATAAAACGTGACATATTTAATATGTATACACTGGAGAAGGGAAAGACAAATTGAAACATAATGAAAGTAGAGTGACAATTACTACTGACATATGGACCGCCTCCAATCAAAGAAAAGGATACATGGAAATTATTGCTCATTACCTTGATCACTCTTGAGTTTTGTAGAGTCGAATTTTAAGGTTTGCATATGTTCTATATCCATATAACATAGAAACTATTGCAAAGCTATTGTTAGAGTGCTTTTCTGATTGGAACATATGTGATAAGTTATCTACTATAACGATAGATAATTGTTACACAAATAACTCAGTTATTGATGTTTTATTAAAAAATAGATAATTCTTCACTCGTATTGGATGAGTCTGTTTTACACATGAAGTGTTATGCTCATATCTTAAATTTGATTGTGAAGGTAGAGTTGGAAGTTCTTGGTGACGGTCTTCTTAGGATTCAGGAAAGTGTCGTTTATTGGTCACTTACTCCTAAAAGAGTTGAGGAATTTACAGAGGGCGCCAATAAAACAAGAGTTCAACACACTAGGAAGTTGATACTTGACTACAAAACTAGGTGGAACTCTACTTATGAAATGCTATCCATTGCTATTTCTTAAAAGAAAGTATTTATTCATTTTAAGCAATGTGAACATCAATTTAAATATGCCCATTTTGATAATGATTGGACCTTGGCATAACAAATTGTGAAAAAGTTAAAAAAAAATTATAGTCACTCATAAGTTTTCTAGGACACAATATCCTACTACAAATTTGTTTTTTTTTTTTTTTCCAGAGATTTACCAAGTAAAAAAGGCATTATGTGATTGGCTTCTATCGCCACATAAGGAAATAGAACTATGGCATCAAGTATGACATCAAAATTTCAAAAGTATTGGGATGACATACATGGAGTTATAGCGCGTTATGGCAACTATATTGGATCCAAAGTACAAAATGAAACTAATTGAGTTTTATTTTTCTCAAATTTATGGAGCTGATAATTATAAAGATCATATGAATAAAGTGTATAAAACTTGTGTTAATTTAGTCAATCAATATCAACAAAATGGTATAAGACAAGAGTCTTCTAATTCGTCATTTTTTTTTATATTTGAGGCCAATGCAATGGGTTATGTTGATCCTTTATTGCAATATGATTTGTTTGTGCCAAGTAGTAGGACTACGGATTTGGTGAAAACAAAGTTTGACATTTACTTGGAAGAAGGGGTTTTACCTAGAATGGAGAACTTTGATATACTTGCTTGGTGGAAGACAAATGGTATTAAATATCCCGTACTATAATGAATTGCTAGAGATCTACTAGATATTTCTGTTTCTACTGTTGCATCTGAGTCTACTTTTAGCATAGGTGGCAGGGTTGTGTCCAAGCACCGTAGTAGATTAAAATCATCCATAGTAGAGGCATTGATGTATGCCTAAGACTGGCTTTGGCCTCAATTTGATGGTTTAATTTTTTTTTTGGTATTATATCATTATTTTTAAATTTGTTAGTTTGTTTAATTATTAATAATAATTATTATTTGTTTCATTGCTATTAAAATCCGTTACAAAGTTTTCAAAATATGATATTAGCGAGTTTGAAAATGTGAAAGATATTGATTCTTCTGATGAAGATGATGGAGACGAAGAAGATGATCAAATGACTGTTGATCTTTCTTAAATGACTAATAGATTGCACTTTGTGATCATGTTGCAAACAAATTGATAGATTAGAGGGATTTATAATTCTTGAGTTTAGTTTTTATGTAAACAAAAATATTTTGTAATTATTGATATATCATTGATATACTTATTCTTTAATATAATCTTTTTCTTTAAAATATGAGTAATATAAAATCTCTTTCAATTTAATAGAATCTTAAAAATATTTTATTTATACATTACACAAATTTAAAACTATGTTTTTTTTATATTAAATTTTAATCTCATATTAATATCATTTAAATTCGATATAAACAGACAATGAGACATGACAGAAATATTTTAATAAATTACACTTAGTTGTTAAAAAAAATTGTTTATCATAGTAATTTATTAAAAAAGTAGGAATACAAATTTTTTTTAAAAGAAAAGAAAAGAAGAAGAAGAAAGGAAAAAAAAAAAAAAAAAAAGTTCAATGGGTCGGGTTTTTGACCCATGGTTATAACCTAACCCGAACTCAAAAGATTCAAATCACATCGATTTATTTGCCCCGCGGGTCAGTTCGGATCCGGTCGATTTTGACCCAAACTGTCCCATTGCCATTCATAGGCTCAATGTTGGCCATGGCTCAATAGGAAAAAATAATTATTAAAAATACAACATTAGCACGTTCACACACACCCAAAAAAAAAAAAAACACCTAAGAATGAAAAGAAAAAAGATAAGAAATGCAATGAGGGAATAAAAAAAAAGGAAGGAAAAAGCGAAGAATAAATTATAATGATAAGAGTGGACTATAAAATAAGAGTGACAATTTGTGTTGTAACACGATTGTCTAAATTGAATATGAACTAAAAAACATGAATTAAATACGAATGAATTAAATTTGGATCCAATTTGAGCTAGCTTGAATAACACGAAAAAATTAGGGTTAGGTAAGAGCCAACATGATAACACGAAAATAAAAAATAATTATAATTATTATTATATATTATTACTATTATTTTTTCCTATATAAGTTGAGTCTATTAATTCTTATCATAGAAAATTTGTTGTATTTCTCTTACAAATAATGTGCAAATATATTATATTATCACTAATCACAATTACATGAAATTTAAGTCTAAAATATATATGTATTTTCTTTAATTTTAGGTAGTGGTTCATTGAATTATTTTGTAATATAATTATGACTTTAAAACTTTCATTTTTTAATTTTGTAAAAACTTATAACAAAATTTTTATTTGTATATTTAATATTATTAAAATGCATTAAATTTGATTCAAATATTTTATTATTTTAATTGGATTAAAAATTATAAGAAAATTTATAATATTTTTGATTAATATCTAGTTGAATAAGATAAAAAAGGCTAATTAATAAATGTAAATAAAAATTTGGGCTAATTTAGGCTAATTTTGACCAGTTTGAATTTTTTTTTATTAGAGTTAACAATTAATAACACAAATTAAATTTAATTTTAATTAGAATTTACAGTTAATAACATTGTCAATTTGAACTAACACAAATCCTACCCCTACAATAAACCTCTCTTATTTATTTTTATTTTTATTTCACCAGTCAAATGATATAATCTCCCAACAAAAGCAAACAATGTGACAAGGAATGTTCAATAGATTATGCTTTGCAATCAAGTGTGCTGTTGCATAATTTTTTTTTTTTTTTGTGCTAACAGTGTGCTGTTGACTGTTGTATATTAATCTAAGAAAATTTTGTATCTCAAATTTGAGTAATAGCATATTTGTAAAATATTATTGATAAATATAATTATAAAATTACATATAATTAATAATTATTACATTAATTAAGATTATTGTAACTTTGGCTTATATAATAATGTCCATATGTTAAGTGCATGTTGTAAATTTCATATAATTTCATTTCTTTTATTTTTTATTAATTAGTAAAGTTTTTCATCTTGTTTCTTCAGCACATCACTAAAAGGTATTTACCCTTTCAAAAGGAAACAAATGCATCATTAATAATTAATAATGGTTGCTTTTTAATACAAGTAGTTAAGTGAAAGATGTGTTTGTCTTTGAACTTTGGCTTAAATTAAACTTCAATATAACAACTTCATCCATATTTTATATTGCAATTAAAAATATGATTTGGCATATTTTAAAAGAGAGATGCCCCGACCCTTAATCTAAGTGGGCTCAAACTTTGGGGATGCACAAAATCTATCATTGATTAAAGGTTAATGTTAAACACATATAAGAAACTAGAAATGCTTGCAAAATTCTCTAATATACTTAATCATATACTCTCCTATATATATATATATATATATATATATATATATATATATATATATATATATATATATATAGGAGAGTATATGATTAAGTATATATATATGTGTTTAAGTATATGATTAAGTATATATATATATATATATATATATATATATATATATATATATATATATATATATAGAGGAGAGTATATGATTAAGTATATTAGAGAATTTTGCAAGCATTTCTAGTTTCTTATATGTGTTTAACATTAACCTTTAATCAATGATAGAGTTTGTGCATCCCCAAAGTTTGAGCCCACTTAGATTAAGGGTCGGGGCATCTCTCTTTTAAAATATGCCAAATCATATTTTTAATTGCAATATAAAATATGGATGAAGTTGTTATATTGAAGTTTAATTTAAGCCAAAGTTCAAAGACAAACACATCTTTATATATATATATATATATATATATATATATATATATATATATATATATATATATTCTAAATTTCATAATTTATATTTCTATAATAAAATGAAAGATGCCATTCAAATAATTAACAGAGTACATAAGAGTGTTCTTAGTATTCCTCTAAGAAACTGACTAAAAGTGTAGAAAAAAGAAGAAAAAAAACTGACTAAAAGTAAATTGTTTAAATAATTTATTTTAGTGATTGACACCGTAAGAATTTAAATTGTTACCATGTCATTATTATTTTTTTTTTATATAGAAAATGTCATTTTCTTTTTTTGTATCTCCCATTATTTATAGTAAATGCGACTGCACACAATTTAAATAATAAAGATAATAAAAAACAAATAATCTGAAAAGGCCGCCAATGGACCCATACTGCATGTCGGTAAGCATTAATGTCTTATCAAAACGCTTAATGCATTAATGAAAATCTTGGAAAATTTTTAAAGAAATTTATCCAAAATAACATCTTTAAAATTTATAATAATAAAATTAACACTATAATAATATTAAATATTTAATTTAAACGTAAAATATTAAATATTTAATATTAAACGGGTTTAAATTATCGTCGTTTAATTCTAATTGAATGTATGTTTAAAGAAAAATGATATATTAATAATTTTTTTAATTATAAAAATACAAATTTGAATACAAATGGTGCTAATTTTATTATTATAAGTTTTAAATAGTATTATTTTTGTTATTTTTTTTAAAAAAATATATAAATTTATTTCTTCAAAATAAATATTATTTAATTTATGATAATATAAAATTTGAGACTCGTACGTAATTTATTCCTACCAGAAATTATATTTAGAATTTAAGAGAATGAAGTGGTTCATTATAGATTAGTATATATTTTAAATTTCGAACCAACCCACTCGCATTGTGTAAGCTTATATCACGTTAAAAAATTCACATAAAAAACTTGGTAAAAAAATATATATATATTAAAATATATAATTATAAAATTAATATTTTTTATAATTAATTTAGATATTTTAAGTATTAAAAAAATTTAATTCATAAACATTATATTAAATGTTATTAAAATTAAATTTTATTATTTAAATTTATTAAATATTTAATTCTAATTAATTTGATAGTGTTCGGGTATTATTTTTGGTACAACATCTGTCATCCGTTGAGTACAGTTAACAACTACAGGTCGGCAAGCATGAGCAATGTTGCAAAAAGCATACAGTTGTGTAAGTACATATCATAAAACAAAATCAATTAGTTTCTAGCAAGTTGCAAATTTAGAATGATTTCCCATATTAACCCTTGTTATATTGCCCTATTTATTTGGTTACACTTTCTTCGTAAATTATATAGATCCGGAAAAAAAAATTATTTATATATATATTCTAATAATCTCGTCCAAATTACAAATGGAGTCTCTTACGCTTACCGGTTTGTTGAACCGCGTCGCCACCGAATACCCGAACCGACGAGCCCTCTCAGTTCCAGGCAAGATTGATTTGACTCACGCTCGACTTTACCAACTCGTTGAGTATGCCGCTTCTCGTCTTGTGGCTTCTGGGGTAACCCCAAACGATGTCGTTGCCCTTGTCTTCCCAAATACTGTTGAGGTATATTCATGTGTTATTCGATTCCTTTTCGATCTTCTTCAATTCTTTCATTATTAAGCGCTTGGCTGGGGAGAAAAATCACTATGGGCTATAGAAACATATCGATTAACGCGTTGCTTAGATTTCAAATTTATTTGAAATAAGAATGACATTTTCGGTGTAACTCAAAAATAATCTGATGATCAGAATAAGTGCTATATTTTCATGTCCTGAACAGTGGATTGCTTACAGTGTTGGATTAGCCCTTATTATATTGAATTTAATATTCCTTCATTATGTTGTACATTTTTGGATTCTTCATACTTTTGTTTAATATTGTTTTCAATCCTTTACTACAAATTTAATACACAATAGATATTCAAAAAAATCAATTTTTTATTATTTTAATGCTTTTCTATCTACATTTATTGAAAATTCATCAATCAAAAAGCAAGGGAGAGTGCCTATATAGTACCCATATTTTTTTCCCACCAATTGTATATAACTCAGTTAGTTTTACTCATAATCTATAAAAAAGCATATGCTTTTAAGTTTTATATAATGAAAACAAACAATAAAAAAAAAAAAAAATTTAGAAGTCCAATTTAAAACTTAAAAAAGAAATATCAAAATTTTGTTCTTATGACTTCACTTGTTGCATGCCAAATAAATAAAATTTTGATATTTTTGATATTTTTCACTTTTAATTTACTTTTTAATAATTAGTAGATTGTAATACTTTGCCTAAAATATAATAAATTTTTGTATACTTTAATTACAATTAGTAAATAATTACTATCATTCATACAAAAATATATATCTACGGTTAAAAATATTAAATTAGTACTCAATTATTTTAATTTGAATCAAATTGCAAATTTAATTTGAGAATTTAGTTGTGCATGTGAAAAAATTAGTGTAAATTTTTTTTTTATCTTTTTTTTATTTCTTTCTTTCACTTTCTTCTCTCTCTCTTTTTTTTTTCCTTTTCTTTTTCTTTTTTGCTAAGATCTTCCTTTATTTTTTCTCTCGAAATTATAGGGGTAAGGAGAAAGAAGATAAAAAAAAAAAAAAAAAATTAATTAAAAAATTATATAGACAAATTACCTTTAAATTTTGATGAATGTCACATAACTAAAATTTTTAAATAATTTTTTTTTTAATTCAGATCAAATGAGAAATATTGTTTGAATTATGGTACTAAATTTGACATATTTAATGTGTCCTACTTTAATTCTTAATAATTAAAATTTTAGTTTAATTACATTTAATAACCTGGTGATTGTGACCGGGTTTCAACCCCTCCCAAAATGGCGTTTTTTTTTTCCTTCCTTTCTCACCCTTTCATTCATTTTTTTTCCAACCTCTTTTCTTTTCTTTTCTTTCGCTGTACCCTTTATATATATATATATATATATAATTAAATATTTATATTTCTTTTTTTTTATAATTCAACCATTTATATATGTACTATTTCAGAAAAGAAAAAAAAAAAAGTCATCTACTAAAAAAACACGTATTATTTAACCAAAAAAAACATATATTATTTATTCAAAAAAGAATATATGTGATGTTTACCCCAAAAAGAAAAAGTGGGGTGGGGTGGTTATTTTTTAAAAAGTTGAATAAATGGATTATAAAAAAATTGAAGGGTAAAATTTTTGCTATAATATTTATAAAATTACAAATAAATTATTATATGCACATATTTAACTGTGCCCACTTAAGTTTTAATTTTAGGCATTTAACGTTTAATAATTTACTAAAAATTCAATAATTTATACATCATTTTATTAAAATGAGATACATACAAGCATATTTTCCAAATAAAAACTTACTTAATATTATTTTTTTATTGTGTATATAATATCTCTCATTAATACAATTTTTAAATTTGCTATTGATTATACTTTGTACAATCCCAAAAGAAGATATAAAGAAAATAACTTGTTATTTTCATTTTGGGTGGAGGCCATAGAAGCCTTAGAATAAATTTTGAAGTATGTGTTGTTTAATATCTTAGATTATAATTTTTTTTTTTTAGTTCTTCATCTTTGAAAATATAGGACAATTAAGGATGGACTATTTTAATTTAATGATTTTTTAATTAATTTTTTTTGTATAAATTGATTAAAGTGGGATAAGATACTAGCCATTTTCTTAGATAAAAGGAAAATTTAATATAAAATTATGTAAGGAAAAAAATCAATATTAATATTCTAACAAAAAAGTTCTTTACATACATATTTTTTATTTTTAAAAAAATAAAAATTAATAAAATATTAAAATATAAATTGTGACAATAATCAAACATTAAAACTAATATTTAAAAAAAAATTCATGGTAACGGTAATAAAGTATCAAATTTTAATCAATTGAGATAAAATATTAAAATTTTAATAAAAAAGTTATTTAAATAATATTATTTATCTTTAATTAGTTCCTCCTATTTAAGATAAAATACTAAAAAACACATTTTTATAATTTGAGATAAAAGGTTTGGGACTTTACTAACCATTTTCTCTTTCATTTATTTGTTGATGGATTTTTTACTGTTTTATTAAATTTTTTATGAATATTATTTCATACATTTGTAATTTACAGTTTGTAATAATGTTCTTGGCCGTAATACGAACTCGAGCCACGGCTGCACCGCTTAACGCAGCCTATACTTCAGAGGAGTTCGAGTTTTACCTATCCGATTCTGAGTCAAAGCTGTTATTCACCTCTATTGAAGGCAACAACTCGGCTCAAGCTGCAGCCTCGAAGCTCAGTATCCCACATGTCACTGCCACGCTTCCTCATGGTGATTCTGAAATCACTCTCTCACTACCTCAGTCCGAGTCACACCACGATACTCTCTCAAAACTTACAAATGATCCGTCAGATATTTCACTATTCCTCCACACTTCTGGAACCACAAGCCAACCCAAAGGGGTGCCATTAACTCAACTCAACTTAGCCTCTTCTGTTCAAAACATCAAGTCCATTTACAAACTCACAGAGTCGGACTCAACTGTTATTGTTCTCCCACTGTTTCACGTCCACGGTTTACTAGCTGGATTACTGACTTCACTCGGAGCCGGAGCTTCCGTGACCTTGCCAGTTGCTGGCAGATTCTCGGCTTCAACGTTTTGGTCAGACATGATCAAATACAAAGCAACATGGTATACTGCAGTTCCAACCGTACACCAAATCATATTGGATCGTCACTTTAGAAACCCGGAACCCGTTTACCCAAAACTCCAATTCATCAGAAGTTGTAGTGCTTCACTTGCCCCAACTACAATGGGCCGACTTGAAGAGGCATTTGGAGCTCCCGTTTTGGAGGCATATGCTATGACGGAGGCAACTCATCTCATGTCATCAAACCCATTACCCGAGGATGGCCCGCATAAGTCCGGGTCAGTGGGGAAACCGGTGGGTCAAGAAATGGCAATATTAGATGAAAATGGGGTGATCCAAGATGCAAATAAAAGTGGGGAGGTATGTATTAGGGGACCTAATGTGACAAAAGGCTACAAAAACAATCCTGAGGTAAACAATTCTGCTTTTTGGTTCGGGTGGTTTCATACCGGAGATATCGGGTATTTTGACTCGGATGGGTACTTGCATCTTGTTGGTCGGATCAAAGAACTTATCAACCGCGGAGGTAATATTATCTTATGCCCCAATTTTTTTTTACTAGAGCAAAGGTATCTTTTTACCTTAAATTCACATATAATTAATATAATTATATGTATGCTAAGATTTTATGTAAAAATCAAAAAAATTATATATATATATATATATATATATATATATATATATATATATATATATAAAAGTAAGATAGTCATTAAAAAAGTTCTTTATATCATTCACATTCTTAAATTACATAAAAATTTGTCCTATAATACAATTTATATGTCACGATCAATCACTAGTGAGAGTTTTATTGACCAAAAGATATTATCAATCTAGTTGTATTTGTTAAGTCGTATTTTCAAAATTAATAGTGTTAAATGCAAGTAAATTTATACAGTATTTAACTCGTGCTATAGTGTGTCATTTTAAAAAATAAATATATTTTTTTTATTTTAAAATTAACTTTTTACGAGTCTTCATATATTTAATTTAAGTATAAATTTAATATTGATTACCACTTTGTGGGGACATAGTTAGTTGTTTGCCTTTGTGTGATAGACTTGAATAACATAATTGAATAACGAATTTGCGATAAATGGTTTGGAGTGGTCTGTTACCAAAAAAGAGTTGGACTATGTATCTTTAAAAAACTCTGTTTTATCTTAGTAATTTTTTATTTTATTTTATTTGCCTTCCTTTCTTTAGGTGAAAAGATATCACCAATCGAAGTAGATGCAGTGCTATTGTCTCATCCAGATGTTGCTCAAGCAGTTGTCTTTGGAGTACCAGATGACAAATATGGAGAAGAGGTAAATTATACTAGCTATAAATTTTCCACTTTGATCTTCACCTTTATGATCGAATATCTATTTTTCCACATAATTTATTTATGTTTTTATCTGATCATATCAATTTCATAACTAATGTGTGTCGTTCACTTACCTCATTGCGTATGACGTAGCAAAAATGATAACTCATATTATTGGATAGTGTCGAATTGTACGGTATTTTATATTAAATTGGTATAAATTATAATTCTTTAATTTAAACAATTTTAAAAAAATATATATAACATATATTTTTTTAATAAAAAAATATACAATTTAAACATAAATAATATAATTTTTGTTATTATAAATTTTAAAAATATTATTTTTGTTTACTTTTTAAGATACTTTTTCTATCCACGAGAATCAGATGCAAATACAGCTCAGAACTATTCTTTTTCTCATATTTAATTTTGCTACTTTATATTTTATCCAAAAAAAAAAAAAAATATGCTACTTTATAAATATTTAATAACTCACTTCCGATATGGCGCTATATAGCCCGTGTTACCTTATCAACAAAAAAAAGGGGTATACAATTCGGTGTTGTTGTTGACCTCCACCAATTTTATTTTTTTGTCGATAAGGAAGGTTCCAATGTAAATAATAAAAAAAAAAGTCGACCTTACAAGACAATTTGGTATTATTTGTTATCTTTTTTACATATCGGATAATAATTTTAATTTATTAGTTATGATTTATGATTAAATAATTAATTTTATAATTTTTAATTTTTTTATAAAAATAATCACAAATATATTTGATAACAATTTCTATTTAGTTATTTTTAAAAATAAAAAAAATAAAAATTACTGCCAAGTTATTTGGTAATGATTTTTATTTTTTGATTTTTTTCAAAAAAATTTAAAAATAAAGAAATTTTTTCATTTTTTTAATAAACTTTAAGTTTTTAATCATTTTCTTTTAATACTTAATCTTACAAATATTAGAAGACTTGATTTATTCTGTAGAAAAAATGTTTGGTCCAAATAAAAAAAAATTATAAATTATAAATTAAATTGAAATTCTTTTTTTTTAAATTTATAAATCACTCCTTATTTTAGTAGTGATTCCTTAAAAATATAAAAATCAAAACCAAAAATCATTATAAAATATACCTGATTGAAAAATTACTTAAAAAAAATAAAAAATAAAAAATTAAAATTATTATCAAACCTTATAAAATATGGTTTTGATTTATCTGCAGATTAATTGCGCAATTATTCCGAGAGAAGGATCAAATCTTGATGAGAATGAGGTAGCAACCTTTTGTAAAAAGAATCTGGCATCATTCAAAGTACCGAAGAAGGTATTCATTACCGATTATCTCCCAAAAACTGCTACTGGGAAGATCCAACGTCGCATTGTAGCAGAGCACTTCCTTGCCCAGATCTCAACAGCCAAACTACCCAAGTTTGGAGCTTAATCATCAATTGATTCTCAAGTTTGGAGAAACATAAATACTAGCTAGATTGGACGGGAAAATTGATGTCTAAAATGATTTTTAATACCAATAAAGTATTATTGTAAATTGCCATTGCAATGATATTTTCTCCGAGTACTTAACGTCAGACTTCAGAACCAGCAAATTTGAATTTAAAAATCGGTAACATCCGTCACATTTCCATATACGAATTTTAGTGGTACGTTTATGAAGGTATAAATGTTATTGTTTTGTTTTGTTCCTCTTCAATAAAGTGCTAAATTACTTGAATTATATTTATTTTTAGAAAGGTGTTCTTATGTTTATATATAAATATTTTTTTAGAATTAATGCTTGTAGTTAATTTTAGAAAAAATAATAATCTTAAAAATTTATAATAACAAAAATCGTACTCATTGTGTTCAAATTTATATTTTTACAATTAAAAAAATAATTAATATATTATTTTTCTTTGAACACTCGTTCTATTAAAATTGAACGACTATAATTTAAGCTTGTTCAATATTACAAGTTTAAAGTTAAACGTTCATTATTATTAGGATGCTAGTTTTGTTATTATATATTTTAAGAGTGTTATTTTGTGTAATTTTAAGATTTGTCAAAATTAACATGTACCACATTAGCTAATTAATATTAATTAATTGATGTGACAAGCTTTAATCAAAAAAAATAAATATGTATAAACAAAACAAAAATATGAGCATCTTTATGTAACAAAAAATAATTTGACTAGTTATGTGTAAAAAGAGCATAAATTTGAGTATCTTAAAAATAATTTATACGCCTAAATTTGTTGTCGGAAGTAAAATTTACCCAAAAATAAAAATATAAATGGAGAAACGTATCACAGTTTCTTTATATATATATATATTTTGTTGTAAGTAACAATCAATTGTATTGACACACATCTGTATTGCCACTAATGTCATGTACTATTGCAAGGCCTTGGGCCCAATTATAATAAGGGTAATATTATTACAGAAGCTTTGTGGGTGTACTTAGAGGCTGTGCCTAGTTTGTATATAAGGAGGTGTGGTTGATATTTTGCACATACTGTGATAAGAACAGAAAACGTGTGTGTGATTGTGGAGTGGTTGTTGTAGCCTAATCTGGGCAGTTCTTAATTCCATCTTGTAGTATTCTGATTGATATAGTGGAGGCTTGGAACGGTGGCAGTTTCCATGGATTAGGCATATTGCCGAACCATGTAAAAATTTTGTGTGTTTGTTTTCTGCTTGCTTTTGTTTTCTGTTCTGGAGCTGTGATTTCTCTTTTATGCTTGTTGATTTCATCTGGTTCACGTAAAAGGTTGATAACTTAGGGAGACTGCACCACAATCGTGGTATCAGAGCTTGGATCTCGTTAGGGCAGGGTCTTGTTGAGATTAATTAGTTTCATTTACTGGTAGTCTTTGCATCTAGCGAAGTTCACCCGATAAGGCCAAGAAGATTGGGTCTTTGTGCTTTCTTTTAAGAAATCTTTGGTGATCAAAAATGGGTACAGCAAAGTTCGAAATAGACAAGTTTGACGGATCAGGGGACTTCTCTTTGTGGAAAAGAAAGATGAAGAATATCCTTATACAAATGGATGTTGATTCAGCCATTGATGAGGTATTTCCAGCCGAGACAAAGGAAGAAGTCAAGAAATTAATTCTCAAGAAAGCTTGCAGTAGCATCGAACTTTACCTAGCAGATAATGTACTCTGGCAAGTCCAAGATCTGACGAGTACTAAGGAAATCTGGGCTAAGTTGGATAAGCTCTATGCGCACAAGACGTTGTCAAACAATATATTTTTGAAGGAGAAGCTTTTTGGGTTTAGAATGGATCTAAGCAAGACTCTTGACTTCAATATTGATCAATTCAAAATGATCAATGCGTAGTTGGACAATATTGACAAGAGAGTTGATCAAGAAGACCAAGCAATTATTCTTTTGAATAGTTTGCCAAAATCATATAGTGAACTCAAAACTGCAATCAAATATGGCCGAGAAAATCTTTCTTTGGATTTTGTAGTTGCCTCCCTTAAATCGTGGGAAAATGAGCACAAGAAGTGGAGAAGGAGTTCAGATTCTGGGGATGGGCTGTTTGTAAGAGGAAGATCAGATAAAAGGGAAAACAACATAAGTAAGAGCCATTCAAGATCTAAATCAAGAAACAAAAAAAAGGTGTTTTTGGTGTCACAAGGAATGACACTTTAAAAGAGATTGCCCTAGAAGAAAAGGAAAGGGATCAGAGAAAGAGGAAAGTAGTAATTTTGGTGATGCTGGTGTTCCACTGGAGGATTATGATAGTTCAGAAGTTCTTGCTATCAATTCATCTAGACTTTGGGTGCTCGTTTCACATGAGTCCCAACCTGCTCTGGTTTGAGAAGTTCAAAGAAACCGATGGTGGGAAGGTGTTTCTAAGGAATAACAGTGTATGTAAGGTTACTGGCATTGGTGATATCAGGTTGAAGTTATATGATGGCACAGAAAGGATTCTAACTAAGGTCAGGTATGTGCCTAATCTGAGAAGAAACTTAATTGCTCTTGGAGCTTTAGATGCAACAGGGTGTTCTATAAGGCTGGAAAATGGATGCCTAAAGGTGGTGAGGGACTCTCTATTAATGCTTAAGGGTATAAAGTCAAATGGGCTATATATACCTCAAGGCTTGACTGCAGTGAAGAATGGAATTGCAATGAATTCAGAAGAGCTTGATAATATTGTACTTTGGCACAGGCGCTTGGGGCACATCAGTGATAGAGGAATGAACGAACTGTGCAAGCAGGGCCTTATTGAGAACATAAAGTGTGAGCCAATTGGTACTTGAGAACATTGCATCTATGGGAAGCCAACAAGAGTGAAATTTGGAAAAGGAAAACATACTACAAGAGAGATACTGGAATATGTACATGCTAACTTGTGGGGTCCTGCTCAAACAACCTCACTTGGTGGAAGCAGATACTATCTTTGCATAATAGATGATTTCTCAAGGAAAGTATGGACTTATATCCTTAAGACCAAAGATGAAACATTTGTCAAATTTAAACACTGGAAGTCAATGGTTGAAACTCAAAAGGAGAGGAAAATTAAGGTGTTGAGGACAGATAATGGACTAGAGTTTTGTAGTGAGGAATTTAATACTTACTGCAAGGAAAATGGAATTCAGAGACATAGAACAGTAGCTGGGATACCTCAACAAAATGGGCTTGTTGAAAGAATGAATTGAACCATTTTGGAAAAGGTTAGATGTATGCTCTCAAAAGCACAACTGCTAAAGAATTTCTGGGCCGAGGCAGTGCAAACTGCCACTTACCTGATAAATAATCACCATCATTAGCCATACAGTTTAGAACACCTGAAGAAATGTGGAACGGAAGAGCAACAAACTACTCTGATCTGAGGATATTTGGAAGCATTATTTTTGTACATGTAGACAGTGGGAAGTTACATCCTAGAGCTAAGAAGTGCATCTTTGTAGGATACCCTGAAGGAGTCAAAGGGTACAGGGTTTGGGATCCAGTGAGTAAGAGATGTTTCAATAGTAGGAATGTGACATTCCTTGAACATGAAACCATTAAAGGCTGCACGGTGACTGGGACTGAACTGCCAAAGAACAAGCAAGTGATAGAATTTGAGGTGGAGCTACAGGGAAGTCAGAACCACACTGGATCTGAATCCTTGAAGGAAGTTACACAAGCACAAGGAAGTGATGGTGTAGAATTACCTCATGAATCTCAAACTGAAACAGAACCTGCAGATGCATTTGATGAGCAAGAAAGGCTAAAAACTTATTCTCTTGTGAGAGATAGAGTTAAGAGGAGTTCAAGGCTGGTCCAAAGGTATGGATATGCAGATGTAATAGCATTTGCACTACCTGTGAGCCAAGAAATCATGGGGATTAAGCCTATGTCATATAAGGAGTGTATGAATAGACAAGATGCAGATATGTGGATGGAGGCAATGCTTGATGAGATGAGATCCTTGAAGAAGAACAACACTTGGGTACTAGTGAAGAGACCTAAAGATGCTAAAATTGTTGGGAGTAAATGGGTTTATAAGATGAAGAATGGGTCAGATAATATTGAAACTGTCAAATATAAGCCACAGGTTATAGCACAAGGATTCTCACAAAGAGAGGGTGTGGACTACAAAGAAGTGTTTTCACCAGTTGTGAAATATAGTTCAATTAGAATTCTTCTCTCATTAGTTGCCCACTATGATTTACACCTAAAACAGATGGACGTGAAAACAGCTTTCTTACATGGAGAATTTGAGGAAACAATTTACATGAGGCAGCCAGAGGGCTTTGAAGAAAGAGGTAAAGAAGATCATGTATGTCTCTTGAAAAGGTCCCTATACGGTTTAAAAAAGTCACCAAGGCAGTGGAATAAGAGATTTGACAGGTTTATGTTAAAGCTAGAGTATCAAAGGTGTGAGTTTGATGCTTGTGTTTATTTTAAGAAATGTGAGACTGGCGCCTTGGTATATCTACTTCTATACGTAGATGACATGCTCTTGGCATGCAAAGATTTTGCTGAAATCCAAAGGTTGAAGGAGCTTCTCAAATCTGAATTTGAAATAAAGGATTTGGGGGAGGCTAGGAGGATTTTAGAGATGGAAATTTTCAGAGACAGGATCAAAGGAGTACTAAAACTTTCTCAGAAAACATATATAGAGAAATTTATAGGCTAATTTGGCATGGAAAAGGCCAAACCAGTTAACACACCATTAGCAGCTTATTTTAAACTATCAACAAGTCAGTGTCCAAATACAGAAAGTGATAAGGCAGAGATGGCTAACATACCTTACTCAAGTGCAGTGGGTAGTCTTATGTTTTCTATGATTGGAACCAGACCAGATTTGGCATATTCAGTGAGGTTAGTTAGCAGATTCATGACCAACCTAGGAAAGGAGCATTGGGCTGGGGTGAAGTGGATCCAAAGATACTTGAGGGGTTCATCAGAACTTGGTTTAACATATACAAGGGACATGGGCACTGAGGTGATTAAAGGCTATTGTGATGCTAATTTTGTTGGTGACTTAGATAAAAGAAGATCACTAATAGGTTATGTATTCTCTCTATTTGGAAATACTGTTAGTTGGAATTGGAAATGTAACCTGTAGTCAATAGTGGCACTCTCTACAACAGAAGCTGAGTACATAGCTTGCACCGAGGCAGTAAAAGAAGCAATGTGTATGCAAGGTTTGGTGAACAAGCTTGGAGAGAGGAATGCAGCAACAACAATATATTGTGATAATCAAAGCTCAATATATTTGAGCAAAAATCCCATGTTTCATGAGAGAACGAAGCATATTGACGTGAGGTACCATTTCATTAGAGATGTGATACACAGGGGATTGGTGAAGGTAGACAAAGTTGGAACTAGTGATAACCATCAGATATGAAGATAAAGGCTGTTGATACTGGGAAGTTTAGGCACTGCCTGAAGTTGCTGAAAGTTGGTATTACTTGAAGCTCTTGAGGAGACTGGAACCACAAAGATAAGCATCACTACTCAATTGGTGTTAAGGTGGAGTTTTGTTGTAAGTAACAACCAATTGTATTGACGCACATGTGTATTGCCACTAATGTCATTTAATATTTTAAGGCCCTGGGCCCAATCATAATAATGGCAGTATTATTACAGAAGCTTTGTGAGTGTACTTAGAGGCTGTGCCTAATTTGTATATAAGGAGGTGTGGCTGATATTTTGCACATACTGTGATAAGAACAGAAAATGTGTGTGTGATTGTAGAGTGGTTGTTGTAGCCTAATATGGGCAGTTCTTGATTCCATCTTATAGTATTCTGATTGATATAGTGGAGGCTTGGAACGGTGGTGGTTCCCATGGATTAGGCTAGGCATATTGCCAAATCATGTAAAAATTCTGTGTGTTTGTTTTCTGCTTGCTTTTGTTTTCTAGTTTGGAGCTGTAATTTCTCTTTTATGCTTGCTGATTTCATATAGTTCACATAAAAGGTTGATAACTTAGGGAGATTGCACAACTATATATATATATATATATATATATATATATATATATATATATATATATATATCCGTTCAATAAAATCAAAGTGAGTTTTGAACATTGCACATGTAGCTAATTGACCATTAGCCATTTAAGTAGCACCATCTATAAATGTTTGTTGAAAATAAAATTACAAGCCCTTTTACAATATTTATTTAATTATATGAATATAGCACCCTCTATAAATATTTGTTGGAAATTAATATCTATTTAATTATATGACATAATTTTTTTACAAATATAATTTTAATTTTAATTCATTTAAAGAAAAATTATATGTTAAATGAAATCAGTAAAATAACTTAATCGTTTATATACGGGACGGAGAAAAAGTTTAACATTTTATAAATTTGATGTTTATGACTCTAAAAAATTTATTTAACAGGGGAAAACAAAGGCACAAAATTTATAGGTCAATAATAATGATGAGTAAATTAAGCAAAACCAATAACGATACAAGACGGGATGAGCTAAAGAGGGTATAGAGAAATCTCAACCTTTGTTTTCTTCCTAAAATTTCTCACCTTCACCGAGTTTTTCTAACATTGTGTAACAGATCTCATCTAAATCTGCTATGCTCTTCCATTTTTCACTTCCGTTCTTCTCTTTCTTTTTCCTCATTAGGCCTCTCGCTCATTGCAGGACAAAATGGTACGCTTTTCTTCGATATACTATTGTTCATAATGAGGAAGAATCAAACATGTATTGCAGGAACTTTATCCTAGCAAAGATAAAATAAATGGAATGTACGGCTTCATAATTTTGCTAAAGCATATACAAATGGTGATATTTGAACTCATTATAATTAGATATAATGCATTCATGCATTTTTAGATTTCAGTTAAATATTATTGCAGTTTATTTCGCCCTTAATTTAGTCTTCTATTCATTTCACTCATTTCGGTTGATCAATAAAATACTTATTTTTCATTTCTTTTGTATATATAAATTGCGTAAAATTTTGTGAGACTTTGCTTATAGAATAAAAGAATATTGTGAATGACACATTCCGTGTAATTTTTTTTTTTTTTTTTTCTGGTTTTGTATTTTACAAATAAATATGTAAATATAAAATTGATGTATTAGGCAAACGCAGCGTCGGGAATGAATGTGAGCGATGAATGTAAGCTAAAATTTCAGGAGCTAAAATCAAAAAGGAACTATCGATATATAATATTCAAGATTGAGAATCAAGAAGTTGTGGTCGATAAAGCTGGTAGTCCTCAGGACAGCTATGAAGCCTTTACCTCTTCCCTACCTGCAGATGAGTGTCGCTATGCTGTCTTTGATTTTGATTTCACCACTGATGAAAATTGCCAGAAATCCAAAATTTTCTTCATTGCTTGGTTAGTCTTTCTCTGTTTTCCTAAAAAAAAAAAATTATATTGTGAAATAATTTTTCCTATAAATTAATCATTATTAAAATATTATTAATTGATTTTATTGTTTTGTCCTTTAATTTAATTCAAGGTCACCTGATATATCAAGGGTGAGGATGAAGATGGTGTATGCAAGTTCAAAAGACAGATTCAAGAGAGAATTAGAGGGCATTCAAGTTGAGTTGCAAGCAACTGATCCAAGTGAAATAAGCCTTGACATTATAAAAGCCCGCGCTCTTTAAGCACCACCTCCATCATATTTCTTTCTTTGTTTTGCTACCCAATTAATCCTTTTTTGTCTGAATACTGTTATTAATTTTTTAAGAGCAGTTAATTCTTCATTATCTTTTGTTAATGATGATTTTCTTTTTGCATGGGTTGTATTCCAAACCTTTAATTAGTTAAATGTAATATTAAGAATTCTTATCATTTTCGTTTTGTTGCCATACATGTTAGTGAGCACTCAAGCCTTCTTTTGAACACTTAAATTCTTTCTTAATTTGCAGTTTTAACCTTTAAATGGTTTTAATTTTAATGTGGTAACTCAGTCTTATTTCAAAAACAAGGCACTGAAAGAAAATTTTGATATTTCTGGGCATTTTTTTTTTCACTTTTCCTAGTGTTAGGCCGGACTTTTTTTTTTTTTTAGAAGAATAAATTTTTTAATTAACCCATTGACATTGCACTACACTAAGTAATCCAATTTAGAGCAATGCATAAACTTTCTTATTATTGATCTTTTTCGGTGCTAGCTCCAACAATATTTGCCTCGTTCGTGTGTTCAGTGCAAGTTCTTTCAATTTGATATTTCTTGGCATTTTATTTGTTCCAAGTTTTTTGGGGTAGGCCGGAGGAATTTGATATAATTAAACTTCATATTCTTCAACCAAGGTAGGTTATAGACGCCTTATGCTGTAGCTAGCATGTACTTATCGGTCTTAACTCCTAAGTAAGATTTGTACAATAAAAAGTTTTTGATTCATGAATAATCATTTAAACTTACGAGCAAAGCTGTTTTAGTAGTATATAATGAACTTTCACCGACCCATCTCACAGCTAGTGAGAGCCATATCATTTAGGTAAGTTCACCTTTTACATAAGTTCAACCACTAATGAGAAAAGTTTTTGTTTAGGTATGCATTCTTGATTTACTTATCGTTGATCTGAGGATTGCTTACAAGTTTTTGTACCGCATGACAAACAGTATCAATAAATGATAGGGAAATAATCTAACTATTACTTTTCACTGATCTTACTCTAATATGAACACCTAATTTGTATTTTTTTACATATGTAAGGATAATCGTAGAATAAAAATAGTAATAAGGGTTAAGTTAGCCAATTTTCCAAATAAGGAATCTCGTCAATTGGTTGTAGTTTAAAAACTGGGATGAGAAAAAAAGGAGCTGGTTGAAGAGTACTCCTTGCTCATAATTCCAGAAATACAACATAAATTTGTGATATTTAAACATTTATCCTGAATACAAGTTCAGTGCAACAGAAAACAAAAGAAAAAGAAAACGTCAGTTAGTTTCTGAAATTTCTTAAGTGGGTCTCCAATAAGATCTATATCATTGCTTAATTTATAATTATTGTCCTATCCGTCTTGATGAATGTGTGGTTAGTTCACCATTCACTCATCCTATTAGTCTTATAATAATACTGAAGCTCTTAAAAAGACTTCCTCAGTAGTCATTAGGCATGTAGAAAGCTTTCAAAATTTTATATTTGAATGCATTTATTTAGCAATCATATATGAAAAGGTATTTAAGCCGTATTAAGATTGTATTAACGCATAAAAAGTACACAAAAGAAAGTGTTAAGCGTGTGTGTGTGTGTGTATAGTAATGAATCTACCTAAAGGTTGCTTCTTTTGATTTTCCAGATAATCAGTAATTCATCTCCCACATTTCAACTTGTTTAACCGAATTCGACTTTTGTTGAATAACAGCATTAAGAGATGAAGGACTAGGAGGAGGAGGCATTTTGCAGGGGCTAGTTTCAGCTGGACTTTTTATCATGGATTCCATCATAAACTTTTTATCTAATCCCTCTGCTGAGCAAGCCATTGCCTCAGAACAGATTTCCATAGCATTTGGTGGAATGCTAGGCTTAAATTGCAGGAGCTTAGCATATTCACCAAGTAGATGAAACATGTAGTCATATACATAATCCATCTTCAAATCCTCTTGAATAAATCTGCTGGCAGCCCTTCCAATCTCTTGTGCCTGTTTTCAATTCAACAAAATTACGAAATCATGAATCGAAGTCAACCCATCACCAAACTGGTCATTACGAAATTCATTTAGATTTGTATACAAAAACAGAACAAAATCCTAGCAAAGGCTTTGAGCTTAGATTCAACAATCAACAATGATGAAATGGATTTAACTACAAGTTTTTTTTTTTTACCTTTGTCTTGTGAGAATTTCCCCAGTCAACAGCAAACTTAATGGATCTGCACTTGTTATCATCCTTTATAGGCCAGTAATGGTGCCCGGGCAATAAACTTCGGGTGAAGAAATCATAGTAATGAGGTTTTACTATTAAGGTAACAGAATCACAAGCAAGAATGTACTTTTCACTAACAGACCAAGCAGACCCTTCAATGTAGATCTTATACCTGATTCATAGTTCAGAGAAGCAACGATTAAAACTTAATTTGACAGAGCAAACAAAAGTAGGTAGTGTTAAGAAAAAACAACATAGAAATTGGCTGTATTTTTTACTTACCTATGTTTACATTGGCTAGCCAAATCGGATTTCTTATACCCTTCACGTGATTCTTGAGTCCAATTCTAGAAACAAAAATTATGTGTATCCAATTGTGATCACAAATAACATTGTCACTAAGCCATTTTTAATGGATCACAAATTTGTAATAAATAAACTTTCGTGAAATATAGAAAATATGAAGAAAGAAGAAGAAGAATACCTGAGCATAAATGCGAGCACCCCAATCTTGTGTATCAGAAACATTACATTTAAGAAGGTCCTGCCTGGTTTCAGCAACTTCTGGGTTTCCCTTCCAATAAGCATAAGGTTCTCTATCCACCCATTTCTTTCTATTGTTCCCTTCCATCAAATCCTTTAACAATGCCTCCCAAGGCTTTATGTTGATCTCTGGCCTAAATATATTTAGTTGCAGAAAACTTGTTATCTTTTAGAATTTTGAAATGTCTTCAAAATACCAAAAAGTTTGAAGTTTTAATATGATATGTTAAGATAAAACGTAAACTATAAAATGCTAAGAATTAGTGAGTGAGTGAATTACCACCCCCAAAACGACCAATCAGGGAAGACAATATCGAGTGTGTCATCATCAGCACAGTAGCGAAACAATGGTGGTGGTGACGTGGCATTATGACCAGTATATGACTCTGATAAAATCACAGGCCAATCAACGCAGTCAAACATGAGCTCCAAATCAGGAACTTTCCCTGGGTATCTCCGTAACAACTGTAGAATTCCCCACAGAGTGAAAACGTCTCTGGTCTGAAACGACTTCTGATAAACCTCTACGTATGCCTTACCTTTCACTATTACTAGTTTAAAGTTAGCTGTCTTGTTAGCTCTGTTAATCATATCTCTTGTGATCCCAGTGTGGGCCCATGGCATTAGATCCTCGTAGATCCATTGGAAATAGTCTGGACACTTGGAGGGTGATTGACGGTTAAGATCTAGTTCAGGCTGGAAGGTTGTTGGGTAATTTGAAGGGCAAGTTTGTGTGAGGTCATATGCAGTGCAGTTGAATGGGATTTGGACCTTCTCTCGGCTAATTTCAGAGGTTTTGGGCACCTTTCGTGGGAATATGCTGTATGCGGTGGTAGTTTTTGTGCGTCTAGAAGACGATGATGAATTGGGTTCAGCCTGTCAACCAAGCACAATGTGGGAAGAAAAATCAATAGCTAACTCATATTTTTAAACTCAATTATAGTGTGTCACAATTTTCTTATAACATATATAATTTCATCATTTTTAAAATTATTTTGTCATTATTTAAATATAATAATCAGTATGATTGTAAATGTATTTACATTATAGACCATACACTGCGTTGTGTTCTTAGAGCTAACTAAAGTAATGTTAATTAGTTCTGTTATAGATTACTTAATCACTTAGTCTTGTATATATTCGAGCATTGCTCATTCATGATTATACATAAGTATTGTCATCATTAATCTTCTCGCTGTTGTTTGCTATGATATCAGAGTTAGAAAATCAAGATCCTACACCTCGAACGGAGAATTCAACTTCCATTTCTACTCGAGGCAAAATTGTATTTGATAATTTTGTGATTGCTGTCATGAATGAGGATTATAGAGACTTAAGGAAGATGATACTTGGAGCTTTTGGTAATGATTTGAGCCGTATGAAGGAAAACTATTATGTATAGTTTTTTCTGGGGGAAGGAGCACAAGAAGGACAAACCCCCCCACCCTCTAACACTCACTCTTGGCTGTGGGGATTGCGACACCCCTAATGATCCTTTCACTTATTTTTCAATTTATTTTTATTTGTTTTTTTCTATATTGTATTGTGGTTGCTGAAATATTTGTATTTTTTTTTTTTTAACTGATGTGGTAGTAGATGGATAAACCTTACTTTTATGTCAAAATTACGATTTTTTATTATGTGGACATGTGAATTACTATAAAAATGATGATGTTTTGGCTTAATAATTCTCACAAGTATAGTTGAGGTGTTTTGGTGTGAAAAATTAAGTTTGAGTTGGGAGGACATTCTTAATGAAATAGATTGTCAAATGTTTAGTTTCTAATAAGGACAAACCCCCCACCCTCTACTCTAACAGTCACTCTTGGCTGTGGGAATTACGACACCCCTAATGATCCTTTCACTTATTTTTCAATTTATTTTTATTTTTTTTTTATTTTTTTTTCTATATTGTATTGTGGTTGCTGAAATGTTTGTATTTTTTTTTTTAACCTATGTGGTAGTAGATGGATAAACCTTGCTTTTATGTCAAAATTACGACTTTTTTATTATGTGGACATGTGAATTATTATAAAAATGATGTTTTGGCTTAATAATTCTCTCGCAAGTATGGTTGAGATATTTTGGTGTGAGAAATTAAGTTTGAGTTAGAAGGACATTCTTGATGAAATAGATTGTCAAATGTTTAGTTTCTAATTTTTTGATTTGAGAATAGTGATTGTGTATTGTATCCAAATTTTGTAATTTTTTTGCTACAAATTTTAATGAAATTGTGTCCCTTTTGAAAAGGGAAAAAAAAAATATTAACAATATGAACTTATATGAAAAAATGTTCCAAGAACTCTAAATTAGTTACAAGATACTTATAGAAAAGTAATTTCATAGCACAAGTTCAAATAAACAATCTTTTTTTTTTTTTTAAATGATTTATCACTTTCAAAAATTTTGGCTTGCAAATTTTACTAACGAAAAATTTATACTAATTGTACAAATTTAAATAATGTATAATATTTCAGATAAAATTATCTTTATATTTTAAACTATTAACATTAATCGATCTTTTAAAACTCTATTATCATATTATATAAAGAAAACATAATTATCAAATAAAGATCGCATTCACGGTTCACTTTAAACATCATTTTATTTTCACAATTTATTTAGAAGCTTAAAAAATTAATTTTATATTTATTTTAAATATATTATAAAAATTAACTAAAATAAAAATAAATAAAATAATTTAAATACATATTTTTTATTAGAGAAAGAAAGAAAAAAATTAACTGATGAAATAGTCATTTTAAAATACAAAACCTAACTAGAGGAAATGGATGGTTCTAGACAGGGTCAACAATCCCGTTGAGAGCTGCTACCCCTTACGCGTGGCTATGTGGCCATTAAGGTCTGAACAGTGCTATAAATCACGACTCTAAAAAGCCGTGATGTACTCGATTGTCGCTTAGAATTTGAATAATTATTATTAAAAATTAAAAAAGAAATAATGTTATTGGAGCCAAATAAGCCGTAATGCATGACGGGCTATGAAGAGTTTTCCTTGATGTCTTCCTCATTCCAGTAAACGAGAAAAAAATTTAGCCAACGTTCACGGCGCATGTTAGGCTTAATTATTTAAGTAAGACGACGCAACTCGTGCCGTTTAACCTTCATTTTCTCATGACGCTGAAAAATAAAGAAAAATGCTAGTATTAGGACAAACGGAAAACTTACAGTAGAGTCGAGTAAGCGCGTGGAAAGAAACGCTCCGACAATGACGAAGAAGATAAACAGGGAGAAAATATAGGATCTTGAAGAGGACTTCTTCATTAATGGTCTCCGGATCGTATCTCCAACACTACCAGAGAGCCCCGCCACGTAACGGAAATACCTCTGCCCGCCGTTCTCTGATCTCATAATATCTCTCTGGATTCCAACTTATTTAAATTATGGCTTTCGGACAATATGCGTCTCCTTGTCAGAAACCCAATTCTTCAGAAATGATATCATATACTGGGTTTCGTCTGATTTCTTTAATGATTTGGTTGATGATGAAGCTCTCTCGTCAGTGAGAAATTTCTTTTGAAGCCAACGTCCAATTCAGTTACTAATTAGGTTTTTGATGTTATTGGGAAAAAAAAAAAAAAAGAGAGGGTCATTTGATAGAAAAAGGAAATGCAGGTTCAGACAAATCGTGTGACGAGTTGCGTATAGCTGAAATTTAGAAAAGAAGGGATCCGTTTGTTTAAAATAAGTAGGTTTGAAAAGTGCTACAGAATGGGAAGAGAAAGGGGCAAAAGAAAATAAAGAAAGGGCAAAGAGTTGAATTGATTAATAAGAGGAAGAGAGTTACAGAATGGAGAAAAACTGGGAAGGAAGAAGAGGGTGGGTGATGAAAATCATGAGAAAAGAAACAGAGGTCAGTGTATAAAGAAAACTTTATTCAGGGTAGGTCTTGTGGTTTGGTTCCTAAAAAATTGAATTGAAATGGCATGATAACATTAGAATATTAGATTGCCTTTTGTGTGCCCTAGATTTATTTTATGGTTTGTTTTGATCGAAAAATATTGATTTGTAGTGGAGGCAGGTGAGTCATAAGCTCATTCATGCTAGAAAAAAAGGCAACTTTCTAAAATAAAACGATAGTTTTAACTTTGGTGGATTATTTTTAAAAGGAGACACGGAATGTGAGGTACAAAATATATGGAGTAAGGTGAGATTTACTCGACACTTTAAAATTTATTTAAGCTTAAATAGACTTGTTTGCGAACATGTTTACGGACGCCAGTTGGGTGAAGGGGATCGAGTTAAGATAGGATTATTTGTGTGATTTCTAATATACTTCATTACTTCCGCACTCCATGTTACTGCTATATAAAATAAATCTCAGATGGTCACATTAACTTCAGCAATTATTTTCAAATTTTTATGTTAGAATAGATACATTAATATATATAATAAATTGCGGTCATATAATTTTTTAAAAATAATTTATCTCGAAAAATTTATACTTATTTTTATAACCACATTATTTATATTATGATACGTGATAAAATTATTTTAAAAAATAAAAAAAATATTCAATTTTTTGGATAATTTGACTGTATCATAATATAATTGAGGTTGTGCAAAAATTAATACAAATATATATAACCATAACATTTTTTTATCTAACTCCAATGAAACTCACAAACACAAAAATATTACCCATCACACAAGGTGAAATTTAAAAAAAATAGTGATATTTTTATTGTTTAGAATTATAATTAAAAGTGATAATGACTAACATGATACTAATAGAATACATTACAAATAAAAAATTTAGTAAAAATTAATTACTTTAATGGTTTTAAAAATTTTGTTATTTCTTACTATTTTAAATAAGCAACATGAAAAAAAATAGAAAAATTACCAAATATAATACCTCTAAAATTTATAATAATAAAACTAGAACCCCAATAACATTGAACGTATAATATTGAACGTTCAATATTGAACGGGTCTAAATTGTAGTTGTTCAATTCCAATTGAATGGTTGTTCAAAGAAAAATGATATATCAATCATTTTTTAAGTGTAAAAGATAAATTTGAACACAATAAATACTATTTTTGTTATTATAAATTTTGAGGAATGTTATGTTTATTTTTTTTCCAAAAAATTAAGTACATTTTTTCACGTGTCAGCAAACATGTGAACATGATATGATTAGTGTAAAAATACTACATGATTAGAGCTATAACACAACACGATTATTACCCCTATTTATTGTAGTGATTTTTTGTAAATTTTTTATACTTTTGATTTACTAATTTGTTACAATATATTAGGGGTAAGTATTTTTTTCAAAATCGACCAATCAATCCAAGTCTATGATCAAACCAAACCTATACTTTTTTTAAAGGTTGGCTAAAGTAGGTTTGAAAATTATGTGAATTGACTTAATAAGTTCGATCGTAGATTTTAAAAATGACAAAATCGATATAATCGAATCGAATTGCAAATATATTTCATCTTTATCTTTAATTTTTGTCTTTAATATTACTCTCTAATATTCATATGAAGCATCTGTTTCTATTATCATTTTATCATCTGATCTTGAATGATACAAAGCTAGTAGATCCTTTATTTATGTTTTTACTTTATTCATAGTATTTGGTGTTCTGAAAAGTCTATTCCCAACCATAATCTTTTTTAAACTTTGATTGTAATGATTTTTCTCATTTCAATTAATTTCTTTATATATGTTTCTGCATATGAACATCTTAAAAATCTTTGCGATTAATTTTTATCTTTGATTATACTAGGAAACTTTGTATGCTATTTAAAATATAAGGTTGTAAATGATATTCTTCATCTTCTATCTCTAAATCTAAATATTTATTTTTTGTTAAGTAATTATTTTTTATTTTCTACATTCTTATAAAATATTAACGATATCCAAATAATGTCTAGCTAGTTTATTGCTGAATATTAAGATATCATCTATATATACACAACAAAAATTATGATATGTTTGAAAAATGTTATCCATATATCTTGAAAAAATATTTGATGTTTGTTTTAATCCAAATGGAACAAGTTTTCATTAAAATTATCCTTGTAGGCAACTAATTGCTATTAATTTTTATGGTTCATCATCAAGTCTTATTTGCCAAATTCACTTTTACAATTCAAACTTAAAAATATTTCTTTCCTTTAATGGGTGATAACAATTTTTTTTATTTAAAGCTTTGAAGTTTATTATCATTCTCTTTTTTACCTTTATTTCTCAACTTTTTTTCCACTAAAAATGTTGGACTAAAGTGTAGCGAATTACTGAGAATAATAACTTTTAATTTTAAAAATTCTTGAATTTATTTTTTAAAATTTTCTCGATCCTATGAATTATATCATAGGTTTTACTCTTATAACTTTTGAAATATTTTTAAATTTTTATTTCATTAGACCTATTAATATTTTGATCTAATGAATTTTACTAGCATACTACTTTTAACAATTTTCTTATAATTTTTAAGGCTTTATTTTCTTGTTTTTCATTTAGAAAAGAGTTTTAATCAACTTCTATATCTAAAGAAATATTTTCTAAATAATATTTTTGCTTTTCTACAATCTCACCACATTTTCGCTTTTTATGTTGTAACATAAAAGTTGATGATAAAATTGTTAATATTTTTCTGATTTTTAATACATAAATGATTCCACCATTTAAAGGGGTAAAACTTATTTTATATTTATATTGAGTAAATAGTTGGTATAATTTTAAACAATTGTTTACTAACAAAATATCAGTTTCAAGTTTTTATTGATATATTGCAAGGATATGAAAGATTTCTTCTTCTATTAATATATCTATGTCTTTTAAAACTTTGTTAAGATTTATTTGATATTCTTACTTCTAACTCTTTTGTTGATTGTTTCCAAAAATTTTCTAAAAATATATGTTTACTAGCTACATATATACTAGCTCTTTTATCTATGTATGCAAATAAATTGTAACTTGTACAACCTTTAAATTTTAGTCCTATTTTAATGTAGGTACTATTTGGATTTTTATTGTTATACAAATTATTCATCATTTGATAAAGAATAACCATACTCTGAGTTAATTATTTCTTCTTTAATTTCGTCTAATTGATAAATACTATAAGTATCATCTATATTTGATTCATCTATAGGTTCTAATTTCATTTTAAACATTTATTTTAAGATTTTTACCTTTTGTAAAAATTCTTTTTTATGTTAAAGCCAATTATGACATTTATTAGCATAATGTCATTTTTCATTATAAATCAAACATTTGCATTTATTTTTTTCTTGTTAGATAATATTTTTCTTTTTTGGTGACTTGTACTTTTTTTATTTTGAAATACATTTTCATATAAGGTTCTTGGTTATATACTTTCTTGTATTTTTGAAAATTTTATCTTCTAAATTTATATATTTTGAACTTTTTATATTTTTTCTTATAAGATTTTATATTACATTCATATTTTTTTGACATTCTAAAATCTCTTGTATTATAATAGACTTTATCATTTCTTCTTACTCGTTTACACTCTTCTCTTTCTTAACATTTAATAATCATTCAATTCTTGAGAATCTTTATTTTACCTTCTAAAGTATCAGGTATAGTTTCTCTATTTTTATTATTTCATCCTTCTATCATTGTCTTCTGTAATATTCCTAGTAGTTTTTAGAAAAATATTTATTTACAAGTTTCTTGCATGGAATGTGATAACTTGTGATAATACATTTTATATTTACATATAAAAAATTTATATAACACATGTCATAGTATCTAGGTATTCTATACTCGTAGTTGCATTTTATTACATTTGTAAATGTTGTTGTTTTGATAAACTTGTAAACTAAATTTTTACATTTTTTGTCATTTTGTGAGTTACTAATACCATACAAATTGAAGAGTTCGTTTGTATGGTTGAAGAAATTTGTATGATTATATTCATTTTACTAGATTATTCATCTAAAGCCTTTTTTCTATATCTTATAAAATATTAAATTTATAATTTTCATGTAATAAATTTTAGTGGAATACTACCTGACACAGAGTAAACAAGTACAGATCAATGTACAAATGATAAGTATTTAAAGATCGAGTTTTCGTACCTACGAGGGTTGGATTAATAAGGATTTAAATACTAAATTATGATTACTGCAAACTATTTAGGCTAATAAAAAATTGATAGGTGAAATAATAAAAATAACAAAAATATAATACTTACAAGATTTGATCAAACATATCCACACTAACTAATTAAGTGTAAAATAGTCCTAAGAATGAATTTATCATCAAAAATAATTTATGATATGATACTTGATATGACGTTCTATACTAGTATGCATTCATCTCTCAAGTAAACTAAATGCATTTTAATAATCAACCTAATCACCCATGTTACATGTCACACTATCTAGGTTGCATATTATTCATTAAGATCGCATATATGGACCACATACATAATAATCTATCTAAAAATTATGCATGTTATTTAATTAAAACAAATAATTAAATACTCTATCAAAGTTACCTAATTACCTCTATAGTATAATTGCATATGAAACAGATTAAATAAAACATCTCATGTAAATTAATCATAACTAATAATTAGATGGTCTCTCAACATTCATCAATTAATTATCTCACTCAATTAAAGGTAGTAAGAATAAATTATTAAAATACAACAAATCATAAAGAATAGAAAAATAAATGAATTTATTGCATAAATAAGTTGAATTCAAAAAGATCCTAATAACAGATTTAGCTATTCATAATTACATAAAATAAATTTCAACAATAAGAAAATTACAAAAGAGAAAAAAATACAAAGGTAGAAAAGAAAATATACACCCAATCTCTTAATGAACACCAACTCCAAGCCTGAAAATCACCAAATAGGAAACTAGAATATTTCACGCATAGGAAAAAAAATGTATGTCACAGCCTAAATATATGTGTACCGCGTCCTAATGATCTCGATCACCAATGAAAGTATGTGCTGCGGTCCAAAATTTCTTCAATCACAACCCAGTGCTCTTTGATCTATTCTCAACGTTGCGCACCACTACCTAGATAAAGTTGCACAGTGGCCTAAAGCTCTTTGTTTCTAGCATGTGTCCAGTAACTTGTGCGTTGAACCAAATAAATCTCTGTCGCGGCCTAGATTAACTTTTGCTCATTTTGGCTCGTTTTTACTCTATTTATCGTCCTTCCACCTACATTGTCATTGGCACAATTAAACATAAATTAAGTCATTTTAAGATATTAAGCTCAAAACAAGACAAATAGTTGACGTAAAAGTAACTAAATAACTCTATTTTCATAGAATTATCATTATCTCTAGCTCCCTTATGTAAACTTTTTTTCATTTTAGGTTGATGTCTTTTTTTTTTATAGAGAAGGTTAGATTCCTTAAGTCTTTGTCTATTTCTTTCCTCTCTAGGTGTGTTAAAAGTTTCTTCTTGATGTGAGATTAATAATGTAGTAGGTTCCATATGAATTTTTGTAATTATATTTTCTAGTTATAGTACTTTCATTAATTATTATCATATCATCTCCTTTTATATTTGTGTAAAGTTTTTTCTCATAATATTTTTCAAATTTTTCATCTGTTAGAGTTAACAGACTGACTAATTTTTCTATATCTTTATTTTTCTGGTTCATATATTGTTCTTCTAATTTTATTTTGTATTCCATTAGACTGTGATTATCGCTTTATTTTTGGATTTTTCTTCATCATTCTTTCTCTCATTCTTAGGTATTATTGCATCAGATCTTTTAAGGATTCTTCTTTTAATCATTTTAATGGATCAAACTAAAGTTTCATTATTTATTAGTATGTTATTAACATCTCTTCTTAATTTTGTAAATTCTTTATGTATATCTAGTTGTAATTTCTTGGTACAACTACATTCTTTTATTTCTTTAAGGAGTAAGTTTTGAGTTTCTTTTATATCCTGTAAATTTAATGTTTAATTCACATGTGATATTTATTTTTTTTCTAAAAGAATTAAAACTTTCATTGTAGATATTTTGTTATTGGATAAAATACTTATTAGGCTAACAATTTTTTCTAATTCTATTTCTTGTAATTTGTATTTTGACATTCTTGAAATCAATTTTAATGTGATATTATTATCCTATTGCATCATATGAGTTAATTCTTTTACTTTCCTAATTTGTTCTTTTAGTTGTATTATTTCTCTTTTTATTTTATTAAATTTTGCTTGGGTGTTTATAAATCTAATTATTTGTATATTATTTTTTCTCATTAATATAAAAGATTTTAATTTTTTGCTTATTTCTATTTATGTATTTTTTAATTGACTAAGATGAACATAATATATGTTTAGCTTGAAGAAAAGAGTTGAAATATTATATTAATAGTTAGTTTCCTTATTAGCATTGTAAACTATTATGATTAGAATATTAGGATAATTATTTTAATGTTTTTCTTTTAGTTTAGGAGTCTTTTTTAAAGTCCTATTAGGATTAAGATTTTAGTTTATTATTCTTATAAATATCAATGTAATCCTTCAATATTAGAATGAATGAGAATTAAAATATTTTTATTTCACTTTTTGGTTCTCTTCTCAATCTACTTTAATTATTTATTATTTTAACTTCTATATTTCTTATTATATATATATATATATATATATATATATTTGTTTTATATTTTAACAAGAAAGAAAGTATCAAATTGTGTACAAAACATTGAAAAGCGTTACAATGGTCGATGAGAATTTTAATTTCACTTTTCATGCAGCATGCCACAATTTTCTGGTTAAGACTAAAAGCAACCTAATAAATTCAAGTTCAACATGTTGAAACCAGACAAAAACAAAAAAAGTACAATTCGTTGAACAAGAAGAAAACGCTTAAATTCAATAATTTATGTGATTTTACAATTATTTTTACTACAACTATATATGTTCTGAACGAATTTTAAAGTGACGTGAATTTGAAGGAATATATAGTACGTATGTTTAATATAAAAAAGGACAAAAAATAAAATGTAGCATAGATGTTCAAACTTCGTTACTTGATTGAACATCTAACGATCAAGTTATACATCTTTATGAAACAATTGCATGGATTAATTTGAGACAAAGTTAAAATTATTTTATAATTCATTATCTTAACCTAAAGAAGTGCTTACATTAAAATAAAAATTCAGTTAATAAATACCACCCTAGCATATAACATCAAAAGTTCACATTTTAACAGAGTGTGTCAAGCGCAGAGATGGAACTAGCTCAGAAATTAAAATGGAGCTAACACAAATTAAAATCTCATATACATCAATATATAAATATATATTTTTTTCATTTCTATTTGTACTTATAATTGGGCTTAAATAGAGAGTGCAAAAGGGTCATAATTGATTTTTATTTTATTTTATAATATTTCATAAATTTATAATTAAAAAATAAAAATAAAAACTTTATGAAGGAATTTCAGGCCTTAGTGGTGCTCTGTCTCTATTCAAGCGGGTTTAGGCACTAAATATATCAAATGACCTGCACAACATAATTTAGTTTATTTTAAATTGGCTCATTGAATTCATGAAAAGGCACAGCTCACTTAGCTTACAAAATTAAATGAGCATCTCATTAGTTTATTTGATAGTTTTTATGCTTAACATATTATTTTTGACTATGTTTTTTTTTTTTGTTGGACAATTTTCTAGAGACCAAACAACATATATATATATTTCTAAACAATCAATTTTATTAGTTTATGAACAAACTTAATCCATCAATTTCTCTAATTAACTAATCACAATATATATCACATAATTATACGTATAAAAACATCATATAAAGTGTTAGGCTACATAAAATGACTAAATTACCTTTATAATATTACAATTAATAGAAAAAGATATATAATTAATATTTTTGTCAATATAAAACTTTCTATTATTGTAGTTTAATCCGTTGAAATGTTTTTATTTTCATTTTTGAAAAGTTTTAGTATATAAATTTTGTTATTTACATCCCACTTTTTGCCATTTATAACAACAAATAGTAAATTTATAACTTTTTTTAAAATAAAAATTAAATGAAGTACTCCATAATTTTTTTTTCTTAATTAATCACAACAATTGAAGATATCTGATTGTAAAAATATAAATGAAATTCAAATTTAATTTATTTAAAAATTAAATGAGTTCATCTATAATGAACCGATAGTAAGAATTAGAGAGTTGATGCTTGATGACATTAAAACACCTCTAGGTGAAGATACATGTGTTGCAGTGTTGGATGTAAAATCTCACACGTACGCGTATACACTATACAAATTACAAGCCATCCCGACACGACTACCTCATATTAACTCATATGTGAACGTCTTTATAAAACCCCTCTCTATTTCTCTTCCTTTTCTCTGTTTTCTGGTTTTCTTTCTTTCGCCAATGGCTCAGGTACTTTATTCCTTTTTTCTGCAGACTTTACAGTCTACACTCACATGCTCATTCCTATTTACTTTTATTTCTCGAATTATGCATCAATGTACAAAGATCAATATAATCTATCAAAATTGACCAATACGCTTTTCTTAATTTGTTTTTAATTTGCTTAATTTACAGCAGAAGGTGGTGTTGAAAGTGTTGACTATGATTGATGAGAGAACCAAGAAAAAGGCTATTGAAGCTGCGGCTGATACATATGGTTAGTATAGTTTGTCTTCTTTTTTGTTTCAAAACTTCTAGGCCTCTGTACATATTTTTCTCGATCGAGTATAGAAAAATTGGGTCTTTTTAATGTTAAAATCAATTAAGTTACACGTACTGTTATTCTTGTTTAAAACGGAACTTGTTAATTTGTTGTGATTTGATCAAATCTATTAGGAGTGGATTCAATTGCGGCAGATCTGAAAGAACAGAAGCTAACAGTGGTAGGAGAGATGGATACAGTGGCAATAGTGAAGAAGTTGAAGAAGGTTGGTAAAGTAGACATCATATCAGTTGGGCCTGCCAAGGAGGAGAAAAAAGAAGAGAAGAAAGAAGAAAAGAAAGAGGAAAAGAAGGAAGAGAAAAAAGAGGAGAAGAAATAACAAAAGACTCGACCCAGATCTCACTTCATGCTTCATAGTTCATACTATATATATTATGTTTTCCAGCTCAGGAAATCGGCTAGCTGTTTAATTGTTTTCTTTATTAATTTTTTGTGTAATTACTATAACTAAGTATATATTTTATTTAAAACTTGTTGGAATGTTCTCGTGGTCAATTTTGTTTTGAACTGAAGTGAAAAATTGAGAGAGAAATAGAAAGGAAGACGAATTTCCTCATAGGCTGCTGCCTAGTGCCTACCATACCAAGCCAAAGAAGGAATTGATTGAGTATAGAAATGGCTATTTCCATCCGTTGCGTCATTTTAAAGTGCTCTAAGAGAAGTTTATTCTTGTTTTACCTCGAACATGGTTTCGTGACCCTTCTATTATTGTCAATTGTGATTGCTGATTAAGATTGCACAGGTCAATATTGGCAGAAGACGAGAGATATTAGTAATTTTATTTTTTTAATTTGCCAATTTTTTAATCCAATTTTTATATTTCAAGTTAATTTTTAAATATTTTATTTATAAAAATTATAAAAATAAAATTTTGTATATAAAATTTACGTATTAATTTTTAAAATATATTAATTTTTTAAGTCAATTCTCAAATTTTAAGCTAATTTTTAAATATTTGTTTATTAAATTATTAAAATAAAATTTTGTACTCGAAATTAATTACAAAGTTTAAAATAATTATGTAACAATAATAATAATAATAAATTATAAATTTTATTTTCATGAAGTTAAAATAAGTTAAAAATACCCCTTATTAATAAAAACACGTGTTATGCATTTTGACAAGAAAAAGTATCAAAAAAAAAATTTGAGTACTAAAACGACATTATTTAATAATATTAAAGAGAATGAGAATCAAAGTAATAATATAAGTATCATTAAAATACTAATTTTTTTTTTAAGAAAATTAAGGTAGCTCTCGATACCCTTGTTAATCTTGTAGCAAAATTTGTATGTTTTGGGCAATTAATGCCTAACAAATTCTTGATTGTTCTTGAATATTAAAATGAAAATCCACTTTTATATATAAATGAAAAGTTACATGACTAAACTACATTTTTAGAATAATTAATATATTTGTTCTGCTTAATCTAAAAATTTGAAAATTAAACTGAATATTTAATAAAATTTGAGAAAATTTCAACACTCCACTCAATCATCAAACTATTATTTTTAATAATGCCTAACAAATTCTTGATTGTTCTTGAATATTAAAATGAAAATCCACTTTTATATTCTCAAATTTTATTAAATATTCAGTTTAGTTTTCAAATTTTTAGATTAAGCAGAACAAATATATTAATTCTTCTAAAGATGTAGTTTAGTCACGTAACTTTTTAATTAAATATAATAAGGACGTTAATTTCTCAAAAGTGTTAAATAAGTCTTAAAAAATATCAAAACAGTTGTGTAGATATGATTTTTTTTTTATTTGGCATTTTTATAAAATTGTCTAAATTATATATTAAAATAATTAGTGTACTTATTTTACTTAACTTAAATCTTAGAAAATTAAATTAAATTTTTAGTAAATTTATAAGATCATTTTATTTATTATTCTAGGGATTTAATTTTACCTTATTTATCTTCTCATACAATTTTGTTAAAGTCCATTTAGAAAGTCCATAATCCAATTAAAATTGTGGTTAATAATCAAAATGTTCTATCTGTTTATATAATAAGTATTATTTAATTTTTTAACTTATAAAATATATCTTTTAAATCTATTTGATTAAAAAATGTATTTTAAAGTCCTTTTACTTGTAAAAAATATGTCAGACAATGAAAAAATTAATTTTTCATCCAATTTTTCATTAAATCTAACGAAATGGTACATGCGTCACATGCATATTTATATTTTTTGATAGATATATATCAAATTAAAAAAAATTTAATTAAAAAGGTACACTAATTTTTTACAATTTCTTTCTATTAAACTTAAATAAAATTGTCATTATCTAATTTGTGATTTTAAATATTAAATAAATTTTATTTAAATTTTATTGAATTCGATCAATCTTAAATAAAATTTTTATTATCTAAGTTGTGACTTTAAATATTAGACAATGAAAATTTTATTTAAATTTTATTGAAAATTATATTTAAATTACATTGAAAAATTTATTAAATTTTTTTAAAATTAAAAAAATTGAGTAATTTTTAAATTAAATATTAATTTTTTTACGTTTATATATATATATATATATATATGATACATCTATTATTCTGTTAGATTTAAAGGAAAATTGGACGAAAAATTAACTTTGTTCTTGCTTGACACATTTTTTTACAAGTAGAGGGATTTAAAAATACATTTTTTAAAAGTAAAAAAACTTAAAAAAAACACTTTTTATAACCTAGTGGACAAAATGTTATCTTTTATAAAAATAAAATAATATTTATGACATTTTTTTCTTAAAATTATGAACTTGCATTGGTTAGTTGGAGATGATTAGAAGGAGGATGTAATAATAATGAAAAAAAAATTATATAATAATAATAATAATATATTTGTACTAGATATGAGTATATGACTGTCACCTAGGAAACCCAATAAAGTATAATTATTTACAAATTTTTGTTGGTATTGGCCAAAACATAACAATAAGTTGTTGCAATGAATTTTACAACGTCGAAAATAAATTTTTCTGTAGTTTCATCCGTCAAAGACATTACAGTCTTCGGTTTTCTTCTATTACTTCTAAACATCAGAGCAGTGAAACACATACATTAAATAAGTAATTTACCTCGGTATCATATTCGTAACTTTTAACAAAAAGAATGTTTTTCTCTTAAAAAAAAAAAAAAAAAAAGCATGTTTAATATAAGATTTGTAGATCCAATATTGTAACTTAAGACCGAGGACTCCAATCTTTTTTTTTTATTTTATTTTTTTTATTTTTAAAGAGATACTTTAATTCTTTATATTTTACATCATTTTAGTCTTTTTTTTTTTTTTTATAAAAATGACCCTGTTAGTCCTTTTTTACTATGTAATATTTTACAAATTTTTGTTAGGTATTTGTAAGGCTTTATAAAAATAACTTATTATTTATAATATTTTATTAGTTTAATTATAATTTTTTTTTAATTGTTGTATTCATTTTACCATTTTCATATTTATTTTTTTCTTAACTAGAATATTAATTCTATAAATTATTCTTTATAATATTTTAGATAATATAGTTCTTTTGTTGTATTTGGTTGAAAAAATCTAATTTTAAAATTTATTTAATTTCTTTACTGTCCCTGATACTAAAATTTTCTGTAACATTTTGATTTTAATAATTTACAATATTTAAGCAGAAAAATTTTTCAGAATAATTTTTATTTTTAAAACTTTTATTAATATAAAATTTATAATATGCAAAAATAAACTTTTATAATTATAGACGAAATTTAGATGTATTTTTTATCATGAATATTTTTGTTATTTTTTTTTAAAAGATGACTTGTGTTATCATTTTTTTATCATAAGAGAATTTGTGCTTTTCTTTTTTCCATAAAAATAAGATTTAAATATTATAAAAAATAAGTAAAAAACTAAACTATTACTTTTTAAATAAATAGATTATCTCTAGAGTATTTTTTTTCCAATAATTTAATACTCAGTTGTGATTTCCAGCACCATGACTAAAACACCAAAATCTTGTAGCATTTAATGCTATATTGAATTGCTTTCATTTTCGTTCTTACAAGGATCTACTCTACACAACACTCCAAAGCCAAAAGTATGATCAAATACACTTCCATGGCCATCACCAAGAAGTCATATCTAGACTTAAACTTTGCTATGTATTCTGCTTTCTTTCATAAAAGACACTACTTTTTACAGGCAACTTTTCAACGTTAGAAAACATTTCCCTCTTTAAGGAAATGACCATTGCCTGTCTTTCTTTTAAATTCTCAATCTCCTTAGTAAACTTTTTTTCTCAAGTTTACTCGTTCACCGGTTCGCAGATGATATTATTTTTTGCTTCTTTTGACTTAATTTGAAGTTCTTGTTAGATGTGCGAATAAATCACACTTAGAAAAATATAAACAACAAATTAAGAATATAGTTAAACTCCTCCTAATATATAGATCCCTTTTTGGCTCTCTCTTTAGCCCTATGTCTCTTATCCTTAGGAGGTCTTCCTCCACTAGCAGGTTTTTTCGGAAAACTTCATTTATTCTGGTGTGGATGGCAGGCAGGCCTATATTTCTTGGTTTCAATAGGACTTCTTACGAGCGTTGTTTCTATCTACTATTATCTAAAAATAATCAAGTTATTAATGACTGGACGAAACCAAGAAATAACCCCTTACGTGCAAAATTATAGAAGATCCCCTTTAAGATCAAACAATTCCATCGAATTGAGTATGATTGTATGTGTGATAGCATCTACTATACTAGGAATATCAATGAACCCGATTATTGAAATTGCTCAGGATACCCTTTTTTAGCTTCTAGAATCTATTTCTTAGTTCAAGATCCCTCTTACTAATAACCTTTTGGGTTGGAACCCCAGGACTAATAAATGGTATCAAACCTAGGGCACAATTTGCATGGACACACACAAGGTGGATCCTCACTTTGAAAGTAGATCAATATAGGCAAAGCACGTGGCCCAAGTCTAAACAAATGGTGGGCTCCATGTTTAATCACGTTGAAAATTCAATGATATTATTTTAGGCTTATTTGGACTCTCGAGGTTTAGCATAGGTTCTTTGGCCCTTTCTTACAACGCATTTGAACTCGATGGAATATATATGTCCATTTGGTGAATACGGCCTAATGGCTAGTTCTTAGTATTGGTGAGTGTTTGGAGTCTAAGAGTGAAAAATGTGTTCTCGTTCGAGGGAAATTGTTAGATGTACAAATAAGTCCCACATTGAAAAAATATTAATAGTAAATTAGATTTATAGTTAAGATAAACTACTCTTCCTAATATATTAACATTTTAAGTTGGAACCCCAGGCCCCATTGCAACATAATCTTAATTGACAACTCTTTAAAACGAACTCTCTAAGTATTCTCTCTCTTTCTTTGGGTCAGAAAAGAAAGGCTTTTGGGTATTCTTTCTGAAAATACCAGCAAAATGGTTAGTATAGGAATGTTGGACAAAACCACTTAATTAATAGCATTCGAAAATCATTCGATTCCTTTGTTCAATTAGGTTGCAAAGACGGTATTCAGCAGGCTATGCTTGTAATCTTTCATGGCTTCATAAAGTGTATAGAAGCAAGTGACGTGGAGTATGACATGGATGATGAATGTAACAATGATATGGCATCAAAAAAAGGATCACTGCATAGTACTATGGAGTGCAGCACATTGTTCCACTCCTTACTGCAATAATCAAAACCAACAAATCTTCATATTGAGCTGTGCAAAGTGTGTCAATTATTCTAACATAATTGTGAGTGAGGTCGTGAGGTAGTGGCGTGTTAGTGCAATTTTAATGAGTGTGAACAGATAATGTGTAACAAATTTGGCCTTATAAATATGGTACTCAATGTCATTTATGAAATATGATGAATGAAACATTTTTTGTTTTTTGCCTTCTTGTGATTCAAATGTTTCCTTCTCTATTCTTTCTTCTTTTTTATCAATTCTGTCATGGTATCAAAGGTTTCAAACTTATAATCTTGATTTTTTTTTAATGGTTGAAACACCAAGAGTTGTTAATACTCCACACACTGCTCAAACAATCTTTTAATCAATCGGATAAAGATGTGTATACTTTCGATAGTATTTTAGTCACTATAAAACTCAATCATAGTAACTTTACAAACTGGAAGCATCAAATATTAAAAATCTTGCGTAGTCTTGAACTTGATGGTTATGTTCTTCAAGAACCACCCTTGCAATATTAGCAACTAGAGAAATCAATTCAGCATATAAATCCTGTAAGAAACAAGATGAAATGCTTGGCTACTGGTTAATATCTTGCATGGTTGATGATATTCTCAAATTGATTTCAAGGTTTGATACCTTTTGGAGAGGCCTGGGAGAATTTAGAATAAACATACACTTCAAAGTCAAAAGCTAGAGCTATACAATTTAAAGAACTTCAAAGTTTGAAAAAAGAAAATCTTAGTATTATTAGTTATATCTTATCTTAAAAATTAAAATGCTAGTCGATGAATTAGAAGAGGCTGTGGGTTGTCTAAAGAAGAAATTTTAATGAGTGTTTAAGGAGGATTAGATGAGTCATATGACAGTGTTTTCTAACCTCTTACTAAAAAAATGCTCACAGAGACTATCACCATTGATGATGCAAAGCTATTCTTCTTAGTCATGAATGTAGACTAGAAAGAAGAAAGGTTGTGACCTTATCACCTTTACCCTCTGTCAATCTAATCATTAAAAATGCCCCAAATCAAGGCAATAAACCACTATTTGACAATAGTACAAATGCAGCCACCCATAACTCTGTCATAAATCATCCTTTTTCTACTCCAAATGCACCTTTTCAAGGGCAAGCATAATTTGATAACAACAACTCCTTTACTGGAATGGAGCAACGTGCTACAGGTCCTAGCTATGGTAGAGGAAGAGGCAAACTACAATGTCAGCTCTGTGGCAGAATGGGTCACTTGGTAGCAACTTGCTAGCATCAATTTGATAAAAGTTTTGTCCCATCTCCAACAACAAGTAATACAAGACCCCCACCTATACCACTATAACAGTTATCTTCTCCACCTCCTAATCAAACTTTTTCATCTCAACGTCCACCTAATCAAGCTTTTTAGCTCCTAGATCATCTGTGTTTCCTTCTTCCCAAATGCAAGCTATGTTAAGCACTCTTACTCAATCCTCTTACCCACAGTCCTTTCCTTCATTCCCATATCCAACACATCTCTCACCACATCATGCTCTCCTTAGTACCCTTCTCACATTTCCTCAAATCCTAACATTCACAACTCATTGGACAAGAACTTAACTGGTATCCAGATTCAAGAGCCAATCATTATGTTACATTTGACCCCAATAAGTTGATTGCACCTCAATCATATGGTGGATCTAACAAGCTTATGGTTGGAAATTATAAAAGCATTGATATTCACTCTATTGGTTTTAATGTTTTTCGGTCTCCATTTGAACCCTAAAAAATAATGATTCTTAAAAATATTTTACATGTTCTATTAACTGCCAAAATTTTCTTAAGTGTTTCAAAATTTGCTCAAGACAGTAATGTCTTTTTTTGAATTTCCACCCTCTTATTGTTGTGTTAAAGACCAAGTGAAGGGCATTATCCTCCTCATGCATCATTTTCATAATGATCTTTTATGTCTTTGATTTGGATTCTCAAAAGGCTAAAGATACCTTATTATCTTTATCTTCTCATTCTTTTTCACCTACTAATACAACGTCTATTTTTGATTTCAATCATACTCCTAGCTTAGAGCTTTGGTACCAAAGATTAATTCATGCTTCAATTTCTCTCATCAAGACTGCCTTCACTTGTTATGGCATCTCCTATTTTGAAAACAAATATGTTTTTTTTTTCTTTGTACAGCTTGTCAAACTAGTAAAAGGCATAAGCTTTTTTATGCACCTAGAACTAATTATGCTTCTTTTCTTTACAATTAGTGTACTCTGATGTTTGGGTTGCACCTGTTATATCTAGAAACAATTATCAATACTATATTCATTTTATAAATGAGTTTTCAAGATTCTCTTAGATTTATTTTTTTAAAGAAAAAGAGTGATATTTGTCATGCTTTTATTGATTTCAAATTACAAGTTGAATTAGAATTGTCAACTAAAATTAAAACATTGCTTAATGATTGGGGTGGAGAATATAAGGTCTTAATTCTTTTATGTCTAGTGTCATTATTGTTCGTCATGTTTCTTGTTCCCATTCTCATGAACAAAATGGCTTAACTGAGAGAAAATACAAACATATAGTTGAACTAGCTATGGCCATGCTTTATCATGCATCTTTACTACTTGAATTATGGGATGAAGCTTGTTTTTCTAGTGTCTATCTTATAAACATGCTTCCTACTTCTCTTATAAATAACATCTCACCTTATGAATTGTTATTTCATCAACAACCTGATTATAATTATCTTTGGATTTTGGATGCTTATATTTTTCTTGTCTTAGACCTTATAATCATCACAAACTTAAATGTAAGTCACTTCCTTACACTTTCTTGAGTTATGGTCTAAAACGCAAAGGATATAAATGTCTCTCTTCAAATGGTAGGTTGTACATTAGTAGAGATGTTATATTTGATGAGTTTTAGTTTCCTTATGCCAAACACTCCACTTTTTCATCCAATTCTCCTTCCACTCGTCATGTTTTACCAACTATTCCTTCTAATCTTTCTCATCATTCTCAAATAATTTTTGTAAGTACACTTAATGTTCCCATACTTGTCTCACAATCTTCTCATGCTCCTATACCGGTTTCTCAATATTCAAATAACTCTTCACTGTCAACTTTTATTCTTGAGTCTTCTCCATCTCCTACTTTAGATCATGACACTCAAAATATGGTATCTGCACAATCCTCACCTTCTAATCCATATTCTATCTTACCTTCTACTACACAATCATTACCTGTTTCTAATATCCATCCTATGATCACAAGGTCAAAACATGGCATTTTTAAGCCAAAAGTATTTCACGTCACATATGATTTTACTGTAACAGAACATCACATAGTGAAACAAGCTCTATCAAATCCTTTGTGGAAAAAGTCTATGCAACAAAATTTTCATGTCTTACTCAATAACAACACTTGGACTTTAGCTTCTCCTCCTTTTGATAGGAAAAATCATTGTAACCAAATGGATCTTTAGAATTAAAAAGCAGCTGATAACTCTCTCAACTAAAGGAAATCAAGGCTAGTTGCTAAAAGATATGATTAAACATCTGGGTTAGATTTTATAGAAACCTTTAATCCTATGATTGAACAAGTGACTATAAAGACTGTTCTCACTCTAGCCTTGTTAAAGGTTCAAAACTACATCAATTATACATCAATAACATCTTTCTAAATGATCAACTCCATAAAAAAGTGTTCATGAAATAACCTCAAGGTTCTAAAGACAGTCAGTTTCCTCATTATGTGTGCAAGTTAAATAAAGTAATATGAACTTAAACAAGCCCTTGACAAATTAACTTCAGCTCTATTTTAGTTTCAATTCAATCAATACAAGGCAGACACTTCATTATTCTATAAAATCACATCAAATTGTACCATATACCTTTTGGTTTATGTGGATGATATCATACTCATTGGTAATAATGAGCAAGAGCTCCATACTTTTATTTCACTTCTTTACTCTAGGTTTGCACTCAAATATATGAATTTTTTCACATATTTTTTTAGGTATTGAAGTTAATTCTTTACCTAATGCTAGTTTATTATTTACTCAAAGAAAGTATGGTCGTAAACTTCTTACTAAGGTGGGAATGCATGATTGTAAACCTAGTGCTACTCCAATGGCATCAGATGTTAAAGCTCTCTGCCTATAAAGGTGACCTCTATCCTAATCCAACTCACTATAGGAGTGTGGTTGGTGCACTCCAATATCTCCTCATTATCAGACCTGATCTCTTTCATGTTGTTAACAAGGTCTCACAGTTCATGTCTAAACCTTTATTGTCTCATTAGAATTCTGTCAAACGCATACTAAAGTATCTAAAAGGACATGGCTTAATTCTTAGATCATCTATTTAACTCTCTCTCCAAGGTTTTGTAGATTTGAACCGAACTTCTTGCCCAAATGATAGAAGATCAACCACTGGTAAGGTAGTCTTTTTATGTGTTAATACCACTGATAAGGTAGTCTTTTTAGGTGATCACGTCTATTAGGAAAGTAAGAAACAATAAACAATTTCTCGATTGAATATAGAGCCTTAGCCAACATAACAACTGAACTTATATGGATTGAATCCCTATTATCTAAATTGCATATTCCTCTTGTCCAATAGGTGTGACAATCTCAACACTGTTGCTCTTGCAACCAACCCTGTGTGCTAGAACTAAGCATGTTGAATTAAATCTTTACTTTGTAAGAGATAAAGTTTTAGCTAAGACATTGCAGGTTTTACACGTTCCATCCAATGAACAACCAACAAATCTCCTTACAAAGCCTTTGTCCATTTCTCAGTTTCAATTTCTCAAAAGCAAACTCAGTGGCATGACATGAGTTTGAGGGGGGACATAAAGTGTATAGAAGCAAATAACATGGAGTATGACATGGATGATAAATGTAACAATGACATAACATCAAGATGACCACTGCTTGATACTATAGAGTGAAGCACATTGTTACACTCATCACTACAAGAATCAAAACCAACAAATCTTCATATTGAGCTGTACAAAGTGTGTCAAATCTTCATATTGTGAGTGAGGTCATGAGGTAGTGGTGTGTAAATGCAATTTGTAATGAGTGTGATAAGATAATGTGTCACAAATTTGGCTTTATAAATATTATACTTAATATCATTTATGAAATATGATGAATGGAACATTTTTTGTTTTTTGCCTTCTTGTGATTCAAATGCTTCCTTCATTATTCTTCTTTTCTTTCTTCTCCTTTTTTATCAATTCTGTCAGTTTCACCATCAAATTGGCATCATCTGCATACATACAAGAAAGCAAGAAACAGAACTGAGCCTCCTGATCTTCTCCTTCTGTCAATGTCCCATTTAATCTACATAGGAATATGAAATAACTGAAAATATTATGGTGATTCGGTGAAGGAAAGCTTTATATAATTCCTAATGCTGCAGTTCATATATTTCAAACCTTGCCAGCCAATAACTAGATGGAATTGTACACTAACCTAGACCTTCATATGTTCACCAACACTTGTAATTGGTTCTATATGTCTCATCACTATTTAACACCTCACTATTTTACCCCATGTTTAACCAACGCCTCTAATATTATGTAACCTAGCTCTACTAAGTTTCATTGTCATCTATTGAAATTCCATTCGTGCTTAAACCATCATCAACTATTCTTCCAAGTTCACAAGAATGAGGAGTAATTATGAGTAGCAATCTCTAACATGACATGAATAAGAAATTTTGTCATCATTGATGAATAATTTTTTTTTACATTCTTAAAAGTCTTGTTATTTCTTACTATTATATATACACAACACGAAGAAAATTGAAGAAATTTTTTTTATGTATCAACTAACATGCGAACACGAACGATAAATGTCAAAACATGATACAAACGTGTCTAATTAACACGATTTGCAACCCCTAGGTGTAATAAATCATTCATGTTAGTGCGACTATTTCATTATACTCACCCATTACAAGATTTTAATATAGAAAATGCAGACAAAATATCAGGCCAAATGCAAAATAACATATGACAATAAATGTAAAAGTTAAGACAGAAAAAATATATTGAGGAATAAAATTAGTGCATACATCTGACCCGAGCAGCGGTAACTTATGTGTCCACTGAGCAGGCAGATCAACTTGAAAACAACTCAGCCGGATCAGTAAGCTTCTTTCCTTTGAGATTAACAGAAGATAATCCAATCAACACACCATATCAGCATCTTCTATATCCATTAAACTTTGAGAGTCGAGGAACATATAATCCCTTCTGCTTCATGCGTTTTCTCACTTTATTAGCTTTATTAATCTTTCCAGCAATGCGCAAATTATGCTCTAGGGTATTGTATACAGTGAAATTAGGATTACAACCTCTAGACTCCATATCCTTGAGCATGGAGAATGCTTCCGTAAATTTTCCTGCCATACAAAAGCCACGAATCATTGCATTGTATGTAAATACATTTGGAAGCTGTCCCTTTGTGATCATCTCATCAAACATCATCTGTGCCTTCTCAAACTCCCCAGACACAACATACCCTGTGATCATTACAGTGTAACAAACCACATCTGGCAAGCACCCATCTTTTATCATCTCATTAAAGAAATATTCACACACATCCATTTGTCCAGCCTTGCTAAATCCATCTATCAATGTGGTGAAGTGAAGAACACTTGGATAATGACCCATTTTTCTCATATCATTCAGAAGATTTTGAGCAGCAAATGGATTATTACTTTTACCATGAACACGAAGAATAATGTTATATGTATGCAAATCAAAACCTACTCCATTTTTTGGCATTTCAGCAATTATACTGTAAAACTGATCATGCTTTCGCAATCTAAACTTTGCACACAATACAATATTATAAGTAAAAGTATCTGGCTTATGGTCATCAGCTAACATCTTCTGATAAACCCACTCAATCAACTTGTACTGATTTACAGAAAGAAGGGAATATAAAATGGCATTGTAAGAGTGTTTAGATAGCCTATGTTTAAATGCCTTTGACTTAATAAATGTTTCCGCAAATTTCATAGGCCACCTTGCTTTGCCACAAGCACGTATCAAAACGATGAAAGTACGAGCAGCGATTGGGAAACCTCTCTCAATCATCTCATCAGCTGCAGAGAACATTGCACGAATCTCTTTGCAGTCAGCAAATATCTTCATCAGTAGGTGATAGGAATTAGCATTATGTCTGTAATTTTCCTGCCGGCCAGACCATATAAAAAACTCATATCCCAATTGGGCACAAAACGTTTTATTAGCAGCATTGTTAATGCTTTTCAGAATCCCAAAAAGGACTTCCCTCACAATAAGCTCTGAAACTCTAATATCCAAACCATCCAAAGCAAATGTCGTGTCAAAACCAGGGAAATCTTGTCGGAGAACTTCAAGAATTTTTGCAGCATCCACCCTCGCAGTTTCGATAAAACTTCGTCGTGGCGGATAATAACGCTCTTGCCTATCGAAATATAATTTTTCATCCATAATAGAATCAAAATTTGAGTTTTTCGGCATTATCTTCAAGGGTTCCTCTACGCAATCAAAGTCCTCATCCCTTCTGCCAACATTGAAGCTCCATTGACAGAAGTTTTTGGTTATAGGGAAGTATATAGAAAATCCCCTCACTAACCAGGGACAATATACAAATTTCATGGCTAGCATCCATTAGCTCAGCAACTTTATAGAGCTCAACAAGTCCAGGAATCCATGAAAAGTTGAAATCTTGATGGTAAAAATAAATTAAAAAAATAACAATAACAATAACTATAATTAAAGCCTTGGTGGTGTCAACTGAGAAAAACCTAGGAAACGTAAGAGGCCAAAATGTGCAAAAGAAGATTGAATCGAAGAATAAATGTTGACGGAGTTGGAGATCCCCATATTGAGAAGAGTAAGAGAACCCATGAGAAAGAAGGACATACCAGATTACCAGCAATTGAACTACTCGTAAATCACAGAAACACATAAGCCTACAAAGCTAACTGAAGCTTCTCCGATGTCGGAAATGAAATAGAGGCAGGGTCAGTTCAGGTGGAGGAGATACTTCTCTGAGATACGATACAACTCTTCCCGTTTAAGAGGCAGTGTAATTATATCGAGAAAAAAAAAAAGGGAAAATTTATAGGGTGAGACTTCAATCTGGTCACTCCTATATGCAGGCTTTGTGCGCGGCCCTAAATACATAATTTGTAATTAAATTTTTTCCAAGCCTACGCTTTAACTTTTTAAAAATAATATTATATATGCTATCTTTTTAAATTTATTGAATTTAGTTTAAATTAAAAATAATAAATTAATGCATTAAAAATAATAAATTAATGCATTAAATAATGAACTTAAACAAAAATTATGACACTATTTAAATTTGGGTTATATATTGTCATGACCCTATAATTATTAAAAATCAGATATACTTGATTTTTTAACACATTTTGACATAAAATTTCTTAATTCTATTGACCAATTGTGATTAATTTTAATTGAACAAATATTAAATTAAACTGCTCAGAATTAAACGGTTGTATAATTGGCCAAATTTTAACCTGCTGGACCTTTTTGTAAAATAAAGACACATCTCAAACTCACAACAGCCAAATCATTAACAAAATTATAGTTCAAAACACCAACAATCATGGCTCTAAGTACTAAGTTCTCAAATAACAATGTGAACACATGGCATTGCAACTATTCTTTGAAATACATTGTTAGGATCCTCATGTTTTGTACGAATTAAACACATGTCTAACTGAATTGGACAGCTGTTCAACTAATCGAATTTTGACTGACCGATAACCCTAATTATCGAATGCAAGTTAGATACATGTTCAATTGAATTGATGAGGTAAATAGATTTTTCTACCACTCAACTTTATGTGGTGCAGCAAAAATACCATTAAACTTTAGAATGTTGTAAGAATACCATTAATATATACGTAGTTACCAATTTTGTCAAAAATTTAACATACCTAAACTTTAACCCTAAATACTCAAATTCTTTTCAATCCCCCCTCCCCCCAATTTGATAAAACATTTTCAAAGAAACTTTTAATTTAATTCTCACTCTTAAATTCATCTCATACTCAAATCACATTCTCTATATCTCTCCATTAATTTATTATTAATGCTCATACTAATTTATCAGTAATTCATATTCAAACAAATAGATTTAAAAGCTTTCGTTTCTTTCGATCACCAATTTTAGAGCATCTCCTACTCTTTGTTGACTACTCTTTAGTGCTTAATGAAATCAAATCTTTGCTCCATTTCCCAATCGTAGCACTAATATTTTTCCTCCCACGAGTGGCCGGCACAAGCTCTGAGCTGTTAAAGAGAGACCGACCGATATCAAATGGCTCCCAAAATTGCTTCAGATCAAAAAGGAACGGTGAGGATTGATAGAATAGATTTGGTAACATGCATGTTTCCACAGAGAATATCTTAGAAGATTCATCTCTTTTTAGCAATAGAACCATAGACATCAGCCTCAAAATGCCACCATTTAACACTGTATCTATGATAGCTTTTCACATGCCAATTTTCACTTGATAAAAGACCCACAGATACGCTTATTAGATTCACTGTACGCCCACACACTTCAAAGAATATCGACTGAAATAATGCTGTTAAAAAATTCAATAGATAAGAAAAGAGATGTTTAATTAATTAGTTAATCTTGAACAAACCCTTTTGAGTGAATATGAGAAAGGCCTTTGATTGCCCATCGAAACGATGTTGTTTCAGATCATAATGATTCTAGTCCAATACTTAGGAGGACACGAAGGAATGTTGGTGATCAGTCTCCTTTCAATCCGATTGTTGTGCTTCGTGGACAGTTTGATAGATTCAAGGACACTGATAGGGGAAGAAAGGGTGGAGGGTTTAAGCTTTATTATAACAACTTTGGTGGATCGAACTTGGGTGATTGGGGGAAAGAAATGAAAATAAATTAGGTGTTTAGAGTTAAACATTCACGCTTGTCGCAAGTCTACCAAATGCTGTTAGGTTTGTTAAGTTTTTGATGAGATTGGTAACTATATATATATTATAAATATTTAATGGTATTTTTATAATATTTTAAAGTTCAAATGTATTTTTGCAACACTACAAAAAGTTGAGTGGTAGAAAAATCTATTTACCTCGAATTGAATGGTTGTTCAATCGGTTGAATTTTGACCGGCTGGTCAACCCACTCATCAGAGAGCCAAGTTTAACATATCTTCAACTTAATTGAATGACTGTCCAACTAGCCTAATTTTGACCAGTGAATGACCCCACTTGTCGGTGTCCAATTATCCAGATTTTGATCGATTAGTGATTCCATTTGTCGAAGTTGAGTTGGATATGTATCCAACTGAATTGAACAATTGTTTAACTGGCCTGATTTTGATCTATCGGTGACCCCACTCGCTAGAGCCAAGTTGGACACATGTCCAACTTAATAATACAATTGTCCAACAAGCTCAATTTTATAATCAACATTCATGTTCTTTGAATTCAATTCCCTTGTAAAAAATAATAGCAATAATGAAATAAGAACTTTTGAAGAAATGGGGAAAGATTATAATCAATAAACCAAAAATAAAAAAGGCAAGCTAGAAATGGTAAGAAAATGAAAGAATACTAATGAATACAATGAGATTAGTCTTCTCAGCTTGGATCATATGGTGAATATACGTAGAGGTAGTACTAAAAATATCAAAAACCCAATTTGACATGTGCTCTTGAGTTTATAATAAGTAAAACATAGATCATATTTAGCAAACAATGTAATTGAATCAACCAAAAGCATGCAATAAATGATATTCCTAACTAATACAAATGGGGAAAATGAAAACTTAGATACAAAAATGATAAGAATTGGAATATTGTTGTAGGAAATTGTTTTAACTGAGATTTATGGGCTCAAATACAAAACAAGAATAAAATGCATCTAGAGATAGAAGGGAAATGAAGAAAGAAAGAAAAGACCTTAATTAAAATTCAAAGTCAATGGAATAGAGTGTCAACAGAGAAATAACTAGTGAAAAAGAGTAATATAGCATTTATACCCAAAAGAGAAACTTAAGGAACAAAGCCATAACTAAGAGTGAACAAAAATCAAACAAACCCATTCGATCCGTTCAAACCAACCTAAATCGTATATATATATATATACACATATACATGTATATGTATATGTATGTATGTATGTTGAAATCTTCATCTGTTTTTGTTTTTGAAAATATGCTTGATGATTATATTACAAATGGTGAACTTTGAGATGAAATTGAGTCAGGTATTAATACTTATAAATTTATTTTATTTTATTGATTGTAATATACTATTAATTTCCTAACTTTGATTCCTTCGTACTTTCTTGTAGAGATAACAAGTTTATGCATTGTCGTGGACTAGTGTGGTTGAGATAATAAGTATATTTGAACGTTTATATTTGCATATATATATATATATATATATGTTTGATATTACAAGTATAAAAGTAAAACTCCACATGTTAGAGACTAAAAAAAAGACTAATATATAGTAGCATTTGAAAGTTGGCACAAAAATATAAATTTTTTAAGATTTTAGCTTGGCTAAAATAATTAAAACTTGCATGTTTTAGGCCCACTAGCTAACCTAAACCAACCCATTTTAATTTAGTTTGGGTTGGATTGACTTTACTACTATAATTGGCTGGTTTCAATCTAAAAATTTATCAATCCGAAAGCTTTAAGTTAGGTTGGAATTTTGCATAGCCCAAATCAACCCACCCATTGTCCACCTCGACCAAATACACACCACCATCAAAACCCAAATACCCCACCACCACTGAAGTCAAGCACCAAAACTGGCAGTCGATCACTTGTAGACATTGAACCTCTATTGCCACCATTGATTCACGTCACAAATCTCAACTTTCTTGTTGCGCCACCACCGTTAATGATCCCCCTTTCCCCCAAAGTGAAGCTTTGGATTATGCTATTGTTTAACATGTTTTGTACCCAAAATACATATAGGAAGCAGACAAGACCAATATCGTTATAATGAGATCGAGAATAAGAGTTATTAACTTGTTTTCTTCCTCTTCTTCTTTAGCATATTCTCAAATTTGCCATGGGATGCAAACCATGCCATCGTCAAATCATCATCTATCAATGTCAGAACAATAGGTTGTCGTCACTGTTAGAAGTCAAAGAGAGCAAGGATGAAGACAATAGGATTGGGGATGGACAAGTAACAAAGAATAAATTGGGCATGCTAAATACCTAAGGGGTGTAATGAGAATATTAATAAAATTACAAGTTGGGATTCAATTTAGAATAAAAATAGCAATAAAGGGTCATACGAGCCTATTTTTCTTTAAAATTTGTATTCATAAAAATAATATTATTTATCTACATTTCATATAATTTTACTATAAAAAAAAATTTCTCTATAAAAAATTAATATTAGTTAAATAAATTTTTATAAGAAATTTATTTTGACAAATTTTTATAAGAAATTTCTCTATACGTGTGTAGATATTTTATGAAAATATCTTCTACATTGTTGATAACATTCGTGTTTTAAAGGTCATGATATTAATATACACTGTTCACAATAATGTCAACAAAATATCGATAAAATATCAATTCATAATATAGATATTATCAGTAAAATATCGACTAATATCGATAAAATTTCATTTGTGATTAATTTTATTTATTTTTTAAAATAATTTAGGATTAAATATCTTTATTAATTTTATTAATCATAATATTTATTATTTAAATAATTATTTTAAACATTTTAATTTATTAGTCAAAATAATTATGAAATATATATATATATATATATATATATATATATATATATATATATATATATATATATATATATATATATATATATATATATATATATATATATATATATTTATAAGTATTAAATAAAAAATTAATTTAATAAAAAAGTAATTGATTGTTTTAAGATTTATTAAAAAATTTATAATTTTATTTGGCTATAATGTTCGTGAATTGTTTTCTCAATATTTTCATTGATAACGATAATATCTTCAACATATTCATAAAATTTAAATTTTGATATTTTAACCGAAATTGATATTTCAAATCTTGTATATACTATGATAATAATATTGTTATAACTATTTTTATTATTATTATAATAAAATTTGTAAAGTATTTATTATATTCCTACAATTAATTACATTTGAGTGTTATTATTATTAGTTAAAGTTATAATTAATGAAATATTATTATGATAATAACAAAATGAGTAGTAACAATATCGTCATCCATATTTTATTTTTGATAATATATATTATAATACTTTTTAACTCTTGACTTATGATAAAGTGTAACAAAAAATGGTTAAAATATTTAATTTTTTTCAAATTCATTATTGTAATAATATACTGAGCAAACCTAATAAAAATTAAGAAATACAATATTTATTTTTTAAAAATAAACAATTGTATTCAATAAAGCATGTACACATGCATATATTTAATTGATAGGACTTAAACTCACATTTATAAATACTTACAATAATTATATGCCATTACATTATATAGCAATTTTGCAAAAATATAAATAAAAATAAATAAGCTTGATAACAAGCTTTAGGAATAAAGATATAAGTTTTTCATAACAATTTTTATCACTTAATTTATATTACATTATATTTTTATTTCAATAATCGTTTTAATTGAGCTACATGTTAGTTTATATTATTTATTTTTTTTAACTTTTGTGTTCATAACATGATCAAAAGTTAAAACTTCAGCTCCCTTTAAAAAATTTATGACTTCGTACCTGATTGGTCATGCTTATTATTAAACTTGTTGAAGAATCTCAACAAATATTGTATATATTAATACAAATACAATTCAATACATTTTTAATACAATATGATTATACAAGGGAAATAAAATTTGAAACATATAAATATTTTAAAATAAATAATTTTAAGAAAATAAATAGTGATATCAACTAACCCTATCTTTATTTAGCAAAACGAAAGGGAAAAAAAAAAAAACTAACCCTATCTTTCGCTTTTACCATGGCTTCGTAATGTAAATTAACAAAATTTTAAGTTAAGTATGTAGTGTTCATCTAGTTTGTCTAGTTTGTCACTTTGTCCTACAAAAATAATATAAATATAATTCGTACTTAGAAGAACTCCAAATAAATTTTTTTTTAAGTACCCAACTCACCGTCTTCCATTTTGCATCAAATTGACTGAAACTCGTATCGTGTAGCATCCGTTTAATATCTACATGACGCTTTTGGATATAGCTCAAATAATGTTTTTTTTTAATAGAAAAGAATTGTTAAATATAAATGAACTAAAAAAGAAAAAATCTTTAAATATATACAAAACTTACTTATTCACTTGATATTATTTTTAATCCCTTAAAACTATATATTATCGTTTTAATATGTATAAAAAAAATTTGAAAATAACATACATTTTTTTATAAAATTGATTAACAATAAAACTATACATAACGTAACATGTAAAATGAACACTTGACTTGCACGCTAACTTTTTAACAAATATGTCATCTTTCATATAAAAGCTCATTTTATATCAAATTGTACAACATTAAGATACTTGTACTTAATTTAGGCCAATCCGAAAATTTATTTTAATTGGAGTTATAAAATATAAGATGTTTTTCCCTCTTAATTAAGCGAATTGGCTAATGGTTGATCGGCATTAATGATAATCGATTTTTACTGGAACGTACAAACCAAACATTAATAAATATTTGTGAGCAATATACATAAGATATAAATAATAGCTTTTTATTACAACTTATTTTAACATTTAATTGTAGTAATCAATACAATAATTCTTTAATATCAGTGGAAGTTAGAAACATGCTTATAACAATTTCCAAAACAACCAAAAAAATTCTTTTAAGGACATTTAAACCAGCACTTTAGCTTCAACAACCACCAAAACAACAATGATAAGAATGAGGCAGCTGGTGTTGAATGATCTGATGTGGTGTGGCTCACATGTTACTGTGTATTAAGAAAGTTCATGGAGTCTTGGGCTGTTATATTAGACATGAGTGCAGGCTATTATTTGTAACAGTTTGTTGCGTGAATTGTTAGTAATAATGTTACTTGTTGTATTGAGTTTGTTACAACTCAACTTATTATTAGTGTTGTACAGTTTTATAAATAGCTAAGAGCTCTTGTACTGCTTATCCTCGTGTAATACAATATACAAAGTTACAAGTCTTTTATGAATAAGGAAAATTCTCTCTCCTTTTAGCATTTGTCTTCTTGAAATATCTTCTTTCATTTCTTCTTAATAAACTCAGTTTCTTGCTTAATCTGTTATGGTATCAGAGCATAAGCTTGAGTAAGCTTCACAAGTGTACAATGGCAACGATGGAAGTTCCACACAACACTACTATTGGTGATCAAACTAGTGCAACTACAATCGTTAACTCGGTTCTAGCTAATCGAGAATTATTTTTGTTTCATAATCTCTTGATGACAATTAAATTGGATAACTCAAATTTTGTGATTTGGAAGTATCAAGTTCTAAAGATTTTAAGAAGTTTGGAGTTAGATGAGTGCGTGCTTAAAGATCCACCAAGTCAGTTTTTGTCAAATGGCTCTATTAATTATAGTTCAAATTTTGGAGAAAACAAGATGAAATGTTAAGATGCTGGTTGATGAGTTGTATGAATGATGAGATTTTAAAGCAAGTTTTTAGCTTTGATACTTCAAGAAAGGCGTGGGTGAAACTAGAGGAGACTTTTGCATTAAGATCCAGGGCCAAAAATGATTCGACTTAAAGGAGATATGCAACATCTCAATAAAGGTAATCTTGGAGTGAATAAATATGTTTTGAAAGTCAAGATTCTTTGTGATGAACTTCAATTTGTTGGAAGTAAAATTTCAGAAGAAGAGAAATTAATGTAAATTTAGGGGGGTTGGATGAGAGTTTTGATAGTATTTTTGCCACAGTTATTAAAAAACATTCTGAGTGAAAAAGTGTTTATTGATGATGTTAAGGCGCTTCTTCTCAGTCATGAAAGTAGTTCAGAGAGTAAGAGAGTAGTAAATATGTCTCCTCTTCCTTTAGTCAACATTAGTATGAGAGCACCATCACCAATTTCTTAAGATTCTCATTTTTGCAATTATAATGGTAATCACTTTTCACCTGTGACAAATCATATGAATGTTTTGAATTTGATGGTGGAAGTTATGGGTATGGTCTTGTACAAGGGTCTTTTCAAAACAATGATTTGAGTAATGGTGCTTGGCAATCACAGTTTAATCCTATGCAAGTTGGAGGTAGGAATGGAAATGTGAATGGTGGACGAGGGAGTTTTCCTTTTCACAATAATAATAGTCACCAATGTCAACTTTGTGGAAAGTTAGGCCATGTGGTTTCTCGGTGCTACTACAGATTTGACACTACGTACTTATAGACCTCCAAATTCTAACAATCAGTCCCAAGGTGCTGTTGTACCACCTCAATAGATGCAACAAATGTAACCCTCAAGACTTCATTCATCTACTTAGCCTACACCTAATGCACAAGCTATGCTTGTTGTTGCTTCCAATGTGTCTACTCCATCTGTTCCCAATGATTCTTTACAATGTTATTCTCCTCAGTTTTCCTATTTTGATAATCAAGTGTCTCAATCTATATCTCAAATTTCTTCTAATCTAATGGCCTTAATGGCTATAGCACCATAAGCAATTTCACAATCTTATTGGTATACAGATTCTAGTGCTACTCTACATGTCACTTCTAATCCTAGTAGTCTTGCTGCAATTCAACCCTACACTGAAAAATGATCATCTTATGATTGGAGATGGTAAGCACCCCTCTATTTCTTATGTAGGATTTGGTTATTTTTCTTCTTTTGGTAATTCTAATAAATCCTTTTTAATGAGTAATGTTTTGATTACCCCTAATATTGCTAAAAATCTTTTGATTGTTTCTCAATTTTCAAAGGATAATTTAGTAGTGTTTGAATTTTATCATTCTCATTGTTATGTCAAGGATTAGCAAATGGGGGATGTTTTGATTTAAGGCAAACTTCCTAATGACCTGTATGCATTTGATCTGCAGTTGCTATTCTCCTTAACAAACAATTCTCCTCAATCCAGTAATGTCTCTTCTTGTGTAACCTTTGTTAATATCATTCCTATTGTACCTGCTAAATCATCTTTTGTTTCTTCAATTTCTATTCAAAGTTTGACTACTTGGCATCATAGGTTAGGGCATGCCTCTTTGGCTATTGTTAAAAATGCTTTTAATCAATGTCAAATACCATTTGTTAATAATAATGATGTGAATATTGTGTGTAGTACTTATCAGCTTAGCAAAAATCATTCTTTACCCTTTTTTGTCTCTTTTACACGTGCTAGTGTTCCTCTACAATAGATTCACTCTGATCTTTGGTCTAGTCCTATTCAATCTTCAAATGGATACAACTATAATATTAACTTCATTGATGATTTTTCTAAATTCACATTGGTATATTTTCTTAAAATCAAGTCTGGAGCCTATCATGCCTTTTTAGATTTTAAAAATTCACATTGGTATATTTTCTTAAAATCAAGTATGGAGCCTATCAAGCTTTTTTAGATTTTAAAAGTCAAGCTAAGTTACAAACTTCATACAAAATCAAAATGTTACAATCTAATTGGGGAGGGAATTTTCAAGGATTAACTTCTATTTTAGCTGCTTTTGGTATCATTCATCACACTTCTTGTCCCTATACTCCTTAGAAAAATGGGCATGCAGAGAAAAAGCATAGACATATAGTTGAGTTGGGTATGGCTATGCTTTTTCATGCATCAATGCCTCTTAAATTTTGGGACGAAGCCTTTTATTCTAGTTCTTTTATTATCAATAGACTTCCAACTTCAACATTAGAATTCAAATCTCCTTTGGCAGTATTATTTCATACTAAACTTGATTTTTTTTTAAAGACATTTGGATGTCTATGCTATCCTTGTTTGCGTTCTTACTCTACTCACAAACTTAAGCCTAGGTCTCAACCTTGTACCTTTTTAGGTTACAGTCCTAGGAATAAAGGTTACAAATGTTTATCTACTGAGGGAAAGTTATACATTAGAAGGAATGTGGTATTTGATGAGTGTACATTTCCTTTTGCAACTATTTCTCATTCAGCTAGTACTTTTCAGTCCGAGAATTCTGGTTTTAGAATAGTGTTACCTGTCCTTATTTCCCAAAATCATGTTACTTTACCTTACTCTATTTCTAGTTCCTTATCTGATGGCACTAATTTTTGAAGAAATAAACAATTTAAAGAAACGATCTATCGAAACAATATGAAGAAATGAATGATTTCTTTGATATATTTTATTGATTTAATACATTGTTTATATAAGCAAATATTAATTAATTACTATTACAACTACCACAATGAATGAATCAAATGGTTTATAGCTGCTTGGTATCGAGAAGTCATCTTTGGTAGGTATCGTGCCGTCTGAATGAATGTCAGTAGGTGTAGGTGCAATGTATGTTGAATTCAATAATCCCCTCAAGTTGGTGCATAGATGTCTTTCATGCCTAAATTGACTAAAACTTCTGTGAATTCTTGATATGAGATTGCATTAGTGAGAATGTCAGTCAATTGATCTTCTGACTTAATTTTTGGTAATTTCAAAGAATTTTCTTCTAATTGTTCCTTAATAAAGAATCTGTCTACTTCAACATGTTTTGTATGATCATGTTGGATTGGATTGTGAGCTATCACATGCTGCTTTATTGTCACAACATAACTGAATTAATTCTTTAGCAGGATATCCCAAATCTTTCAAGAGAGATTGTAACCGCAGAGCCTCACAAAGCCTAAGTACCATGCCTCTGTATTCAGCCTCTGCGCTTGAACGGGAGACATATGTGTTTCTTACTTCTCCATGTTACAAGATTTCCCCCTACAAAAGTGAAGTAGCCTGACGTAGATCGTCTATCATTTATTCATCCAGCCCAGTCAGAATCAGTATATACTTCTATTCTTTTAAACTTTGTGTTTTTAGTGAACAATACTCCTTTTTCAGGAAAAGACTTTAGATACCTCAAAATATGAATAATTGCATTCATATGTTGTTCTCCATGATTATGCATAAATTGGCTAATAATACTTAATGCATAGGCCAGATCTGGTCTTGTGTAAGCCAAATACATCAACCTTCTAACAAGCCTTTGATATCTTTCTTTATTTATTGGAACTTGATCAACCTTGATACATAACTTTAATCCTTCCTCTACTGGTGTATTAGCTGGTTGACATGCCGACATACCAATTTCTTTTAATAAATCTAAGACATACTTTCTTTGAGATAAGAAGATTCTTTCTTTCAATCGAGAAACCTCAATTCTAAGAAAATATTTTAAGAAACCATGGTCTTTCATTTCAAATTTTCTAGACAAATAACTTTGTAGAGCTTTCCTTTCTTCAGGATCATTTCTTGTTACTATCATATCATCAACATATACAATAAGTGCAGTGATCTTACCATGCCTTTTTTTCAGAAATAAAGTATGGTCTGAATTTCTTTGCTTGTAGGCAAATGCCTTCATAGACTTTGTGAACTTGTCAAACCATGCTCTTAGAGATTATTTTAAACCGTACAGTGATTTTTTCAATCTACACACCTTTCTATCATGGATTTTTGATTCATTGATTCTTGGTGGTAGATCCATGTAAACTTCTTCAATTAAATTTCCATGTAAAAAGGCATTTTTTACATCAAACTGATATAATGGTCAATCTATATTTGCAACTAGAGATACCAAGACTCAAACAGTGTTAATTTTGGCTACAGGCGCAAATGTTTCATATAGTCGATTCCATATGTCTGAGTATATCCTTTTGCCACCAATCTTGCTTTATAGCGTTAAATCATACCATCTGTTTAATACTTTATTGAAAAAATTCATCGACATCTAACAATTTTCTTTGTTAGTGGACAATCGACAAGTTCCCAAGTTCTATTTATTTTTTATGATCTTAGTTTCTCATTTATAGCATCTTCCCATTTTGGGTCAGCTAAAGCTTCCTACACACTGTTAGGAATAGATACAACAAATAATTAATTCACAAATGACATGTTTGATTTTGACAAACGATATTTAGACATATAGTTACTCATGAGATAGTTGACTTTATTAGAAATCTCATATTCATACATCGTTTTAGGAATACCTCTGTGAGGACGTGATGGAAGTATTTTTTTGGCGGTTTAATAGTTGGAACATCCTCTGCAAACGGTTAGTTAGGTATATCAACATCTTGTGGAGTAGGAAACTCGTACTCACTTAGTGGTAGTAATGAACTTGCTTGATGATCTTGGAGTTGACCAGGACTTGATTCTATTTCCATTGAATCTCTTCCATTTTGAGAGTTATTACCATTTGAATTCAAGTTATTTGTGTTTTGATCACATATAATTTGTCTTTCTTCATAAGGTAACAATTTATATGTGAGGGTTTGATTTTATCATGGTTGTACTCTCCCTAAAATTCAAGCTTAGAAGAGAAATACATTGTATCTTCATAAAAAATAACATCCATGGTGGTAATTATTTGTTTTGTTGGAAGATGATAACAACGGTACCCTTTTTGTTGTGCAGCATATCCCATAAAAATACAATTTATTGCTCGTGGATCCAACTTGCTACGTTGTTGTTTATGTAGGTGTACAAATGCCACACACCCAAAGACATGAGGAGGTAAATTTGGAACACTTGGTGCAACAATTGCTTTAGTGATGGCTTGTACTGGTGTTTGAAAGTCAATGGAACTGGAAGGTACCCGATTGATCAAATATGCAGCAGAAGTAAGCGCTTCTCCCCAATAAGATAATGACATATGAGTTTCGATCAATGAGGCACAAACAACTTCCAATAAGTGTCAATTTTTTCTTTCTGCAACTCCATTTTGTTGAGGTGTATCAACACAAGTAGTTTGATGAATAATCCCTTCTGATTTAAGATATTCTTTAAGTTTAGAACTTTTATATTCTTCTCCATTGTCACTATACAAAACTTGAATCTGTGTATTATACTGAGTACGAACTATTTTATGAAATTTTATAAATAATAAATTTATTTCACTTTTTGACTTCATTAAACAGACCCAAGTCATTCTACTAAAATCATCAATAAATGTAACAAACTAACATGATCCTCTCAAAGTAGAGACTTTAGAAGGGCCCCATACATTAGAGTGGATAACCATAGAAGAAAATAAACTTTTTCAGCATACCACTTGTTATAACTTTCTAATCTTTTTTCAGGTTGTAAATTTTTTTCATGAATATAAGAGAGTTTTTTTCTCTCTGTAATATGCATTTCTATTATTTGAGACCAAACATCATAATTAGTTTCATTAAGAATAATTTTGGCATTAAAAACAGCTTCAGAATGAACAGATTGTACAATAACTGGAGTTGTTTTCTTTACTGGCAATGAAATTGTGTCATCTGTAATGATTTTATAGTACAAAAACTAGAAAATGGTATAATAATTTTAAAATTGGAAAGAAAATTTCAAGAACTAGTTTGAATAGTATCAAATCAGGGACAAAATTGGTTAAAATGGTAAATTTTGATCAAATTGGGTTAAAAATTGGTCAATTTGGATCAAAATTTGAATAAAATCGATCATTTTTTATAATAAAAAAAAATGGAATAAAATCAGATAAAATGGACCAAATTTGGTGAAAAATCAGACAAAATAGACAAAATTGGATTAAAAAAAATCAGATTCGGACTGCTAAAATGGGTCAAACTAGTTTAAAAGGAAAACCCAGGCAAAAAACTGAGTTTGTACCGAACCTCTAATTCAACTGGACTGTACTTATACGAACCAGATCAACACGTAAGTGAACTGAACTGAACTGAACTGGCCAATTCAGCGTCTTCAACCTCAAGACGGCACCTGGAGGCGCGTGGATTTGATCAATTTATTCTAGTGGCGCATGTAGACCTTTTTTTCTACCCTAATTTTACCAAAATGTTCAAAATTTTGTTTAGAATAATCTGGTAAAATTAGGTGAGATAAATACTGCTTCAAAATTGAGGTTTTAAATTAAGTTTCATATGAGTGTTTGAGGAAAAACTTAGTTTATAAGAACTAAGGCTTCAAATTTGTATAAAGCAACGACTTGGCTCCGATAACATGAATAAATAAACGATATGAAGAAATGAATGATTTCTTCGATATATTTTATTGAGTTAATACATTGTTTATATAGGCAAATATTAATTACTATTACAACTACTACAATGAATGAATCAAATGATTTACAGCTGCTTAGTATCGAGAAATCATCTTTAGTAGGTGTCGTGCCATCTGAATGAATGTTAGTAGGTTGGTACAGTATTTGTTGAATTCAATAATTTTGTGGGTCCTAATTTATCTTGTTCTATTCCTACTCCTACCGTGTCAAATCATGTGTCAACTCCTACTTCTAGTCCTATTGTATCAACTCCTTTACTTTTACAGGTGCCTACTTCTTTGTTAAAGGCTAGAATGTCAACTTCTACCATAACAAATGTTGCTCCTATTTTGTCTTCTTTTGCCCCTAATATGTGTTAGCCTTCCACTGTTGCTATGTCCACTTTATGTGCTCAACCTTGCATCTCATCCATTCGTTGAGTCTTCTTTTCCTATATCTAGTATTTCAACGGCTCTTTCCTCTGCTATGACTAACTCTGTTGTGTCTAATACTCACTCAATGCTTACCCGGTCGAAAAGAGGATTTATAAACCTAAAGCATTGTGTGTGTTGTTGTGGATTTAAATTTTTCTAAGCCTTTAAATGTTAAACAAGCACTTGGGCATGAAGGTTGGAAATTGAGTATACAAGCTGAATTTGATGTATTAGTTAAAAATAGCACATGGATCTTGGTGCCTCCTCCAACAGATAGAAAGATTATTGGTAGTAAATGGGTATAGAGTTAAAAGACTTGCCTCTAGCTTGGTTGATAAGTTGAAGTCTAGGCATGCTGCTAAGGGGTTTGATGAAACACCCTGGTTTGATTTTACTAAGACTTTTAGTCCAGTAGTGAAGCAAATCACAGTGAGGATTATTATTACTGTAGCTCTTACAAAAGGTTGGATTTTACATCAATTAGATATCAATAATGTTTTTTTAAATAGTGCTCTTACTAAGGAAGTGTACATGTCACAACTTGCTAGTTTTGAAGATCCCAAATACCTTCATTATTTTTGTAAGTTAGAAAAGGCAATTTATGGTCTTCAACAAGCCCCTAGAACCTGGTTTGATACCTTGAAAGCTGCTTTACTTAATTTGAATTTTATTCAATCCAAAGCTAATGCGTCTTTGTTCTATAAGAGTGTTGTTATGTCCAATGTTTATTTGCTTGTATATGTGGATGATATCATCCTAACGGGTGATAATGAGGTTGAGGTTAGGAGTATAATCAGCTTGCTCAATGGTAGATTTGCTCATAAATATTTGGGTCATCTCAACTATTTCTTGGGGATAGAGGTGCATTATCTACCCAATGGTGATGTCTTACTTAGTCAAGGAAAGTATATTAGGGAGCTTATGGCCAAGGCTAATTGATGTGTTAAAATGTGTACTCGCAAGTGTACGAATCACTCGTAGTAAAGTGATAAGCAACTTCCAAGGTCGGTCTCTCAAGGAATTGCAGTGGTCTTAAATAACTAACTTTTTAATCTAAATAGAGTTCTAATGAAAATAAAACACTAATTAAATAGAGTTCTAGTGAAACTAAAACTCTAAGTAACTAGAATCCTAAAGCTACTAAAACTGTAAAAAGGTTGGTTGATTTGTAACGGGAACAAAGTGCGAGCAATTAAACTAAAACAAGATCGCAATCAAACAATCAATCAAATCAAATATCAATAGAGGATGTATGGACGTTTAGCTTGGTTAACCATGTTTGCATCGAAAAGGTATGGTGAGATACATGAACGTCCTATATAAACAAAACTACCGGCTTTCCTTTTAATTACGAAACTCCTTTTGGCGGGGGTAGGTCTCTTTGTTGATTAACTAATTAACTGCCTTTGGCGGGGGTAAATTAAATAGCAATCAAATTATGCGCAAGGAAAACATGCCAATCAAATTAATGCTATGACTAAGTCACTAACTTGAATCTTTGATTAAGTGTTTCGGAATAGAGTTAAGGTGACGTTCCTCTAACTAAATTCTTAAGTTTTTCAATCTAACTACGAACATCAAATGGGCCCATGATTATTCATAATCAAACATTTAAACATGCTCTTAATCAAAAAGTATTTTATTCATAAGTCAAAAAGATACACCATACACAATTCTAGCAAACATGGCAACACAAACTAAACATCCATAATTAAATTAGCCAGACATGTTCATATTATTATTCATAGACAAATAAAATATGATCATACACTTTAACAAATAAAGAAGATGAATTAATTCTATAACAACAAGGAAAACCTAAATCTAAATACCGCTTATGGATCGGTTGACGTACTCCTCCGTAAGCTTTATCTTCGATTGTCGTTAGCTTCCTTGAATCCTTAGAATATTGTCTCTCGCTTCGTTATAGTGTGGCAACGCTCTCAAAACTGATTGAATGTCGTGTTTGGGTCGCAAAATTGAGAAGAGGAAGAGTTGTGTATGAATTGGTCAAGTTATTTCGAGTTCTATGTAAGGGGGACTCTAAGGGGGTATTTATAGATGTAAGGGTTTACACGAATCCTATGTGCAATAGGAATAGGCGCGCCGCGGCATGCATTTTCCCCGCCGCGGCGCAACACAATTTCTGAAAAATATGCAAAAACCCGAGAGCTCCCCGCCGCGGCATACAATTCCCTCGCCGCGGCGCGCAATGCTTCTATGTTTTCAGGATCAAACCCGAGAGCCTCACGCCGCGGCATGCAATTCTCTCGCCGCGGCGCGCAATGCTTTCCTTCTTTTCACGTCCCCCCCTTACATATGTGATGGCACTATATGTAAGGCTTACATATTCGTCTTGATTAGTCCGTAACTCGTGATCCGAGCGCCGTAGGTGTTCCGTCTTCGCGTGTTTTCATCATTTGAATCATTTGACGCTAAAAACACCTGAAATGCACTAAAATATACCCGTGACTCCGAATGGATAGATTTATGAAAATAATCGAAATAATAGTCATAATAAATCTATATATCAATCAATCAAGCATAATTAATCACGAAATATTAGTGCTTTTCGAGCACTCATCACTAATTTGGATCTTTCTAAGTTTATGCCCCCTCTTATGGCATCTGATATGATTCTTTTTGCCTTTTAAGGAGAGCCTTTTGATAATGCTTTCTTTTATTGGAGCATTGTGGGTGCTTTGCAGTATGCTACCATGACTAGACCTGATATCACTTTTGCAATTAATAACGTGTGTTAGTTCATGGCTAAGCCATTAGTTCCTCATTGGAATGTTGCAAGGTTTTACTAATGCTGATTAGGCCACTGGTCTAGATGATAGGCGTTCTACATCTCGCATAGTGCTCTTCTATGATGCTAATCCTATATTTTGGTGCTCCAAGAAACAATCTACAGTTTCTAGATCTAGCACAAAAGCTGAGTATAGGGCTTTAGCTTATGCTACTTCTGAGATTCCATCAGCTCCTCCAATCACTTGTGTGATAATCAAAGTTCAATTGCCTTTGCAAGTAATCCAGTGCTCCATGCTAGAACAAAGCATGTAGAACTTAATTTACACTTTGTTAAAGAATGTGTACTTTCTTGACAGTTATTGGTTCATTACATTCCCTTGTAGATATTTTAACTAAACCTCTATCTCATTCTCATTTTGGTCTTTTGCGTGGCAAATTTGGTGTCGTTGTTATATTGCCAATGACTTTAAGAGATAAAGAATAATGATAAGGCAGCTGGTGTTGAATGATTTGATGTAGTGTGGCTCACGTATATTAAGAGAGTTTTATGGAGTCTTGGCTGTTATATTAGACATGAGTGTAAGCTATTATTTGTAATAGTATCTTATCAGTTTGTTGCGTGAATGGTTGGTAATACTGTTCGTTGTTGCATTGAGTTTGTTACAGCTCAGCCGTTGTATAAATAGCTAACAGTTCTTGTACCGCTTATCGTCATGTAATACAATATACAAAGTTATAAGTCAGTAATAAATAAGGAAAATTCTCTCTTCTTTTAGCATTTATGTTCTTGAAATATCTTCTTAATAAACTCAGTTTCTTGCTTAATCTGCTACTACTAGTTTCTAGACAAAGGAAAAATAAACCACAATAAAATCAAGATTTTAACAACAACAAAAAAAGCTCAAAAGAAGGACCAAAACGTACGAAAGAGAGTTGGTGATGTTGAAATAGAATAAAATGGGGAAATTCTAAGCTGGTAACAAAATGGGTGGAGATCGAGAGTTGCTGATGTCGTTAGCAAGAGTAATATTATAAACAAACTTTTAAAATGCTAAAATTTCATCATCTCCAAAGGAATTTTATTGAGATAATATTTAAAGAAAAAAAATTAGAAATAGAGCCGGTAAAAAAAAAGTGAAGACAATATAGGAAAAGAGAGGATTAGAAACCCTAGGTAAGCCCCTCAAACGACTCTCAAAATTCAAATAAAAAAACTTTGCTATTCTATGAATATCCCCAACAAACATTAATGCATATCTTTGTACTTCATCATTTTTGAAGCTTATCTGATAGTTAAAGTCTTCTTATCTCAACTAAATGAGATATCAACATTGGATAATAAAAATACATGTTGACACCTCAATCTCATCTCCCAATCAAATGTTACACTTCACTTTCACTTTATATTTCAATCTGGATGCAGAGTATTGTACTTGGCAAACATTTTTTATTATTCAATACGATTGTAGGTTGGGATAAAAACACAGCAAATATCGATAAACATAACAACATTGTTCTCGGTCTCAGCAGAAGTGCTAAGTTATACAAACACAGCAAATCAAAATTATATTAGAACTATAAATTCTGACACCAACAATGAACCACTCCATTTGCCCTGCAGATGACAAACAGCCTAACCAGCAAAGTCCAGTTATCAGTTCCCCGGGTTCTGATGTTTGCGGTCCCCATTGTTGTTGTGGCCAAGCTCCTCAGCCTCCTCCCCACTAGCAGACTCAAATTTACCTTGCTTTCCTACTATTCATCACAATAATCCAAAGCATGGGGAAAAAATAAAAATTAATCAATCAAGAGTTAATAGTTTTTTTTGCAGATATAAAACAAGTTAAACCTCATATACTGCTTACCTTGAAGAGACTCCTCTGAACCCTGTTGTGACTGACCACCCCTACCTAACCACGAATCAACTGTACCTTTCAGCATACTCGTATAACTTTGAGCAACAGGATTGCTGGGATGGCTAGATCCACCACTTTCTTTACTAGCCTCATCTTCATTACTGCCTAACCTTCTTTTCACCTCCTCTGACTCTGTCACTTTTCCCAATACTGGTCTCGACTCTGCCTCACTAGTACGTGCTTCAGTGTCCTTATGCAGAGTTTCTGAGATTACTTGCGAAAGTGCTCTGTCCTCATCACTAGGACTCAACTTCTCAGCTATATAACTCCTCATTGAAACTCCTTTCTCTTGCTCAACCTTCTCTGCATTATCTGCCGATTCGTTGTTTCCTGTGCTAGTGGTTCCTCGCATTTTAGACATTACTGCACTTCCTGCCCCTGCAACTTTTTCGTTAACCGGCCTCGGCTTTTCGGTTACTGTTGCCGGAATTGTCTTTCCCGAATCAGGTGTAGAAGATGCTACAGAATTAGTAGTACTAGCATTGTCAGTGAAATTTTCATCTCTTTGAACTTCATCGCCTGTTGTGTTGACACTCTCACCATATCCAAGCTTCGAAGCAACAATGTTCTTTGCAGATATTGCCTTGTCAGCAATAGCAGATGTCGCAGAAGTGATTTTTTCTGTATAAGAAGAACTTCGAGCTGCATTTTCATGTTGATTTAATTCAGGATTGACAGTTTGTAGATTCTCTTGCATTGTCTGATCATGCTCTGTTGTTCTGTTATCTTTTACGCCATAGCCCAGATTGGAAGCATCGACATTCTCTGCCGCAACAATGGATGCAGGTGATGAGACTTTGTGAGTTTGAGTAGTGTTTGATGGTTTTTCATCTGGATTATCTTGAGGGTATGATTTTGGTTTGATGGCTTCCAAGTTGTCTTGGATTGCCTCAGGATTTTGGGGGGTCCTGCTGTTATCTAAATGTTCTCTGGGAATTGTTCCTGAAGAGAACTGGTCATGGCTTCCAAATGACATCTCATGAGCTAAATTTTGTGGTGATTTCTGCTTTGATGGTTCTGACTGATCATAGATACTCATCTTGTCAAAAGAGCTAAGAATTGGCGTCACTCCTATTTTCTCAGCCCCTGCACGTTAACAAATCAAACCATGAAAAAGAAAAACAAGGTCAGATATAGAAGTAAAAATATAGAGAAACAGAGGTTATGTAATAATAGTAACGTTACCTAAGTGAGTTGGATCAGAGACTTTAGTCTGATAATTAGAAGGAGTATGAGTTTGATGGGCCCCTTTAGGAGAAGCCGGGTCCTCCTCCAACCCTATTTGGGGGGTCCTGCTGTTATCTAAATGTTCTTTGGGAACTGTTCCTGAAGAGAACTGGTCATGGCTTCCAAATGACAACTCATGAGCTAAATTTTGTGGTGATTTCTGCTTTGATGGTTCTGACTGATCATAGATATTCATCTTGTCAAAAGAGCTAAGAATTGGTGTCACTCCTGTTTCCTCAGCCCCTGCACGTAAACAAATGAAACCATGAAAAAGAAAAACAAGGTCAGATATAGAAAGTAAAAATATAGATTACAAATATATTACAAATATAGAGAAACAGAGGTTATGTAATAATAGTAACTAACGGTTACCTAAGTGAGTTGGATCAGTGACTTTAGTCTGATAATTAGAAGGAGTATGTGTTTGATGGGCTCCTTTAGGAGATGCCGGGTCCTCCTCCAACCCTATTGGTATTTGCAAGTTATCCCTTGACTGAGGAGACTCCCCTGATCCAGGTACAAGTGTTCTACTAGGATCGTTCCCCCTGTTCTCACCGAGTTCAGGAGAAAATGAAACTGGTTTGTTAATTGGTGCCTTAGGTCCCTCCCCAGAAGTTGCCACGGTTTGCTTTATTGGGTCCTTAAATTCGACCTCTGCTGCTTTATCTGTTCGTGATGGATGATCATAGTGAGGCATATCCTTTGAGCCCCCAACAGGCCCTAAATTTTGTTGGTGCTCAGGCACCGCACTATTGAAGACGGAAGATACATGAACTGTAAAATTATAGTAACAGAATCGTTTAATTCATTTTTAGTTGATATTAAAAAACAATGACTTATCGAAATTCAAACAAAAGAAAGAAATTGCAAAAATAACATACTTGGAGCACGATGAACTTTTGGATCTTCAACCATTTCGTCATCCTCGTCATCTTCTTCATCGAGATCATGATCATCAGGAATGTGAACATCGTGATCGTGCCCGTGACCATGGTTTGTCATCGTGTCTCTGAACTTCCTTGCCTTTGCCTTTACCTTACTAAAAACAGACTGCTTCTCGTGGTGATCACCTTCTTCTAACATTTAACAAATACAGATTAAATTAGTTTCTAAACAGAGTTAACAACTCACTAAATACACATTAAACTTTCAAAACATGAGGATTTTCTTACCAACAGCCTTGCTATCGTGTTGGTCATGAGCATGATGACTGGGATGTGCCATTTGAGCATCCATAAGTACGTAACTCAAACTCTTATCTTTTTTCGAAAAAAGAAGGAAGCAAATAGGAAACTGCTTTGTGGTTATGCTTAGAGTAGTAAGGCAGAACTTGAGAAACTGGAAGGGATCTTGCATGATTTATAAAGACAATGAGAGGTATTAACTGAGTGGGTCATATTGCCACCTTTGTACGGTTAAAAATGAGACGCGTTTTTATAACCGACATCAAATTGGCACGTACACCAGGATGTCTTTTAACCGACATCAAATTGGCACGTACACCAAGTGTTGTGGAAAATCTTGGAAATACGACAATATGTACTAGTAAAAGTAGAGTGGGTATTTGCCAGATGGAGAATTGGGAATAGTTATTAATCTAATTAAAAGAAGGGCATTTCTTAGTACCTACTATATATACATAAGCATTTTTCTTAAAGGAAATAACCGTAACTGTGACCGTGACTCTGCACCTATTTGGTGGTCGGTATTCTCTATGTAAGGCCAGCATTCTCAAGACTGTCACCTAAAAGTCATCTTTGTAGAAAATATCTTCCCTGCCAAATCTCAAAAAGGGGTCGGCAGTGTGTTAAGGGGGCGACAGTCCATTGGGTTTTTTCTTTTTTTACTTTATTTTGTGTTTTTTTTTTTCATTAATAAAATATATTATTATTATTTTATCACCAAAAAATCCCAATTTTTTACTAAATAAGCTTGCTCCAATAACGAAAGTGCATAGAATAAAATTCTGAATAACTCGATTCCTAAAAAACAAATTTAAATTTAAATAATATAACAATTCCAATTGAAGTTTAACTTAAAGAGCACAAAGGAGATGAAAAATCAGAAATATGCCAGTCTTGGGTTAACCCATAGAGCAATCATAACTAGTTTTATTTATGGGTATCTCTTGAATCAATTCCTTTTTGGAATGGAACCTGTAAAAATTGATTGGAAAAACATTAACTCAAAGGTTTGTAGAAGATGATTATTATGAACACATTAACGTTCCCAAGTCGTTCGATTAATTGGATCCTCTTGAACCCTCTGTTGACGAAGAAAGTTAGTTTTGTCAATCAGGTAAGCCACTTACTCTTTCTATGTGTAACTAATGTAGAGGGGCAAAATTGATTTACGGGAAAAATTAAATATGAGGAATTAGGCCTCTAAATTGAGTCTTTAAAACTGCATTATCGCTCCTATATAGTATGAGTGAGTTTGTATAGTGTCTTTTTAAATTAAATTTATATTTTGATAAAAGTTGCTTTACAATATCGTTGTAGTCGGACATTTTTACTTTTTTATCCTTTATTTTGATATATCAAATAATAAGCGTAGTAAAAGAAGACAAAAGATATAATCAAGATAGAAAACTGCAAAGAAGACAAGTGAAATCGATTATGTGTCATACTTATCTACTAAGTGTCATAATTATCTGTAATAGTATCGTAGTTATCTGTAATAGTATCGTAGTATCATATATATCTGTATGTGTAATACGTGTGTGGCTATTGTAATGCCTACATATAATATTAATAGTGATACATGTCCCATGTGAAGGGATAAGTGTCTACCTAGGAGGAAGCCTTTAGGATAATGGGATAAGCATGTAATAATAGCATATAGAACAAATAAGAATAGTGAATAGTAATAGTATGAATAATAAAGGCAAGTCTCAGCTATAAATAAAGATAGCCTCAATAGTAGTATGGTAGACTTGGCCTTTTCACTAGAGCTCACTACTCTCTCTCTAGTTTGTATGATACAAGTCTCACTGTAAATAAAGAGTTGCCTGTTTGTATATATGTATGCGTCGATGCAACTCCAGTTATCCAGTTTGTGTGTGTGTATCAGAGCTATATGTTTTAATAGTACACTGGAATCTACTATGTGTCATACTTATCTATAATAGTGTCATACTTATCTCTAGTTTGTATGATACAAGTCTCACTGTAAATAAAGAGTTGTCTGTTTGTATATATGTGTGTGTCGGTGCAACTCCAGTTATCCAGTTTGTGTGTGTGTATCAGAGCTATATGTTTTAATAGTACACTGGAATCTACTATGTGTCATACTTATCTATAATAGTGTCATACTTATCTCTAGTTTGTATGATACAAGTCTCACTGTAAATAAAGAGTTGTTTGTTTGTATATATGTGTGTATCAGTGCAACTTCAGTTATCCAGTTTGTGTGTGTGTATCAAAGCTATATGTTTTAATAGTACTGGAATCTACTATGTGTCATACTTATCTATAATAGTGTCATACTTATCTCTAGTTTGTATGATACAAGTCTCACTGTAAATAAAGAGTTGTCTGTTTGTATATATGTGTGTGTCGGTGCAACTCCAATTATCCAGTTTGTGTGTGTGTATCAGAGCTATATGTTTTAATAGTACACTGGAATCTACTATGTGTCATACTTATCTGTAATAGTGTCATACTTATCTCTAGTTTGTATGATACAAATCTCACTGTAAATAAAGAGTTGTTTGTTTGTATATATGTGTGTGTCGGTGCAACTCCAGTTATCCAATTTGTGTGTGTGTATCAGAGCTATATGTTTTAATAGTACACTGGAATCTACTATGTGTCATACTTATCTGTAATAGTGTCGTAGTTATCTGTAATAGTATCGTAATGTCATATATATCTGTATATATAATACGTATGTAGTTATAGTAATACCTACATGTAATATTAATAGTATACTATCAAAATAGTGACACATATCCCATGTGAAGGGATAAGCGTCTACGTAGGAAACCTAGAGTCTTTAGGATAAGCATGTAATAATAGTAATAGGACAAATAGGAATAATGAATAGTAATAGTGTGAATAGTAAAGGCAAGCTTCAGCTATAAATAGAGGTAGCCTTAGTAGTAGTAAGGCAGACTTGGCGTTTTTACTAGAGGTCTCCACTCTCTCTAGTTTGTATGATACAAGTCTCACTATACATAAATAAAAAGTTATCTGTTTGTATATATGTGTGTATCGGTGCAATTCCAGCTATCCAGTTTGTGTGTTTGTATCAGAGCTATATGTTTTATAGCCTGTTTATTTGTTTTTCGTTTTAATGGTATCAGAACCTTACCTTAAGAGAGACTATCTCAAAAACACAAAGAGCCTTACATTTTACTAATATCACCTAACTACTATTCACTCTATCCTATATAAATAAGAGTCGTGTCTTATGTCCTATATCATAGTTACTTCCTTATGTTTATCCTTATATCACAAATAGTTACCTTACCTCTCTACAAGTCTTTCTAAGTGTCTATCCATTATCTTTCTCTACTCTATTCATCTCTTTTGTCATCCTCTTCTTAGCCTAAACACAAACTCTACCATAACCCACTATTCCTTATATCCATAACTAATTATCAAAGTATGCTCTGTGGCTGCAGCTAGAAGCTGATCTCCCACATCAAAAAAGATAAATAGTTTCAGACTATAATCTCTAGAATCTACCCAACCCCTTAATCTCCGAACCTATATGATTTGGTGAGTGGTTGTAGAAAGAGAAGAGTCTTGGGCAACAGCTGTTTGAAGAGTTGAGGCACCATAAGACCCTGGTGGACTCTCAAAGTTCTACACAGTATGCTCTACTCTATTATAAAACCTCTTGAGGTATTTAGAGATCATGTCAGGAGAAATCATCCAAGGTTGCAGTTCTGAACCCATAGTCCAAGAAACTTATCTTCTTGATGAAGATATCAACTTTCATGTTGAAGCTCAATGGTCTAATAATTCTATAATTACCCTAACCTCAAAATGTCCTCTTAACCCTTTAAATCCTTATAAGTTCGATATGAAGTCAGGATTTTGGCAAATTGGTATTGATCCAAAAGACAAACATAAAATAGCCTTTATAGTGCCGCATGGACATTATGAATGGAATGTTATGCCATTTGGTTTGAAGAATGCACCCTTAGATTTCCAATACAGAATTGATGAAGTCTATGCCCCTTTGTCATCAAACTATCTTATCTACATTGATGATGTCTTTATCTTTAGTGAAGATGAAGAACAACATAAAAGGCATCTCCGTCAATTTCAAGAATTAACCTATAAGCATGGATTAGTCCTCTCAGAATCCAAGATGAAACTGGGATTAGAAAATGTTGATTTTCTTGGGTTGAAAATAAAAAATGGATCAATCATTTCACAGGATCATATAGCACAGAAAATGAAGGAATTTCCTGATGAACTTCATGGAAGAAAGCATAAACAACAATTCTTAGGGATTGTAAATTATGTTTCATCTCATATACCTCATCTAGCCAGTCTTACTAAAAAGATCTCCAGACACTTGAAAAATAATGTTGATACTTGGTCACCAGAAGTAACCCAGTCAGTTATAACTCTGAAGAAACTATGCAACAATCTTCCTCCTCTCAAGATCCCAGGAAGTGTTCAGCTCATACTCCAAAGAGATGCTTCAAATCAATATTAGGCGGTAGTCTTAATTGAAGAAAATATAGACAAATGCAGAGAAATATGTGGATACAAATCAGGTTCCTTCAGTGCCTCTCAACAACATTACCCCTCTTCAAAAAAGGAAGTACTTGCAGTAATAAATGAAATCAAGAAATTTTAGTTCCACCTATCACAAAATCCATTTATTATTGAAATTGATTATAAATACTTTGAGGGATTACTCAGAAGAAGAGAAGGTGAACTTCAAAATCCCCAATATCTCAAATGGTCAGAATGGCTTTCAAAGTACTAATGGAATATCAAGCATATCAAAGGTGAACACAATGTTTTAGCCGACTATCTATCTAGAACTACTCTAAAGAACCTACTACAGAAGAATACTGGCCCAATTATGGATGGGATTAAAATCGCGGAAGCGTAGTGGATATATCAAATAATAAGAGTCGCAGAAGCGTGGTGGAATTACTAATAATAATATCTGCACAAGAAGACAAGAGATGCAATCAAGATAGAGAACTGTAAAGAAGACAAGTGGAATCTATTATGTATCATACTTATCTGTAATAGTGTCGTAGTTATCTGTAATAGTGTCATATATATCTTTATGTGTAATACGTGTGTGGCTATAGTAATGCCTACATGTACTATTAACAGTGTACTATTAGAATAGTGACACATGTCCCATGTGAAGGGATAAGTGTCTACGTAGGAAGCCTAGAGTCTTTAAGATAAGCATGTAATAATAGTAATAGGACATATAGGAATAGTAAATAGTGAATAGTAAAGGCAAGCCTCAGCTATAAGTAGAGGTAGCCTCAGTAGTAACAAAGCAGACTTAGCCTTCTCACTAGAGCTCTCCACTCTCTCTCTAGTTTGTATGATACAAGTCTCACTGTACATAAATAAAGAGTTGCCTGTTTGTATATATGTGTGTATCGATGCAACTCCAACTATACAGTTTGTGTGTGTGTATTAGAGCTATATGTTTCATATTTGCAGTATATTCATATAATTAACTAACATGAGATAGCTTTTTCTAACCTTCTTTTTGAGTTTCGAAACGTGATCTGGGTTTTGGGGATGATCATGAGTCTTGGAAAGGTTGTCTTCACAGATATTGATGAACTGAGAATATGCAATAGTCTTCGTTCCATTCTTCTCTGAGCAGGAGCTCTGTGGCTTTAGATCTGAGCTGTTGGATTTGATATTCTTCGGCCATTTCTTCTTCTCCTTATAGATGTTCTTCTTCAACTTCTGTCATATCTCGTGATAATGATAGAGAATGATTTACTCAAATTTGTGTTTCCTATTTGCTAGATGGATCTCTACTTAGATTTAAATTCTACTAAGTTGTTAGTAAGTTATTGCTTTAGCCTTAAGTTTACTTCACTGTGAGATTAATGTTAATGGACATCTTTTGAAATGTATATTTGATTAGTCTTAGTGTTAATAAGCCAGCCTTAAGAGAATTAGCAAGGGCACAAATGACCATCTTTTATGGCAAACAAGTATATGTTTTTGATAATTTCTCAGCAGATAAGGCAAAAGAATTAATCATATTGGCTAGTAAGGAAAGCTCTCAGACTCACCCTGCAGCCAATAACAATGTTCCTTTTGAAAGTGTAAAGGCAATCTTGAAACTAAACTTTAAAGAAACTAGAAACTTGAAGAGTTTAAGAAAACTTATTAACTGAAAAATTCTTGTTGTATTGATAAAATTTGATTACAAGTGTTCACATATTTATAGTAAGATGAGCTATCATTTTACACTTGCCACCTCAGCTTAATTACACAATAAATACATGATTTATTTTAACTAGTTAATTCTATCTCAATAACACTATCATCCCCCTCAAACTTAGAGGCACATCAGTGACACTAAGTTTGTTCCTTAATAATAAAAATTGCGCAGTTGACAAAACTTTTGCTAATATAACAGCCTTTTGCTCAAATGTGGGAACATACTTCACAGCTATTTGATTGGCCAACACCTTCTCCCTAATGAAAATGATAATCCAACTCTATGTGTTTCATTTTCGAGTGAAGTATCGAATTTGCAGAGAGAACAATTGAACTGGTATTATCACACCATATAACAGGCTTCCCTGGTATTGAAATTTGCATTTCACGTAGAACATATTGAACCCACAAAACTTCAGCAGCTATTGAAGCTAGACATCTATATTCAACCTCTGTGCTTGACCTTGTTACTGTAGGTTGTTTTTTTGCTAACCAAAGTATAGAATTAGCTCCTAGATAAACAATTAAGCCTGATGCCAATCTTCTTATATCTCTACATGATGCTTAATCAGCATCTCCAAAGCTATTTATTAACAAACTGGAAGATTGCTTAAACTCAATTCCAAAATTTATAAATCCTGCCAGATATCTTAGTATTCTTTTTACAGCACTTCAATGTCCTTCTTTGGGATTTGCCATGTATTGACAAACCTTATTTACTACATAACTAATATCCGGTCTTGTTAGAGAAACATATTGCAATGCTCCTACAACACTTCTATATTGAGCTGCATTGACAAAATTTGCACCACTGTCAAGTGTTAATTGAGTGGAGGATGACATAGGTGTAGATATAGATCTTGCTTCAGATAAAGCTGCATTTGCTAGCAGATTTTGAACATATTTATTTTGCCTTAGAATCAGCAAACCAGCCTTTGTTTTAACGACTTCAATACCTAGAAAATAATGTAGGTCTCCCATATCCTTTAAAGCAAATTCCTTGTTTAGTGTAGTTATCAATTCTGACATCTTGTCATCATCTGAACCAGTGGTTATAATGTCATCCACGTAAACTAGAATGTATATTCTATATGTTGCTGCAACGAAAATAAAGAGGGAATTATCATCCTTTGATTTGTAGAACCCAAATTTGATCAATGTGGTACTAAATTTTTCAAACTAGACTCTAGGAGCCTGTTTTAATCCATAAAGAGATTTTTGCAACTTACACACATAATCTGGTCTATCCTTGTCTTCAAATCCAGGTACCTGCTTCATATACACTTCTTCATTCAAAATCCTATTTAAGAATGCATTATTAATATCTAATTGGGTTAGTTTCCAATTAAAACTCATAGCAATAGTAATAACCTCCTTACAGTTCCAAATTTCACTACTGGGTTGAAGGTTTCTTTAAAATCAAAACGTGCCACTTGCAAGTACCCTTTTGCAACTACTCTGGCATTTAATTTATCCAAGTCTCCATTTGCCAACTCCTTCACTCGAAATACCCATTTATTATCAATAACTCTTCGATCATTAGGAGGAGGAACCAAACTCTAAGTTTTATTTCTGACTAAGGCATCATATTCTGCCTTTGGCATCATATTCTGCCTTTATAGCATCATACCACCCTTTATGTAGTAAAGCTTGTTTAACTGACTTGGGCAAAAGTATACTTTGAGCTGCATAATAAACTTTAGGCTTTCTAATACCAACCTTTGATATGGTTGCCATGGAATGCTTATTAGATACCTTTTTACCCACATCCCTTTGATGAACTTGCTCATTTGAACATAGCAATGTGTTTGCTAAGCTTTCATTAACTGTAGAAGCTTTACACATTACAGAAATATCATGAACATTATCTGCACTAGACAAAGGACTAATACTTTCATTATTTTGTGTAGCAAGATCATAACCTATATTCATCCTTGACAAATTATTAGTAGTATTTAACAAAGGTACATTATTATCTAGTTGATCAGATATCACCTGTTCAACAACTAACCTTGGCATTAAAACACTCACCACATTGTTAGTATTATTTGTCCTAGAAACATTCAACTGAGAATCACCATTATTAGTATCACTAATATCACAATAATTAGACAATTTATTAATAACCAGCAAAACAATTTTAGTTTTAGGAAGCACAACTTTGGACTGTGTAACTGAAAACAAAAAATAAGGAAAAATGTCCTCATTAAATGCAACGTGTCTAGAAATAAACAACCTTCCTGTAGAATTTATACACTTTTATCCCTTGTGTATAGGACTATATTCTAAGAAAACACAAGGTTCAGTTTTAAAATTGAACTTATATGTACTATATGGCCTCAGATGAGGATAACATTGACATCTAAAGACTTTTAAAAAATCGTAATCAGGCATACTGGAAAATAACATTTCATGAGGACTCTTATTATTCAACATAGGTGTAAGCAATTTATTTATTACATAAACAGCAGAAAAGCATTTTTCATCCCAATATATAAGAGGCAAAGATGCTTGAGCTAATAAAGACAAGACAACTTCAAGGACGTGTCTATTTTTCCTCTCAGCTAATCCATTTTGTTGAGCTGTGTAAGGACAAGAGACACGTCTTTGAATACCAAAAGTTTGTAATAAAGAGTTAAGAGCATTAAATTCTCCACCTCCATCTGTTTGAATAATCCTAATTTTCTTGCTTAAGGCCAATTTTGCTTTATTTTTAAACATTAAGAAAGCTTGCTTTACTACACTTTTATTCTTAAGAAAATAAATCCATGAATACCGAGATGCTTCATTAGTAAATAAAACATACCAATGAAAACCATTAGAAGATAAAATGGGTGCAGGATCCCACACATCTGCATGAATAATTTCCAATAAAATGCTAGATTTATTAACAACTGATTGAAAAGGCAATTTGTGATGCTTGCCTAGCTGACAAGCATTACAAGCTGAAGTATCAATTACAACACTAGCATTGTGCTTATTACAATTTTTTAAAACTAACTCTACTACCTTGTTTGAAGCATGTCCTAATCTTTTGTGCTAGACAACACTTCCTTTATCACTATGAGTCTTGTCTCTGATATTTTCTACATGTACTTCAAGTACATGAACAGTTTTGGGTGTCAAGTCTTTCACAAACCTATCAATAGAAATATAAAATGCATGCAAACCATTCCTAAGTTTCCCTTTAAGTAGAACTACTCTTGTGCTCATGTCCTTCACAAAACAACATGTGGGATGAAACTCAACAATTACATTATTATCTTTAGTAAATTTTTAGCAATTCTAGGAACATGTAAAATTGAATTTAAAATAAACCTCACATTACCAGTATCATTAAAGAAAGAAGGCTTACCAACATTTGCAATTTGAAGCCCATCTCCACTTCCAACTTGCACTTGTTGATCTCCTGTGTATTCATTGTTCACAGATAGATTAGAAGGATCAGCAGTAACATGATTTGAGGCACCAGAATCTGAAAATCACGTAGGATTAGAAACTGTAGATGTTGATGCATACAAAGCTACTAGCTGCTGAACTGAATTCTGACTTTGAAAAATATTATGTTGTAATGAATTATTTGAAGATTATAACTGTGCATAATTTGCTTATGGAACAAATGATGGAGAAACAGACTGCTTATAACACATATTTGACTGAGACATATTAGATCTAGAACCCAACCAAGATTGTTGTATATTAGAGATAACATTACTAGATTGAGGATAACTTGGATAGCCATTAGACTGTGATGCCATTGGAGGTTACTGTGCAGAATTTTGATCTATAATTGGCGTGAAATTTTGATTAAACCTGTTCCAACAATTACAAGCAAAATGACCAATCTTTCCACAAATTTGACATTGAGATCTTGTAGTATTAAAATTTCTACCTCTACCTCTACCTCTACCAACATTGTACCCATTATTATAAAATTGAGGTGATGGACCTCTTGGTCTTTGACTCACATTTTGATAATACTGACATTGACATGGTTGTGAAAAATTCTTGTTAGAACCTTAATTAATCTGTGCAAGATTTACACTCTTGTTATCTATACTATTCATTATAGAACCAGAAGATAATTGTGCAAGATTTGCTGTTGGCAACACATTACAAGCCAAATTTCTTCTCTCAATTCTTGATTCATGACTAAGAAGCTTGTGCATTACCTCAGTAAGTGAAACTGCTCCTTCTTGAACGTTTGCAACCACAAAATCATAACTTTCATCAAGACCATTACATATGGTCATAATTTGATCTTCTTCATTCACAATACAACCTGCAGATCCTAGCCGAGAGGCAAGAATCTGAACTTTTTGTACAAATTCACTGATAGAAGAACCTCCTTTCTTGATAGAATGAAGGTCAGCTTTATACTGCATGACCTTAGCCCTTGTGTGTGAATTGAAATAGTTTTCAAAAACTGACTAAATATCAACACTATTTTCACCTCTTGAAACTTTCTTTATAAACTCCTTCGACATAGAATTAAATACTGTATCTTGATTCATATTTGTGTTGCAATTAAACAACTTACGTGAAATTGAAATTATAAACTAATGAATTTCTCCGTCTTTCTTCTTGAGTCAGATTACTTGGACTGAAATTAAAACTGTAAAATGATAAACTTCTCTGATGAATTTCTCTGTCTTTCTCGCTTTCTTGAATCAAATTACTCGAACTAAAACTTAATAATGCTTGTGCAGTAGCTTTGATACCATAAAAGTGTAAAGGCAATCTTAAAACTAAATTGTAAAGAAACTAGAAACTTGAAGAGTTTAAGAAAACTTATGAATTGAAAAATTCTTGTTGCATTGATAAAATTTTATTACAAGTGTTCACATATTTATAGTAAGTTGAGCTATCATTTTAAACTTGCCACCTCAACTTAATTACACAATAAATACATGATTTATTTTAACTATTTAATTCTATCTCAATAACACTATCACCTTTCCCATCTCATCTGACAAAGAGCCCAATTAAAAAGGTAAAGGATTTCACAGGCGATATAGGTATGTAACAAGCAGTTTGTCTTTTCTTTTAATAATCTCTTATTTATGATGAAGAGAAAGCACATTTACTTATAGTGATGTTTACATACTCACGGTGAGTATGTAAACTGTGTTACATATTTACCATAAGTATGTAACATAGTTTATATACTAGAAATCATGTATGTAAACTGTGTTACATATTCATCATAAGTATGTAACACAGTTTATATACCAGAGATCATGTATGTTAACTGTATTACATCCTCATTTAACATGTATGTAAACTGTGTTACATACTCACCATGAGTATGTAAACTGTGTTACGTACTCATGGTGAGTATGTAACACAGTTTACATACATGTTAAATGAGTATGTAATACATGTAAACTGTGTTACGTACTCATGGTGAGTATGTAAATTGTTTTACATACTCACCATGAGTATGTGAACTGTGCATGTAAACTTTGTTACATAATCATGAAAAGTATGTAAATTGTGTTACATACTCACCATGAGTATGTAACACAGTTTACATACCATTAGTATGTAAGTATTATACAGTTAATGATATTTTTGTAATTTATCTAATTTTAATGTAATCAAAACTCACAATTTTAGTCATATTATTGCTAGTTTAGAAAATATAATTTTTAATCAAAATATAAGCTATTTAGACCAATTACTCTCCTATATAAGATTTCGCTAATTCTAAATACATCAGCCTAAATATACATATACATACCCATGTGTTTAAAATTATATTTAATTATATGGTGTAACATTTTTTTCATATATAAACTTTCATTTTTAACTCCTATTTAGAAAAAAGAGCATATGTTCATTTTTCTTATAACATAAATAAATATATATTTTTTAGTGTTTGAAGCAAATGAATATATGTTTTTATCATTGTAGGGAGTTAAAAATGAAACTAGTTGAATAATTTAATACATTTATGTACCAAAAAAAAAAAGAAATTATTCAAATGTATGTATTAAAGGCCTAAAGGTATGTAATTGGAGGTTTTGATTGCGATGTTAGCTAGATTTGACCATAAGATTTTCGAATTAATTCCTTAAAATGATACATATATGATAAAAACTGATTTTTTGTCCAAAATAGCAAAACGACTGTGTTTTGGAAAAATACAGTCGTTTTGTTTCTCTATTTTTCTTGTGGTCTTGTTTCTCTGTTTTTCCCCCATATGAACATCCGCCATGTCTGCAACATCAAAAGGTTGAAGTGTTGTCATCAAAAGGTTCAGAAGCAGAAAAACATAACCATAATTAATCAGTAATGGTGGGATTTCCAAATATCCATCTTTGTTCTCCAGTTTCAATAATTCACGTTGAAGTGTTGGCAACATCCATGGAGTTGTGAATATCGGGTCATTAATCGGTTTCTGATTAGAGGATGATGAGAGAGAGATAAACTGATATAAAATTACAAGATGAGAGAGATGACCGCCATTATTGGTGTTTTGAATAGCTTATAAAAGTCATGTGAATGTACAGGTTACATACAAATTTATTTTGTATGTAACCTGTACATTCACATTTTGTATATAACCTGTACATTCATATTTTGTATGTGAATGTACAGGTTACATACAAAATAAATTTGTATGTAATCTGTACATTCACATGAAATGCATTGTATTGTTTGTATGTTATTACTGCTTTGAATAGTTTATGGAAGTCATGTGAATGTACAGGTTACATACAAAATATGAATGTACAGGTTACATACAAATGTGAATGTACAAGGTACATATAAAATATGAATGTACAGGTTACATACAAAATAAATATGAATGTACAGGTTACATACAAAATTTGTTATTTAAGTAAAATTAATACTTTTTACCATATCTTTACTATATAGATAATTCACTCAAGATTTTCTCATTTGAGAAAAAGAAGGAAGTACTAATTATTTTTGGATTGTTAAAGCTTTAAGCCCAAATTTCTGGTCCTTGTTGTATCTTGTCGGATCCTGTAATAATGGGCCATAAGAATATAATTCATAAGGCCCAACTTTAATTAGAGATATGGTCTGAACCACAAAGTGGGCGTTAACAGATAGAGATTTATCGCCGATAACTAAACTTATACCCTCAAACATACGTAATTTTATAAAATAATAAAAATTTCAAATACCGTACAAAAAAAAAATCTATAATACTTTATAAACAATATATGAAAAAATAAAAAATATATATATACTCTTTAAAAATGTCAAAAATAGTAAATAATTATGAAATAATGAAAGTAAAAACACAAAATATTTTTGAAATTTTTTAGAAGAAATAATATTTAGCATAAAGAAATACAAATATCAAAATTAAACCTTAAAGAATGAGATGAATTTAAGAAATAATCATTATCTAAAATAAGAAAATTATTTTCAAGAAAAAATAAAGTATATTATGATATAAGTAATAAGAAAATGAGTATTACTATAGCATATGTAAAATAAATGTTTTAATATACCATTAATTGACAAATAAACCATTATGAAAAAACTATAAAAAAATTCTCCATAAAGATAAAGGAAAATTTGGATAAATTTATTTAAAGGAATATAAATTTTAATAAAAGTACATTTTAGAGAATGAGTATATACACCAATTAAATTAGCATTATTAGATAATAGAATAACAAACAGAAAGGATGCTTTGTTATTAATGATTAATAAAAACTTAGGATACCAGAAATTAAAATTCACAGCATATCCTAGATTTACTATTAATATTAATAATAAAAACTTAAATTAAAGTCTAATCTATAATTTTGAACGAGAAAATTTTATGAAAGATGAAAAGCACTCATTCTCAATTTATTATCTAGTATGATATTCATTAACAAATAGTCACAATAGTTCAATATATGGACAAAATAAATTTATATAAATAGATAAAAACTTTCAAAGAAATAGGACAAGTAATAAAAAAAACCAGAAATATTAAAGGGACACTCAATCAGAAAAACCTCCAATACCAGTACGAAGAAGCAATGTACAAAAAATTAAATTCATAGATACTCAATCACAAATCAATAAAAGGGACAAAAAAAAAAAAAAAAGAACTAAAATAAAAAATTAAAGAAATAAAAGAAATTGTTTATAAAATGAAATAATGTTAAATTAAAAACTTATAATAAAAGACAAATTATTATGAATACAATTAGAGGAAAATAATAGCTTAACAAGCATATGGAATAATCAAATATCCATAATGAAAACTTTAATTTTTTTAGCAAAAAAATAGATATCATAGATGAATTAATCTTAAAATTATGTAAGAATTAAAAGAAATATAATTAGATATGTATAAAAAAATTATAAAATTAAAAAGAAATATTAATAACATACAAAGAGGAAATGATTAAAATTTAATCCATTAAAATGATTAAAAGAGAAACTTTCAAAGAGATTTGATGCTTTAATACCCAAGAATGATAAAAGAAAAGATAAAAAAATTAAATATATAATTACAGTGTAATGGAATAGAGAAAAAATTTGGAAGAACAATTTATGAATCTTGAAAATATGGATACATGAAAATTAATTAGTTTATTAATTTTAACAAAAGAAGAATTAAAAAAATATTATGAAGAAAAATTTTGTACAAATAAAGAAGGAGATGATATGACAGTAATTAATAATAGTGAGTGAATAACAAGACCCAAAGAATTCACTTATAACTTGTATTAGCAACACCACAAAGATCAATACCAGAGGAGAAACATTTGACCCATATAGTGAAGAAATAAATAGACAAAAACTAGGAGAACCTAAACTAAACTAATTAATAGAATAAGACAATAACCTAAAATAAAATAAAGATTATATTGGAGTACTAGAGATAGTATTCCACCAGAATTTAGACTGCATGAAAATTATAAAATTGATATTTTAGATTTATATTTCATAAGAGATACAAAGAAAGCTTTAGATAAATGGTTTAGCAGAATGAGTGTAATTATACAAACTTCTATTACCACACAATCAAATTTCTCAACTTGTAGAGTGATAGTAGCTCATAAAATGACAGAAAATGTAAAAATTTAGTTTACAAATTTAACAAAACAATAACATTTAGAAATGTAACGAAATGCAATAATAGGAAGAGAATATTTAAATAATGTAGTAAATGAGATATATAAAGAATTCATTGGAGAAGATAAAAGGTAAAATATTATTGAATCTAATAAAAATGAAATAAATGAAGCAAAATGGTATTTAGCAAACATGAAAATATGTAATATGTGTTACATAGATTCTTTTATATATGAATATGAAATATATTATTATAAACTATCACCTTCTATATAAGAAACTTATAAGAAAATATTCTTTAAAAAATTATTTGGAATACTACATAACATTATGACAGAATGATGGAATAAAAGGAATAAAGAAACAATACCTAAGACTTTAGGAGGAAGAATAAGAAGTCTTAAAAGTTGAATAATAGTAAAATCTTAAGAAAGGAAATAATCTAAACAAATAAGAGGAAATGATAAAATCTATTGTGATTCAAGAGATTTTACAGATTTTAAAATGCCATAAAAATTTGGTTGTAACATAAAACCTTATAATAAATATATAGAACATAAGAAATTTAGAAAGTTTAAAATTTATAAATTTAGGAAACAAAATTTTTAAAAATATAAAAGAAGATACAATAGAGAACCTTATAAACAAATATATTTTAAAAGAAAAAATATAATACACTTGAAAAGAAAAATCATTGTTCATTAGAAAAAAGAAGTGTAGATGTTGGATATGTAATAAGGAAGGGCATTATACGAATGAATGTTCTAATAGACTTTAACATAAAAAAGAATTTAAAAATAAATTTTTCCATAAAGCAAAAATTCTAGAATAAGCTTTTAAGATAGAATTAAAATCAATAGAGGAATCTAATATGGATGATATATACAGTATTTATTTATTAGAAAAAACTGAAAAAGAAATAACAAACTTATAAATATTTTATTCTGACTCTGATTTTGATTCTGATTATAGATGAACTATTAAGTATAACAAATCCAAACAATACATATATAAAAATAAGAATGAAATTTAAAGGATATAAAAATTATCATCTACATACATATATTGATACAGGTGTAAGTGTGTGTGTAGCTAGCAAATATGTATTTTCAAAAGAACTTTAGAAACAATCACCAAAAGAATTAGTAGTAAAAATAACAAATAATACTACAGTAAATCTTAATTGGAGGAGAAATATTTCATATACCTACAATATATTAACAAGAAACTAGAGTTGATATTTTATTAAGAAATAACTTTTTAAACTTATATCAACCATTTACCCAATATTTAGATAAAATAAGTTTGACAATCCTAAATGGCAAAACAATTTATGTACCAAAAATCAGAAAAGTATTAACTGTTTCATCACCAATTTTTATGTCACAACATAAAAAAGCAAAAACGTCATGAGAATATAGAAAAACAAAAACTATATCTAAAAAATATTTATTTAAATATAAAGGTTAACCAAAACTTCTTTCTAAATAAAATACAAAAAGATAAGGCCTTAATAGGTATAAGAAAATTATTAAAAATAATATGTTCAAAAAATTCACTAGATCTAAATATTAATAAATATAATAAAATAGCAACCATAAAATAAAAGATCTTTTAAAAGTCATAAGAGTTAAACCTATAATTTATTTTCTAGAAGACCGAGAAGAATTTAAAAAATAAATTCAATAATTTTTGGAATTAAGAGTAATTATTTTCAGTAATTCACCACATTCTAGTCCAGCATTTTTAGTAGAAAAAGAAGAGGAAAAAAGAGAACGAATATAAATTTTAAAGTTTTAAATAAAGAAACTATTGATGATAGTTATTTTATTCCAAAGAAAGAAGAATTATTATCACTTACTAAAGGTAAGAAGTATTTTTCTAGTTTTGATTGTAAAAGTAAATTTTGACAAATAAGACTTGATGAAAAATCATAAAAATTAACAGCATTTAGTTTCCTACAAGGACAATTTCAATGGATAGTTGTTCTATTTGAATTTAAACAAATACCATGTATTTTTCAAAAATACATAGAAAATATTTTCAAAAATATCATAATTTTTGTTGTATATACATAGATGATATATATTAGTATTCAATAATGAATTATCAAAACATTATTTAAATATTATTAATATTAATGGTTTACAAAAAAATTAGAAGATTACAAATGCATTTATTACATTAGAGATAAAGAAACTTGCTTGGACACAGCCTCATTACAAAGCTTAGTGTCTGCAGAATAATTCATATAAGGATCACTCCTAAAATTGGCACCAATAATGTCATTAATGTAGGTATTTTTAGACGTAAAATAAGAAAGTTAAGTAAATAGTATAATTTTACTAACGTAAATAGAGAACTTTATCGGGAACCTTTTTTAGTTAAGAGATACATAAAATCAACTTAATACATTATAACAATAACAGGCTTTTGGGACGGTTTTAAATAGAAAAAAAAAAAAAAAAAAATTGGTCAATCATCTTTAAATGGGGGTTTTGGAGACGGTTGAGTTTGATTTTTGAAAACAGTTTTGCCTTTTGGACGGTTATTACCTCTTCTACAACTATACAACGCACGCGTTTTTGCTTCAATCAAACCTAAAAAACACACAGATCTTCCTCGCGCTTCCATTTCTTCTTCGACGATCGCACGACCCTCTCTCTGGCGCCACTGCCAGTTTCCATCGCTCCTCCTCTACTCTGACTAGCGTTGTGCCTTCCTCTTTCGTTAGCGTCTCCTGCAGCAACCTCCAGCAGCGATGACTTCAGTAACCCACCCACAAGAGTGAGGTCCAAACTCCTCCACCTCCGTGCGACTCCAGTCCAGCCCCGTGCGATGCCACCTTCTCTTCCACGCTCGACGAAGACCTAGCTGAAGCCCTGACTGAAAATCATGTTGTTGCTGTTATTCAGAACATCAAGATCGTCAATGGATCCAAGTTAAGAAAGGTAGTTCTTCCTCCCTTATCTTCTTTTTAGTTACTATTATTTGAGATAGCCGAACAGTTTTTGGTAGAAAATGGGATATTTATCCTTTGGCACTTCTCTGGTTTCTTTCATGTAACGAGTCTCCTAACTGAACTTGCTAGATTATTCCTAATTTTTGAAAAGTGAAGATGCTTATGATACACCAGATTCACTCGGGCCTCAGGTTCTACCATGATTTTTTTTTTCCAGCAATTTTTTTATTGTTTTTTGTAATATTTTGCTTTGTACACAATTGTGCTTAGTGTAATTCAACTGTGCCTAGTGTAATATTTTTGAAAATGGGATCTCTTTCATTCCCTGCAATTCAAGGGAAATCAGAATTCTAGCTGAATTTTTTATATATTACACAACGCATTTTCTAATTTGGCTTAGTGTAAAGTTAAGCCAACTTGGGTACAAATCATATTCGCTTCACTTAATTAGGTTGTATTTGTCCCTTGTTTTTCTGAAAGTGATTTTCTTTCTGTTGAGAAAGTCCATGCTATAAGGTTGTATCTGGGACTGGATATATATTTCAAGTTGTAGATTTGCTGAATAGAGAATTGGTATTGAACCTAATCATATATGTAGTATGTCTTGTCGCATGATATGTTGACCTTTTCTTCAAAATAGAATTGAACATAGAATAGAACTAGCTATAGGGATGATTATAACAACAACAACAAAAAATCTATTTAAAAAATGACTTAATATTTTGGGTACGTAAAACATACATAAAGATAGAATTGAAGCAAGTTTTGTAGAATATAAATAGAGTCCTGGAAGCTTATAGGATCAAGTGTAAGTGAAACGGTACTTCATTGTGGACCTTCAGACTGTGTTTATTGAGTGTGTTCATATTGGGATCGTTGAGAATAACAGTTATATGGAATATTATTTTAGCTGCTGTTCACGTGCTTGCTTAATGTTATTTACTTTCAGATTGCTTATCTGTTGGGAACTTGTGGACGTGGTTGAGAATATAATTGGATCTCACCTTTTGTGACTCTTAATTTTAAACTCTCCGGATTGTTAGGTTGCACTATCCTTTCTCACCCTATACTGTTGACTAGGCTACTAGCTGCCATATGCCAATTCTCCGATATCTAGTACATGCATGATGAATACACCTCTCCTCAGCAACAAAACCAGCAACAACAGCAACAGAGGCAGAAACTGATGCAATTGCCTCGGCATTAGCATTAGCATTAACTCCTTGCCCAGCAGCAATTGAGACAATCTGCAATGCAAGGACTAGGACAAGAAAGATTTTAGTGTTAGCAACTTATGATATTTTGCAAGGGTTTGAATATATTACCTATTTCCTAGTTGGCTAAATCAATTTTTTTCTTCCTTTTTTCGGTTCTTAAGCCATGTATTTCATACATGAGATACTACTTATGTTACAATTCCTTATTTGTAAATTGTAATTAAGGGTGAGTTTGGGAACTTTGAATATGCCATGGGGCTTGGATTTAGTCAAAAGGGCACCCCTCTTGGAATTTTGGAGGATTCCTCAGAACTTGCAAATGTTGAATAATTTGAAAAGGAGACGTATCTTAGAGTCTTATTTATTTATTTATGGGACTTACTCTTTATCATTTTTTTCTTTCTCTTAGTCTCTCATGAATATCGTCATTATCACTTTAGGGATGGTCAGAGTAGATCAAAATAACCTATTTTAGAATTCACCGCCACTTCTGTGTCTATTAGTTATTTGTTTGCTATTTAGGATGTTCTACTTCCAGGAAATGTGTAATAAAGTCATTCAAATCCTTCTCTTTAAGTTTACTTACTAAATCATTCTTATGATCAGCCAAAATATATTAATATGTAATTGTTGCATGCAACATGCAGAGCCAGTTGCCTCAGCTGCATAATCTGCAAGGACAGGCTCAGCAGAAGTTTCAATCGGTAAGATTTGAGCTGGTTATCACGTAATAATGACTTGATTATTGAGGTAATTTTTCAAAAAAAGAAAAAAATATATATTTCTTTGGTTCCCCCTTTCATGTGTTTTTCCTTTTTATTGGGGGTGGGAGGGGGCGTAAAAGATCAGTGCCAGGTTTCCTGAGATTTTTTATATTCATTGAATTTGACTTCATAAATTCAGACACTCAGCTTTTTGCCAATGATTTAGCATACAGTGTTAGCAAACTGATCACATTTTCTGAGGATAGGAAATAAACTAAGAGTCTATCATGGAATATAGGTAGGCTGTATTTTTTAGTTTCCTGTGGTGAAGCTGTTAGAATACAACTACTGGATACATATAAACGCATAAGGTAAGGAACTGCTTCTATCTCAGTAAGGATTTCAATTATGATCCTTAAATTTCTAGAGCATGTGAATTGGCTAATTTTCAAACTTTCTTCCTTCTCAATAGCTCCTTAGCGAGTTATTAAAAATTACTAATCTTCTTAGAGATTAATTACTTTGTCAATTAATTCAAAATCTTCTACGTTTTTTTTTTCTTTTATTCTTTTATGAAAACTTGGATTTGAAAATGAGAACATGCATTTGACTTACAGTTTAAATCTTTAAGATTTAGCTATTTTATTTTGGATCTTGAATCTAATTGAGCAATTAATTCTTAAGGTGATTTTGAGGTATCCTTTATTCTGCATCCTTTTATTTTTTAGTTCTTCATTTTTTTCACATTTTCCAGAACTACTTTTCAATTATGTCCTTACACCCAGAGATCATTGATAGAAGGCCAGGTACTTTAGTGATTGAGTAATTTGTGGTTGATGCGCCTGAGGGGAATACAAATGATGAGACCAATGATGAGACTTGTTACTTTGTTGAAGCTTTCATCAAGTGCAATCTCAAATCACTAGCTGATGTTCTAATACTTGTATTTTGTTAATGGATTTCTTGTCCAAATCCACCCCTTATAAACTGTTTGTTATCAAGAACATGTTTGGTTTTGGTTGAAAAAAATTTAAATGTTTGTATTTTGTTAAAATATGCTTATTCTTTTTTTTTTTTAACTTATTGAATATATACTTTCCTAGCATTAACAATATAGCTTGGTGGTGATTGAAAAAGTATTTATTTAAGGTCTATTTATCTATCCATCTTGTACGATGTGAGTTGGTAGGTATTAGCTTGGTGGTGATTGTGAAAAAATATTTAATTTTAAAAAAAAAAAAAAACCATTTAATCATCCCAAAAAGATGTTTAACCGTCCCAAAAGACTTTTAGGGATGGTTACATTTTACTTTTAGGGACAGTTAATAATCGTCCCTACAAGTGTTACTTTGTAAAACGCCTGCATACGTACGACACGAAAAAGAACCATCCCTAAAAGTCTTATTAACCGTCCCTAAAATCATTTTTTTTACTAGTGATATTTATCCATTTTCTATTTTCTATTTGTGTATTTAGAATGAATAAGAATTAGAAACCCTTTCAAAGTTATTAATTCATTAGTTTGTAAAACTTTTTGTTTCATGAATAAAATTTCACCTTGAAGTTTCAAACTAAGTTATCACTCTTACAATATGAAGTTAAGTATGGATTTCAAACAAAATCAGCTGGGATAAAAGGTCTACAAGCGTGGATCTACAGTGAAGTTATTGAAACAAGTATTCAAAAATAAATTAGTTTACAATTAGAAATTAGTATACCTTGAATTTCATTCATATTATTGAATTTTATTGATATTGCTCAAATTATACCTTAATTTATGGGAAACAAACAGAATAACATGAAAAGAAAATTTGAAACAAATCTTTATAGAAATAAATTTAGAAAGTATTCTGAAACTTAAGAAAATTTGAAAGATACAATTTATCTTAAATAAGTTCTTGTTTGTTTTAAAACATCAGTAAAAGAAAATTTCAAAAACAATAGAGGAAGATCAAAAGTAATTAAAAATTTATAAGGATTAATCGATTATTTTTTTAAACAAAAAAAAAAAAAAATTTAGTAAAAAATCAAAACAAAGAATATTTAGATCTTGAAGCAAACCTTAAATTAGTAAAAATGGACATAGAAAAAAATAATAAAATTCAAGAATTAAGTCATTGAATATACTAAAAACTTGAAAATTTTGAGCTTGAAAATCAAATAAAAGCAAAAAAAAATTATGACAAAAGTTGAAGATTTTGGAAAAATATATATATGGAACTCTTAAAACAATATTTTGACAATGAATGCTATGGAATTTTTTTAGAAAATTTTAAAATATTTGACACTTTTAGATTATTATATAAATTATATTTTCAGTATACTATATCAATAGACCATTTCGTGGGAAAAATTTTAAGAAATTATTTTACACATAAATTTGTTAAAGTAAATGAAGAAGAATTTAATAACCTAATTTTTGTGTTTTATTTATTTAAGGAACATATCGAAAGATAAGCTAACTGAAGCTTAAAAATAAATTCAACTAGAAAATTTGGTATCAGAACCATAAACATTAATATATTCGATAAGAAGGCTTTAAATAAAATATTTAAAATAAGGTATAACCAACCTAGTTCAAGAGGAAATTAAACTATTTAAAATATTATAAAAAATAAACAATATAATTAATATTATTAATTAAAAAAATAATAAAAGGATTAGCCAAAGAAATAATATAGATAGTAATTTATAAAGTATTTTTTAATTAGAACATAGAGTTAATATGGTTACATCATAAATAATAAAAATGCTAACACCATCACAAATTTTTAATTTAAAAAAATTATTTAATTTAGTTTAAAATATTGATAATAATAAATATTTTTAGAAAAATTTTACAAAAATATTTTTAGCATGTATAGAAAAAAAAAATGAACAACATAATGTTATCTCAGGAACAAATAGACACTTTAAAAGAAAAATTAAAACATTTAGAAAACACAAAAATAAAAAAAATTAAAAGAATTTAAAGACTTTTTAGAAATTATTTTAGAAAAATTAAAATAAATTCTTTAAAAATATCAAAATAATAAAATATTCAAGAAAATAAAATTATGAAATTTTCTGTAATAATTATTTTTAAAAATTATGAATTTTGAATAAAAAATCTTAGGAATTAAACATTTGGATAGAAAATTAAACTTTTATATCATAAAAGGTATAAAAAAAAAAAAACAATACCTTAAGCTTATGTGCTAGGAATCCCACCTAAGATGCAATTAGAATTAGCCTAAAAGATATTTTCATCTAACAAAAAAAATTTGTTTAAAAAATAAAATATATATATATTTTAAAAATAAAATAATTATTTTACCTAGAATACCCCTTTATAATTAGCATTATAATTGATTTATTCCATTATCACATAATTAAGAAATTATTTTCATTTTCAACAACTACCACTGATAACTTTGCTGGAGGTCTGACGATTAATTGCAATATCTAGATTTTTTCTGTATCTTGTATGGAATAAAAATATTATTTTTGTATCCTATACAAAATATAGATTGAAGTTACATTCATGTAGTTAGCATTTAATATAATCAAATTACAATGATTTCGTTTTCTGTAACATGTACATAACAAAAATATTCCTTCTATACATTATCTTGCGTTCGTACATTTTTTGCATTAAAACATTTAGAATTTATTTGTTATATTTTTTATATTTTTTTGTAGCTTTTACAAAATAAAAATATTCTCTTTGTTTCATATATAAATCTTGCATTAAGATACTTAAAATTTATTTGTTATAACTTTTAAATTGTTTTCTATAATATGTACATAATGAAAATATTATTTCTGTATCATGCATAGAATTTTGCGTTTATATTTAAAATAAGTTTGTTATGATTTCTAGATTTTTTATGTAACATGTACAAAATAAAAAAAAATTATTTCTGCACCACTTACAAAATCTCATGTTTATACATTTATTGCAGTAAAACATTTATAATGTCTTTGTTATGATTTCAAAATTTTTTATGTAACATATACATAATAAAAGTATTATTTATAGAATCTTGTATTCATATTTAGAATTTATTTATTATAATTTTTAAATTTTTTATGTAATATATATAAAATAATTTTTTTTTATTACGTACAACAAATAATAGAAAAAATTTGGATGCCAGTCATTTGACCTGCAACAAGGTTGTGAGGGATGGAATTGAAAATAAAAATAATTTTTTAATTATATAATAATTGAATAAATTGATTATAACTTTAATTAATAATAAAAAAATTTAAATAATTTTTTTTAAATAATTGTGAGAGATGGAATTGGAAATAATTTTTTTTAAATAATTATATATATATATATATATATATATATATATATATATATATATATATATGTTATTTTTATCATTTTTACTTTTTTATTTTTATTTTTTTTAACAGTCCTTGTATAAGTCACCCATTAGTCCAACACCTAGCAATTAATAAATTGAGTCCCTCAATCAAGCATAAGCACGTGGCATCGATCACATAATAATTGAGATCTCCATCCGACGATCCAAAATCAGCTTTGGAATAACTGGTAGAAAAAAACCATGGAGATTTTGGGACGCCTGCGGGAGACTAAATAAACGGATATATAGATAGATAAGACATAGTCCATTATTAGTAAGAGAGAAAGGGATCAAAGAGAGAGAGAAATGGCTCTAGGAGTATCGGCTATTCCGTTTACGTTTGTAGCACACGCGCTGGCTATAGCGGGTGTGATTATGGTATTAGTTTGGAACATACACTTCAGGGGTGGATTGGCATGGGAAGCTTCAAACAAGAGCCTTATCTTCAACGTAAGTCCTCTTTCTCTCTGTTTTTTCTTCGTTTTGGATTTCATTGAGACTAGTCTCTTTTTTATTAAGAACAAATTAATTAGCTTTGTAGTTTTCTTTTTAAGATAAGATGGGTTTGTAGATGAATGTCATCTATATTTAGGGTGTTGAATAATGTCTAATTTCTTTTTGTGGTTTTTAGTGACTTGGCACCTAACTTTTTGATAAGTGGGTTTGCGCAAATTATATTCTGATTAAACTTGCCATTTACACAATTAAAAGTGATTCGATCCAGTAGATCATGGCCTTGCTAAGGTCTTTTGTTTTGTACAGGCCGGCAATTGGAATCTTTCTTGATTCCCTATCTACTTGACTAATGGTATTGAACATCAAACCCACTAATTCCCGCTATTAATCGAAAACGAAGAGAGGAAAAAGATTTTTAGGAAAATAATAATCAAATCTAATATTCCTAGTCCCGTAGTCGGAAATACTTTTAAACCATCATTACTTTTTTTTTTTTTTTTTTTTTTTTTAGGTGCTTTAAAGTTTTTTTTTTTAATTATTAATAAAAAAAAATATATTTATTTTAAATTTAAATTTTTGGTAAAAAAATAAAAATCTTACCACCTGAACTACAAAAATTTTTCAAAAATCATCATAACTTGTTTATGCACAGCTAGTATGCGTGAAATCATATGGTAAATCAGGGTATAATTAATTAAGGATAGTCTTATTTTTAGAATAAAAACATTAAATTATGAGTTATAATCTTGAATATTATTTTCTTCATAAATATAAATTCCCTTAATTAATGGGTTTAGTTTTTTCGCACCTAACTTTCTCAATTACTCATTGCATTCATTTATCTTCCAACTAAAACAAAGTCTGATACAAAAAAAACCAAACTTCAAATAAATAGTTTTCGTCAAGGTTCAGAGCTGTTTTCAATAGATTAGGGATAGGGTCATAACACTAGTAAAGAATTATAATTTTCCAAGTCCCCGCCTATGGTGAATATCTAGCTAGTTTCTTCTGCTTGCTATTCAGTTGGGCAGCGGCATCTTAGTTGCTAGTTGCTACCGACAAAGTTTGTTGGAACATTTATTACTTTTAGTTTTAATAGCTATCAATTTTTATTTTTAACTAAAAAGCCGTGTTTTTTTTTTATTATTGAATTGAATATTAAATTAAAAAAATAATATATTAAATCAATTATGTGATTGCTTATTAATAAAATATTAAATTTTATTATGATATTTTGATACGTAGAATAGTTCATGTATCATTAAAAAACAAAAAAATTTCCTTTTGATATATGTGGTATACCTAACTCTCAAGATTACTGTATCCTTTTGACAAATTGTTGGCACCTACCCAGGCACTAGTCTTGGAAATATGATGAATATTTTATTATATGAATTATCGTATATCATAAAATTATTCTCATAATTATTTTACAAAAGAATTATTTTAATCTTTTTATTTTTAAGTGAAATACTTTAATCATATAATTTTAATAAAAAAATACATTTTAATTTTAAAATCTAAAATTATGAGATTTATGTGCACCTTTTTTAGACTAAAATGAAAACACTTGTTAATTAAGAATTGAGAGTGAGATTTTTGTTATTATTTTTTTTTTTGTTTTAAATAAAACAGTAAAATTCTATTTTACCCTTAAAAAAATTTAATTTTTTAAAATTTGGATTAACTTAATCCAAAATTAAAATTATATGATTAAATAGACCTATTATAATGATTACACGACTAATTTATTAATTAAATTATATGATTAAATGAGCACAAAATTCGTTTTTATTGTATATAAACTTTTGAATATATATATCTTGTTTTGCCTTGTCATTTGACATACATAACATTTTCCTTTCATCATCTTATTAATGAGGAGATTAATGGACTATTTGTCAAGATTTCTTATCCATTTAACTTTGGGGTAAAAGTTTTTAAAAGTCATGTTAAATAAGTACTTTAATTTGGTATTTTATAGTGGAATATTTTTAAAATTAAGAATTTTAATGTAAAAAAAAATGAAACTAAAGTGTATTAATTTAAATAATTATGATATTTTAAATTCTTATTTTTAAAAATTATAAAATTAAATGTACTTATTTTTTATAAAAACAAAATTATTATTACTTGAACTAATAATTAAAAAAATCTATGTCAATTTAAAAAGAAAAAAAAAAAAAAAAAAGACTACTTGTGCGCTCCTCTTCCATTAATTTTACCCATTTTATATGTGGTGTAGAAATTAAAATAAGTCTAATCGCGTCACATGTGTGTTGGGGCATGTTTCATTGTTTTAGCATTTTGTCTATGTATTTGCCTATAAAAACGATGAAATTCAACTGCTAAGACTTGGATGTATAATTGAGTCTTGACTTTTCCATATGTAAATTTTTTATATTATTTTTTGTCTTCACTTCTCTCCTTCATCTCGACGCTTCTTCCTTCTTCCAATTTGCTACCAATTCTTTATTGTTTAACATTGTCAATATCCTATAATAATCTCTTACTTAAAGGCTAATCTAATATCACGGGGTTCGCTCAATAGATTAAAATATCGTATATCTGTTTCTATAAATTATTCAACGAATCAATCAGTTTCTCGTGTGACATTATTTTCTTATATGAAAATATTAAAAAAAAGAAACTGAGATGGGAGTTGATTAAAAAACTTATGTTTTTATATAATTAAATTATTATTTAATTAATTTTACTTTTAAATCTTAAAAAAAAAAATATTTTTACGTTATAAAAAAAACTATGCAATGCATGCAAAATACATATGTAATTTATGTTGTAAAAGAAAAAAAATTGTGCACCATGTAAAAGAGATTTAAAACGAAATTGTATTTTTGAAAGAAGTTACTCGTATAATTAAATCTTAAAAAAAATTTGTGGTTATTAGTCTAGAGAGACTTTAAATTTTTTGGTGGAGACAATCATGGTTAGACTTAGACTTGAAGTAAGATAAATAGTAGCACAGATTTGTTTTATACATGTAATTTATTTAAAATTTTATAAATATTACACTTAAAATACACGCAATCAAAAATTGAGAGGAAACTAGTGCCCCCTTCTCGCCCTACATAATTTCAACAATGAAGGTAAATAATTATTATTTCTCCTTATTTTAACTTGTATATTTATATTAGGTATAGTTTAATCTTTAAAAAAAATAATACATGCAACAACGTGCAAAAATACTTTTCTACTATCAGAAAATAAAGATTAAGAAAACTGTTAGAAAATCTAACCCTGGTTATATACGAAATAATATTTAGAGCACAAAAAAAAAAAGTATCTAAAGTGCCTTGGTTATGCTTATGCTTGCTGACCCAGAGAAGAACAAAAGCTAAGAGTAGGGTTTTTTTTTTTCTTTTTTTTTCTTTCCTACTACACTCATTGTAGTTATAATCTTCTGCATTCATTATCCTTCAGTTATGTGAAATGTGGAGTCTGACATTGAATATTTCAGATCCATCCTGTTCTGATGCTTATTGGGTTTATTATCTTAGGAGGTGAAGGTAATTAATTATATAAATCCATTCTTTAAAAAAGTCTTATTTTCATAAAAAAGTAATGTCATTTTAAATATATGTATATGTTAGTTCCTGTAAACTTAGTGTCCATATAAAATGTAAAATGCAGCAATAATAAGCTACAAATCGCTTCCATTTAACAAAGAAGTGAAGAAATTGATACACCTGGTACTGCATGGAATAGCATTGATACTTGGTATCATTGGTATATATACGGCATTCAAGTTTCATAATGAAAGTGGCATTGTCAATCTCTACAGTTTACACTCATGGCTTGGTATTGGCATCATTGTCCTCTATGCTCTTCAGGTATTCACCTTTTTTTTGCTTGTAACTAACCTTGTCCAGTTGTCCCAGTAGTGAGTAGACAACTTTAAAACAAATACTTTCTAGTTTTTATTCTACATTTTCTTCCTGATTGGTTCCATCTTTGTCTTGCGTTTTGAAGTTTGGGCTTAGTATCTTAGGTCTTAGGCCCATTATAAAAAATACTCGTTCCTGCTTATTGGGCTTGAAAAGCATATATGGCTTGAAGTAATTATGAGGGTAAATTAACACTCAAATTATTTATGCAGTGGTTATATGGATTCGTGGTTTTCTTCTACCCAGGAGGATCAAGTGGACTGAAGGCTGAGTCAATTCCATGGCATGTGGTATTGGGGATATTAGTGTACTTATTAGCAGTTGGAAATGCTACGTTGGGATTTTTAGAGAAGTTGACTTTCCTTGAGAACTCGGGACTTGCTAAATATGGTTCTGAGGCCTTCCTTGTTAACTTCACAGCTATTGTCACCATACTCTTTGGAGCCTTTGTAATATTGTCAGTTATTTCTCAGGGGCCTACTAATTCTGAGGATGATTATCAACCCATTTAATTACAAGGTGATTATTACTTATATAAGTAAAGTAATCCGTGAATAAAGTTTCTTAGCTCAAAAATATTTTAGAAGGAAAGGATAATCGGGTTGTACATTACTTGTATTTGTTGTACTTAGACGAAAAAGTTGTAATAATTATTTTATTTGTTAAAAAAGAGACCTTATTGTAATTTTCATGTAATAAATATTTAGCTAATTAGCTGTGAAGATAACAAAATGCCTCTATCGAATTGTTCAAATATTAATCGTATTTGTACTACCACACATGTCCAATTAATTAAATAAAGGATATACATGACGTAAACTTTAATCAAATTTACAACATTTATCATTCAAAATAAGGTTTTTTTTTTTTTTTGGATGAAAAAATAAATCCTCACTGGGATAAGGGAGATAAGGCTATTACCATACACCGCCACACACCAGGATCATCGGCATTAGTATGATCAGTACCAACCGCAAGCTAGCCAGTGGTTCCGGGAGAATTGGAGTCCGACTTAGCAGAGCGTGCGGACGAAGCCTCAAAGGACAGACAATTACCATTGTGCTCCACAAACCTCGAACCTACGCCCTGCCTTGTGAGGACAGAGACCCGAAACTTAGTCGCATGAGTCCAACCACCGGACTACCAAACGATTCATGCAAAATAAGGTTAATTCGTAAAGGCAACAGATCCAATTTAGGTTAAATTGTACTTATAAAGCCAACACTACAACAATATATGGATTTAGGGACAGTTGGGAATTGAAAAAATACGGCCAATCGTTCCTAAATGTGTGTTTTAGGGACGGTTTCGCGTAAAAAAATCATAAAAAGTTTTTGGAACTGTTGTTAACCGTCTCTAAAGGTAAACCTTTTAGGGACGGTTAATGACAGTCCCTAAATGTTATTTAATATATCACAAACGCGTGACACACTCCCTTCCCAGTCTCCCAAATAACCTAACCCAGCCCACTGCGCCGCGAGAGAGCCCTTGGACCCAGACCACCACCGTTGCCTCCCTCTTCTCTATCGGACGTCACCCCAGCCCAGCGCTGCCCTGCGTTGCCTTGCCGAGCAGTCCCGCGCGCACGCTAGGTGTGATTTCTTCTTGATCCGCGCGCTTCCAACCACCTGCAGCAGTTACCTTTCCTTCGCCGGTGACCAACCCCCCTCCGTCAATCGCCTCCACCTCCTGCTGTGCCACTTCCAGCAGGTTCCTATTTAGTTGATTTTTGCTGCAATATTTTTTTTGCTGCAATATGTTATGCATATAGGTATTATTCTATTTTTTTGTATTTTTTATTGTGTTGGCACAATTGTTAAATATATATTAAGTTATAATATTTATATAATTGCTATTTTTTGTTAATTGATATTTAATAACGAACTTAAATTGAATTTAATATTGACATTATTATTTATATTTAAAATTAGGTATTGTGATGGATATATATGGATAGGAGGTCTACTCAATTTAGCGAAAAATTTGAATTTTTTTTGAAATTTGCTATTGAGAATGCCGAAAATTTAGAAAAAATTAGGTGCCCTTGTCTTAAGTGTGGGAATATAAATAGATTCAATGTGAATGAAATTCGGAATCATGTATGTTGAGAATGGTATAGACAAAAGCTATAAGAATTGGATTTGGCATGGTGAGGAGATTACAAATCGTAATAAACGGTTATGTGCATCTCCTACCATAAAAAGAAAGCGTAGCAATGATGCTTTTGTTAACACCATAGAAATGGTAGATGTTGTGCACGAAGGTGTTGTTAATGAAGAATTTGGTGAACAATTTAATAAGGTTTTAGAAGATGCCGAGAAACCATTATGGGAAGGCTGTACTATGTTTACTAAGTTATCAGTATTAGTAACATTGTACAATATGAAAGCAAAATTTGGAATGTATGATAAAAACTTTAAGGAATTTGGAATGTACGAGGTTAAAAAGATTTTAAATGAGCTTGGAATGGGATACGAAAAAATACATGCTTACCCGAATGATTGCATATTTTATAGAAAAGAGCATGGAATGCAAGTGTGTGTCCAACTTGTAAATGAAGAGAAATAGAAAAAAAATATCAACTAAGGTGTTGTGGTATTTTTCACCTATTCCGCGATTTCGACTGATGTATCGAAACACCGAGACATCAAAGAACTTAACATGGCATGCTTCACAACAAATGGTTGATGGAAAATTAGAACATCCATCACATGCTCGTTCTTGGAATGTAGTTAATGAAACTTGGCCAGAGTTTTCATCAGATCCAAGAAAATCTTAGACTAGCACTTTCAGCTGACGACATTAATCCACATAGATCATTGAGTAGTAAGTATAATTGTTGGCCAGTGTTATTGATCAATTATAATCGTCCCCCATGGCTATGCATGAGAAGAAAGTTTATGATGTTAACTTTGTTGATATCAGGTCCTAGACAACCTAGAAATGACATTGATGTGTATTTGGAGCCATTGATTGATGATTTGAAAACTCTATGGAATGATGGTATTGAAGTGTTTGATGCATATCGTCAAAAAATATTCACAATAAAAGCAATTTTAATGTGGACTATAAACGATTTTACAGCTTATGACAATTTATCTGGTCATGCAGTTAAGGAAAAACTAGCTTGTCTAGTTTGTAGCAAGAATACATTTTCAAACTCACTAGTACATTATCACAAAACATGTTATAGGGGTCATCGCAAGTTTCTTCCTCTTGATCATCCTTATCGAAGGCAATGGAGATATTTTGATGGAACAGTAGACCTAATGATGTTGAATGTGGATTTTATGTAATGCAATACATGAGGGATATTATATACAATCCAAGGAGAGATCATCAAGAGTTGGTAAGTATTAACTATAAAATGTGTATTTAAATTTTTCTAATACTAAATAGCATGTCATTGTTACTATTATGCCAAATCTATCAAATAAAATTGTTATTTTTTCGGATGAATAATAACATTGATTATAAGAAGTATGTAATTTGATTAATATGTGTATTTGGATATATATATATATATATATATATAATATATATATAATAACTTTAATGTTTATGGTTCTTATAATATTATGTAATTATTTTCTAACTTAAATATTATATATTTATTTATATAGTTTGCATGAATAAAAACATACACAAGAGAGGATATTGACGTTTGTCGAAGAGAATGATGTACATTTATTATTAACAGAATTAGTAGAACTTAAGTAGATCTTTAATAATTATGGTTAGAATTAGACCAAATTTTATATTTAATTACTAATCATTAGTAATTAATTAGGTCTACTAACTATTTTAATGTAGATATTGGAGTCATATATTAAGAATGACTCCAATAATTCTGTCATTAATCATTAATTATATTATAGTGATTCATTGTTAATATTATTTAATAACCGTCCCAAAAAAATGTGTACAAAACTTTTATGGACATTAAAGGGACAATTACTGGAAGATTTTTAGGGACAGTTAATGAAAATATAACATTCCCGAAAAGCCTTTAGGGACAGTTACACCCCAAAACGGAACTGTCCCTAAAGCCGATTTTTGTACTAGTGCGGACATCATTTATTTACTTTTTTAAAAAACTTTAAGATATTAGAAAAATGACCGATTATATTTTGTATATTTATTACTTCTCTTAAATATTAATTTTGTGTATCATATAAATAAACACTTATAATTCAATAATTAAACGTACTAGCCTTAAATACAAGCAGATCTCCCAAAAGTGGAAGTAGAAGTAGAAGATGATCAATTATATCTTTTTATACATTTTTTACTCCTCATTAGTATTAGCTATATGAATCACACGGACCAAATACTTGAAGTTCAATAATTGAGTTATTGAGTCATGAATACAAGATCTTCACTCTAATATTATGATAGAAGTTGTACAGAAATTAAATCTTCCAAAAAACTTAAATATCGAGAAAAAACGTTAACTATATTTTTATACATTTATTAATTTTCTCACCTCTCAATAATGAGCTTCTCTATCATTAACGAAAATAAGTAATATTTTATAACCCTTTTAATTTATTTAAAATCACTATAGATGAAAATTATAAATTTTCTATAGCTATTTGTTGGGTTTTTTTTTTTTATTTGTTAATCTTAAAGTGTTTATCAAAATTTATTTTTAATTACAGTCTTACATTTAATATCATAGACAATATATATATATATATATATATATATATATATATATATTTTTGTTTTTTTTTTTGTTTTTTGCTCTAACATCATGATATGTTTAATTATATTGATTTTTTATTCATTAGTTTAATTTATTTATGTATGATCTCAATATTATATTACTTAATTATATTTTATCTTTCATTTATACTAGATAATGTTTTTTAATCTTTTCGTTCGTATAACATGATATAATTAACATCTCCATATGTGGATATGTTTTTCTTCAACAGTCGTTGATATATGGATGGTTTGCTCGTCTATTCTGTGTGCCACGCTGGTTTCTTGCAGGAATAGGAAAGTGAAAAAACATTTCAATCCACAGCCTCTCCAGTCACCACCACAATAATTCCGACACTAGTAGTATGGTAAATTGGCACCCGATAGAATATTGAATTGAGAAATTATTTATTGTTATCATTGTATCAATGATGTGTTACTTAAAAGTTGTTGAAAATTTGAACTTAATTTTTATTTTATTAAATAAATTATCAATTTTATTTTTTAGGAGAACCATCAGCATAATCAAAAAGTAATAAATAATTAGAAAAATAATTATCTTAAATAACATTTCTAAAATTTAAAATAAAAAAAATAATACGATAGTAATATTTAACAAGGTTTAATTTGTGAGAATAGTTTAATTTAAATAATATTTAATTAATTAATATTAATTATAAAATATTTGATCTTAACATTATAGAATATATAAGATAAATATAAAGGTGTTATTTGTGATCGCTCTAAAATTTTAAAGAGAAAAAATTCCAACGCCACTTTTGGGTATTATTATTAGAAAGTCTGACAGTGTTAAATATGTAAAAGTTTATAAAAATTATGTGTCTTTTAATTTTAAAAAATTAATTAAATAAATAAAAATATTTATATTTTTTATAAATTATTTCATAATATTACATTTTATTAATATAAGACAATTTTGTTAATATCATCTCTCAAAGTATAAATCTTTATTTCTTACGAAGCTTATCATTTTATATTTTTAATTTATTTTATTATATTATATTTTATTTATGTCATTTTTTTTTTCTTTTATAAAGCACATTTATTTTTTATTGCAAGATGAGGCCCAAGATTTTTTGCTTATTAATTAATTGAAGTTCTGTCATATAAAAGTCTATAAAAATTATAAATCTTCTAATTTTAAAAGATTAATCTAATAAATAAAATTATTCATATTTTTTATAAATTTATTGTAAAATATTTTTTAACATGAGATAATTCCTCTGGTGTAATTATTACCGATTTTTCCCAAATATCACTAACTTATACTTTGATTTTATTTTGATCTACTCAATTCCCTAGTAATTTATAGTAGATTTAATTGAGATTTTTGTTTTGTTTAATGTGATTGAAATTCTGACACTTTTACTTTAATTTTTATATATTTTAAAAAATATTATTAAAATATAGCATAATTTATAAATTTTTAAAAATAATATTTTTAATTAAATTTTTTATTTATAATTTTTTCTCATTTTCATTGTACATCTATTTTTTAGAGAATAAATTAAATTTTATAACTTTTTATGTATAAATGTTTAAAAAAGTGATTGAAATAAGTAATTGAAAATATAAAATTTATAAATAATATAAGTAATTGAAAATATGAAATTTATAAATAAATAAAAAATCTTATTTTTTAGGTTTTTGAACAAACAAATTAGAAAATAGGAAGCGTTAATTGTATGTGTTTTTTGATATTTTTTTTCTTGAAATTACTAAGTATTAATTGTAAATTTGTCATGGAATACATTGGTGAAGAATTCACAAAAGAACACAAATCACAAAATTATTTTTATTTAATAGAAATCATAAATTTTGAAGTATACAACCCCTTAAATAAATAGAGTTTTATTTTTAAATTTTTACATATATTTTATTTATAATATTAAAAATATATATTTAATGCATATTAAAAAATACATTGAATATATGTATATATATATTTTTTTAATTAAAAGTGAATAAGTTGGAGCAACTATATTATATAAAATTAGAGGAAATCGTAAATCATAAATAACAATAATTATCAAACCTAGCTGAAAAGGTCCAAAAGGGAAAATTAAGCTCTTTGTAAATTTCCTTGGTTATATTTTTGTTGAAATAATGCTCTATATTTTCACCTAGGCACAAAACAACCAAGTGATAGTTGGCCAGTTGTAGCTATCATCTAGCTACGCTGTTCAAATAACAGTTACATTCTTCTTCCAAATTCCAATCATAATATCTCAACCAAACTCTCTCTCTCTCTCTCTCTCTCTCTCTCTCTCTTCCTTTCACCACTGAATTCAATTTCCCAGAGAGCTTGGTTAATTAAGTTTTGTATCTCTTGAGAGTCACTTATAAGATATGGCAGAAGATGAACTCAAAAAGGTAAACTCCGACCCCCCCTCAGAACCTCCACCTACTCCTCATGAAGAGAAACCCACAGAAACAGAGGAAACTCCTAAAGATGTTACCGAGGAGAATTCTGTAATTCTGCCACCTCTTCCTGAACCAAAGGAGAAATCTGATGATCAATACAAACAAATTGCTGTTGTTGAGAGTAATTATTATTACATCTTCCTCTTTTCTTATCTTTGCTGTCTGTTTTGGTGACAACAAAAAAAGAAGGAAACTATTAGTCCCATACACATAACACCTTTTGTTCGTTTCTAATTCAACTTTTCCAGTTATTAAAATCAGTTTGTAATTGGTCTTCTTCTTTTTCTCCTTTTGTTTGGTCTATAATTTATTATCTTCGTAGAGGACAAAGAAAAAAACATGTCCCATGAAGAAAACAAATTACCATACGGTTTGGCACTGACTTTAAATTAATAAATTTACATAACTACCGTAACTGATTTATTTTTCCCTTTAACCTTGGAGGAAGTTGTTATTACAGGATTTAGTTACCAAATTTCCCAATTTTGTTTAACAATTTTTCCTGATTTTGTTTGTATTTGAAACTAATTTTTGATGATATTGGGTTAGTATAATTTATATCATGAATAAATATATGAAAAAATATATTAATATATGAAACGTTTTGTTTCGGCAGAGCCACTTGAATCGGCTGAAGAGAAAAGTACTGAAGGTTCTGTTAATCGAGGTAATATTTGATTTTTATGTTCCTTTATTTGTGTGATGTAGACTGTAGTGTAGTCCTGTTGAAAAGAACGCTACTGTATATCATAAATTTGTTACGGTAACAAGTAACAACTAGAGCCAGAATCTAATATTATATTTTAATTCAAAAAAAGATCATATAAACTTTTTAATTCTAACAATATTTATAATAATAACTTTGATTGCGGTAAATAAATAATACGTATACATAATGAGATATATAAGTACATTTGATCTTGAAATGGCAATAAATAAAATTTTAAGTGGCCATTTTTATTTTGTTATTTTTTAAATTGGATTATTTGCAATTGTTTGCGTGAAGTGGTCTTTTTGGGTAAGTCAAAATGACTTTTTTCTAAATTTTTGGGTCTTTTTTGCAATGAGAGATTTTGTCTTTTCCCGCTATCAGAAGGTCCTTCTGGATCTCATATCCCCTCTGGTGAAAAAGCCAGGCATCTCCCGTAATGCAAGCTGCATTAAATTATTGAACAAGCAGTTAATTATGTCTAAAAATTGTTTGGGGCCTCTTTCATTTTGTGCACGTAACTTTTCAATCAAATCTAAAATTATGTGTAAAGACTTATGATTCAAGAGGTGAGAGGGAGACACACCCCTCGTAGCCCCCATCTGCATGTCTTTTGAGATATATATATATATATATATTCCATGTTACAAAGTTACCTTATAATTTTAACTTGCAACTAAACTTCTTCAGACGCTGTGCTTGCAAGAGTTGCAACAGAGAAAAGGATGTCTCTGATCAAGGCATGGGAAGAAAGTGAGAAGTCCAAGGCAGAGAACAAGTGAGATGAGTAATGCCAATTGCATACAAAATTGCACGCACCATTCAACTCAAATCAATCAACTCATGCCAAGTGCGGTTATAATATAGCATTTTTTGAAAAAATTTCTAAACAATTGTGACAGGTGGTGTGCGTTGATGAGTTGAGTGTAGAAGTATATAATTTTGTGTGCATTTTAGCATTCTAAGTACGATATTAGATACAATATTGGATTAAGTTAAATGTTTTTTTTTTTTTTTTTATAAAAAAAAAACCCTTCAATTTTCACATGCCTTTGTTTGTTTCAAAGTTTTTAATCATTTGACAGTCTGTTTTGAAAATTATGTCATGATATGGAGCAGAGCTCACAAGAAGCTATCTGCAATTGAATCATGGGAGAAGAGAAAGAAAGCTTCTTTGGAGGCTGAGCTAAAAAAGATTGAGGTAATCTATTATCGCTTTCTCTTTTTTTATTTTATTATTAAAAATAAATCTAATAGTTTGAAATCACAAAAAAAAAAAAAAAAAAAAAAATCACTTCAACGAACAGGAGAAACTGGAGAAGGAAAAGGCAGAGAATGAAGAGAAAATGAAAAACAAAATTGTATTAATTCACAAGGCTGCAGAGGAAAAGAAGGCAGACATTGAAGCTAAACGAGGGGAAGAATTTCTTAAGGCAGAGGAGTCCGCTGCTAAATATCGTGCCACTGGAGCTTCCCCTAAGAAGTTTCTTAGTTGGTTTTCCAGCTAAGACCCTGTTACTTGGTTAATTACATATTTTAGCTATTTATTTGCATTTTTTATAATAATTATTTTGATAAAAATTCAGATATGGTTGGTTGTTAATTGTTAAATTAATATTTCTACAGTAAAAATATTTATAAGATATTTAACCCTTTAGGTTATTGTGCTCATAATGAGTTGTATGTTTGTGTATATACAGTTTACAGAAGAATGAAGTGGTTTTATGATATTGTAAAAAAACAAGTATTTTATCCCTACTTTCTATATTGATTTTATGCATTTTTTTTATTGGGATTTTTCCTTTAACTCCATGAATATATAAATATATATCTTCTTCTGTTTTTTTTTTTTACTTACAACGTAAAATAACACATATATTTTTACAAGAAAACATTTTTTATGTCGTAAGAAAAATAATCTTTTTTAAGAAAGTTAAAAATAAAATTATGTAAAATAAGCAGAAAAATAACAATGTGTAGAATATAATTTAGTACGTACACAAATTAAACAAACATGCACACCGACAGTTATGGCCTAGTGGTGATGGAAATTAATAGAGCATCTATAACATATAATTATTCTAGGCAAAATGAGAATATTAACAGAGAGAAAGTTAATCTATTAGCGTGTCTTCTAAGGCCGACGATTATTTGGACAAAAATCTAGCAATTAGCGTGTCCCTGTAGCATGAAAGAAAGAGATGAAGTAAAGAAGAAAGATGGTTTAGGAACCTCTGTCACAATTTGCAATGTAATGTGAATTGTAAAGAAGAAAGAGATGGCTTTCTTTGTTTGATTGGATGCCCAAGGAATAGCTTCATCTCCAAGACTCTGATCCCGAGTTTCTTTTAATTACTTGGGCTCTTTTGCCTTGCCCCTATAACTATCCTCAACGTACACCTTTCTTCTTTAGACATATTTGATCAGAGGTCTCTATTTTCCATCTTATTTGGATATTTGATTTATTGAAAAATAAAAATATAAAGAAAATGGTGAAACTTACATTAGTTGGAAGAGTGAACGATGGCTTGCCTCTTGCAAAAGGTCCAAGATACGTTAATGACGACAATATTGAAAGCTTCTCTAATTTTTACAAGCAACAAGCTGAGCTGCTTCTCTTTCAACTCTCCAGAGGCGCCTTGCCTTTTTCCAAAATCACCATTCGTGTTGATCACCAATATTGCTTCAAGTATTTTTTTTTTTTCCTTTTTCCGCTCAATGTTTTACATTTATTTATTTATTTTCACCATTGATTATTAATCAATATGATCACTTGGGTCTTTTAAGCTTGTTGATGGAGAATGGGATTGCCTTCATTACACTGTCTGATTCTTCTTATCCAAGAAAACTGGCCTTCCATTACTTACAAGATTTGCAAAAAGAGTTTGCCAAATTTGATTCTAATCTCACATCCAAAATCAAAAGACCTTATAGCTTTATCAAATTTGGTAATTTCTTTTTTACTCTTTTTTTCGAATCTAATTGCATCACATCGGACTTTTCCTTCATTATATTAGGGATGAGAATAGTGTATTCTCTTCATAGAAACATTGAGGTTCTTTGGTGCGCAGATGGTATTATTGGGAATATAAGAAAGCAATACACTGATACAAGGACACAAGCTAACCTCTCAAAGCTAACTAATGCTAATACGCAACCATACTTGGATAATATTCTTACTGTGAACTTCACAGATATTCTACAAAGTATAAGAAATTCAGGTATTTAATTAGTTTCATTTTCGTATCTTTAGTAGTTTATTGTATGATGTCTAAAATTGATCATATAGAAATATACGAAAGCCGATGTTTAAAGAATACTACCGATCAGCGAGACGGGTCTTCAATTTGGTGCTCCCCACGCCTTGAGGTACGCTATAATAATATAAATGATTCTATGGATATACAATTATATAATATAATTATTATCACATTTGCCGTTAATTAATCTTAAATCTTATAATTACAAAGGTCATCGCACTGAAATGGATGCCAATTACCTTGTTGGTTTCTGTCACATTTGTTCTTTTGTGGGCCAGTCGCATCCTCACGGATCACTTTGTAATTTCCAGTCTCTGAGTTACTTCTCTGTGCGTGCGTATAGGAATTCTCAGAGTATAAGAAATCAAACCACTATTATATTATAAGAAAAGTGTGATAAAGTAATCGAGATTAAATAATTTGTGTAATTTGATTTTTTGGATTGTAATTGGTAGAAAAAAAACTAATATAGACTAAAATATACTACTTTAATATATTTATATTAAAATATTATTTTTAAAAATTTAATTAAAAATAAATTACATTATTTTAACAAAAATATTTTTTATCACAAGATATATACATAAATTTACATAGCACAATTTAATTTGTCTCATGTTAATAAGATGTCTTATAATTATTTTTCATTCCACGTTATAACAACTTTATATGTAATCAATAACTGACATGTTATTTAATAAAATATTTCTATAAAAATAATATTTTAATTAAAATATATTAACATAATATATTTTATCTTTAATTAATATTTTTTTAAAATTAAATAATTAAATAATTTTACTTATAATTCAAAAAATTAAATAACACAAATAATTTCACCTAATAAATTTTTATGATGTCGCTCCCTATAAAATATAAGACTGAACCTAGCTACCTTTAAAGTACTGTGAGCACTATTCGGTGCTGCAATTTATTATATATATTAGTTTTAGGCTCTCTTATAATTTTTTTTATACAATTTATATTCACATATTTATTATTAAAATTTGAATCATAAAATTTTTATAATTTTAAGTAAAATTTATGTTATATATATATTTTTTTTAAATATAAAAAATTATAAAGAATAAATTAAAAATATTAAAATATGTCTTCTATTTAAATTGTTCAACTGCTGATATCAAATAAGTTCTATTATTCGATAAAATGTTTATAAAATATATAATGTCATCATAAAATAACTAATTAAACAATTATATATTATTTAAAACTAAACAATAAAAAATATTTTTTGTCACAAGATATATACATAAATTTACATAGCACAATTTAATTTGTCTCATGTTAATAAGATGTCTTATAATTATTTTTCATTCTACATTAATAACTTTATATACAATTAATAACTGACATATTATTTAATAAAATATTTTTTTAAAAATAATATTTTAATTAAAATATATTAACATCTTAATTAATACTTTTTTTAAAATTAAACAATTAAATAATTTTATGTATAATTCAAAAAATTAAATAACACAAATAATTTTATCTAATAAATTTTTTTGATGTCGCACCCTATAAAATATAAGATTGAAACTAGCTACCTTTAAAGTACTGTGAGCACTATTCGGTGCTACAATTTATTATATATATTAGCTTTAGGTAGGGTGGCAATTTTTAACACAATATGATAGTACGATTTAAATACGATACGATATAAATTTATTTTAGTAAAAATTGATCAATAATTTTTTATGTTCTTAAAGGTTTTGTTATTTCTTACTATTATAAATAAGTAACACAAAAAAAATTCAAGTAAATTTTTTAATGTGTCAACCAACACGAAAACACGACACGAATAACACGAACAACACGACACGAACACGAACAAACACAACACGAACACAACTAATACGACACGATTGACACCCCTAGTTTTAGGCTCTCTTATAATTTTTTTTATACAATTTATATTCACATATTTATTATTAAAATTCGAATCATAAAATTTTTATAATTTTAAGTAAAATTTATATTATATGTATTTTTTTTTAAATATAAGAGATTATAAAGAATAAATTAAAAATATTAAAATATGTCTTCTATTTAAATTGTTCGTTGATGTCAAATAAGTTTTACTATTCGATAAAATGTTTATAAAATATATAATGTCATCATAAAATAACTAATTCAATAGTTATATATTATTTAAAACTAAACAATAAAAAATTCTTAAATTAATACTCATATATATATATATATATATATATATTTAATATGGCAAAAACTAATTTGATGGAAGATGAGTGTTTTTTTTTTTTTGTCAGTGGTAGAAGTGTAATGTTAAAATACATGAATTTATACTCATATGAATTATGGTATGACAAGTAATCAAGTAATTTTGAAAATGAAAAAAGTTATTAACTTTTAAAGAATTTTTTTTTAAAAAAAGTCTTATGTTAATATGGGTACAAATGTAAGTACAAATTTATGTTATCTTTGCATTTTTTGGTAAAAAATAAATCAACTCAATCATATCTAGAAAACAAATAAAGCTCATAAGGTATTATATTATTTCCTTATACAATTTGAAGTATATTCTTTAACATCAACTCCAAAACAACATTATCAAACAAAATAATAACAATATAAAAAATTATAAAAAAAAAATCAATTATAATTTTGTTTACTTCTCTAATAATTTTTTTTTACTTAAACTCCTAAATAGTTTTATCAATGAAAAAAAATCTCAAACAAAATAAAATTAAATAAATAAATAATATTTATATGGAGGATAATTCGCATATATATAAATAGTCTGATTTGAAATAAAAAGAATACATATTTCGAACTTTTCACTATACTTGTTAGGGAGTTTATTTTTTATTTTTATAATAATATCTATCAAAAAGTTAATACATAATAATTGTTGATTCGTTCTCTATGTTTATATTTTTTAACTTATTTATTATCTCCTCTCTTCACTTCACTTCATTTACTTCTAGCATTATTTATTTACAAAATCAATTTTTTTTAATAAAAAAATTCACAAGTTCTTCTTTAAAAAAAAATTTACTATTCAAAGAATCGTAAAAATAATAATTGTTAAAAAAATAGTAATAAAAATTATTTCAAGATTTAATTATCCCGTAAAAATCTCATTTTTTATAAGAAAAATTTATTGTATTATTGTAAAAAGTATTTTCTTGAAGGTAATATGATACTTAATTTTTTTTTTATTTTTACAAATTTGATATAATAATTATTTTTAAAATTGGTATAATTTAGTTACATTTTTATTATATGTTATTTAATATATATAACAACTTAATAAATATAACACTACTAAAAAAAATAATACATATCTTCTAATATGCTATCAGATTATATAGATTATCAACTATTTTTTTTAGCCCTCTACTTTTTATTTTTAAAAAAATTAAATACAAATAAATAGAAAGTAAAATAAAACAAATAAAAATATCAAACACAAATAAATAGGAGAAAGTAATGTCTCTTTTATACATAGATAATAGATAAAATAGAATAGAGAATAAGTACTAAATTTTAAAATAATTTTATCAAATAAAAAAATTTGTCAAACAAAATAAAAATTAAATAAATGTTGTTTGAAAACTCTCTTTTATTATATAGATAATATATATATATAGATAAACTAAAATAAAATAGATATTAGGTACTAAAGTAATTTTATCAAATAAAAAAAATTGTCTAACAAAATAAAAATCAAATAAATGTTAACTCTCTTTTATTATATAAATAATAGGTAGATTTATTAGATTAAATAATATTTTGTTATTTAACTGACTTGAAACGAGATGCGTGAATAATAATAATTGCAATTTATTATAAATATATTGCAATTATTAACAGTAAATTTTTCATCCCAAACAATAACCATTAACCACTAGTTAATTTCATATGTAAAAAAAAAAAATTAGTTGCATAGATTGGACACAATAATCACACACTTACAAACTGTATATACAGAAGAATAACCACTAATTATATGCTTATTAGTTATTACTTCAATCTGTAACTAATGGCCTATTTCGGATATTTAAACAACTCTTTTACTATTAATTTAGTTTTTGGCCTTATTTGATTATTTACTCATGGATTTGAACTCCAGCTACCACCAGAAGCATAATTAGAGGCTATTCTTCTTTTCTTCTCTGTCGCCTTAGTAATATATGTATACATGCGAACTTATTAAATGTACGTGACTTGGCTTTGAATGTTGAAATCGCTGGCCCCAAAGATCAAATCAGCAAACCCATTTCCTGAAACTTGGTCCTCAAACTTAAATTGTGTATTGAGCAACTCATTACTAACCGAGTCGTCGACCCTGTTTTGAAATTCACCTCCATAAGGAATTCCATGATCATTCAATAAAAAGCCTTGAGTACTTAAAGAATCTTGGAAATTCTGATTAATTTGTTGAATGGACTCTTTGGGAGGTACCGATGGTTCACCTAGAAGTGAAGAGTAATTTTCAACAGCAATATGATCTAACGAAAGCCACTCAGCAAATAAAAGCTTAGGTAATAAGGGGGTTCGTTGAGTCTCATTTTTAGACAAGTCATAAAGCTGTGGGATGATTAGTTGATTAGTACTTGTTGTTTCTGTAGTAGGCTCGAAATTTCCATCTGATCCACTACCTGTATATTGAGTTGTGGTTTGAGCTGCTTCAGAATATTCTTCAGCTTTTGTCACTGTTTTCTTCAAATAAGAGTGCCAATAGTTTTTTATTTCATTATCTGTTCTTCCGGGTAAATGTAGTGCAATTTGAGACCACCTGCCAGCAAAATTAATACCAACTTTATAAATTAATAAAAATATTTATCACAATTAAGTAAAATTTTCAAACTATTAAATAGTATTTAGTGTTTTAAACATAAACTAAAATATGATCGAGTAAATATAAAATTAGGAATTCGATGACTTGTGGCTAGTATGTGAATTATGGAATGTTATTTTTTTTATTAAAAAAAATGGAAGTTTTATGAATATTGATGCATACTTGTTGCCTAGCATATGATGAAGAGTCAAGATGGTCTCTTTTTCTTGTTTGTTAAATGTCCCTCTCTTTAACCCTGGCCTCAAGTAATTAATCCACCTTAGTCTGCAACTTTTTCCGTTCCTTTGTAAGCCTGCATGTAGATAGATTTTGTTTTTAACATAAAATGGTAATTTCTATGGTTTTAAAGAGAGTAAAGAGTCTCAGTAATCCGATCACTATGACCGAGTTTCAATAACAACCCCTCTCTCTCACACACGGAACTTCTTCTGTTTTTTTTTTTTTTTTCCCCTTCACACACGGCACTTTTTTAGTTTTTTTTTGGAATATTTTAATTCAAGTCTCGAACTCGAGATCTCCCTTTTTTTATTGTTACAATGTACGCTTGCATTTTTTTTTTTCATTTTTTTTTTTTTTTTTTTTACTGCACCTTTTCCTTCTATTTTTTTCCCTTTTATTTGAGTTAACAAAAATTCTTTTTTCCTCTATTTTTTTTTATATATAATAATATATTTTTTATGCTTAATTAAACATATGTATTTTTTTGTTATAATTAAATATATGCATTTTTTGTTATAATTAAACATATATATTTTTCTTTATAATTCATCTATTTATACTTAATTAAAAGTGAAAGTTGTTAAAAAAAACATATGCATAAATCAAGAAACAATCATATGTTGCATAATAGAAAAAATGTGATATCGTATGTACCATTTAAAAATATATATATATGTATCATTTGTTAAAAAAGAACATATGTGTCATTTGATAAAAAAAATATTTGTATCATTTATTAAAAAAGAATATATACATCGTTTACTCAAAATGAATAAAAATACTGAGGGAAGATGGGAGATTATTTTTAAAACAGATTCAATAAAAAGGCCATTAAAAAAATCGAAAGGTTAATGTCTTAAAGCAAAGAGCAAGGACAATGAAGATAAAGTTAAATAAGTAAAGTCTCTCTTATTTAATATGATTTCAATATTTTAGAGGAATAATATGATGTCATTAGTTTTCAAATTATTTCTCTAAATACGATAAAAGAGGTATCCTTGTCACTTTTTATTGTATTTTAGTTTATTTGATTGAAAGGGAAAAAAAAAATCAATAAATTACTAGTCAAGATACCCTTACTAACTCTTTGTTCCAAAAAAAAAAAAAAGACACCCTTACTAACTCCCAGAACTAAACCCAATAAATTAATTAAAGTATACAGACACAAGTACAACACAGAAGAAAACTCATCATATTATTTTATTTTGTATATTCGCTTTAAAGAAAGCTATTTATTTGAATAAACTAGTTCAAACAATCCTGGAGGTTTTAGAATTCAAATGTTAATTGTATTCTAACTTGTAAGCAAATAAAAAAGTAAGGTCATATATACATATTGTCTACCAAAGCAAATTAAATTAAAAGGTAAATTCTTTCTAAATTACTTAAACATGTCTATCCTTTTATTTTATTTATGCATAAATATCATTTTCAAATTTAAAGTTGTACCGTTAGTTAATTAGTTAATGTGATACATGTTAAATTTTGACAAATGAAAAAATTAATTGACCTTAATACCAAAAATACAATTATGTGTGAATAAAATAAAAAAATGAGTTATTAGCAACAACAAAAAAAAAATGAGCACCTTACTAAAAGAATAATTAATTTTTTTAATAAAATAATCATAAATTTTGGTACCTTGTGGCCAAAAATATAAAATAAATACGTAACACATATTCTGCTTGGAATAGTTATAATTAGGAATAAGATAATAAATCAAAGCCCATTAAAATGAAAAGACTTTCAAATTTGATAAAAATAATAATTTAATGAGTAAAAATATTAATATTTTTATAAATTTTATTATATTTAATAAATATGAATTATTTATTTTTAGTATTTCTTTAAAAGTGTGCGTTTTTACTTTTTATAAAACTTTTTATTTTATGTTTAAACTTGTTTTATTATATTATTTTTATTTTTTCTTATTTTTGCAATACCCATCCAATTTTTCTTTTTTAAAAGTAGACTAAAAATTTTTGGCTCAAACAATTAAAATTATAATACCATACTTAGGACTATAAGAATCATGAAATTTTTAATTATAAAATTTTAACTCAATAAATAATAAATTTTGCAAGAAACAAATAACTATACTTGGTGGAGATGTTAGATGCAATATTTTACATTAATTAAATAAAATATTATGCTATATTTATAAAAAAAATTATGGGTATCTTCACTCTTAAGTTAACATTTTAAAAATAAATATTATGATCTTTCATAAGATTTACGGCCCGCTTCGGAACAAACAAACAAAAAACATGAAAAGAAGAGAAAAAAAAAGGGTACATTTTTATATTAATCACATGGAGTTAACTAATTAAAAAAATATTTCAAACTAAAAGAAAAAAAAAATTTGTCCATCTTAGCTAATAACACAAGTAGAGCTGTTAAATTAGTGAATTTTATCGGATTTAAATTGACTCATTTATGATCTATTTTGTGTAAGTTTGATTCAATCTAATTCATTTATTAAATAGATCAAAAAATACAATTTTGATCTAACCTATTTAATAAATAAGTTGATACATTTAACTCATTTAAATATATCAAATAATATATATTATAGCAATTACTTTATTTTACATAATTTTTTTAAATAGATCAAGTATAATGTTAGTTTTTATTTATTTATTTATCTTTAATCTTTAATTTATTTTAATAAATAATAGTAAGTAACAGGCCAATAAGAGAATGAAAAATTAATGTTAATTTTTTTTTTTTTTTTCGATTCATTTAATGAATGTTTTTTTTTTTTTTAAATGTAAGGATTTTTTTCTATTTATCTTTAATCTCTAATTTTAATTAATTTTAATATAGAGTAATAAGTAAACAATAAAACAATGACATGTAAAGTTGTAAAAAGGTTGAAATTGTTGAATATAAAAAAATTACTTCTTTCTTAACATCAATTCATTTAATGCATATTTTTCAACCAAAAAAAAAAAATGCTAGCAATTTTATTTATTTATTTATCCTTCTCTAATTTTAATATAGGATAATAAGTAACCAATAAAAAAATGACATGTGAAATTTTAAAAAGGTTAAAATTGTCAGATATAAAAAATTAAAGATATAAAAAATTAAGGATAATTTAGTAATTTCACTTAAAAAAGAAGAATTCACTCTTATAGAGCAGATATAGATTAATATGAGATTTTTTTTTTTTTGAGGAAGAGAGCTATATCAAAAACTCACCTGCCCAATTCACGAGAGTATCAACTTTATAATTGAAAATGAAAAAGTAAAAAATTAATAATAAAAACATACCCAAAAAAATATATATAAAATGAATTTAAATATCATCCAAATAATATTTTAAAATATAAACCTACAAAATAATAAAATAAAAAATAATTACCTATATGTCCTAATAATTTTAGTTATTTACTTGAGTTATTTATACAAGTTATTATCCGATTAATCTATGACATAATTTTTTAAATAGGTTAAATGGATCGACTTATTTATAACCTAATTTATATAAACTTAATTTAAACCTGATTATTTTAGTAGGTCGTGTCAAATTCATAAATAGTATCAAAAATTGTTGGCTCTTTAGTCTACTACAATAAATAAAAATTTAATATTTGAAATACATCCCATTTATAAAAGGCTTGTCAAAATTAATGAATCACCGCTCATTTGACTTACTGATGTGGTTGAGATCGATCTAGATTTCAATTATGACATCCATTGAATGAATTAGAGGAAACAATGATGATGATAAAGGCTAACAGGGGATATCTTCTGTTTGAATAACCTCTACTCTTTAATCTAATTGATCTTATATGTGTATTTATTGATGCTATATTCAGATAATGAGTGTCGTTCATTTCGATCATAACAAGTATTTTTCAAATATATCCCTTTAACATTAAAACTAGCCAATGTCACATTTTAAAATTTTCCGGGAAAATGTGGATGAAAAGAAACAACGTACTTCGTATATAAAATTACTAAACTCATCTAATTAAATATCTAAACTTATCCGTCTAAATGGTTTTAGTGCATCATCTAGAATTACTCAATATACATCGTAGAGTTTAGGAATGTATTAGAATTAAACTCACCAGCGTTAATGGGGACTGAACTCCAGCAGCCATGGCCGTGCTGGAGGATGTAGTTCCGCAGCTTTTGGTCTTCTTCTGGTGACCAAAGGCCTTTGCGGTGCTTTGGCTTTTCTGTAGACTTGTACCCCATTTCTCCAATTAACGTGCCTCAACTCTAGACCTCAAAATTGTCTAAATTCAGATACGAAAAGGGATATTGTATGTATGAAGGATTCGATGGGTTGATCTTTATGAACAGGACAATGGCAAGCAGACCAGAGTTTGCTCCCTTATTTAAAGCAATGATTAGTTCAAGTCTGCTTCGTTATTTTATTTTTTATAAAATAATATTTTTTCCCTCTAATTAAATAATAGAATTAACAAAGCCTGAATATAGTGTATGCTTCTTCTGCTTCTCTCTCTCTCTTGTTTTTTGTTTTTGTTTTTTGAATTGTATAATATAATCTCTCCTCGTAAACAGAGAGTTTTATTTTTAACTCCCTTCAAGAAAAAAAAAAATATTTATTTTTCTTATAACGTAAATAAATATATATTTTTTAGTGTTATAAGAAAATAAACATACATTCATTTTTTTTTATTAAAAGAGTTAAAAATAAAACTAGTTAAATAACTGAGTTATTTATATACCAAATAAATTTTTTCCCTTCCTTTTCCTTTACTTTTTTTTTTTTTTTAAGTAAATATTGTAAGATTACAAACAATAACAAAATACCAAAAAAATCAATAAGAACATTAATGATTCAATTTTCACATCCAAAACTAACAAAATTGTTGTAGCTCACGAAATTATGTATAAGAAATTTAAGATTTCTTATATTGCTTCTAGGAGTGTCTAAAAATCGGACCAAACCGAATGAAACCGATAAATTGAATCGGACTAAACCGGATAGTTTTAAAAATCAAACGGTTCGATTTTTTTATTTATTATTATTTCAAACCATTTCACGTTCAGTTTAGTTCAATTATTTCAATTTTTAAACCAAACCGAACCGAAAAATTTCTAAACCAAACTGTTAATTAAAATTATTTAAAATATATATATATATAATTTCAGAATTCTTTTAATTACTGTTAACATTTTGATTGAAGTCTTTGAACACCATCTATGGAACAGCTAGTTGGGGTTGCAATCTCCATAATAATAACCATTGGAACACCCTTTCATTAGTATATGGATCCCCATAGAATCCTGTTAGCTTCTGTTTCACCTCACTTGGCTCTAACACCCAGGTATCAATATGACCATTGGTGCTAGAAATAATTGTAACATCAACCGTATTTTTTCATAGCAATGACTCAAACATCCCCTATTACTAACATATGATGATAGTAAACATAACATTAATGTACTCTCTTAATTATTTTAAAGTAGGTATATTTATTTAGAGTTAGAATATAATGAAAAGCTTGAAAGGATAATACTTATCCTCAACTCATAATTTGTATTAAAAAAAAGTTAAAAAAAAAAATCGTTAAAAATCGTTAACTAAACCGGACCAAATCGGATTAGACCGTTTGGTTTTAAAATTTTATTAGACAATCAGTTTGATTAAAATAATATGTTTTGTTCGATTTGGTTATTTTTTTCCTAAAAATTAGACTGGACCGGATCGCGGACACCTTAATTGCTCCATGTACCTTGTTGCTTAAATATTGGTTGATATTTTAATAAAAGTTTGCAAAAATACTCATGTTGAACATAAAGTCCATCAATGTTGTAAAATGCCACAAAACAACAACAAAATTTAACTAAAATAACCACACTACTTACAAGCTCTTACACATAGGACAAAAACACCCCAAAAAGCTATTGAAAAAGTGATCTTAGTAAAACATGAAAAAACTAAAAACAAACAAAAATATTTGAACTAAACAAGGCCGAGACCTCCCCATTGTTGGCGAGGATGAGTAGACGACAGAGATCCTACAGCATACAAAGCCAAGCATTGCATGATGATGGCAACTCTCGAGGTGGATGATGACAATCAAAAAATGCATTGGAAGAGATGCTGGGTGGAGAGCTATGATCAAAACAAGAGGGCAAATTACTCTGAAGGTCAGCATAGGAAGAATTTCCGATAGCGGTGCCTAAGAACGAGGCCTCGTGAAGACTTTCAAAAACCTAATTTTTTTCTTCATGCGAGAGAGCCTAGTGATAACATTCAATATCCATTTTAAGTTTCCTAATTGTAAAGAATATTTACTTAAATGTATTTTTGTTCTCATATGTATACTTACGAATGATGAACAAGAGAATTCAAGATTTTAAAAATGATAATTTAGTTTTACCCTGCAAATAGTTGTATAGCTAATCATTCCACAATGTAATTGACTTCGTGCAAATAAAATTAATATATTCGGTGTTTTTGACTTTTTATTTTTCATTTTTTATTATCAAAGTGATGAATTCAATCCAAAACTAACTCCAACAATATATAATAACGCTCATGCTTACTTTGTGCTAAATAAAATTAATATAATTGCTGTTTTTGCTTTCTTTATCAAATTCGTAGTTTTTCAATCCAAAATATTAACTCTAATGTTATTAATGCTCATGTATAGTGACGGAACTAAAAAGAATATTTTAAGATGGCCAAGTTCCACGGGATAAATGAAATTATTTTAATTTATAAATAAATATTTTATATAAAAACATAAATATATATTTTTGATATTATTAGTTGTATGAAATGAAATAAATAAATATATTTTTTGATATATAATCACACACTTACATATACACACATAATTGCAATGAATTAATATTAAAATTGTGTTAGTAAGCTGTGTACAATACTAATATCAGAAATATAATTTCAATTTTGCTAAACAATAATTGAACATATAAAAATTTAATTAAATATTTTACATAAAAGTATCAAAAGTTCACAATTCTAATAAATACCAAATGATAAAAATAAAATATACAAAAGAAAAAATTACTATAATATAATTTTTATAAAAAAGATTGCACATTTAGTACATATATATTTTTTTGCTACAAATTTAATATATATATTTAATATTTTATCTAATACATCATACACATTTATAAATAATATTGAGGGTGGGAGCCAAGCCAACCAAGGTACCAATATAGTTATGTATTTGCATCCATATAAATCTCATATTAATCTATATTTGCTCTATATGAGTAAGTCTTTCCTTTTAAAATGAAAATACTATATTATCCTTAAATTTTTTATATTTAGCAATTTTAACCTTTTTAAAATCTCATTTGTCATTATCTTATTAATTATTTATTATCCTATATTAAAATAAACTAAAATCAGAGAATGATATATACAAAAAAAAAAATGCTAACATTTGTTTTTTTGAAAAATATGCATTAAATGAATTGATGTTAAGAAATAAATAATTTTTTGATATTTGACAATTTCAACCCTTTTACAACCTTACATGTCATTCTCTTATTGGTTACTTATTATTCTATATTAAAATAAATTAAAATTAGAGATTAAGGATACATAACTAAAATGCTTACATTTTTTTTTAAAAAAAATTCATTAAATTAATCGACATTAAAAAAAATTAACATTAATTTTTCATTCTCTTACTGACTTGTTAATTACTTACTATTATATATTAAAATAAATTAAAATTAGAGATTAAAGATTGAAGATAAATAAATAAATAAATAAAACTAACATTATAATTGACGTTAAGAAAAAAAAATTAATTTTTTTATGTAGATTAACGTAATTGCTACAAGGTATTTATTACTCTATGAATTAATACTTTTATTTTTTAATTATTATAATTGTATTTACTATTTTTTTTATCAGTTATTTACTAATTAGAAATTAAAGATAAATGCTAAAAAATGCTAACATCTTTAAAAATATATATTAAATAAATTGACGTTAAAAAAATTAAATAAATAAACATTACATTACTTTTATTTAGATTACTATATTCTAAATTTAACTTTTAATAATATATAATATTTTTTACACCAAATTTTGTTAAAAAAAAGTATAATGGCTAACTGTTTCTGCATTGAAAATCACTTTAAACTATAAAATTAATTATCATTTTTTAAAATTGTAATACAATATTTTATTAATTGAAAGCTAAAACTTTTATTACAACCGACAATAAAATCATTTGATTTTTTTTTTTTTTCATTTTCAATTATAAAGTTGAAACTCTCGTGAATTGGGCAGGTGAGTTTTTGATATCTGCTCTATACGAGTGAGTTATTCAATTTAAAGTAAAATTATTAAATTATCCTTAATTTTTTATATTTGACAATTTCAACCTTTTTAACATCTCACATGTCATTTTTTTATTGGTTACTTATTATCCTATATTAAAATAAATTAAAATTAAAGAATGATAAATAAAAAAAAATTGCTAGCATTTTTTTTTTTGGTTGAAAAATATGCATTAAATGAATTGATGTTAAGAAAGAAATAATTTTTTTATATTTGACAATTTCAACCTTTTTACAGCTTTACATGTCATTCTTTTATTGTTTACTTATTACTCTATATTAAAATAAATTAAAATTAGAGATTAAGGATAAATAAAAAAAATCCTTACATTTTTTAAAAAACATTCATTAAATGATTCGACAATAAAAAAAATTAACATTAATTTTTCATTCTCTTATTGGCCTGTTGCTTACTATTGTATATTAAAATAAATTAGAATTAGAGATTAAAGATTAAAGATAAATAAATAAATAAAAACTAACATTATAATTGAGGTTAAGAAAAAAAATTATGTAGATTAATGTAATTGCTACAAGGTATTTATTACTCTTTGAATTAAAACTTTCATTTTTTAATTATTATAATTGTATTTACTTTTTTTTTTTTATCACTTATTTACTAATTAGAAATTAAATATAAATGCCAAAGAATGCTAGCATCTTTAAAAAAAAAAAAAATTAAATGAATAAACGTTACAATTTTTTTTATTTGGATCATTATACTTTAAATTTAACCTAAATATATAATATTTTTGTACACCAAATTTTGTTATAAAAAAATTGTAACAGTTAACTCTCTTTATATTAAAAATCAATTTATACGATAAAATGAATTATCATTTTTTTAAATTGTAGTATAGTATTTTATCAATTAAAAGCTAAAACTTTTATTGAAACTGACAATAAATTTATTTGATTTTTTTTTTTTTTTTCAATTATAAAGTTGAAGCTCTCATGAATTCTTTTGATGATTAGATTATTATACTCTAATTATAATATTTGGATCATTATACTCCAAATATAATTGCTATATTTTAATTACATATTAATATTTTCGTACACCAAATGGAACCACTAATTTTTTTTTTTTGTAAATTAAAAAATATTGCTTGCTATCATTTCATTAGATACATTTTTTAATTGTAAATTTAGTTTAATGAGTACTGTTAAGTTTGATCTGTTGAATTTATTTTTTATTTTAAGGAGAAGACGTGTATCCATTTATTAATATATTTACTGTCATTTTGTTACCACTATTCTTCAGATATTTTATAATTGAATAATAATAATAATTTATTTTTTTAACTGTTATATTAATTCATTGATATATATATTTATATTGATTGGATGTTTATACTTTGTTTGCATGAGCTAACACTAATTTTGACTAATAAAATTATTTAATATTAATGTTTAATTTTAAAAAATAGTCATTTGCTAGATTTGAATACTATAAATTTGTAACGTTAACTTCAACTCATATAAAATAATTAATTAATTGTATAATAATTAACTCACTCAATTTAGAACAGTTTCCGTTTAAAAGTAAAGTATCATGTTAATTTAGTAGTAAATGTGTAAACTGGTTGTCACTTTAATTATTCTTTCACCCGTACAAATTTACAAATTGACCTATTACTCCTTAAACACCAAACTATACATTAATTAGGATATATCTATATAATAATCTTTATCTGCAAAAAAAAAAAAAAAAAATGGAAAAAATTATGTTTTCTTACAAGGCATTTATTTTGATTTATTTTGGTTTAATTTTTATGTTTATTATTCATAATCGACTTTAGTTGTTATTTTTTTGGAAATTTACCAAAAATAACACCCCTAAAACTTATAGTAACAAAACTAACACCCCTAATAATATTGAACGTAAAATATTGAACGTTCAATATTGAATGTTCAATATTGAATGTTCGATATTGAACAGGTCTAAATTATCGTCGTTCAATTCTAATTGAATGGTGTTCAAAGAAAAAAAGACATATTAATCATTTTTTTAATTGTAAAAATATAAATTTAAACATAATGGGTGCTAGTTTTGTTATTACAAGTTTAAGAGATGCTAGATTTGTTGTTTTTCCTATTTTTTTTTTTATTTGATGATGCACATTTAATTTGAGTTACTTCTTAGAAGTATTCATGTTGAGCACAAATAATTCATCGGAAAGAAGTCATCTATATCATTTGGTATCATTTTCTTTCTTCTGTCTACAAGCTTCTTGATTATGTTTTTTATTTTTTATTATTATATGATTTTATCACTTTCAATAGTAAAATTACTATTTTAAATATTGATCATATATGGATTTGAATTCTTGAATTTCTTACACATATTATTAACTTTTAAATATTAATTTATGTATGGATAAGGATTTTTATGTATTATATAGTTATGATTATAATAAAATAGAGAATATTTACTTTTTCTATTTTAGAAATTTAAGGATACACTTTTGCCATTTCTTATTTATAGTTATAGTTATGGACTAAAGATTTTTAGGAATGTATCATTATTGTTAACCTACTTAATTGGTTTTAATTTAAAAATAATAATTTTAAAATTCTCTTCCAAAGTTATAATATCTCTTACAAATAAACATATATCAATTATTGTAAGAAAAAATGTATGCTTTTACTCTTAAATTTTACTTAATTCTAAAAATAAACATATATCAATTATATATATTATACAAATTTAAATTATTTAATTCAAACTATATGTAAAATTAATTTATGAATTAACAATTTTTTTTTTTATGTCTTACACATGCAAGTACGTGCTTATAATCTAATTTTATATTTAAGTAATATTGGACAATATTTTTAACACTTTTGACTTAATTACCTTTAAAAAAAAATTTAATAAATGATACTAAACAGAACACTGAAAGCACTAGTAGCCATTCTCTGTATCGATTAAACGCTACAAATATGATGTTTAATACAGATCCTTTTACTTAATTTCTGAGGAGAGACATAGATTCAGATTCATCACCATTGGAGCCAGATCTGTCTTTTTTTGTTGAATCCTATGATGCTACTATGCTTAATTACTTGTTGATATACCGATTTCATAAGCAATAAAATATCATCTCCATTTTTTATTTACTAAGGTTCAAAATATTTGATACTACCGGATGAATACGATATAAATAAAAAAGTTATAATTATAATAATTTATTACTAATTATTTTAGACATTAGCATGTGCTTCAAATTATCTTTATAATTTTTGGTATATCAATGTATGTTTTATCAATAAATGGTAAATAAATAGACAAATCTTCACATTTTAAGCAATTATGTTCCCTACTTCACTAACTTTTGCCCACATATATGTTGCATATTGGTGGTATACAAGTTCGAATATCAAAATATTACAAGAAATTTAGACTCATTAGCTTGACACTAAGCTCACATGGTGTTTATATTAATGATATGTTTGGTGCATCGTATTAAATATATTAAGTGTAATCATATTTGACTAAATTATTTTAAATTATATTATAATGAGTGTGTATGGTGTTCGGTGACAATCTGTATAATAGTCGAATACAATTAATAGGTAAATGTTTTAATAAAATAATTTATATTTAAAATAATTTTATTACAAAAATTTATTTAAATCACAATTTAATCTATTTTTATATTTGTATTACATTTTAAAAAAAATTTAAAAAAAGTATTATTTTTAACTTTAAACATATTAAGTTAATTGTTCGGTATGATTTAAACTTCCTCGTTTTACAAAAAAAAAAAAAAATTCATAATTGTACTATTTTATAGTATAAACTATAAAACATGTTTTTTTTTTTTTTTTTTAGTTGATTTTAGCATCAGTCCACATTTTTAAGTCCCGAACTCGAGACTTTTACTTTATATTAAAGTAGTATATGTCATTCGACAATAAAGCCATTGACATTAAATTATCTCAAATATTTTTTTTCATCAGGTAGAAGTACCATATCATGTATTTCTAAAAAATATTTAAGAGTGATTGTGAAATTATTCTCTTTTACCTCTCGACAAAAGTTACCTTAATCCATTTGTAGAAGTCAAGAAGACGAGGTTCATAACTTCATATTTGTTGTTTTTAGAGAGAGACTGTTCTTTTTTACATCAAGCCTTATAGCTGTTTTGAAGATACAGCAACTCATTTCAATTTTCCCTTGTGATAACTTTTACATTTTTTTCCCCCTAAACCAATAGTTTTTGTATTCTATAAATAGCCCAATCACAATTATAATTAATATGATAATTTTTTATTAAATATTTACACGAGCACATAGTCTTAATTGTAATTATGGATAATAATATTCTATCTTTAAATTTGTTTTCGAAAACAATAGTAATGTATGCAATTACAAGGCTTCGGTGACTCTAATGTTTTTATTGATTACATTCTTCAAACAAAACAAACGAAACTATCACCTAAATTATTTTTAAACAATTATTTAATATGATAAAGTCTCCTACCAACAACCGTGGAAAATTCAACCCTTTAGAGAGGCGTAGACCTGATGATGATCTTGATAATCAAATCGGTTTGAGAAACAAGGAATATAATAATAGACAAACATATATATCCAAGTGGGACAAAAATGTCAAATGGGGAATACATGAATTTTTGTCCAACGCATATATGTACATAATAATAATAATAATTAATACACATACAGTGTATTATGTTTGATTCATTGCTCCAGAAAATATCTTTGTCTTGATCATTGGGACCAAAAAATCGTTCACTTTAATTTTAAATGAGATGCATCAAACAATATTTATTTTGATTAATCAATCGTTTTGCTCACAATTGTTTGATTCGGTCCACAAATTAATATGAACAAGGTAGTAGACCATACCATGGAATTAATAAACAGTTCCTAAAGCAAAATATGCCTTTTTGACAGATTGTATTCTCAATTTAAAAATAGGTATGTGTTTGCGCATGCTTCAATATCATCGCATATTTATATGATATGATTTCTTCATATTTTTGTTAAATTAAATGGGCAATGTATATTATATACATATATCGACACGATTTCCCATTTGTTTTTGTTTTGAATTTTTTTTTTTAAATCATAATCCATTGTCTTTAACGCGTGTAGTTAAAAGTAAAATTTTAATTATAAAAATGTTATGTTATGTACTTTATCTTAAAATAATTAAATATTTTTCGTTGTTTCTTTTTACCAATTAAATTGAGCTGAATTTCGTAACACTTTTAACTTAAATTATTTGATGAACAGTGAATAACTAACTTAAATTATTTGATGAACGGCGAGTCACTAAATAGTTTAATTTTTATCGGTACTAGATTTTTTTTTTTTTTTACTAATAATTAAGCTTGATTGATTTAGCTTAAAAAAAAAATACTAAAAATAATACTTTTAAAATTTATAATAACAAAAATAGTAACTCATTAACATTCAATAATATCTAATTGAATGACACTTAACATTAAACGGGTCTAAATTACCGTAATTCAATTTAAATGGTGTTAAAAAAATGATATAATAGTTATTTTTTTAATTATGAAAATATATATGATTTAAAAATAAAAAAATTATTTTTATTATTTATATTATTATATTATATGATGTTATTTTTATTGTTAAAAAAAGAAGAAGAAGAAGACTTGGCTTTATTAGTCCAATTTATGTTCTCTAGCTGCCCGGGAAAACATACATTAGTTTATAAAATTACTTGCCAAGTTGTGTTATTCTATCTTGCATCATCCTTATTGCTCTAAATTAACCTGAGCATACGAATTAATTAAAAAATTATCAATTTTATTTATCCAACATACCTCAAAAATAAAAGTGATAATTTATATTATAGTACGATGGTTTAAACTAAATAAAAATTGAAAAATATAAACCAAATACGAATGAATTAAATTTAGGTCTAATTTACGCCATCTTAAATAATACAAAAAAAATAGGGTTCGGTCAGGATTAGGTAGGAGCCAGTGAGATAACACGAAAATAAAAAAATAATTATAATGATTATTATTATATATTATTACTATTATTTTTTTATAAGTTAAATATGTTAATTCATGTTATAAAAAATTTGCTGCATTATCCTTACTAATAATGTGCAAATATATTATGTTATCATTAATCACAATTACATGAAGTTTAAGTCTAAAATATTTATTTACTTTAATTTAAGGTAGTGATTTATTGAGTTATTTTGTAATATAATTATGATTTTGAAACTTTTAATTTTTAATTTTGTAAAAACTTGTAACAAAATTTTTATTTGTATATTTAATGTTATTAAAATGCATTAAATTTGGTTTCAAATATTTTATTATTCTAATTAGATTAAAAATTATAAGAAAATTTATAATATTTTCATTAAACATCGAATTAAATAAGATAAAAAAAAAAGAGATTAATTAATACATGTAAATAAAAATTTGGGTTAATTCGAGCTACTTTGGGTCAACCTAAATTTTTTTGATTTGGGTTAAGCTTGATAATTCATGACATAAATTAAATTTAATTTGAGTTAATGATGGTAGTTCATGACACGAATTAAATTCGAATCAGTTCGAACTAACCTAATATGCACGAATTACTACCCCTATTGAGAAGTAACTGAATACAATATATAGTTACGACTAATAATAAAATTGGGACTTAAATACTATATATTATAGTAAATACATAATCGAATTAATTTTAAAATAATATATCAGTATATCAGTTGTATAAAATATATAAATATATGTACATATTGTATATAAGGTACATAAATTAAATAAGTACACATTATTTATAAGTTAACGTGATATTTTAAAACCAATTTAATTATGTATAATTTAAAGTGCTATTCTGTAAAAAAAAAAAAAAATGCTACTATGGGCTTCAAATATATAAAAAAAGATTCATCCAAATGTGCAACCGATCTGTTAATTAATAGTTTTTTCTTTCTTTGTTTTTTTTTTTTGTTTTTTTTTTGTGTGTGTGTGTTGAATTCATAGTTTATTATATTTGTTTTTTGAGTTGTTAATCATTTATGTTCACTTTACATAAATAAAATCATTTATGTGCTTGCATTCCAATAATTACAAATTTTACACAAACTAAAAACAAATTTATGTCAATTGGGTACTAATAACCAATAAACTATAAATATTAATACACGTCCAATAATATAATTTTAAATTGCATCGGATTAGATGGTCAAATAGAGTATAGTTTGATCAAATTGAATTTATGGGATTTTTTTTTTCCAACCTAATCTAACGAAATCCAATTATTAAAGCTTAAACTCACAATTCATTATATATGAAATCACCCTTTTACAACCCTTACTATAGGTGGTAGATAATGCAATTGATAAAGCTCGGAGTTGGAACAAAAGTGACTACAAAAAGGCATCAACATCAGCTTCATGAAACATAAAATCATAATTGTTTTGAATACATAACAAACCCATTTAACTTGGTACATCACTATCACAAGGATCCCATGACTTGTTAGAATAGCTAGTGGGGGAATTAAAAATAACTCTCGCGAACCTCATGAAAGTCGAAACGGAATCAAATAGTAGTAAATTATGAAACGGTTAAAAAGTTTGAGCTTTCGTAATCGTAACAAAACAAAAATGTGTCATATTTCGTAGGGTGAGAGTGAGACTAATGATGCCGTTGTGTCAATTAAATATGGATCTGCTAATTGTTTAAGATTAATCTAATGAATTTATGAGCAGGAAAAAAAAAAAACTTATATTTGCTCACCTATTTTATGAACGTTTTGCACGTTCAAAAAATAATTATTATGACTTTATTATGGAAAAATGCATTTAAAATATTTTTCTTCTTAACAAAAAATATAATCAAAATATAATATTTATACTAATATTTTTTTCTTAAACAAAATTATAAATTTTTTTTACATTTTTTTTAAATATAAATGAACTAATTAGTGAATTATCTTACTAAACTTAATTCAAAGTAATATAAGTTCAACACAACTATAACTCACTAGGCTATTAATAGTCAAATGATTATATGAAATTAATGTTTGACATGTTAAAACATATTTATTAGTTTTATATATAGCGGAAATAATTATGCCCAAAACAATGAAAATTAGTTTAAACTTGCGATAATACTCTTTAACTTTTTGAAATATTTATTTTTCTCTTGCAATAGGCTCATTTTTTTTTAATAGTAATTATTAAAAATATTCAGCTTATGATTTAAACTATTAAAAAATTTCAACTTATTTTTTTACATTAAATATTATTAAATTAAAAATTATTTAAATTAAAATGTGATCATTTGCTTATTTAATGTTAAATTATGTTTGATATTAGTATTATTATTATTGTTATAAATTTTAGAATTAATATTTTTGTAATTTCTTTTTTGGCTCATGAGAGATCCTTAAAGTACTATTAAATGCTCATTTGGTTCATAAGTTTTATTGTTTTTTTTTTTTATAAATAAAATCAAGTCTTCTTGAATTTTTTTTTTTTTTGTCACTGAAATAAACTTCATCAATTAAGATTATTGCCATACCTCCGGATAATTAGAATTTAGATTAATATGCCAATTACATAAGTATCTAAAACCTTATTCAAACTTAATATTAAAATATTAGTTTTAAGCCTTGAGCTTACATCCTATCATCTAGTAAGATCATGATTTATGTACATTATTTAACTTACTAGGCTACCTGTTTATTGCTAGAGTCTTCTTGAATCTTGATCGACAAAAAGTTCAGCAACAATCGCAAACACAAAAAGGATCAAGGAGAAGGAGACAAATATATACGCATTATTCAGATGAAGAGACCGGCCTATAATGACAAGTGTATCAGAATTATTTTTTGCTAAACTTCCCTCATATCTGTCTAAGCAAAAAAAAAAAATCTTATATATCAGAATCACTTTCATTGTTGGCCTCATTTTAATTTAAAAATAGATATAGCAAAGATACTATAGTTATTTTGTAAAAAAAAATACTATAATTATTAAATTATGATTGATAATTTTAGTTTAAGCTTGTCGATATGTTAATTACTTTAAATATCTGGCAGCAGTTCAATTGTCGACAACTACTTCTTAAACTTATAAACAAAGAAGTACTTATTCTTTAAGCGTACTCATCCTTCTTCCTTTTTTTTTTTTTTTTTTTTTTTTTTTATAAGTAGCATACTCATCATTTCAATCAAAGAACAAGGGGAATAAAAAATTAGAACCAATCATCATCAGCTTCTAAACAAAGACTTCTAATCTTATTAATAAAATAAAAACAAACAAACTCTTACAAATCAGATTCCTACACGTTTCAATCTATCCATGTGATATACGAATGCATAAATACAGTTTTTTTTTTTTTTGTTTCCTCAAATGTTTTAAACATTGTACGTACTTTAATTAAATTAAATACATCACAATCATGCCAGTACACCAAAGTGAAAAGTGTAGGCACATACATTGTTAAATTTTTTTTTTTTTTTTTACTAAAATTAATTCTCAGTTTTGTCAGCTAATTACCATCACTTTTGATTTTATCATCTCTCTCGGTATTCAGCTGTTAAATTTTCGCGTATAAAAAATAAACATATATAAAAAAAAAAAAAAAAACTAACAAAGGTTTAATGAGAAAATTTCATTTATACTCCTGAGTTTTGACATATTATCATTAATGTCCTTTTCTTTTATAAAAATATTAATGCCCATGAGGTTTATGCTTACTATAAAAGATACCTTTGATAGTTAATGGTGTTAAGTTTTTCATTCATTTATGTGTTTTTCTTTCATACAAATTGATACCAAATTTCATACAACATTCCAATTTTAATAATTTAATGCAACATTTTAATTTTAATAATTTATAATATTTAACCCAATAAATTTTAAAACAATTTTTTCTTTTTCAAACTTGCATTGAAACAATTTTATTTTTGCATAATATCGATTTTTAATCATCATATTTTAGGCAGAAATAAACTTTTATAATTAACAAATAAAATCTAGACCTGTAATTGATAATATATTGTTCTTAGTGAATATGAATCAACCTTTGCCTTCTTCTGCTACCTTGAGTATGGTTTTTAATTATCTTGTTAAAATCCTCACCTTTTGTGTCAAGAATAATGGCTACCTTCCTTCAACATACAATAGGATCCAAATTTTTATTTAAGATATAAGAGAGACATTGATTTTGGAAAAATGAAACTCTTTATTAATGAAGAAAGTAGTACTATTACAACCTTAATTTCTTTACTAATTTACTCCATAGAAGTTTTTTGATACATATTTTTTCTAAGAAAATAGAGATGCAAAAGAAAATAGATAGAGATTTGAGCTTTGTGTTAAAACTCCCAATACCTTCTTCAGAAATACAATTGCTCTGCCCCTTTTATAGATATCAGAGCAATTATAGTTGCTTCAAAACACATTAAAATATAAGGTTATCTTATCTTATCTTTTCCTCTTAAAGACATGTGTAATAGAACACGTGTAAAACTATATTTTATCTTTATCGTTTCTTTTAAGTTTGGTGCAAACATTTTATTCACAATCACTTGCCAACACACTCATTTTAAAATATGGAGATATTGATCCATTTTTGTCCTTGATGCAATAAATACATTTATGGTCCTTGGTCTACTTTTTTGTAGGTTGAAAAAATTCTTGTTTAGTTCCTTCAGTGACATCTAACTCTTTGCAATTGAATAACGTCTCAAAATTAATCACTTTTTTAATATATTCTTGGTTAATTCCTAAATTATTATAGAAAATTATAATGATTTTACTAGTAGAGTAATTTACCTTTACTGTTAAAGAAGTATTTATCTTTCTAGTTTCATAGTAAATTTGAATTAACATTACTACTCATTTTTGGTTTAACGTTTATTCATTAAACTTTTCTTCTTGTAGAGCCTTATGTTGTTCGACTATTCTTATAGAGGATGTCATTCTTATTTTGATGAGATGACATGGACTCATTGGATTTCTTTTATCTAAACCCATAATTGAACTGAAAAATTTTAAAAATAATAGTCGATCATTTGTCTTGACTTTTTTCGTGAAATTTTTGATTGCTTTCTTAAATTTTTTTGAAAAATATGTTATTCTATTAAATTGTTAGTTTGATAAATATTTTCAATTAATTCACAATAAATTAATTGGTAACAAATTTGAGATCTACACCTTTAATGATATTGAATTTGTTACTGATGACTTTCTTATTTTCTTGTACATAAAATTTTTTTGTGGTGAAAATTTTCATGAGTTTTAATTATTCATTTCTTGATTTTCTGGCTAAATTATAGAAGTTTAATCAGTGATCTGAGGTGATACTTTGTTGTTTTTCCTTTTGTTCTTATGGAACAAGAAATGTATCATCTATTTCTCTTAAGATCATTGGTCTCAATACTTTTTCTAGGATTGTCATTTTGCTTTTTTGTAATTGTATGGTTCCTAAGTACTTAAGCATAGTTGCTTTCTAAACTAGACACTACATTACTTTTTCTGAGAAGCTTTAGAATTCTGTAGTTAGCAAAGCTTCCTTCTACATCAATTCTACAGGTGAATACTTTGTGTTACACCCAAAAAATCCAGTTATTGCGTTGCTAGCTTATGGTCATGTCTTATATGTTCCTAGAGCTGGTCCATTATAGACAACGTAATATTTTTTTTTTGAGTTCTTTTTTATCGACAATATTATACAATAAAATTTTTGATGAGTTACTCTCTTCCTTTTAGGTTACTTTTCATATTTTCTCATATTTTTGAGAGATTTGAATATATTTTCCTCTAAACGTTTTACTTTATGTTGAGATTTTAATTTCTTTTTTCTTTTGGAGAATTGATCTCTTCCTTTTTACCATTCTTGAGTGTTTTCTTGATATATAAAACCTCAAGTTATTTTGTTATAACTTTCAATTTCTTTTTTCTTTGATCTCAAGTTGATTTATTATAATTTTTAATTCATTTTCTTTTATTATGATTTCTATATCAAAACCATCTATCATTCCTGCAATGATAAATATTGTTAGTGAAGCTAGTTCTCTAGTTAATACATCTGCAAGACTATTTTTAGTTTTTGATAAATATTTTACATCAAATTTTTAATGATTAAACTATTATTGTCATATGATGAGTCTTCTTTTCTTTATAATCACCTGCTATTTTAGTTTTTAAAAAGTGTCCAAATTTTTATCGTTTGCCTTGACAATAAATTTAATACTAATAACATAAATAACAAAAAAAAATTTACTTTTTTAACTACTAAATATTTTTTTTCATTACTATGATAATTTTATTCAGGACCTTGAAAGATTATGAAATAAATCTTGAAAAATATTTATCTTTGTCGTATACTCTTATTTTTAGTATTGCTTTCCAATATTTATGAGAAGCATCTGTTTCTATAATTATTTGATCATCTAGTATTAGATGATATAAGACAGGTGAGTTTAACTTGTGCTCTTACTTTATCTATATATTTAGTATTTTCTTTAGTCCAATTCCAAACATGATATTTCTTAAGTTTTGTTTGTAATAATTTTCTCATTTATGCTAATTTTTTATATTCTCTTCAGCATATATTGAACATCTTAAAGATCTTTGGAGTTAATTTTTATCCTTTATAGTGCTAGGAAATTTTTATATGTTATTTACGATATGAGGTTGTAAATATGTTTGCCATTTTCTATCTCAAGTCCTAAATATTTTATTTTTTCTTGAACAATAATTACTTTCTTTTTTTTACTATTTCTTTTTGTTGACATTCTTGTAATATGTTTATTACATTTACATAATACTTTTGTAGATTGTTGTTAAATACTAATATATCATTTATATAAATGTAACAAAAATATTGATATATTTTAAACATATTATCCATATATCTTTAAAAAATTTATAGTGCTTGTTTTAGTCTAAAGAGAATAATTGTTCATTGGAACTGTTCTTATGAGCAAGTAGATTATGTTAATTTTTGAAATTCTTCATCAAATCTTATTTGTTAAAACCTATTTTGCAATTAAAACTTGAAATATATTTATTTTCTTTTGTTAAGGATAATAATTCTTCTTTTTAGGAATAAAAGATCCATAATAAATTTTCTTTATTAAAAGATTTAAAATTAATAACTATTCTTTTTTTTCCTCTCAATTTTTCAGCTTCTTTTATACTAGAAAATCATAATTTGAATGGAGCGAATTATTGAAAATGGTTACTTTTAATGATAAGTGTTATTGAATTTATTTTTCAAATTCCTCTAAATTCTTTGGAGCATAAATGATTGATTTTACTCTTATGACCTTTGAATGATCTTTTAAATTTATACTTGCTATTTCATTAGACCTATTAATATTGGATCTAATGAATTTTCTGAACATATTATTCTTAAAAACTTTCTAGTGCATGTTAAGGCTTTCTCTTTTTGTATTTCATTGAGAAATGGATTAATTAATCTCTATTTTTAAAGAAATATTTTCTATTTTTTGATTTTATATTCTCACCACATTTTTATTTTTTATGTTGTGACGTAAAAATTTGTAATAAAACTGTTAATGCTTTTTTTTTTTTGACACATAAATAATTTTATTATCTAAGATTGTCAAACTTATTTTATCTAAGTACTGAGTAAATAATTTATATAAGTTTAAGAAATTATTTCATAATAAGATATCAACTCCAATTTCTTGTTGATATATTATAGGGATATGAAATATTTTTCCTCTTATTAATATATCTATATCTTTTATGACATTATTTAAATTTATAGTAGTCTTATTAACTATTTTTACTATTAATTATTTTGAAGCTGGTTGCAAAATTCTTTCAAAACACATGTTTACTAGCTACATATATACTTGTACATGTATTAATATATGAATGTAAGGGCATGTTTGGTTGACAGTAATCGTAATCGTAATGAAATTGATTTAGAGTATTACTGTGTTTGGTTTGACTGTAATCTGTAATGAAATGTAAAGGAATTACAGCAGTAATCTTCATTACACATCCAACCTTCTGTAATCCTTATTACGTTTTTAATAATCTATATTTTTCTCACAATTTGTACAATCATTTATGATTTTTTTCTCATTCTATCTCTTTTAGTAATAAAAAAAGTTTATTTTTTAATTTTATTTCATTTATAATTTTATAATCTTCAATATAATATTATTATTTATTTTGATTATACTTTTTAAATAAACATCGTAATAGTAATACTGTTTCCTTTACATTCAATTTCATTACGATTACCATTCCCATTACTTTTACATTCAGCAAACCAAACGTCACCTAAATGATAATTATTATATCATTTAAATTTTTTTTCTTAATTTTATATATGTAATGTTTGAATTTGTTATACTTAATAATACGTTCATTAATCAGAATCTGAGTCAGATGTTTATGAGTCTATTATTTCTTCTAATAAATAGATATTGCATGTATCATCTGTACGAAAATTTTCTATTAGTTATAGTTTCATCTTAAAAACTTCTTCTAAGATTTTTTTTTTGTTAAAATTATTTTTTAAGTTATTTCATATGTTGGAGTATTACGGCATTGATTTGCATAATATTATTTTTATTACAAGTTTAACATCTACATTTTTTTCGATAGACAATAATTTTTCTTTTTTGATATATTATATTTTCTTCTTCTAAAATATTTTTGACTATAAGGTTTTTGTTATAAATTTTCTTATATTTTTGAAAATCTTATTTTTTAAATTTTGTATCTTTTGAACTTCTTGAACTTTTTTTACTTTTTATTTTAAGTTCTTATATTATATCTATATTTTTATGGCATTTTAAAATATTTTGTATCACAACAGATTTTATCATTTTTTTTATTTGTTTATATTATTTACTTTCTTGACATTTTATAATTATCCAATTCTTAAAAATTCTTATTCTTCCTCATAATGTATCATGTATAGTTTATATATTTCTATTATTTCATCTTTCTATTATAATTTTATATAATGTTATAGGTAATTTCTGAAAAAAAATATTTTCTTATAAGTTTCTTGCACAGAGGGTGGTAACTTATGATAATATATTTCATATTCACATATAAAAGAGTCTATATAACACATGTTACAAATCTTCATGTTTGTTAAATGCCATTTAGTTTCATTTATTTCATTTTTAATAGATTCAGTAATATGCATACCTTTGTCTTCTTCAATAAATTTCTTATATATTTTATTTACTACAATATTAGGGTATTCTCTATTTGTAACTGCATTTCCTTGCATTCGTAAATTTTATTGTTCAGTTAAATTTGTAAACCAAATTATATTTCCTGTCATCTTGTGTTGGGTGTAAGTTAAACTAGGATAGCGTGACACCATATGATTGGTCCACATCAGCAAAAAAAAAGTCAAATAATACAATCATTACACAGTCAGAGAGCGAATTAATAATATGATATTTATATTATTATTAAATAATATAAATATTAATTAATATGGCTTATTTACGAGACTGTTATTATATAGGGATCAACCAATGCCAGAAGATGTGATCAAATAAGCCATTGGTGTTAGCAGTAACATGGTCTTGGCAACTTGTATATCTTTGTCTTTTATTTCTTGTAATTTACTCTACATTGTATTCGGTGAGGTCATGCACGGCTATGTCAATACCAACACCAACAATAAAAAAAGAAGTTAGAAATGAATAAAGAATTATGTAGCTAGGTTTGGCACCCAAATAAATTGTATTTTACATTTCAATAAGTAGTAGTCACACTATAGCTTGCCAGCCAAAGCTCAAAGCATCCACCTTAGACCCTAAAGCAACAAGTCATCAACAGGCTTGGCCAATCTTAGCCAGGCATACATGAGCCCTACCCTATCTCGGGAGTGAGCACTTACCCTCTTTGAAGACTTTGTAGCTAGCTTATACCTTAGTTAAGATCTAGGCGCCACAATCAAAATGAGCTTTATTAACTCATTCCACTACTGCTCTGTACGATTATGCTACTACCCTGCAAGAGCAAGCCATGGCCATCCTCAAGACCTGATAGCTGAGATCAATCAGAGTCATAATCATGAAACTTTGCTACCAAGAGTTCGGGTCTAGACTTGGAAAAAACTTGCAGCATGAGCGGAGCCACGCCTCCCTTATCACAAGAACACTTGGGGCTCATAACTTGGAACTAATAACAACTGTAACCAACCTATCCAAGCATCGATCTAGAAGTTTCACCTTCCTTAGGATCATGCACCAGACTTAAACACATATTGGGCAGGAAGAAATCGCAAGCTTCCATTGGACCAATGCATGTATACAACTCTAGATAAGACTTGAGGAACCATAGCCCTATTGTCATACTTGGATACCATAGAAACTCTTACTTAAGACCAAGTCATGATCAGGTCTCTTACCTAAGAAGTTAGGAACCCCTATGCCCCATGACACCATCTATCTTAATGGAACTCACGCCAGATACTTGGAACTGACAGCTATGATCTAGTATCCAAACAATGGTTAACTAGCATCTTAATGGATCAAACCTCACGAGGAAAAGATGCGGGACTCACACCTGCTGGCACCTACGAGAAGCTCATCCAAGATTAAGACTTAGTTGGATTCTAAAGGTTATCAATCGGGTTCTTTAGACAACCTCATAACATATTTTTGCTGGGCATGGATCAAGAGATTAGCACATTCTGTAAAGTCATGCTCGGCCTACTCGACATGTAGTGCAAAATCACGCACCAGGCTAGAATGTATCACAACTTTTCATGAAACTAATACATGGAGAAGATTCCCAGGATGAAAACTTGAGGCTACACATAGCCCCACGCCATGCTTGGAAATAACCTAAGACTAAGTACTGGTAAAGTCTTACCCAGGGACAGGGCATACCACCCAACTAGATCATTATATTAAGATCACGACATTAGTTTGTGTTTGGGCAGTTACTCATCTTGCACAGTTGGGAACTCATTTTAGGGCCAAGAAACATGAAGTGCATACTTGAAACAACCAGAACTAAGGGCTTGCATTTGCTTCCCCAAGAAAGGACAAAGCCCACTCCAACAACATCTTAACTCCAGACATTAACTGTTACTTGTTGTACTCGAGAAGCTCGCCAAGAAAGGCGCTGGGAGAATATATTAGATGACTTTTAGATCATCAATCAGTCAATCACTAAACATCATAATCAGAAAATAGTTAAACGACATACTCAGAAGAGATGGGATTTTCAAAAAATTTCCAAGTGACTTAGGAAAATATCTACCTAGGGGCTTTGGTAGTCTAAAAAATTCTTAGAATTGAAAGTGACATTCTTTAGACTCAAGTTCCACACAAAAATAGAACCAGAATTCAAGACATAATCGATTTTAGAACTTTAGCAACAAGAACAAAAATGACAGCATCAATAAAAATGGTAGCCTTAACAAAAATATTGGCTTAAACAAAAGTTTGAAGTTTGGAAATAAGTTGGAGTTCGGGCAAATTAAGTTGGAGAACATTACAGTGTTGACAATATGGGACCACTAGCCACGGGACTAGCCAAAAATCATTGCCACGTCACAACAGACGTGATCCTATTGAACTGACCCAATGAAAAACATCACTCGGGTGAAAGAGTGACTTCGACCTCTCTGGTTTGACCAGACTGTCAGCCAGCCAACCAGCTTGCGGCTACCCAATATGCGTACTTCACTTGCCCCTTGCAGCCCTTTGCCTCCCATATTGTTGCTTGCTGCCACCGATCACCTGGCTAGCATCTTGCTGGTCATGCCTTGGTTCGTCCTAAGTTTTTCATCAGTCACTTTTGGTTCTATATTGGATTCCGTATTCCTTGTTTGTAAACTCCAAAAAATTTTTTGGACCACACTAGAGCTGGCACTCTGCTTTCTATGAGTGAAAAAACCAATTTCTTTTTATTACAACCATATCCTCAAATTTTTTATTGTAACAATTTTATAATTGGCGTTAAAAACCTAATAGGGCTTAATGGGAAAGACACACATGCGATGCACTTGTTCTTCTCCTCCTCCTTATAATTTATTTATGAAATAAAAAAAAATCAAAAATAAAAGCCCATGGCAATACCTCTATCAACTCACCTCTTAGCGTTGTGTCACCCATGGCCCTTATAAAACCAACACCAGAAAAGCCACCACCAACACCTAAGCTCCCTTAGTTCATTACATCACATAACTTATTTTTATCAATGTCTTCGTCATTTTCGTTATTGAGAGACTCATTTTCATCAACTATTTGGGGTACCAATAAACAGAGTGTTACCATTTTCATCAACTATCTAGTTTTAGCTCATCCTCTAATAACATAAACAACGGAGTGGGCATTTAGGTGACATAGAGGAACATAAATTTTATTGTTGTAAAGCACACCTCTCTTTGTACTAAGTATAAGTTGAGAGAAAATTGGGAGGTAGAAGTTGTTTACTCTTGATGGGTCACCAATGTTCTTCTTCAATCTCAATAAGCAGAAAGTTTCTTCAAGTCCATTTTAACGACCATGATCACTGTATCTTCTTTGTTTCCTCTCTCTTTTACACTCACTCTCCTATTCTTTTAAGCTTTCTTGTTGTCTTAATATCAATTTTTTGAGCTTTGGCTAACAATCTGGTACTCACTCTATTGTCAATTTATGCTCTAATTTAGGTTTATTCTTTTTTAGTCTTGTGGATTGAAGCTTCATTTGGCACATATTGTCGGTTCTTGTTCGCATCTTTTGAGGTTGAAGTGTTTTCATAGCTTCAATCTTTGGTTTGATTCATATTTCATGGGTTAAGGGAATTACTTTGTTTCAATTATGATAGGTGGATTTGTTTCATTTGAGTGAAAAATCATTTATTTTGAGGCCTAATATTAGAGTTTGAAATCATTTGAGGGAATTATTTTGTTTCGAGAGGTCTACCTTTGGTAGATGGGCTTTTGTTTTTGAATTTTTTTTTTTAAATTTTAATAAATTAATTATAAGGAGGAGGAGAAGAACACGTGCAATGCACATGTGAATTTTCTGTTAATTATCGTTAGATTTTTAACGTTAATGGTAAATTTTTAAAAATTAATTAATAATAAAGAGTTAATATAATTTTAAGTATGTGTTTTGTTTTTATTTAATGAAATAAAAAAGTTACTACATTTATGTCATTTAAATATATATAATATCATTAATATGTTAAAATTATTCAACATATATGTAATGAATTTTTGGAATTAATTACCCAAAATGTATGCATATCGTAGTTTTCGTTCATTTTAACGAAAATAGTTTTACGACTTCGTTTTGAGTGCTATATTTTACGCTTTTATCCTCCTTAATTTCACAGAAATTAAAAGAGAAGCAGAAGCGAGCCACTGGAAGAAGAAGAAGAAGAAGAAGAATAAGAAATCATTTTTTTCCAGTTTTAACTATGTCTGCAATCAAATTAAAAATCATTTTTTTTCAGTATTGACTATGTCTGCAATCAAATTAAAAATCATTTTTAGGTTGAAGATGATATGATAATTGGTTGTTTGTGGGTTTGAATTAGAGTTTGGAGACTCTGCTGGAGCAAAGAAGTATTTAATTTAATTTCAATTACCTATTGGAAGAAGAAGAAGAACAGCTTATGAAACTTGTATATTTAATTTAATTTCAATTACCCATTGAAGCTTTTTGTTGTTTGATATATGTAGGAAAGAGTGGAGCAGGTGAAGAATTGAAGATGAAGATGAAGATGAAGATGAAGTTATGTGAATGTACAGGTTACATACAAATTTATTTTATATGTAACCTGTACATTCACTTGAACCTACTTGAAGAAGAAGAAGAAGAACAGCTTATGTACATTCACATTTTGTATGTACAGGTTACATACACATTTATTTTGTATGTAACCTGTACATTCACATTTTGTATGTACAGGTTATCTGTACATACGAACTGTTTTTCCTGCAAAATGTGAATGTACAGGTTACATACAAATTTATTTTGTATGTAACCTGTACATTCACATGAAATGCATTGTATTGTTTGTATGTTATTATTGTTTGAACAGCTTACAAAATGTGAATGTACAGGGTACATACAAAATGTGAATGTACAGGTTACATACAAATTTATTTTGTATGTAACCTGTACATTCACATGAAATGCATTGTATTGTTTGTATGTTATTATTGTTTGAACAGCTTACAAAATGTGAATGTACAGGGTACATACAAAATGTGAATGTAAAGGTTACATACAAATTTGTATGTACATGTTACATACAAATTTGTATGTACAGGTTACATATAAATTTGTATGTACAGGTTACATACAAAATAAATTTGTATGTAACCTGTACATTCACATGACCTGTACATACAAAATGTGAATGTACAGGTTACATACAAAATAAATATGTATGTAACCTGTACATACAAAATGTGAATGTACAAGTCCATAAGCTTCGAAGGAAACACGGAGATGGCGAGTTTTTTACGAATACTTAGATAAAAGGGATATTTTGGTAAAAATCATATATATTATATAAATAAAACTCACCGTTTAAGGTCCAAAACGTGCTATTTAGGTTCAAAAAGCTTTTTTATTCAAATGTTTGTTATTTAAGTAATTCACTGGAATTTTTGAGAGCTAAAGGCCCAAAAGTTTAAATTTAGGAGAGATAATTTAATTATATACATATAATTTGTCTATAATTTTTTAAATATTACATTTAAATTTTTATTTATCAAGACTTGAGTGGGTTAGTTCCACATGACTCCAAACAAATGCGCCCCTACTACCCACCTTTTAAGAAATATCATTAAATATATTGTGAAAAAAAATTGAGATTTAGAGGGATATGAGAGAAAAAAGCCCCCAAAATCTTGATCTTTGAAATAAAAGAAGTGTAAAACTTTTATAATAAATTAGGGCATTTGATCATTTGTTTCTAATGACATTTTTAATAATTATTTGACATTTATTACCTAACTTACGAACCTTTGTATGTTATGATCATAGTTAATAAACTTTTATATGTTTTGATAATAGTTAATAACCTTTTGATACCTCTTATCTTATCTTTAAATTATAATTTTAAGTTGAGTTACATGTACAATACTCAGAGCAATATTTTTTAGGAAGCATGGCCATAGAGATCTTTTAGATTATGTCATTTGTGTTATTTAGTTTCTTAAATTATATGTAGTGTTATTTAGTTATTTAGTTTTAAAAAGAAAGAGCTAATTAAGAACAAAACACATGATTTTAATAATTTTTTAATTAAAATATTATTTTTAAATTAATATTTTAATATCAATTTTTTTTTAAAATAATATAGTTTGTTATTAATTAACCTCTTAAAAAATAATATTTTAATTATAAAATTATTAAAATCATGTGTTTTGTTCTTAATTAATCCATTTTTCTAAAACTAAGGGATCAAATAACACCACTTATAATTTAAGGAACTAAATGACATCACTTATAATTTAAAAGATCAAATGACCCCACTTATAATCTAAATGACCAAATATAAGGTACCTTTGCATCACTTTTCTCTTTTTTAATCTAGCGTCCGAATCAAACTTCATTCTTATAAACCAATTACATATTTTTTCAAGGTTTGATTGAAAGAACAAAAGATTAGCCAATAGCCCAAAGGTAATTTCAATTTGGATTCCTTTTGCTCTTTACTTATTATTATTATTATTATTTTTTAAAGTTTTTAATTTTAACTAAATTTTATTTTTGTGATATGTGTTCAGGTCCTTATTTCATGAGAATTTTCAGTGTTATTTTTATGTTAAAGAAAGGTAAGCATGTTTCCAAAATGTAGTATATTTTAAGCACGATGTCAATAAATAGCAAGATCATACATTATGTTATTTATATTATTAATTTGGTCTTTTAAATTATAAGTGATATCATTTTATTTTTTAATTTTAAAAAAATAAGTCAATTAAAGGCAAAACACATAATTTTAATGATTTTTTAATTAAAATATATATTTTAACATAAAAATATTAAAATAAATAATTTATTCTTAATTAATCTCTTATAAAATAATATTTTAATAAAAAATTATTAAAATTATGTGTTTTTCTTAATTGATCACTTTTTCTAAAACTAAAAAGTCAAAGGATATCACTTATAATCTAAAGAACCAAATGACACAAATGACCTAATTTAAAGGATCTTCGTGACACTTTTCTTTATGTGTTAATATCAAAGAACTCTTAATTCAATGGAATAAATATGAGAAAATCATAAAATAATATAAAAATTTCTTAATTTCATAAAAAAAAATTTGATTTAAAAAAAAAAACAGCATTTAAATATAAAAAGAATAAGGTAACATAAATATATAAAAGATAAAAATATTAATATTAATATTATTTAGTGCATTTTATTTTTATTTTATTTTATTTTTTTATTTTATAATTATTTTAAATAAAAAAGTTAATATTACATTTTTTTTTGCTCATATGCAAATCATATTTTCTTAATGATATTACTTTAAATTTGGATTTTTTTTTTATAAAAAAGAAAAAAAGAAAAATATTTCTAATATTTGAAGAAACCTAGAGTATTTGTGATATTTACCGAGAAAATAAGGAAAAATATTAAAATTTATTAATTATGATTAAAATGTATAAAAATTTATTATCTTTAGAGTAGATTGCTAAAAATTTAATAATTTTTAAAAATGATAATAAAAATTCAAATTTTTTAAAATTATTAAAATTTTGTCCACATAATTTTATTTATTGCATGTTAAGTAAATAAATTTTTAAACATTTATAATACTATTTTTAATAATTATTGATTTTAATGTCATTCAAAAATTAGTAGATATTTTAATCATAATTAATTAACGTATAAACTTATGTTACCGTTGAAAATAATTTATCACCCGTCAAAGTATTATAGTATTTTGCTTCCTACGACGGTCGTGAAATACTAATAGCAGAAAACACATAGCGCGCGAAATCAAAAGCCTTCTTTAGACTGAGCCCAAAAAACCCCACCTCTGGTCCAAGCAACCGCGAACGGTGATTCCACCATCCCCATGGGAAAGCAGAAGCAACAGGTCATTTCTCGCTTCTTTACTCCCAAACCCAAATCTTCACCATCATCAACTGCTCCAGACCCTTCGCCTTCTTCTTCATCGTCCCCTTGTTCTCTCGAAAACCCTACAACTCCACCTCCCAAAATTTCAGCCACCGTCACCTTCTCACCCTCCAAACGTCAAGTCGCCTCTCAACTAGCCTCTTCTTTTCCTAAACGCCCAAAACTCTCTTCCCACACCCACAACCCTATACCCCCTCAGTCCAACCCCTCTCTCCATCAAAAGTTCCTTCAGAAACTTCTAGAACCGACTCAAAGTCTTCCAGAACAATCATCATCTCAATGCCCAAAACAATCAGTATCAAAACTGCCAGTCAAGTACACACCTTTAGAACAACAAGTGACGGACTTAAAAAAGAAGTACCCAGATGTTCTTTTGATGGTGGAAGTGGGTTACAAGTATCGATTTTTTGGCGAAGACGCTGAAATCGCCGCACGGATTTTGGGGATTTACGCCCACATCGATCATAATTTTTTGACTGCTAGTATACCTACTATTCGGTTGAATGTACACGTGAGGAGGCTGGTGAGCGCCGGGTATAAAGTCGGTGTGGTGAAGCAGACTGAAACTGCGGCTATTAAGTCACATGGGTCAAACCGTTCAGGGCCATTTTGTCGGGGATTGTCGGCATTGTACACGAAGGCGACATTGGAGGCGGCTGAAGATGTTGGGGGAATGGAGGAGGGTTGTGGTGGAGATAGTAATTATTTGACCTGTGTTGTGGAGAAGAATATTATCGCCGAGAATGTGGGCTGTGGGGTTGAAGGTGAATTTCACGTGAAAATTGGGTTGGTTGCGGTGGAAATATCAACCGGAGATGTTGTTTATGGAGAGTTCAATGATAATTTTATGAGGAGTGCGCTTGAGGCTGTAATATTGAGTTTGTCTCCCACTGAGTTGCTTCTTGGAGAGCCTCTGTCCAAGGAAACCGAGAAGGTGGCTTCGGTTTAGTTTTAGTTACATTGGGTTATCTACTTATCTTTTTAATTTTAGTTATAATTACAGTAAACAGGAATCATTTTTATCAACGAATTATATTATGTAGCATTTGCAGAATCTGCTCTTAACTTTAGATGGAATTAAATTAAATTAATTGCCTCGGTATTTATTGTGGTCTCCTGTATTTGCCAATTTTGTTTGCTATTGGTTTCTTAGCAATGACATTTTTGCATGATATCTTTGTTTATTTACAGACCCTGTTTTGTGATCAATGTTTTGTACTGGTAATTTATATCATATTGTATAGCTATGAAGATTACCTATCTTTAATAAGTCAGGTCCATTTGTCACAACTCACAAATCACTTGTTAGGAAATTTATTTTCTGGCACAATCTCTAGATTGATTGTTTTGTCTTATTTATTTTTTGATATACTTTTTTCTTTATGGGTTTATCTGATAATATCATGGTACCTTTTTTGTTTAGCTATTACTCTCTTATGCTGGACCTGCCTCTCATGTCCGGGTTGAACGCGTCTCTCGTGATTGTTTTAAGGATGGTGGTGCTCTTGCCGAAGCTATGACTTTATATGAGAATATAGATGAAGATAATTCAGAACATGATTCAAAGAAAAATTCAAAAATGATCGAGGAGAGAAATAATAATTTGGCAATTATGGTAAGATATTTGCTATTTACTTCCTTCAGTAAGTACATTTATATAGGTTGTAGCCATGCTCCTGAAAGGATCATGTACTAGTTGACTAAGGTCTTGAGACTTCTGGTTTTATAGTTTTCATTAACTATGTGTTATTTCTTTCTTTTTTCTTTGTTTCAAAGGGAATAATGGACATGCCAGATTTGGCTGTCCAAGCTTTGGCCCTGACTATTCGGCATCTGAAACAATTTGGTTTTGAAAGGGTTTTAAGCCAAGGAAATTCATTTAGGCCATTATCAAGCAACCTGGAGATGACCCTCTCTACCAATGCACTTCAACAATTGGAGGTATTTCACTTTAACCAATTATTCCAAAGAACTCTCTGGTACGTTCCAATCACTGATGGGAGTACTTAAAAAAACATCGAATGTCCTTAAATTAGTGTTCTCTCATTTCAAATTTCAACTTTATAGTTTATGCTGGAGAAACACATTCTTTACGTTTAGGTTTTCAAGAACAACAGTGATGGTTCTGAGTCTGGTACCTTGCTGCAATCAATGAATTGTACGCTTACTGTATTTGGTTCACGGCTTCTCAGGCACTGGGTATGTAGTGCATGCCACTGCCCTTGCACTTAGCTTGTTTTTCAGGATTCAAATTATTTGATTGTACAGCTGCCTGATACAGGTAACTCACCCCTTACGTGATAGAAACATGATTATGGCTCGTCTTGATGCTGTTTCTGAGATTGCTCAATCCATGGGGTCTTCTCAAGCATCTCAGGATATTAGAGGACCAAATGAGGAAGATATAAGAATTGTAACCCCCGAGTTCAGTTATATGCTTTCTTCAGTTTTGACAACTTTGGGAAGGTCATGTGATGTCCAACGTGGAATAACAAGAATCTTCCACCGGACTGCCACCCCATCTGAGGTTAGCCATGTGATGTGTCCTGCTCTTTTAGTTTTTAAAATTTTGTGTACACTCAGGCACCTATGCCACAGCACCAACTCTCAATTGAATCTGAATTAAACTACACAGTTAGTAACAAGTGAAAGCACACTATTTTATGGTTTGCCTCCTTATTAATATCATAATTTCATTTTTAGTATCCTTATTATTAATTAGTGCCTTAGTGATACTCACATTTAAAAAATGTATCAATTTGGTGTAATTTTTACATGTGACCAACACATGCAATTTTATTGAAGGTTATTTTTGGCATTTTTGTATCTTCACTTACAACATACAAAATATTTTTTCAGTCATTTTTGGCATTTTCAACTAATTTTTTTTTTCTTTTCCATCCTCTACATTTTTTTACTGTTCATACTTCATAAATGATGCATTATATAGTTGTTTAATGCCTACTTAATGCGTTCTTGTCTAATATGTTTTGATTATAAAATATAGTTTTTAACTATAAAAATATTAATAAAATTTTCAGTATTCTTTCCTAAGTAAAAATATAAACTGGGTTGAACAAAATAGAAGTATGGTGCCACTCATTTTCAGAGTTAGCTAACATCACTTAATTGTTTCTAATATCTAGCTTATAACATCTTTTTTTTTTTTTCTTGTTTTATTTCTTAATGCAAATATCTTGTTTTATTTTGCATTTTCATAGTTAGCTAAAATCACATAATTTTTTTACAATCTGAATTTCACAGAGAAGAATGCATCAAACAGATATTGACTAACTATGATAATGCATCTTTTATAAAGTATGAACCAGTTAAAATTGTAGATAAAAAATGAGGAAAAAAATGGCTAAAAATGCTAAAATGGCTAAAAAAATATTGCTTTTGTTGTAGGGGAGAAAAAAAACGAAAAAATTGGCTGAAAAATGGCAAAAATGTCTGGAAAAAAAATATTGTTTCTATTGTTGGGGAGGGAAGAGACGGAAATAGTTAGTTGAAATGCCAAAAATGACAGAAAAATACTATTCCTGTCATAGGGGAGTGAAGAGATGTAAATACCAAAAATATCCTTAGTTAAAATTGTATGTGATAGTTACATGTGAAACTTGCACTATATTAGTACATTTTCTTAAACATGACTATCATTAAGGTATTAATTAATAAGAAGGGTAAAAAAAGATATTAAAAATAAAATTATAGTACTACTAAGGTAGCAAATCTTATTTTATAATATTTAGTTTGTATTACTATCCAGAGACATGCCTGCACAAAAGAGGAGATTGGGATTTTTTTTAATGAATATATTAGATGGCAATTGAGCACAATATTTATAGCTGGTAAAAGAATTGAGCATGCGTTGGTTATATTTCTCCTATTCTGCTGCTCTGATGCTACTTACGTGATCAAGACTGATTGTATCTCCAACCATAACCAAAATGACTACGGGCCTGATTTAGTTAAAAGTGGTTCAAAGAAAAGCATTAAGGTGTTTGGCATAAAATTCTAGAAATAATTTATAGTGGTATTTTTATGATTAATTTAGAGAAGAGCATGCATCCTAAATTATTTTTCTAAAAGGTAAGAATTACTTATTTTTTTTAAAAGTACAAAGAATACTTCTCAGATTTTTGAAACCACCTCTTATGGAGATGTCAAATCACTTTTAACCAAAAAGAGAAAGCGGTTCCAAACAGGCCCTTTTGTTATCTTGTTAATTATTTTCCTATTCTACAAGGCTATCAAAAGACTAGATGTATGCATTATTTAATATGTACTTTTTTCAAAACTTTTCAAATTTTTTTTTGGGATCCGAAACTCTTCAATCAGTAAATAAAATCTCATACTGAAATCCAGACCCAAACAAGTTGCAGTGTTGACGAGAAAACTGCTTCTGATTGTGGGTACAAAATATCACCCCTCCAGTGTACTGCATGCTGGCTGTTTCTGAATAGTTCAATATTCAGTTCATTGCAGTGATTCAAGCTATTATGCTTGCTGGAAAACAACTCCAGCAACTGCACATTGAACAAGAGAATAGTGACGACCTCTTGAGAGTGAAGTCCATACACTCAGAGCTGTTGAGAAAGCTGATATTGACTGCTTCCTCATCCAGTGTAATTGGAAGTGCTGCAAAACTTTTGTCTACTCTAAACAAAGACGCCGCAGATCAAAGGAATCTACCAAATTTATTCATAATTTCTGATGGGCAATTTCCTGAGGTTTTTACAAAGATCTTAATGCTTGTTCCTTATTATTTTTCCATTCATGCTTCATTTTCTTCACAGGTTTTACATCTTCCTTGTGCAATTTATTCATATAGGTTTTTAGTGCCCGCAAAGAGGTTCAACTGGCAAAGAAGAAGCTAGATTCTCTTATTGACTTGTATCGCAAACAACTTCGAATGAACAAGTTGGATTTTATGAGTGTTTCTGGAACAACTCATTTGATAGAGGTATCTATTTTAAAGTATAGTTATTAAGAAGTTCAATATGCATTTATGACTTTTATGTGCAGTAGGGTACATGTTTTTCTGTGTATTTGCTTTTGTATATGTACGTTTTTTTTTTATTGAAACGATGATCCATTGTTTTATTTTCTTATAACTCCAAAGTTTGTATTTGGTTAGTATATTGCATTCTTTAGTCACTTTGGCTCATTTTTCAACTGCTATGTTGAAGCTATCTGACAGATTGTTGTAGCTGCTAATTGGAAGAAAAGATAAAAAGATCTTAAAAGAAAAACTAATACATATATATATATATATATTTCTGTTGGTTTTATATTATGTGGCCGATGGTCTTTTGCATATAACCAGATGGTTTTCTAGGCAAACTTTGAATATGTTGTTTGAATATAAAAGAGACAAATGAAGCTTTATCATTATCCTAATTTCCTTTTCTGTTTGTTTCCCTTGGTGTTTTCCCCCCTCAAACTGTAATATTTTTAGTATGTCTAATAGATTTATGTTGTCTGCAGTTGTCCTCCGATGTAAACGTTCCTTCGGATTGGGTTAAGGTTAACAGTACCCAAAAAAAAATCCGGTACCATCCCTCTGAAGTTTTGACTGCTTTGGACCAGCTAGCTCTTGCAAATGAGGAGCTCAATGTTGCCTGTCGAGCTGCCTGGGATAGCTATCTTAGGTCATTTGGTAAATATTATGCTGATTTCCAAGCTGTTGTTCAAGCACTGGCCACGTTGGATTGTCTACATTCACTTGCTATTCTTTCAAGAAATAAGGTATAGTTTGGTGCCTTTCTTAATTATTATTTTTGTCATATCTTCCTCTCTTTTTTTGTCATTAAACTGTCATTTGATCCTGTCATATTACTGTTGCAGAATTATGTCCGTCCGGTTCTTGTATTTGATGATGAACCTGTCCAGATACAAATATCTGCTGGCCGTCACCCGGTATGTGCTTGGTGCTTGCTAGTTCTGAAAAATATCTAAGTGCTTTTATTAATTTAATACATGTATGATTATTCAATTCAATATTGTTTAGTACTTCACCTAGTCTAGGGTAAGATCCACACTCCCCCGTTTCAAGATTACAGCAAAGTATCATTTGATCTTAAAAAAAAATTCTTATTGTTTAAACTGCTTTTATGATTTCGAGTTTGTTAGTATGTGTTTGATCCAAAAGGACCAAAACTACAGCTCTAAATCAATCATACAATTCATGTAAAAAAGTTTAAATGACTTGTGTCTATTGCTTTGAGCTTCTCTACTCAGGTTTTGGAGAATACCTTACAAGATAATTTTGTCCCAAATGACACCGACTTGAATGCAGAGAATGAGTATTGCCAAATCGTTACTGGACCCAATATGGGTGGAAAGAGTTGCTACATTCGCCAAGTTGCTTTGATTGCAATTATGGCCCAGGTAAAATTATATATCCTGCAAATCAGTGTTTTAAGGATTTAGGTGTTGTGTGGGAATTTGTCAAAACTATCAACATCCTCAATGGATGTCATGGCATTTTCAGTTGCTTTTGTCTTTGCAAAAGACATTCATTATTGTTCGAAAAGTTTATGAACAAAAACACAGAGGTACACGCATGTACCTTGGTCTAAAAGTTTGATGTATAATAAGTTAATGTTTGAAATTGTGCTTCTGATCTGTAATTAATGTACTCCCTTGCGACCATTGCTCTAAGAATAGGTGCTCTGCTATTTCTAGGTTGGTTCCTTCGTACCAGCATCATCAGCAAAATTGCATGTGCTGGATGGCATCTATACCAGAATGGGTGCTTCGGACAGTATCCAACAGGGAAGAAGCACCTTTCTGGAAGAGCTGAGTGAGGCTTCACATATACTCCTAAACTGTACAGCATGCTCTCTAGTTATCATTGATGAGCTTGGGAGAGGCACAAGTACGCATGATGGCGTTGCCATTGCTTATGCTACACTGCACCATCTTCTGAAGCAGAAAAGCATGGTCCTCTTCGTCACCCACTACCCTAAGATTGCTGAAATTAGAACCAAATTCCCTGGCTCTGTTGGGACATACCATGTATCGTATCTTACTTCACAAAAAAATGAGGATATGTTGAATCCCAAATCTGATCATGAAGATGTCACTTATTTATATAAGCTTGTTCCTGGTATTTCAGAAAAGAGTTTTGGATTTAAGGTTGCCGAGCTTGCACAGGTAACCTCTCATAGTTCTCTTTCTCTCCATGTTCTTTTCCTATGAAGATGGGTAAAGATCATATTTGGATCTGCATTTGTATTTGGAACTCTGTTTATGTAATTGGTTTTTGCTCTGGTTTTGTTGAAAAATGTTTTAAATTTTATTTCCATTTTGTTTTAAGTTATTTGTGCACTCTATGTTTTGCAGCTACCCTCCTCTTGTATTAGACGAGCCTCTGTGATGGCTGCTAGGTTGGAGATGGTGGTAAGTGGCAGAACCAGAAATAAATCTGGAGACAGGTTGTTGCTTGAAACACATTCAACACAACGAAACAAAGAGGACACGAACTTTCGTTACAAGGAATTCTTTTTGAACTTGAAAGCTGCATTATCAGATGACAATCCTGCAAAAAGCTCTGATTTTTTGAGGCATGCTAGAAGCATTGCTCGGGAATTAATTGAATAATCAGGTTACATAGGAGAGGAGTTATTTTTTTGGCTTTTGTCATCTTATATGGAAAAGCTTAATTGTTTTGTTATTTTAATTAGGTTTAAGTGCATAGTTAACTCATTTTATAGATAAAATTTCGTTTCAACCTCCCTTACAATCGTTAAATATATGATCAATTTTATGACCCAACGAAACATATATTAAATACATTTCATAGATGCATTAAAAGTATGTGAACATATCTTCAAAATGTAAGGAAGAAAAAAATTGAATATATTATGTTCATTTTTTTAGAGGGAATTAAAAAGGAAATGAGTCGGACAAATATGAAAGATAAGGTTTTAATTTTCAAAAGAGGGATATGACTCCCCGTGCTTGATAGGAAGTTGACCTTTGCTCGGGCATGGCTTAGCACCTAAATGCATGTTTTCTATAATCGGCTGCATTTTAAGCTTATAATTATTTATGTGTCATTTGTCTTCTCTGAGCTCCTCTTTTTAAAAAAAATTCCATTTATTCCAGAAATGAAGCTGTTCCTCAGACTCAAGAGTATGGTGGAAATGGAATTTTATGTAATACGCTGGCAAGAGCAGCCAAAGAAGATATATGAGCCCCGCTCAAATAACTTCATTTTGATGGTATCTTCTTTTTTCTTTTTTACGTACTTTCTTATTCTTAATCTTACTTTGTTCACTGTCTCTGTTTACATTAAAAAAAAAAAAAAGAGAGAGAGAGAGAGAGAAAAGAAAGAAAGAAACAAACAAACAGAGTCAAATGAATTAATAGTGCACATGAAGAGGAGAGCATATGTATATATTTAATTGTACAGTACAACTTAGAAGATCCAAGGTGTCAATGTCATCTGCCGGCTATCCAGTTATGTTAATATCTATCTGTATTCTCAAGGTGTTGTGTCGGTGTCGATGTCCAAATACTCTGAATCTTGGCGTATAATACTACTTACTACACAGTTATGTATGTAGAATAAAGAAAACGAGTAAGTCGTTTTTTATTGCTCTTTGTCTTTTAATCTACCTTTATAATTCCCTCTCAAATTTGCCAAACAGACAAAAGGATGGTTCAAACTTCAAAAGAAAAAAAAGAAAAAAAAAAAATTAGTATTTTTATTTTTTTTAACTCTTCCTAAAACTCATATATACCTTGAGTCTGAACTAGGCCGTTTCTCTTATCCAACCCCACAAAGCAAGAAAAATAAAAACTAAAGACAATAATTTTCTATATATTAAAAGAACAAGCAAATAGTAGAAAGAAAATTCAATTTAACAATAATAGATAATCGGCGCTTTAATCTCTAGATAACATTTACATTACTCTTCCTCGTACATATAACATGGAAAAATACATTTAAAAAACTACAAAACCAGAGGACTTTCGAGTATAATTAAAACATCTAAACCACAAGAAGGTAACACATGAGAACTTCGTATACATGCAGCTAGTTGTGAAGAGGGTTTGGTCCAACAGGAACAACATGCCGCGAAACAACATGTACTGAATTGATCATGTCCTTGTTGTTGTTGTTGTTTTTCAAAGAGTTAACGATAGCTTGATACTTATGTCTAAACATGGATGAGTGCTTGTGTGTAAATCTTGGAGATATCTGTTTAGAGGAATATTGAATAATTGTATGAGAGGAGATACCTTGGATATGTGGCTGCAAAAGAGAGACAGCTAGAAGTAGAATCACAACTACTTTCATGATTAAAATCCTACTAGGAAAAGAAGAGAGGAAATTTACAAAACTAGTAGTACCAAATAAGTATGGTCTCAACTCTGAAGCAAAGGAAACAGGTTATGTGTTGTTTGTTATTTGTTATCTTGACAAATTGGGGACCTCTATTTAATAAGAAAACCAAAATACACTGTTGAAAAAAATAAATAAATAAAAAAATTTCACAATTATATAATATCCTATCAATTTATAAATATCAACCAAAATTGATACTTCTACGTATCTACAATGTTACATAATTGACTAAACTTGATGGAAAATATGGCTTAGCCGGATGATTCATGCAGTAATCAGTATATTACAGGGTTGAATTAATGTGCTAGACTTTGATTCCCAATATAATACTAAAAGCCTAAATTATTTGTACTGGCAGACACTGTTCCAATGGACGAGGGATAGATCTATAAGTCTCTTTTCTAAGGAGTTTTCACTTTTTTAGTCCCAAGTTGTTTGAATGGCATGATTTAAAAATCGAAAACTAATTATGAAATGATTGAAGATTTGATTGAGTTATAATTTATTTTCTATTAGGATTAGTTGATTGATTTTGTCATTATTACATTTATTTAGTTTCATTGTATATATATTCCGAATCATTGTATTTATATAGTTTCCTTTTATTTATATTTTGTAATTATTGTATTTATGTAGTTTCCTTATTATATAAGGTTGTAACTAATATATATATTATCTCCATTGTGAGAAGAAATGTATCATGTATCAGAATATTCTATCAAACATATTCATATTCTTAATTTAATATTCGAGTAAAGATTCAATTTTGGACTTTGTCTCTTATTTTCTCTTTCCTAGTAATTGGGAATTGTTTCTTGTGTTCTTGTGATTAAGAGCCTTTAATCCATTAAACCTATTTTCTTGGATTTTTTAAAGTTTTCTCAAAATCTTTATCAAATTTCGCCTTGTCTAATTGTTTGATCAAATTTTTTTTTTGTTGCTCATTGTTTCGGTTGTGTTCAATACCTTTCAACTATGGGAGAAGGAGGTTTAAGGCAAGGAAGTCCAAAAGGTAGAGGTGTCCTTGAATCATGACTCCTCAGGAGGCTTTGGAGGTGTCAAATTGAATGGCACCAATTACCGTACTTGGAGAAAGATGATGACAACACATCTGTGTGGCCTTAGCAAGATGGGCTATGTCAATGGAACTATTGAAGCACTAGATGAAAATGATCTAGGGTTTGGAAAGTGAGAGAAAAATAATGGATCAATAATGTCTATTCTTTACAAATTCATGACAGATGAGGTGATCCAATTAATTATTGGGTGCGAGACTGTAGCTGAGATTTGGAAGACATTAAATGAACTATACTTGAATGACTCAGAATTTGCTCAAATCCATGAACTCTATACTAAGGCATTCAAGATTACTCAAAATGAGCAGCCTGTATCCATCTTCTTTACTGTCCTAAAGAATATATGGTTGGAGATTGATCAAAGGCTTCCCAACAAAGTGAAGAATGCAGATGATATCAAGCTATATAATGAGGTGAAAGATTTGATGCGGTTACATGTTTTCCTGAATGGGATTGATAGCAAACATGCTAGTGCCAAAGGTGAGTTACTCAGGCTTTGCTAATCCCCCTTTCCTTGTTGATGCTTTTGCTTATATTCGTAAAGATGAGACTCAACTGAAGAGTTCCAAAGCAATTCAATCTAAATTGTCAAGCCTTACGGTTCAGTCTAAGTATATGCCACCACAATAGCCTCGTCTCCAATCTACTGGAAATGGTCCTCAGTTTCAGTCTCTGCCATATTTCTCGGCTTCTATTGAAAATCGTCCTTATTGCAACTTTTGCAAGAAACATGGACATGTGAGAGCAAGTGTCACAAGCTAAATGGATACTCAACATCTTGGGGGAAGATCAAGTCCTAATCAACAAGAACGAGGTGCAGCACATTTAGCTCAAAATCCTGATTACTATGGTGTGGAAGGGCAGAGTCATACCACATCTGCTGCTGGTAATCCTTCTGTATCCATGGTTGGACGTGGTAAGATTGGTACAACTTTATATGTTTCTGACTTTATTAGAGAAGATACCTAGATCATTGATTTTGGGACATCGGACCATATGACTTATGATAAATCATTTTTTATTTCTTTATCATCACCACTTGTATCTCAAGTTACTAATGTAAATCGTGAAGCATTCCCTGTTTTAGGAATAGGTTCAATTAGAATCACACCTACCTTAAAACTTCAGAATGTGTTATATGGGCTTGCTTTATCTCACCACTTGATTTCTGTCCCACAATTGAATATTGAAGCTAAGTGCTTTGTGACTTTTTTTCCTATGTATGTTGTGTTTCAGAATCTTCAGTCAAGGGAGATAATTGGTCGATGAGGTTTGATGGAGAGATTGTTCCATCTAAATCGAATGTATGTAGGGGAGAAACCAAGGAAGAAGGTCACAGTTGCTTTGATTTCGAGTTCTGAATAGTTGAGTGAGCTATGGCTATAGCATCGTCGTCTTGGACATCCTTCATTTAGTAGTATGAAAAAGTCTATACCCTCTTTGTTTTTGGGTGTTAATGAGTCTTCTCTTAGGTGTGAAACTTGTGTTTTGGCCAAGAGCTACCGTGTTAGTTATCTTTTAAGTATTTCAAATAAAATTACTACTTTTTTTGAGTTAATTCATTCTGATATCTGGGGCCTTCCCATGATACTACTCCTACTGGCATGTGTTGGTTTGTTTCCTTTATTGATGATTGTACAAAGGCTTCATGGGTTGCATTACTCAAGTCAAAATTTGATGTGTTTTATGCCTTTAAAAATTTTTAGAACATGATTCAAACCAATACTGTGGTTAGATTAAAAATTTTCGTTCTGACAACGGGGGGAGTATATGAATCATGATTTTCAGGACCATCTCAAGGCACAATGCATTATACACCAAACCACTTGTCCTCAGACACCTGAACAAAATGGTGTATCTGAGCGTAAGAACCGACATCTACTGGATGTTGCCCGCTCCATCCTCTTTAGTGCCAACATGCCTAAGTATTTATGGGGAGAAACTATTCTTACTGCTTCTCATCTTATCAATCATATGCCAACCAGTGTCCTCCAAGGCCAAATTTCTTTTAAGTTACTCTCCACCCATGTTTCTCTTCCTTCGTTCCATACCTACTTGCTAGAGTTTTTAGGTGTATAGCCTTTGTTCATATTCCTAAAAATCAGCATTTTAAATTAGAGCCTCGTGCTTTAAAATGTGTCTTTGTTGGGTATGGAACTCATCAAAAAAGGTATAAGTGTTTTCATCCTCCCACCAAAAAGTTTTATATCGCTATAGATGTTACATTTTTTTAGAATGCTTGCTACTTTTCTCCCACCGACACTTCTCTTTAGGGGGAGAAGTTTAGCTATTTTGAAGAGATGGTTAGTAGAAGTCAAGAGAATGAAAAAGATGAAGAACGGTCAAGTGTTCATGTCATACCTAATATCGTTCCAAAAAAGGATGTCATTCTTGAAAAATATATCATTCTTGATCCTAGAAAAGATATTGTCCCTAAGGACCAGTCAAAAGTTTATGTAGTTCCTGAAAGCATTCCTCTCGACCAGTCAAATTGTAGCGCAAAAGCAACTTCTACAAAAACTCTCCTTCCTTCGTCTCTTCCCTCAGATCTGAAGAACAACATGAGGTAAATTCTGAACATGTCTCCAGTTTCATTGATAACGTTGTTCTTGGTGAAGAGTCTGAATCTAATCAATGTACCCTACCTAGTCGAACAACCCGTGGGAAACCACCAAAGAGGTATGAGCCTAGTATTAAAGCCAAATCTAGATATCTCGTTGCAAGCTATGTGTCAACCCATAGGTTATCTAAGTCATATGAATTCTTTATGCACAAGATTTCTTTTGTATCTATTCCTAACAAAGTGCAGGAAGCTTTGAGAGACTCCAAGTGGTTTAAGGTGATGGAAGAAGAGATGGATGCGTTAAAAAAGAATAATACTTAGGAGCTATTACCATTGCCTAATGGAAAGAAACTTGTGGGGTGCAAGTGGATCTATACAATCAAGCACAATGCAAATGGTTCAGTGAGTAGATACAAGGCAAGATTAGTAGCCAAGGAATTCACACAAACTTATGGTATGGATTATGATGAGACATTTGCACTAGTTGCAAAGATCAATACCGTTAAAGTACTATTGTCTTTAGCAGCAAACTTGGATTGGCCACTCAAGCAATTTGATGTGAACAATGCTTTTCTCTATGGTGATTTGACTAAAGAAGTTTATATGAGTATTCCTCCTGGATATGAGACTATAGATAAGACAAACATAGTGTGCAAATTGAAGAAGTTGTTATATGGCTTGAATCAATCACCTTGTGCATAGTTTGGGAGGTTCACTCGGTCAATGAGGCGCTTTGGTTATAAATGAAGCAACTCATATCACACTTTGTTCCTCAAGCATCAGAAGGGTAAGATAACGGTGTTAACAATTTATATAGATGATATAGTGATTACAACAGATGATAAGAATGAGATTAGAAGACTACAACAACAGTTAGCTTCTGAGTTTGAGATAAAAGACCTTGGAGACTTGAGGTTGCAAGGAAGGGGAGTGAAATTTTACTATGTCAACAAAAATATGTCCTAGACCTATTGACTGAAATAGATATACTAGATTGCAAACCCATTGACACAGAATCATAAATTGGCAAAGTGTCCTAATCAAGTTTCAACCGATAGGGCAAGATATTAGAGGTTAGTTGGAAGATTGATTTATTTGAGTCATACCAGACCAGATTTGGCATATATATTAGTGTAGTAAGTTAATTTATGCATCACCCAAGTGAAGATCATATGGATGCTGTTGTGAAGATCTTGAGGTACTTGAAGACTACACCAGGAAAAGGTTTAATGTTTTCAAAACATAATCATCTTGAGGTGAGTGGTTTCACTGATGCAGATTGGGCTACTTGCATTACTGACAGGAGGTCTACTTTTGGTTACTTTACATTTGAAGGAGGAAATCATGTTACTTGGAAGAGTAAGAAGCAGAAGGTAGTAACAAGGTCTAGTGCTGAAGCAGAAGGTAGAGAAATGGCACATGGAGTTTGTGAGTTATTATGGTTGTATAATCTATTGTGACTTATAATTCAAACCTAAGTAAGCTATGAAGTTACACTATAACAACAAGGCAGCTATTAACATATCACAAAATTCGGTACAATATGATCGTACAAAACATATGGAGGTTGATAGGCATTTTATTAAGGAGAAGTTTGATGCAAATTTAATTGCCTTTCTGTTTGTTTCAACTGAAGATCAGTTAGCAGATGTATTAACTAAAGGAGTATCACCAAGGTATTTCATGACTCACTTGATAAGTTGGGCATCCGTGATGATACTCAAACTTGAAGAGTATTGAACGACGTGTTTTGTAGAATCAAAAATTAATTATGGAATAATTAGAGATTTGATTAAGTTGACTGATTTTGTCATTATTACATTTATTTAGTTTCCTTGTATTTATATTCTGTAATCATTGTATTTATATAGTTTATTTTTATTTATATTTTATAATCATTGTATTTATGTAGTTTCCTTATTATATAAAGTTGTAACTAGTATATATATTACCTCCATTATAAGAAGAAATATATCAGAATATTTTATCAAACATGTTTATATTCTCAACTCAAGTTTTTTTTCTTTTCTTTAAATAATTAGAAAGGAAAAAAAAAAAAAAAAGGGGGCTCCTAAGAGAATGATCTTTAAGATGCATACAATAAGTGATGAATATATGTTCTTTTGGTTACTAAATACATTATTAAAACCTCCGCTTTAATAGTTGAGGTAGATTTTTCGCTGTTGATATATCTCAAATCTTGCCTTCAGGAAATGAAAATTACTATTCTCATTTTTAATAAATAAATAAAAATTTCCGACCAGTGTATGACATTCTACCTAAATTTGATAAGTCCACTTCTATCAAATGTTAAGCATTAAATTAAGGTAATCTTGTTATAGAATTATAATTACAGATTTTCTTCTTTTCCCACATATATTTTATGGATAAAACATCTTTCAACATGACAATAGGTTTACACTTTAATTTCATCCTATTGGCATTTTCTGTTTGTAGTTGCGTATTGTAATTAACTATTAAGAATTAAAATCTGAAAATTGAAGTGTATATATATATATATATATATATATTTTTTTTTTTTTTTCTCTGAATGGAGTGCATATGTAATGTAACCAATGTTCATCTAAATTAAAACGTAAGATTTTAAAATGTACGGAGCCTTGAAATTATTGAGGGTAAAAGCCAAATTCATGAGATCAGCAGGTAGGCTATTACAAGAAACTTGGCCTTTCTTTTCGCTATAAATACAAAAAGAATGGGAAAAATTAGATTCCATTGCCAACTGTTCCTATTGAAAATATTGACTATGAATTTGAGTCATAATATGTAGTTTTATAAAATTGTATTTTTTTTTTTTTATTATCTAAATAAAACAGGTTTTACATTAAAAAAAAAATAAAAACTATCTCTGTAAGTTCTTTTCATACAGGTAGAAGACCCCGACCAAAATTAAAAATTAAGATTTGTCCCGGTTTGAATTAAAGGCATTTTCTTGTTCGCATTCAACATCAAGCTTGACCCGTTTAGTTTTTATTACAAGAGCCATTTCTGGATCTCGTTGTACTAATTTGACAAAAGTATTAATAATTAGAGAAATTACCAAAAATAACACTCCTAAAATTTATAGTAATAAAACTAACACCTCCTTGTGTTCAATTAGAATTGAACGTTTAATATTGAACGTTCAATATTCAATTTGAACGTAAAATATTGAACGTTCAAAATTAAACGGGTTTAATTGTCGTCATTCAATTCTAATTGAACGGATAATATTGAATGTTCAATATTGAACGAATCTAAATTATCGTCGTTCAATTTTAATTGAACACAGGGGGTGCTAATTTTGTTATTATAAGTTTAGGGGTGCTAGTTTTGTTATTTTCCCTAATAATTATTTGGAAAAATAACCGTATTTTAAAACTTGTAATAATACCATATTTTATCTTAAAATTATATATTTTTATTATTAAAAAAAAATTATTATATATATTTTTTGAATACTGTTCAATTGGACGCCGTTTAAGTTGAATTGCGATAATTCAGACACCGATTGGATACCGTTCAATATTATTAGGATACAATTTTTGTTATTATAAATTTTAGAGATATTATTTTTGATAATTTTTCTATATAGTTTTGTATTCAATAAAATAATTAGAAAGCAACTCTCTGTTTCTTCAAATGCTACTGTTTGTTAAATCCTCCTCAAAAGGCCAATTAGAAAAATAATGGATGACATTACATTAAAAAAGAAAAAGAAGACAAACAATGGATAATATTTTTAAGACAAGTTCTTCATATGACGCTGCGCATATACAATTAGAATTATCATAGGACTAAATGAGTCTACTGTTGCAAGACATGCAGGAATTACAAAGTCTAATATTAACAGTGCTATCCAAGGTCTAGTTAGTTTAATATTTTTAGATAAAAAATTTTGGAAATTTTTTTCTTAAAAAAAAAACCAAAAAATTTATACACCCAATAATATTGAGTGAGAAGCCAATATGAAATAATAAGTTAATTTTTTAAAAATAATAAAAATATACATAGATAATATGAGTAAATGAGGGGAAGGAAAAAAAAACATTGTATTACCCAATTAAGCCAAACATTTTCTAAATAATTATTATAGCTTATATGCCTAGCGTGATCGGCTGGCCAGCTAGACGCACGTTTGACACAATTAACTAACGTGGAACATGTTCTGGCATTTTTTTTTTTTTTTAGCTTTTTATAATTTTTTTTTTTCACCAGTAAGGTTTGAATAAGTTTAATTTTAACCTTTCATATCAATATAAAAAACTATTGACTTAATACTTATTCCTAGGGTCTAATTAAATCATTTTGTAAGTTTAAAATAAATCTTAATTGTTAGAAATTATATTTTCGTAAGATCCAAACAAGCTTAATTTTAATTTTTTCTATTCATATAAAGTATTATTAACCTAATAGTTCGAATAACTCATTTTGTAATATTTTGCTGGTAAGTCACAACCTACGTATTTGTTAGGAATTCAACTTATACATAGCCTACACATAAATTTTATTTTAAACTTTTGTATTTACACAGAAAATATTTTGCACATTGAATATTTATTATTAAAAATTTAACTTGCACGTGGCATACATGTAAGTTATATTTTAAACATTTGTATTTACATATGGAAGATTAAATACAATTTACTCGTAGCTTATGAGTAATAATTTAATTTTGAATGTTTACTGTTAAAAAAATTAATCTACAGTAAGTAACGCATAAGTTATATTTTGAATGTTTGATGTCAAAAATTCAATTTACATATAACCTACAAGTAAGTTTAATTTTAAACATTTGTATTTACAATAAAAATATTGAAATTCAACTTACACGTATCCTATGCGTAAGTTAAATTTCAAATATTTGTATTTGCATAGCAAAAAATAAGATGCAACTTATGCGTTAGGGTTCAATTAAGTTTAATTTAATATTTATTACTCACTTAGAATATTATTAACATAATACTTAGCCGTTGGGTCAGCGTAGCTCATTTTTTAGTATATTTTGGTGATTATCATAGCTACATATAGCCTACGCATAAGTTGTGTTTTGAATTTTTCTTGTTAAAAATTCAACCTACGCGTAAGGCCTACATGTAAGTTAGATTTTAAAACATTTATATTTTAATAGAGAATATTAAGATACAACTTATACGTAGAGTTCGATTAAATTTAATTTAATATCTCCTACTCACATAGAGCATTATTAATATAATATTTACTCGTAAAAAATATTAACATACAACTTTCGCTTGGGATTCAATTAACTTTAATTTGACATTTCCTACTCATGTAAAGCATCATTGACATAATTCTTACTCGTAGGATTTGTGTGACTCATTTATGTCAATGTTTTATGTGAGTAGGGATGGTCAAATTAAGTTGTATGTTGATATTTTCTACACAAATGAAAAGTTGAAAATCCAACTTACGGGTAGGCTATGCGTAAGTTATATTTTGAGAAAGAAAAATTCAAGGTTCAACTTATGCATAGGCAATGTGTGGATGTGATAATGATCAAAATATATCAAAAAATGAATTAAACGTAGCATGAGAATAAGTATTATGTTAATAATACTTTAAAAAATATCAAAATAAGCTTTTTTTTTATAGTGGTCAAATTAAACTTAAATATATTATAAAATGGATTAATTGAATTGTACGAGTAAGTATTATGTCAATAATTTTTTATGTAAATGTAAAAGTTTAAAATTAAACTTATTCGAATCCAAAGAATAAAATATAAATGATTATAAAAAAAAAATCAGCCTATTTCACGTTAACATCTAACAGGTCATCAACACTGGACGTTTATATAGGCTATATTAATACCGATCAGGCAGTAGCCCAATGGTTTGGGCATCGGGATTAAGGAGGTTTGGTCTTTGTCCTCATATGGCAGGGCGGAGGTTCGAACCTTCAGTGTGCTGGAGTTACTCCTGAAGGGCACTGGGACACAGGTGCCTCTCGCGCTCTGTCATCGGGTTCCAATTCTCCAGCGTTCTTTGACCCGCTCCTGATTGGTATTAAAACAAAAATAGTGGTAATCTATGGTAATGTGGTGGTGTGTGACAATAATCCTATCATTCTTAAGTTAAGAAGAGCCTATTTTTTAATAAAAAAAAATTATATATATAAGGTATATTAATTAATGAGAAAATGTGTGCTTGTGAGTAATATAATGGGCTTCTTCACCCATTTACTCATAATACACGCTATTTTGTTGTTGTTGTTGTAAATTTTAAGGACTTTATTTTTGTTATTCCCAAATTCCTTTTATTTATTTAACTGAAGTTGGTGATTCTAGCATGTGGTACACAATCGTATTTTTTTGACCCAAATACTGAATTAGTCATTGGTATAAATCAAGCATGAAAGCTCTGAATTGATATTAGGGCAGAAAACATTTTAAATCAGTATAGAGCTACTGAGTAATTCAGCAATCGTAATATATCATGTAACAAGTATTTAGTAACCGCATACAACATGCCGAAAAAACAACAGGGTCAGAGATTTACCTATAGGCTGAAGTCCCAAATTTTATCATCAGTAAATCATTATTTAACAAAATTTTAGCGGAAATCTGATTATTACACAAGTATCCGAAACTAGGAAATATAACCTTACCTTACATGTAAATCAGATTTACCAAGTATAACCCCAAACCATCCTCTACTCCAGTACATTCAAGACAAATGTTCTTCCCCATTTGCATATAGCCCAGCTTTTTAAGAGCACGATATAATTTATTGATTTTCAGCAGCACCAGAAGGGTTCTCCTCACACTTATCAGCAGGCTTATCTGGTGGACCATCTTCGGCGGGCTTGGCCTCATTGTCAGTTTGTGAGGGTTTTGGTTCATCAGTTACAGGAACTGCTGTCTTAATAGTTCCAACCTTGATATACTTGCTCATAAACTTGAATTCCCAGTCCTGTAATGCGTCAAGTTCAAAACGATTAAGGTCAGAGATGTCACCTGTTAGATCTTTGTCTTCAAAAGACATCTTTGCAAGAGCTCTGCTTGCATCTTTTCCTGCAAATAACGCATAAGGTCCCCCTGGTCCGTAAAACACTCTGCAATAAAAAAGGGTCAGAAATGAACAATCTAAAAGTTCATTTCAAGATTGTACATAAAGAGAAAAGCTAATCTATGGTAGTACATGTGCTGCATGAGCAATAATATGCTTTTAAGATCAAATTATTCTTTTCTTAGCAGTAAAATCAATTAAACCCTCCTTGAAAAGTTGTTTAGACAACCAGAAAAAAAAAAAAAAAAAAAGTCAGTAAATGGTCATTTTGGTAACTTACCTTTGGCAAATTAGTGAATAGTTATTTGTCCTTTACCTTCCAGTTTAGTTAATTTAGTCCAAAATTTTAAAATTGTTAGTCAACTTGGACCAAAAGTCTCTAATTTTTATAGTTACTAGCTAGTTATAAATTTTAAAGACGAAATTGTTCATCACAATCAAATTCAGTCAATTTGACTGATATGGGCAGCTTGACCATAAAATTTTGTAACCAATTAATTAGGAGACTTTGAACCAAATTGATTACATTGAAAGATAAGGAACTGAAAGGACTAACAAAGATAAGATATCAAATTCACCATTTACTCAAAATCTTAATCCTGAAATAACTCAAACAACCACAATAATCAAGTAACCCGGCAGCTTATACTCTAAATGCAAAAGACTTGGTCCATTTAATCAAATATATTACGTTCCTACAAAAAATAAACTCTTTAAGAGTAGTTTGTTCAAGTCCCACGTGCTAAACCAAAAGATGGGAAAAGGAGGTGCTTAAGTAGAATCAATGAGCAGATCAATTCAAAACACTTCACGTTCAAAAAAAAAAAAAGTAATTTTCTGCACGTGCAATTGAATATATGCAGAAGGACAATCACAAGTCACGAGAAAGCATCGCAATAGCAGCACAAAGGTTAAAAGTTCAAACTTTCCAAGATCTGATATATTCACAAAAGCATTACTTTTTCCTTTTCGTCGCTAATATATGCTCATAAAAATAGCCCAATGACTGCTGCCGAGGCACCTTCAAGCATACACTGTTCATACAGTTCTACAGAAATGATGCCATCTTTATTTTAAAATAACATTGACAAAAAGTTCAGGTTTTAGGAAAGAATTTTCTTTTTCTTTCCCTTTTATCTCCCCACTTTTCAGTATAAGAAAGTATGCTACAAATTAGAAGCAGGCAAGACCATCCTCGGTCAACGGATAAGCACAACTCAACAAGATAATTAAAGACCAACTAAAACTCGGATCATAAAATTTCCATTATGAGAACAACTAATTTGGGGATAACACTAGTAAATTAACAATTGCTATATTATCATAAAACAACAAGACCAAATCCAGCATTTTTTTTTTTCCGGTTTGCCCGAAATCCTGCAAATTGACATCATGAAAATTAGGGGTGGGCATTTTTTTTCAAAAACTGACCAACCAACTCGAGTCTAGGTCCAAACCGAGCCTATGCTTTTTATTTTTGGAGGTTGGTTGATCTGATAGGTCCAAAATATTATAAAACCGACCTAGTCGGTTCGGTTGTAGGTCCGTCAAAAATAAAAATCGACAAAACCGAACCGACCTACACTTTTATATATTAGTATATTTTTTAAATATTTTTAAATATTATATAGTAAATGTTATAAAAAATAAATAAAATGAAGTATTAATTAATATTATACAAATATACAATGTAAAAATTTTAAACAAATATTTAGCTTTTGAAATCATGATTTTAAATTTAGGAGGGTAAGTAGTGGAGCATCAAACATGAAGTGTCAATAATGACATATCATTCCCATATGACACATAATATGAACAAAGATAGTAGTTCTTATAACCGAAAGTAACACATTTGTATGCTCTAGTTTTTAAAAAAGTATTTATAGGGGTAAAATATTGTTTGTATTTTTAATTATGATAATAATTTTTAAGTAAAATTATAGGTTCAAAACTACAAACCAATCTCCTTCAAACCGACATTGTAGGTCGGCTTGAAGGTTGGTTTTTTAGAGATTATAGGTCTTAAATTTTTTAAAACAACTAAGATAAAGTCGGTTTGTAGAATGATTTAATAGCAGACCTATCGAATTTACGCCCAGTCCTAACGAAAACACTCGAGAGAAGAACTGATTCTTTGAGCAACGTAAAAAAGAGAAATTTAGATAACGAAAATTATTAGGAAATGACACAAAGGAGAAATTTAGCAGTGTTGTGAAGCTATCCAAAAGATTACAAACTGGAAAAAGATTCACCAGCTTTTTTTTATATACTTACAAATCTTAAAATCAAAATATTAATGGTTTAATAGATTAATATCACCTTTTATGGATTTTATTTTTAACCTCTCGTAGTGCACATATAAAGCAAAAATAAACTTATATTTTTCGCATGCTCACTATACATATATTTATTTTTTTAGGGTTAAAAGTAAAACGAAAAAAAAAATGGGGAATGTTATTAACTTAATCTCACCATAAGGTCGAGAACTAACCAGAAAATTTTATGTACACCCTGATGATAGAAGATTCATAAAAAAATCGAAAGCTAAATCAATTTAGCTAGAAGTATTACTGTGAGTATCAAGAACCCAGAAGCACAACGATTTTTGAAAAATTTAAAAAAAAAAAAAAAAGAAAAAAAAAAAAGGAAAATGCTTAACAATAATACCCAGAAGGAAAAATCCGAAAAAAGAAAAAGAAAAACACCAAACTAAAGAGATAAAGCACAACAAAAAGGCATTAAACACCTGCTCTGAGAGACGTCATAGATCTGACGCTTGATAGCCATGAGCAAAGGCTTGTTGGAATCGGAACCATCGTACTGTTTGAGCTCCTCCTCACTAACCTCGCCGAGCTGAACAGGAGGGGGAAGAGGATGCATCTCCTCAACGGATGGACGTATGGGTTGGCAATCAGAAGAACCAAACATCCCCGAAATCACATAGTAAACGGCGACAAGCAAAGCAAGTAGAGTGAAGAAGGTCGCAGTAGAGAGGCCTGTATAGGCCGTAATTGCCTCCTTGAGAGTCTCCCATAGTTGAAGAGCCATTTTACTCTGCTTAATTGATCACTGCTGTTGGAGACAGCGAAAATACTTGAATCGAAACGGTAGGCAGAGAGCTTCTGAGATTTTTATCAACTCAGAGTCAAGGAATTCGTCTTAACATAAATGTTTTTTTTTTTTTAATAAAAAATATATTAAATACACTCAAATTAATAAATGTGCCTAGGAAACGGAAAACGTAAACATCAATCTCTCATTATTTTTTCCTCGCTTCATAGAGAAGTCGAAATTTGCTCTCTTTCTTTCTGGTAAATTTATTTTTTCTTTTTTTTTTTTATAATAATTTTACTATAAGTTGTGTTGTATTTTTACCTGAATTTTTATTTAGAAAGATTTATTTATTGCATAAATTTATTCTAGTAAAATTTTTGTTATATTTTTTATTTGATTTTGGCATGTTTTTCATTTTAGATCTAAATTTATTAATTATTATTTTATTAGAGTTATATGTCACGACCCTAGACTTTTGCTAGCAATTGTGCGGCACTTAGCACAGTCCGTCGCACTAAGTAAGCCTTCTGAACTCTCTAAAGAGAGGTTTAGGGACTTTGTGTGCTTGGAGCACAAGAGCAAAGAGAGAACACTTAGAGTTTGGGAAAGAATGCTTTGTATTGCTCTTACAAAGGTTTTCTTACAACTTTCCAAGATTCTATGGATTGTGTAGATTGTGTAGATTGTATGGATTGTGTACAAATGAAGGCCAATGGGCCTATTTATAATGGTGGCACCAAGCCTTGGTTTCTACTACTCTATTCTAGATCCTACCTTTTCTAGAACATACAAGAGTATGTACATTGTTCTAGTTTGGTCTTCCATAATCCACAAAGTTCTAGAACCTTCTAGCCAACTCTAGAATACTCTAGGATTATCTAGTTTCTTCATATAAGTTCTAGAATGTTCTAGGACCTTCTACTTTCTTCATGTAGCTTCCAGCATGTTCTAGAATCTTCTAGTGCCTTCTAGAATCTTCCAGAACCTTCTAGAACCTTTTAGCATGTTCTAGGTCCTTCTAGAACTTTCTTGTGTACTCTAGAACATTCTAGAGTCTTCTATAATGTTCTAGAGATCCGCCATATTCTGGCAAACTCTAGACCATCTAGAACTTTCCATAGCTTTGTAAGAAGTCTAAATCTTGCAAGCACCGTTCTTTTGGATTCTTCGGAAGAAGATGAGCGGGACGTGACACCCTCCCCCACTCAAGCTCGCGACGTCCTCGTCGTGCAATCAAGCTTAAACCTCTCAATGTGGTCTTTGAATTGCCACAAGGAGTCTTCCGGTTCCCAACTTGCCTCTATGTCCGGGGAATTTTTCCACTTCACCAAGTATTCTCGATAACTTGATACGCCCCTTCGCCGAATGAAGCGATCTGCCATAATGGAGTCCACCTCTTTGTCAAAGGAGGTTACTACCGCAGTGGGTGCCCTTTTTGATTCTCCTCGGCTCGCATCTTCCTTATCTCCATGATAAGGCTTTAACATGCTTACATGAAAGACTGGGTATATTTTAAGCTTAGGAGGAAGTTGAAGCTTATAGGACACTTTACCTACTCGCTTAAGGACAGGGAATGGTCCTTCGTACTTTCGCACCAAGCCCTTGTGAACTTTCCGCAAGGTCTTGAATTGTTGAGGCAACAATTTGACAAGGACCATGTCACCTTCTTGAAACTCTACCATCCTCCTTTTCTTGTCAGCCCATTTCTTCATCCTTTTGGTTGCCTTATTCAAGTAGGCTCGGGCTAGTTCCGCTTGCTCATGCCATGCTTTAGCGAACTTGAAAGCAGCAGGACTCTTCCCTTCATAGCTCGTAGCCAAAGCATGAGGGGTCATGGGTTGTTGTCCCATGATGATTTTGAAGGGACTCTTGCCAGTGGACTCATTCCGCTGCAAATTATAAGAGAATTGGGCTACATCCAGCAACTTTGCCCAATCTCGTTGGTTGGCACTAACAAAGTGCCTAAGATAGAGTTCTAGCAATGCGTTGGCACGTTCCGTCTGTCCATCACTCTGTGGATGAAAGCTTGTTGAAAAGTTCAGGTCTGATCCCAACAACTTGAACAACTCTGTCCAAAACTTCCCAGTAAATCGTGGGTCTCGGTCACTCACGATGTTGGACAGGATTCCCCAATACTTCACAACATGCTTAAGGAACTGTCGTGCAGTCTCATCGGCAGTGCATTCTGCAGAAATAGGTATAAAAGTGGCATACTTGCTGAAGCGATCAATGACCACAATTATGCTGCCAAAGCCTTCAGATTTCGGCAAGCAAGTAATAAAGTCCATCGAGACGCTTTCCCATGGTCTCTCCAGAATCGGCAACGGCTCTAACAAGCCACCTGGTGCGTGTTGTTCTGTCTTATCTTGTTGGCATACAAGACAAGTTTTCACATAGGCTTCAACATCATCCCGCAGTTGATGCCAATAGTAAATAGACTTGATCAAGGCAAGTGTGCGTCTCATTCCTGGGTGACCAGCCCATAGGGAATCATGACAGTCCTTGATTAGCTCCTTTCTTAAGTTTCCCCATTTCGGTACGTAGATGCGATTCCCTTTGGCATAAAGTAGTCCGTCACTTAGCCAAAATCGCCGTGTCTTTCCTTCCTTAATGAGGGCGAGGAGGTTTTGTGCTACAACATCATGCTTTAACCCTTCTTTGATCCTCTCAAGCAAGGGACTGATGGGTCTACTCAAGGCTGCCATTCTGTAGGGACTCATTGCAGGTGGTCTCATGCCTGTTTCCAACTCGATTGCATGGTCAACTTCCCTTCTTGGCGGCAAGCACTTGGGCAATGCTTCTAGCATGACATCTTGGAATTCATCCAAGACATTTTGTACTTCCATCGGGACATTCGGTTGGGACACCATCCCTTCGTCATCGTACTCCTTTAGAGTGGCCAAATGGCTCTCTTCCTCCCTCTTCAATCCTTTCTTGGACTGAAGGGTTGAGAGCACTTGGGACTTAGGTTTGATAGCCCTTTCGGTCGAGACCATACAAGCCTTTGCACCATCCATTATGCACATGGAATTCGAGGAAGGGACAAGGAAAGCTCTTACTTCGTCCAAGAATTCCATGCCGAGCACGACTGAGAAGTCATCCATTGGTGCTACCGACAAATCCACTTGGCCAGTCCATGTGCCGAGGCTGGCCTTGACACTACGAGCAACGCCCGAGAGAGGACGTGCTGCTGAGTTAACTGCCTTTAAGAAGCCACCTTCCCTTACAAAGTTCAGACCGAGTCTTTTAGCTTCGTCTATAGAGACAAAGTTATGGGACGCACCTGTGTCAACCAAAGCTTTGGTTGATTTCCCATTGATCGTAGTATTCACGAACAACAATCCCTTGGCAGGGGATTCTGGCTTTGTATGCAATGAGGTGAGTAACTGTAACGAACCCATTTGTGCTCCTTCGTCATCCTTACTTCCTTCTTGGTCATGCTTGGAGATAACGAGAGCAGACAATGCCTTCCTCTTTGGGCAATCCCGCACCCAATGAGGTCCATCGCATATGAAACATGGTGATCGTGGTTTAGGAGGTTCACGGTTCTCTTTTGCCTTGCTTTTGTCTTGCGACTTGTAAGGCGTCTTTTGGCTGTGGCCCTGACCTTTGGAATAATCTCCCCCACTTTTCCTTCCGCCAGGCCTCTTGTCTGAGCCTTCCTTGTTAGCGGAGAAGTCTATGAGGCTTTCAGCAACCGCAATGGCCGAGGATAAGTCTTGGACACCACGGCGCTTGAGTTCAAGCTTTGCCCAGGATTGAAGCCCGTCCATGAATAGGAACAAGGCATCCTTGTCGGATGTGTCAGGGACCTCGAGTAGCAAGGTTGTGAAGTCCTTTACGTAGTCCTTCACACTACTTGTTTGCTTGAGTCGACGGAGTCGACCCCTTGCTTCCTCTTCCGCATTAACGGGGAAGAATTGGTTCTTGAACTCCCACTTGAAGTCATCAAAGGAGTTCACGTGCAAAGCCCGCGTTGCACATCTCCATGTCTCCGCCTCCACCACAGCATGGCAGTGTCAGTCAAGTACATTGCTGCAGTGCGGATCATCCCGGCATGGTCCGTGATGCCGGTTGCCTCGAAATATTGTTCGATACCCCATAGGAAGTTTTCGACTTCCTTGGCATTCCTTGTGCCATTGAAGGTTTTTGGTTTCGGAACCTCCACCTTCCTTGCTTCCACAACAGTGGTGGTTGTCACACCCGATGCCATAGCCCGCTTGCACAAGGTTAAGTCACCCAACATTTCCTCGACTCTAAGTGCAAGAGTGTTAATTTCTCTTTGGACAAAGTCACGTACCTTGGCTAATTTGGTCTTGACCCCATCAATCTCTTGCCCTAGGTCGCCATCTAGCGCGTTGAGGGACACTTTCACCCCATCTTGGATAGCTGCATCCTCTGATTCTAGGTCTTGGCAGCGCTCCTCTAAGGATTCCACTCTTTCGGCCAACACATCGAGGTTGCCTTGCACGTTCCCGACACGTGCTTCCATGCTAGATAGTAAGTCTTTCGACTTGGCTCGAGACTCCTTGGATTGGGTCTTCCGAGTTTCCTCAGTGATGCGACCTTCAACACTTGGGTTGCTTGAAGCAGCCATGGTCTTTATTCTGCACTCGGTTTCCGACAATAAGCCAACGAGAGCAAGTATCGAACTTGGCTCTGATACCAACTGTCACGACCCTAAACTTTTGCTAGCAATTGTGCGGCACTTAGCACAGTCCGTCGCACTAAGTAAGCCTTCCGAACTCTCTAAAGAGAGGTTTAGGGACTTTGAGTGCTTGGAGCACAAGAGCAAAGAGAGAACACTTAGAGTTTGGGAAAGAATGCTTTGTATTGCTCTTACAAAGGTTTTCTTACAACTTCCCAAGATTCTATGGATTGTGTAGATTGTGTAGATTGTATGGATTGTGTACAAATGAAGGCCAATGGGCCTATTTATAATGGTGGCACCAAGCCTTGGTTTCTACTACTCTATTCTAGATCCTACCTTTTCTAGAACATACAAGAGTATGTACATTGTTCTAGTTTGGTCTTCCATAATCCACAAAGTTCTAGAACCTTCTAGCCAACTCTAGAATACTCTAGGATTGTCTAGTTTCTTCATATAAGTTCTATAATGTTCTAGGACCTTCTACTTTCTTCATGTAGCTTCCAGCATGTTCTAGAATCTTCTAGTGCCTTCTAGAATCTTCCAGAACCTTCTAGCATGTTCTAGGTCCTTCTAGAACTTTCTTGTGTACTCTAGAACATTCTAGAGTCTTCTATAATGTTCTAGAGATCCGCCATATTCTGGCAAACTCTAGACCATCTAGAACTTTCCATAGCTTTGTAAGAAGTCTAAATCTTGCAAGCACCGTTCTTTTGGATTCTTCGGAAGAAGATGAGCGGGACGTGACATATAGCTACCTTTAAGAGTAATCTAAGCAAAAAAAATGAAAGCCTAAAAGAGGCAATTATTATCAGCATTGTCATCAAAACAATGAACAAGAAATATTATGTATTTATCAATTTTTATTTATTGTGTCTTGTAATTGAATTCTCTAATTTATTATGATTTCAATATTAATATTATTCTAAAAAAAAAATCTTTGTGCCACACATTATAATTTATTTGAAAAATAAATAATTTATGATTATTTAGAGGTAAGAAATTATAATTTTATATAAGTTTTTAAAAATTTATAAAAGTTTAAAAAAATTTGTATAGATATTTAAAAATTTAATGGTATTCAAAAAATCGTTAATTTAAAAAAAATTGATGAATTTTTATAGATTTTTAATGACTTTCTAATTAAAATTATAAGTAAAAAAATTTCTACTCATTTTACTATTCACTTTTTAGATTTATAAGAATTTTTACTACCTATTAAAATTCAAAATAATTCTTAAAAATTTATAAAAATCTTTTAAATTTATAACTCTTTAAATTTTTTTCTATTTTTTTTTATTTGAATACACCTTCATTAATCAAATGGTTAACAATTTGAAGGAATATTAAGTTTTATTCTTATGGTATTTGTTTTTCTAGAAATAGAAGATTAAAGTGATCCAAAATATAAAAATATGTTTAAAATATTTCAATTTTAAGAAGAGGACTTGTAAAGTAGTCTACTCTTACAAAAATTAGTTATTAACTCTTATTTAATATGAAATCAAAACTGTATTCGATCAATAACACAAATAAATCTTTCTACTTCTAGTTTACTTGCTTTCTTACGAGTCGTGTCACTCAATTATGTTAAAAAAACAAATTCCAAAAAAATGTTCCAATGTTCATCATAAGTTCATAACTGCCACCCATGACGTTGTGGTTAAGGATCAATCATCTGTCATTTGGAACTCTTATCACAAAATATGTCGTTTTGAAGCTTAAAATAAATAAATAAAATTTTTACAAAAATAGATCCACTCAGTTTCCACTATTTCCATATAGAAATATTGATTTTAATAGGTGTTTATTTTTTCACTTTTAATTTTGTCTAAAAAAAAAAAAAAAAAAAAAAGGTTTTTTTGTCTCTACAAATTTTATGCGAGTTCTATTTTGTCAGTAGCTTTACTCAAGAATTTCCTACTATTTCTGTTAACTGTATGAGCCTCTGTTCAATCTTTTATGTGAGTTCTATTTTTGTCAATTGTATTATGTACCTATTAATCTAATTATTTATCAATGATTATATTTAATAAAAATAATACTGATTCCAAGATTATTTAGATAAGTGACTACTCATGTGCTCGTTGCATTCAAATCAACTTATTGTACTTTGTCGTATGTAGCAAAATATTTGTTATCTTATTATTATTAGTGTCTTTATTATATTTAAGATTTTTAGTAATCGTACAAACTAAACATAAATAGTATTAGGGCCAGTCCGTGCATTTGAGGTGCCCTAGACAAGACTTGAAGTTCTTTTATATATTATATTTACTAATTTAAATTATAAATATTATAATATTGAATAAAAACACAATTATAATAATAAATAATATTTCATACATAGTTAATTATATAAAAAATATCCTACTAATTTTAGATAATTGATAAAAATTATAATATGATTTATAGACACCGTAAAAAATTTTTGTTTTCCCACAATATACATAACTTAAAAATTAAAACTTAAATTTCCTAAAATGAGTTTAAGAATTTGAACTAATTCACTTCAGACAAAAGATTGTTCCTCAACATCGACTTAGTATATATATATGTTTTTAAAATAATTACATTTTTCTTATGTTTAATAAATTTAAGTAAATAAAATATATGAGATATAATAAAGTATTTATTAATAGTGTGCCTATTTATATGTATGAAATAATTATTTGGTGTAATTTAATAAGTTTCTCATATTTTTATGTTTTTAGTTGGTAATAATTATTAAATTTATAGATAGAATAATCAATTGTATACATGATAATATATACACATTTTATTAATAAAAAATTATGATTGAATTATTATGGAAAATAATTGAATGCTTATCAATTAAAAAAGAAATGAAAAATAATTGAATGCTTAACAATTAAAAAAGAAATGAAAAATAAAAATAATAATGGTAGAATTATATATAAGATATAAAAATTAATTAAGATAAAGAAAATGTTTTACATTTAAGTGGCTGTGGATTCAAGTCAATGAGAGATAAAAATAAGTTACAATTTATATAAGATAATGTAGACATTATTTAGATTAAATAATACTTAAAATTGTATCATATTATGCTCGTATTATGTTTGTTTTTGTTAGTGAATTTGGTTTGTGTCATGTTGTGTTACTTTACATAATAAACCTTCTAGACAATTTTTTAGAGTAAATTATTTATAATAATAAAAAAGAATAAGATCTATAAATTTATAAAGTACTTAATAATAATTTTAATCTAGTAGTATTTTGATTCTATAATAATCATGTTCGTGCGTGTTATGTTAAAATTTTTAACCACAATTTAATGGAAAGAAAATAAGAGAGAATTTTTTTTTTTTATTTCTATATTTTAAAATTAAAAAAAAATTATATATTAGATTGGGCCAATGCTAAACTACCACTTACATGACGTAGCCCTTGAACATCCTCGAATATTATAGAGAAAAGTGTTATATAGGTCCTTTTATTTTGACAAAAAGTGATGTTTAGTATTCTATTTTACAAAATATATTCATCATTCCTTTACTTATAAGAAAAGGGCCAAATAAAAAAAAATTTGTATTTGTGATTAATATTTTATTATTAAAATATTTAAAGCTAAATACTGGAGAGGACAAATTTTCATTTCGTACATATTAAAAAAAAGTAAAAAATCAAAATCAAAAGTTGCAATACCTAATAATCTAACATCCTTAATACCTACTAACTCATTCGTTCTGTAGATCTAAACAAAAATCTCAAACTCCATTAACCCACCATTCGTAAACTGCCTCCATCCATTTCTAATAGTAAAATAGATAATCGAAGGAAGAGAGAAAAAATAAAGACTTGTTTGGTATATGTAAGGAGGATTGAATCCTTAAAGGATGACAGAGATTCTCAAAGAGTTAAAGAAAAAAAAATAATATATTGCAACAGGGTAATTAAACAAAAAAGAAATTACTTGTTTAACTATATGAATAGGGAAAAAATTAATGTCATTAAATGGATAATTTTTATGTGAAAATTTAACAAAATAAATAGTTTAATTACATTTGAACCATCAGCTTCATCAATTTTTCTTAAAAAAATACAAAAAATAATAAGAAATTTATATTTATTCTTCCCTAACCAACAACTTAAAATAGTTTGTAGAAAAATATTACATACTATTAAGCAACGAAAAAAATCGCCTCTAAGGATTTTTTAGAGTCGATGAAGTTGACATTTTAGCCTTAATCCCACAACAGCATTATGAGGTCATTTCCATGTTTTCTTCTATTGTTGCAAAAAAAAAAAAAAAACACTTAATAGAGATGGAGAATGTGGAGTTTTCGTGTGAGCTGGATATGAATATGGAAGTGGAGATCAACAAATTTTTACTGAGAAAGAGGAGTTCGAACAAGAACGATAATAGAGATTATGATGTTAAAAAATAGAATTTTAATATGTTTTTGGGCTTTCGAATAGTTAGGAATTTTAATTTAAGTAAAATGATTACTCTGTCCTCTTTTTGCTTAATCACATGTATATTTTAATAATAAAAAAAACTAAATATTCTTCCTCAACATTTTTTTTAGAAACAAAGTAATTAAATGATACATTTTTTAAATTAAAGAATTAAATAATACTTTTTGTATAAACAAAAAGATTAGTGTGACTCTTCAGCCTAATACTTATGTTAAACTTAAAAGAGAGCATTAAAAATAATAAATATTAAATATTGTGTTTCTGTATTAATTTAAAAGTTATAAATTAGAATGTATTGTTTCTTTATTTATTTATTATAATTTTTAATTGATATTAGAGTTTTAGTATCGTAGTCAATCAATAAATAAGTTGTCTTATTTTTTAATATTTGTAAATGAAATAATAATGATTTTATTCTGCTTTCTCATCATCGTCTTCACCATATTTGTTTCTCAACGTGTAAGAATCTACCGGTAAAGTTCGTCAGCTGTGACGATTGGAGAGAACAAAGTCTTCGGCACCTTATTGTACGCTAAGACAGTAAGACCATTCTCGTTGGGAAAATATTGTGTCTTATCAGTCATCCGTTCGTGTTCTTAGAAGAAACTATTTGTCATGATGGAAACATCTGTAACATGTTAAAAATATTTTAACAATATTTGTATTTTTATAAGTTTTGGGCTCTTGATATAGATACAAAATATCACCGTAGAAAAAATATTGAAAATATTAATTAATAATATAAATAAAATATATTAATATTATTTATTTTAAAAATAATTTATTATTAAATATAATTATTTAATTTTTAGATCATTTAGTTTTAAAGCCTTTTCATTTTATTAATTATAAATTTTACTATATTGTGTGTTTATTAACTATAAATTTAAATAATTATTTTAAATATTTTAACTACTTACCTCGTAACTTTTTGATCCTTGGGTCAAAATAAATATAAAATATATTTATATTTTAAATTTAATTATATATGAATCATTTATACACATAATTTTAATTTTAATTTTTCTAAAATATATATATTTATTATGTTATAAAAAAAAATATATTGCACTGCATTTTTAAACATGCAAAAAATATAAGTTTTTTATTTATACCAAAAAAATATGAACATTGCTCTGAGGGTATTAAAAATAAAATTTTATATATAAATAAGATTATACCATCTAATTAAACATTATATTTATATGTATTAACTAAGACAATTATTTTAAAAAATAACTAATTAATTATTTTAATATTTTATAAAATTTATTAAAGTTTTCAAATTTTTTGTTATTTTTTTTTCTAATATTTGTCGATGACGATAATATCTTTAATATATATGTAAAATTAAAGTTTATTTTAACCGATATTGATATTTCTAATTTCTAATTACTAGTTACAAAAATATGTCTTGCATATTAATTATTTTACTTATTTTTATTTTATTTTCTTTGGTTAATTTTTACATTATATTTGAAACAAATATGAAATTAATTTTATAATACTTTCAAATTAATTCTGAAAATAAAATAATATCTAAATTTTTTATTGGATATAGTAATTTTTAGAGCTCTTATTGAATATAATCATTATTTTATTATCGAATTTTTATTTAAATTTAATTTTTATTTAATATTATATTTTAAATCTTTATTTAATATTGTAATGTATCATTAAAAAGATAATTAATATTAATAATTTAGAATATAGGAATAATTATTAAAAAAAACTATTAGAGGTAATATATATATATATTAGTCACGAATCTTGGCAACGAATAAGCATAGCCATCTAAGAGGTAACTTCGTAATAATGCTATTTTTTTTTTTTTTGTAAGGGACTTCATAATAATGCTACGAGTCAAAGGTTGAAAATTCATTTATTTTCCCAAAATTTCAATATTCTATCGTCAGTCAAGCAAACCCTGCTATATAGTAAATAATACATTGTTGGACCGTTGTACTTTGGCAATTTTTAAATGTCAAGAAAAATGAAAAATCAAATTGCAATGGTTGACAAGCAATTCATCTATAGCGTAAGAGTTATTTGCTTGTAGAATGTAACGTGGTATCTGTTAGTGATAAAATGAAAAGTACTACATTAATAAAATAAAAGATAATAATAATTTATAAAATGGGTAGTTAATACTCTACCCATTATTTATTATTATTTTTTTTGTATAGAATTATAAATTTGTCCACAAATTGGGTCCTGGGCGGCTCAAAGAGTTCGATAGCTTAGGCGAAAGTTAAAGTCGAGACCCTAAATATGTTTATATTAAAAATAATATAAATAAAAATGTTACTTTAGACTTATATAATGTAAATATCAAACAAATAATTAGTATGTATTTTGTTTTATCATGACCAAGTATAACAACAACTATTATTTTTAGTCAACAATAAGAAAAAAAAAAATTAAGTAGCTTTACACATCATGTATAAAACTATAAAAATATTAAAAATAAAAATTTACGGCGTTAGATAAGAATTAATATTATATATATATTTTTAAATATAAAAGTTAAATACAAATTGAAAATTTTTTTTTGTCAAATATTAATAATACTTTAAAAATATAAATAAATTAAAAACTAAAAGATGAATGAGCAATGAGAAAAATTCTTTATATCTCATAATTTTTATTAAATAAATACATTAATTTTTTAATTATTATTTTAGGTCCTCGAAGTCTCATAATTTTTCAAAATTAGCACTTTAATCCTACAATTTATAAGTTAGATAGTACAATTTTGATTATTATGAAATGTAAGCAATCTTAATTATTATTATTATTTAAAATCAGCACTTTTAGTCCTAAAAAAGTATTAAAATTGAGAACTAGTGCCTAATTTTTATAAATATAGGAATTATAGGTACATATGTAAAAAATTATAGACAAAAGTATTCATTTGTACATAATAATAAGACTATTGTGATATTTTAAAAAAAATTATAGAATTTATAGTGTCTAATATAATAATTATAAGATTAAATTATTTAATTAAATAATTACGAAATTTTTGTTACCCAATTTTTAATAAGTAAATATATTCAATTAAATTTTATTATAAAATAATATAATGAGAAAATTTTATAAAACAAAGTTACAATTTTCTTTTAAACTATGTCATAAATGAGATTTGACAACATATTAATAATTGATTTTACTATTTAAAAGATTAAAATTGTGTGCATGATTATTTCTAAATAAAATAAATAGAAAAATATATATTTTTTTCAATCTCAGTTAATCAAGAAATAATTTGAGAGAAAAACATTTATATGAAATTTATTACTTAAAATCTTAAATTATTTCACATCTACTTTTTATTTTTCCTTCCATAATAAAACTAAGAGCAAGTATCATGTAACATTTTTTTTAATTCGTTCATAAAATATATAACAATATTACATTAAGTATAATTTTTGAATTTTTAATATTTTTGAAGTCTTTTGTAATAAAATTTTAAACAAATATATATATATATATATATATATATATATATATATATATATATATATATATATAGCTCCATTCGCATAAAGTTGAGTCTCCTAGAATTGAATATCATGGCTTGCATTTGTACTCACAAGATTGATATCTACATAAATTTACACTTATATTTATATTTTTTATCAATTAAAATATGGTACATTACTAAATTTTCTTTAAAAATGAATAATTTTTTTTATTTTTAAATTTATTTAACCACGTATCACATCATATTTAATATATATTGAAAAATAATATTCTTTGATAAAAAAAATTGATTAAAAAATAGATAAAATTTCTCTTAATTAAAAAAGAATATATAATTGTATATATTGAATTTACAAACTAAAATTACAAAACTTTATCACTTTCCTGTTATATAAATAACAAACACACACATGTATATATATACACACACACACGTATATGTATATATACATACATATACACACATATATATGTATACGTATATATACACACATATATGTGTATATATATGTGTATATGTATATATGTACAATTATAGTTTTGTAAGTTTAGTTTGTAAATTTAATATATACAATTATATATTATTTTCTAATTAAAAGATTTTTTATTTTTTTTAACTAATTTTTTTTATTAAACAATATTATTTTTCATCATATATTAATTATGATATGATACGTAATTATTTTTTTTATCATATATACATATACATATATATATATATATACATATATATATATATATATATAACATATATACATATACATACATACATACATACATAATTATCTATGTATATGTATATTGTGAGAGACAACATTATTTATATCGAAAGGAATGTTGCTATGGTGGTTACAACCTGGAAAACAGTAAACATGGTCAGAGGAGGGTGTCCAGCGAAGACACCCTCTTCAACGCTTAAGTTAGACATAGAAAAGAAAAGCAGTAGAAAATTCATGGAAGAGGAAGAAGTCGAGCTATGAAGAAGAAGAAGAAGATATGACAAGATGAGAGAAAATTGTAAGAGCTGAAGCCTTTCTTTCTTAGCATTACTACATTTTTGCTGATGATAATGCAGATTCTCTATAAAAGAATTAAGAATTTATAAAAAAAGGAAAGTTACATTCTTAGAATAGGAAAGTTACAATAAACAAGAAAAGCTCAAAAACTTCATTTTTGCTCATTTTTGCACACCAATGTTATCTAGGGACTCATTTCAAAAAACTAAACTAAAAGTAACATAATTAAGATCAAAGCGTAACCAAATAAGTAAAGAAATACATTAAAAATGTCACACAAAATGTTCCTATCAATAGTCCAAGCACCAACCAAAGAAAAAATAGATGATTTTATCATCAAGGAGAATCATTTTATCCTTATCTTCAAATCATTCTTTCCTCACCACAGTCTTAACCCATAAAGCTTACAACATTGGTCAGTATCACTTCTTCATAGTAAATGTCTACCAAAAGGACAATAGATTCCAACAAAAGCATCATTCACAACAGCAAATGGAAATAATTTCTATAGTCCTGCGTACTCCAAACTTATTGAAGTTCTCCTGTTAGATTCATTATCTCAAAGACATTGCTATATGCATGATGAGTCCGGAGAAGATGTAATCTTGGGATTTTATTTCTTAACTCTTTGGTCCCTATTTGCTTTCCTACATGATGGATTTTCACCATACATAAAATATAAAGTTCCTTGGGTAGAGAAAAAACTCTTTTTTAGGGTGGTTGGAATTTACAATGAAACTTTTGATGAAGAAAGAGCATTATTACTCCAATATTGTGTTGATGTTCCAAACAAGTTTTGGACAAGAGAATAATACTTTGTCTCCTTGCCACACCATGAAGGATGAAAAATGTCACACTAGACAACATCTCATCTAAGAATGCCACATGATTAACAACTGTGCAGAGAAGAGATCCAAGGATTATTGGATCTTGGATTAATAAGTCCATCTAAGTCCCAGTGGGCAAGTCCAGTTTTTTATGTGAATAAACACTTTGAGCAAGTAAGGGGAAAGAAGAAATTGTTAATAGATAACCAAAAGTTGAATAATTGTTTAAAGGATATTTGATATCCTATCCCAAGAAGAGATCAACTGTTAAAGAAGATGAACAAAGCCAAGATATTTTCCAAGTTTGATATGAAATCAAGATTTTGGCAAATTGGTATTAATCTAGAAGACAAGCACATAAAACAACTTTCATAGTGTCACATGGACATTATGAATGCAATGTCATGCCATTTGATTTAAAGAATGCACTATCAAAATTCTAACATAGAATGGATGAAGTCTATGCCCCTTTTTCATCAAATTGTCTTATCTATATTAATGATGTCTTAATCTTTAGTGAAGACGAGGAACAACATAAAAGGCATCTCCGTCAATTTCAAGAACTAACTTATAAACATAGATTAATTATCTCAAAATCCAAGATGAAGCTAGGACTAAAAGATGTTGACTTTCTTGGATTAAAGATCAAGAATGCATTAATTATTCTACAAGACCATATAGCACATAAAATAAAAGAATTTCCTAATGAACTTATTGGAAGAAGGCATATGCAAGAATTCTTAGGAATTGTAAATAATGCTTCATCTTATATTCCTCATCTTACCAGTATCACCTGTAAAATTTTCAAACATTTGTTTTGTACCAAAGATATGCCTTTGGATAAGAATTGGAAAGCTACAGAAAGATATGATAGAAAGCATATATATGTAGTAAAAGAAGTAATGATAATAGAAGACAAAATAAAGAAAAATAAAGATTCTTATATTTACTATAAATACAGGAGAAAGTAACCAAGAGAAATTAGTTGAGCCTCCATCTCAATAACATATACTCTCCTTTGTAATAATTGTCTTCTATAATCATTACTTTTTTTACTACATATATATGCTTTCTAGCATATCTTTCTGTAGCTTTCTAATTCTTATTTATGCCTTTGATACATATATATAAGTAAATTATATTACATTAACATACTTTATTTTATCTTATCTTCTAATAGATTACATTAAATTATATCTACACATGTATTGTACAAAGAGATAAGTATTGACATAAAGAAGATTAATTTTATCTTATTACGTAGATATATAAATATTTATATATATAAATATGTATGTATTTATATATATATACACACACACACACAATATATATACATATATGTATGTATGTGTACATATATACATATATCTACATATATATATATATATATATAATATATGTATACATAGAGTTTCCTTTTATGTATATGAATGTATATATATGTATGTATATACACAAATAAATATATATGTATATTTATGTTACATATATGTATGTATTAATTATATATATATCATGTACATATATGTATGTATATATGATGATATATATGTATCATGTACATATATATATATATGTATGTATATATGTATGTACATATATATATATATATGCATACATATGTGTGCATATATATATATATATATGTACATATATATTGACATACATACGTATATATATGTGTGTGTGTATATATATATGTACACTATGTGTGTGTATATAATATATATATTTGTGTGTTGTATATCCATATATATAATATTTATATATACATGTATATGTATACACACACACATATATATATATGTATAGATACACACACGTGTGTGTGTGCATGTATATGTATATACACACATATATATACATATATATATTTGTATATATATATAGTGTTTATTGTGTATATATTATGTATGCATGTATATAAATATATATGTGTGTGTGTATATGTATATATATTTATATATACATTGATATATATGTATATGTACGTATATTGATATATGTATTTATATATATAAAAATACAAAGAATTTTCTATATATTTATGTATATGTATCTATATATTTATGTATATGTATGTATATATATGTGTATGTATATATTTAAAAGCAAATAATTCTTTTTCTCATGATTCTATAATTAAGCGTCTTTAATTCATAATTATATTAAATGTTTTTATTATATAACTATTTTTTTCTAGCAAGAAACTTTCTTTCATTAAGATTCTATAATTAAGCGTCGTGAATTTATTATTATATTATATTTCTTTATTTGTTAGAAAAAAAAAACTATATATATAAATATAAAAGCAAGGAACTTTCTTCTTAATTATAAAATTTTATAATTAAGCGTCATCAAGTTGTAATTATAATAAATTTCTTTATTTGTTAGAAAAAAATAGTAAACTTTTTTATTGGCATAATACAATAATAGCAATAATTAATTTCAATTTATAGCTCCAAAATTCAATCAGTAATATTAATTTGCCTTTTACTAGTTCAAATCATATATTATAAATCTTTACCTTGACTTGAATTTTCAAAATTATGTAAGCCTATTTTCTATCAAAGGCACTCTACATATTTTCAGTACCAATTAGCATTTGTATATGTCAATTAAGTCTAAATAATATTTGAACTTAAGAAATATTTCACTCTTTTATTTTAAGATATAAATTTAGATTTTTTTTGAATAGTCATTGATAAAAGTTAACATATACCTAGTTCCATCATGAGAAGGAACACTTGACAGCTCCCATAAATTTAAATGGACGCAATCAAGAGTCTCTCACGTCTTATGAAATTTGATAGAGTCCCAATTTGGTGAACAAACAAATCTAAGTGATATGGATACCTAAGGACTTGCCCCTGTTAACATACAGTAGAAAATAATTAACAAATAACAAATAATTGCTGATAAATAGTAAGATAGAGAACAGATTTAGAGTAAAGCAATAAATACTTTCCAATCATAGTATAGTCTCTATATATTGGCACATATACTGAGAATACAGAGATTGTACTAACTCATGTAGTAAAGCAAGCAAACATAGTAATATAATATGGTAAATTCACTTAGGCCCCAATCCTAAATAACAACATCTATTAGTTGCTTAAAGAAACCACTAAGCTGTCAAATTCACTAAATTGAGATAAATAGTTATACAGACTCAATAAGGCAAAATTCAATACATCTATCAGTCAAAACTACCTGTTCTAACTACCTAGGCTGCTTTTGCTAGCTATCACCAAAGTTACTTTGATCCTCACCAAATCTAGTTCACCTCTAGAGCCAGAGCATCACGTAATGTGGTACTAATACCAACGATCAGATTAGTGTGAATCCTAAATGATATAAAATTCACCTAAAAATAATTTTATAGAAAAACTCCACCTTTGTATTAACAACACATTCACATTCAATGTCTTGTTAATACAACAAATATATTTAGTAAAAGATTTAACAAACTCCACCTTTTGAGAAAAACACTCGATGTATTAAGAATATAAAAATACCATTTAAAATATATTTATCTCCAATATATTCAATTGATATTTTTTCAACTCTGAATCATTAAAACATAATAAAACTCAACAAAAATGTGTAGAAATTAGTAGGAGAGAATGCGTAAATAAGGGAGAAAGAGGGGGTATTTATAACTAATTTTGTAGCTTTTAGTACGCTCACAAACACTTCGCCACACACCTCCTTGAGGCCTCGCTGATCACCCCAGCGAGCCAGCCAGCTGCAAGACATCAACAAAGTTCTATGAGCTATCAATACATCCTGTACTTGCTTGCAGACCTCTTGTCGACCACCTCGGTGAGACAGTTACGAGGACACCAACAAGGTTCATGGTGAGCCACTAAAAACAATTTTTTTCAAGAAAAAACTTAACCATTTGAATCCATAAACACCCATCAACTGTGAAAATTAAATGCAAGTAAAAACACACTTTAACATGCAAACTACATGCTCCAAACCAACTTGTAGTGTGTGTATCATGCGAATATAAAAAGTGTTAGAATCTACGTGAGTGTGTATGATAATGATCATAAGCAAAGTACCGAACAATGAGATAGACAAAAATACTAAGTAAAATAAAATAGACTCCGTATTTTACACTCGAAAATGCTAATAAAGACTCAAATGGCTTACATGACTTTAAAAATCCAATGCTAAACTTCACTTTGCTTTGTTTCCCATAAACACAATGCTTATAAAAATTCAACTTCCCAATTCGATGTCCACCAAGCAAGCCTCTCTTACTAAGCTCATCATTCAACCCTCGCTTACTCATATAACCTAACCTTATATGCCATAAACGAGTTTGGTCAGAATCAGAAATAGAAGAACCCAAGGTTGCATCTACCACCATGCTACCTTACAGGATATATAGCCCATTATTCAACTTACCTTTCATAACTATCAAATCACCTTTAAAAACTCTCAAGACTCCATCTTCAGCTTGATATGTACAGACAAATGATTCTAAAATACTCAATGAAATCATGTTCTTCAGAAGTTTTGGCACATACCTCACATTAGTTAACGTTCTCACAATATTGTCATACATCTTGATTTGCACTGTACCCTTCATTTGAACTGTCCCACCATTAACTCGCTTAGAATGTGGCAAACTAATCTCTGTTAAGTTTCATATGGAAATTACATGCTAAATCAAGAATCCAATCATCACAATTATTGTTAGATGAGACAAAGAGAACATTTTATTGTCTAATTCTTCTGAGGCAACAACTACTCCTCCAAACTTTGAAGTATTTGGTTTGTTTTTCCTATGCTTTGGGCAGATTCTCTTCTAGTACCTTCTTTTTGACAATTATGACATCTGTTATTGTTCTTTTTATTTATGTTACATGACTTAGAGCGACTTCTTTTAAGGTTCTTTTTTCTTTCCTCTATTATTCCTCTTATTGTCAGAGCTTATACCACCATATGAATCAGTGATTTGCCTCTTTAGTTCCAAAGACTGTAAGACCGTTTTCACTTCCTCCATGGACAATGAACTTCTGCCAAAAATTATGGTGTCTACAAAATTATCATATGTCCTCAACAAGGGACTAAGAAGAAGAATGGATTGATCCTCATCATTAATTGTAACATCAATATTTTTTAAACTAAGAACAATATGGTTAAAATTATCAATATGCTTATGAATGGACTCACCTTCCTGCATTTGTAAAGGATATAATTGTTTCTTCAAACAGAGACGATTGTGGAGAGACTTTGTCATGTATTGACTTTCTAGCTTGCCCAAAGCTTGTCGACAATCTTTTCTCCAGAGAATTCTCCTAAAATTTTGTCACCCAACAATAATAAAAGCGTGCTATAAGCCTTTTTCATTATCACTGTTGTTGTGCGAATGTTAAATCATTTGTCAAATTTGCTTCTCCTTGAAAGTTTTTTGTTACGGATCAAATATACCTAGAGGGGGGTGAATAGGTTATTTTCAATTTTAACATATATTAATTATATAACCTAATCACAACGGCCAGACATGCAATTGCGTGTAAAAATAAAATGCGAAATTAAAGAATAACACACGAGATTTTTAGGTGGAAACAACTTAGGTTACTCCAATGACCTAAGAGAAAAACCACCGGTTTACTGGACCACCTAAATATCCACTATGAAAATCAATGTTCAATTACAACCACAAGTCCTAAACTACCCTTCACAGATAGATCCCCCTCATGTAATTTACTTACAAGCCGTCGCTCCTTTCATAGCCTCCACAAGCTAGGTGTCTGGATCCGAACCAACGTTCCGATCTACTTGAGTCCCACAAGATCAATCGAACCCGTCAACTTCGATAATTTTGAGTCACACGAAATACCGAACACGTCACCTCAGTACCTGAAACGTTAGTACAAATAACACAAGTGCAAAGTGTATCTTAGAGCAAATTCAAGAAAGATTCAATAGCATACGATGTAAAGAATAAATCAGCTAGCAAACTCTAGAACGATCATGCAAATCTAAATATCATGAAAAGCAATTAGGCACATGAATTATTCAAACATAACCACACAATATGTTTGAATAATTAAAACAAGAAAATGCCTAAGATTAATAGATGAAGAGAATAAGATTTTTCTTTAAAAACTCAATCAGCTGTAGAAAATATTATTTTGGTGTAGTAAGTATTTTGCACAAACAAGCGTTGCTTATATACAGCCCAATTTGACTTGAAAGTGAATTAATAATAGAGTACAACTCTACTCATATCAGGATTTAGCTTTCACAACAATTCTACTCATGTTAGAATTTTGCTTTCACAACAATTCTACTCAAACAAGGACTCTATTTTCACAACAATTCTATTCACAATAATTCTACTTATATAAGGATTCTACTTTCACAACAATTCTATTCATACTAGGATTTTGTTTTCACAACAATTATACTCATACCAGGATTTTGCTTTCACAAGAATTCTACTCATACAAGGATTCTACTTTCACAAAAATTTTACTTATATAAGGATTTTGCATTCAACATTAAATGAGTCAAATTGGTAAAAGTAACATATGGGCCGAATTAAAACAAAGTTGTAGTAGAACTGAAAAACAAGCTCGATCGATCTAGCCAAAGCTCGATCTATTTAGCCAATGCTCGATCGATCGATCGATCTAACCATCCATTTTCAAACCTAAGAGCAGCTAGATTGAAGTCGGTCTATGCTCGATCGATCGAGAACTATCATCTCGATCGATTGACCAACATGTGCACAGTTTCTTTTCGTTACAATTCATACTAAGTGTAGTGCTCAATTGTGTGAGGATGTATGCATGAGAGAATATTTTACCTGTCATATGGGCACTGTGAGCTTGGTGACTCCATCATCATATATCACCTGATTAAACGGTGAACGCTTATGCTAGATTACAATCAAACATTTTGTCCACGAAAATTACCAATACTAATAAACGTTACACTCCTTCTAACGCCATCTCACGTTCTTGATATGTGAAAAGAGCAAGAATTTTCATCCGCCATACATTAAAATTATTTTTGCTGGTAAATTTTTAATATCAAATTTTGTAAAAGTCATAACTCTAATATCAATTATTAAAAAATAATGATATTTGATAAAGAAAAATTAGTTAAAGAATAAATAAGAAATCTCTTAATTGAGAAATGAATGTATAATTATATATATTGGATTTACAAACTAAAATTACGAAACTTTACTCTCTCTCTCCCCGTCTCTGGTTTCTGTCTCTCTTCTAAATTGATTCTCTTATTTTTCCTAAACTAATATATATATAACTTTTTATTCGCATAATACAATAATAGCAATAATTAACTTTAATTTAGAAATTCAATATGTATTATTAATATTCCTTTTGACTAATTTAAGTCATATATTACAATATAAGTGTAAATTGAAGTATTTTTAATATAATCAATAATCACCAATACAGCAGGGATGATATAAACGGTATAAGTTACCTTATTAATATCCTTATTATTATTTTGATATTTATTATTTTTAAAATTATTTAATGGTAATTTATTATTTCCTAAATTATTAAAATGTATTTTTTTTTCACCAAAATGAATAATAAAAGTATTACATTAATTCATTGAGAGGAAATAATAGAGTCATTTTAAGCTCTCCTTAATTTTTTTTTTTTATATATTTTATTAATCCCTCTACCGGAACATCCTCCAAAATAGCTGTGGAACTGTGATATTGTGGTGTTTCTGCAGATTCTAATTGCAAACCAGAGGAAATAGCCCATGCGACAATGCTTGAAAGCTTTTCTTGACTCTGAAATGCATATGGAATAGTTCCGTTGCATGAAAGGCAGAATACAGTAAACACACACTCAATTTATTTTTTTAAGGAGAGAGATTACAATAAACTCGTATCTCAATTACAATTAATTATTGTATTTCAAAATATATTGTTAAAATAATGTATTTTTCATGCTTCATTGATATTAAACTTAATTCATTCATAATCAGTTCACTAATAATCAATTCTAAACATGGAATAAAAAGAGAAGAAAGCACGGTCAAGTTAAAAATTTGTTTGCTATTAAACCAAATAGATAATTTATGCCCAGTTTTTCACTGTTTCTCTATTTAGCCGATTACTCATTTCTTTTTTTAATTAAGGAGAGAGCTTAAAGTGGCAATAATATATCCCTTCATTTATAAAATGTAATACTTTTATTATTTATTTTAGTGAAAAAATGTACTTTTTTTTTTTAATGGGATCCAATGTTTTTTTTTTTTATTTTTATTAATAAAGAGAAAATACACTCATACACTTGATTGAAATTCGAACCTGAATTTATGATAGAGAATTGATAGTCTTACCACCTAAATCACAAGAGATTTTCAATACTTAAATTAATTAAAACATTGTAGATAATATGTACATGTTTAATAATATTTAGACTAATAAAGTACAATTAAATAGTTTAAAAAATAATGAGTACCAAAATAATAATAATAATAATAATAATAAGGTAACTACCTCGATAGAAACTGCATCCATACAAATATTAAGGTAGGTTTTGGTACGATGGTACCAAACTGCAACAATTCATTTTTTTCAGCTATCATCTCTGTATAACAATAAGTACAATAGTAATATGGTCTCATGATTACCAAAAAAAAAGTGGGCCAATCAGTGCAACATGAAATGAAAAAAAAAAAAGAGAAATAATTCTTGTTTATAAGTTAATGAAACGTAATATTAGTGTTTTTTTTTTTCCCTAAGAATATAACTCTCCAATACTTTATACAGAGAGTAACTAATGAAATTGACGAGAATTGAGAAGTATATTCCAACAGTAATGACACCTCGAAAAAAGAAAGTATTTTACATGGAAATAAAGAAAAAAAGAAAGACAGACAAGTAAATACAGAAGAAAAAAGAAAGGAAAAGAAATGAAAAGCAAAAGCAAAAAGGTCATGTAAGTGTAGGCTATAATACATTCTCCTGTTTCTCTAATTAATAGCCAGAGAGGTCACCTCATCAACTTTCCATAATCCTTTTTCATATTTGTACCACCTCATGAGGCCTTCATCACTTTTTGTTCGATTACACATGATACAAGTTTCCTCCATGCATGTCAGAAATAAACGTAATCGTGATGCCCTCTCGAGTATGCATTTATCAAGTTGTCTAACAATTCTTCTAGGAGAAGGGGGAGGAGGTATTTCAACCAAAAGACAATGCGATATATTGAGAACCTCCAGGTGTTGTAAGCCATCTAAAATGATGAACAGAGCATCCTTGTGGATCATTGAGCACCGAAGGCTTAAAACCTTCAGCTTCGGAAGATGTGTAACTAATGTTAAAGCACAATAGATATCACATGGCCCCATGATCTTGAGCTCAGTAAATTTTGTACAATTCTTTGATATCTCTTCCATGAGATGCCGTGGATTTGATATGCTTGGCATTGTAAGGGATTCTAGGTCTTTCCATGCCTGAATGGCATTGCAAATTCCTGATTTCTTTATTCTGTTCCAAGCTGGCATAACAAGTCGCTTAAGCCTTGGACACCTAGAAAGATCCAATAAAAAAGGTTCGACATTTAGCAAATACTTTATCAAAAGACCAGTTTAACCAATCGCCAATCAAAAAATTTTATTTAGCGCCATAAATGTGCAAAACAGAATGGATTTGACATATAATAGGTACAACGTTTTTGTTTGTTTAGTTCAAAATGATACAGGTGTGATTCGAAATGTGTCTCGAAACAAAAGATAGAGCCTTATCTGCCACTGAATCTAAAAATACAAGATTAACAAAACAAATATCACTTGCACTCCCTATGTTAATAGCTGCCTGGTTACATTCAGCAGAACAGAAGTTTGAATGAATTACCTTTCAGCAGTATATGTCAACAGGTCATCACTCACATATAAGTTGAAGTGAAATATCAATGTAGTAATGTTTCCACGGCTAAGACTCAAGGAGATCTTCAAGACACGTGTCAATGTCTTGTCAGAACGGCCATCAACGTAAACATATGGTTCTAATGGGATTTTGATGAAATTAGATTCTAACATTGATAAGTCTAGTGTTTTCCAAAGCAGAGGATCACAAGCAGCCAAACGCCATGTACTACAAACATGAGCAATTCCTGAAATTAACTGAAAGATGTCAAATGAATGAAAAATCTTCACTAGTATGTCAATATCAAGGTCTTCCCATCTTTTCACAACAGAGCCACTATCTTCCATTTCACCAGCTTTCCAAAATTCTCCTTATTTCTTGAGGGCTGAATTATTAGCTGCACTAAAGAATAGTTGAAATTTTTGAACTCAGACATAACTCAAGTCTTAAAAAACACCAACTCCTACATTGATAATAAGACAGAAAAAAAAAAAAAAAAAAAGAGCTCAAAGCTATGTTAAATTGACCTGAGGAAAATTTAAAATTACAGAGGTTGGCCACTGGCATACAACTCATATACAGTTATCATCAATCTTACCTCGACGGACACTTCATTTCTTTATGAAAGTACCCGCCTGGCCGCCTGTAACCAAAATAGACATTAACATGGTTATAGTAGTCTGAAAGTCTCTAAACCGGTGAAAATTTACAAAATAAATGAGGAAAATAGGTGTGGGATAAAATTATACAGACCAGCCCCATCTCACCTAATAGTGAAAGTATAATATCTTTGAAATTATTGATAAATTAAATGCACAAAATGAGACTGTGCTCATTTGGATTTTCATTTTTAAGATTTTTTTAACTAAAAAGAACATTACAAACTTAATTTAGGCTGATTATATTGCCACAATTTAATTTATTATTGTTGCAGTAATTTTTTATTAATAACAACTTTATCATGAAAATGTAATTAAATATATGGGCAAAACAGACAATTCATACACTTTTATTATGATAACAACAACAATAATTGTGGTAATATCATTACTCATAATTCAAACATATTTAAAATACACTTAATATATTTTTCCAATAAAAAACAAGTAATACTTTCCGCTGCGCATTCATGTTGGATACTTTCAGCCGAGTCCATGGTTACATGTTATAATCTTAACTTTAGCTCTAGTACAAGAACTAAAATTAGAACCCTAGAACTTAAACCCACTTAATGAACAGAAACTCTGTTTCTCACGGTCCTAGAAAAGAGTCTGATTGTTTTGGCAGAACTGTACCACTAACTGCAAAATTAAGGGGAGGTCTGACCAAGTTTCAGTTTTGACGAAACATAAATAGGGAAAGGAATTTTGTATTCAATTTAGGATTAAGAAAGTAAAATTGTTCTTGGATGAAACACCCTAAATCTCTAATCCAGAGTTAAAGAGCGAGCCAGTTAAACAAAAATAAAAAAAAAACAGAAAATACATAAAGGGGAAACATCCAAAAAGAAATCAAGGGAAGGAAAAAAAAGAGAGTTATAATTAATTGCCATTTATCATTTTTTTTCAGAGAAAAAAGAAAGAGAAACTTTACTATTCGAGCGAACAGAGCAACTTTATAAGCACTAATAAATCTAAATTCAAATTCTACGCTGAAAAATTCATGCATATACATAGGCTTCCGAAGAAACAGAAACTCAGAAAGTTAAAAACATGTTTAACGCTTCAAGGTTTCAGATTTTGTCATTTTAAATCAGATCTACGAAATTAGATCCAGTTATCCTCAATTATGAGATCAATTGCATACGTTCAATATTCAGGCACATGAAAATGGAAAGAGACGAAGAAATAGACAGAGACCTTTTCGGCTAGAATTGTTGTTGTTGTTGTTGTTTCAGACTTCCGAAATATCAGCCGATTCCTTAGCTGCAAGTGCAATAAAGCATAGATTTCTCTTCAAATTTTTTGGGGACTGAACAAGGGAGAAGAACCTAGTTTTTGAGTCAAGGAAATGACCGTAATGACCTTATTCTTAAATTTTGTTCGGTTAAGCAGTGTGGGAGTCATATGCTCACAGCTAAATGCTAAACCTGAGTAGTATTAGTTATTTTTACTCGTAGAATATATTCTTGATTAATTTTATTAATTTTTTTTTATTAAATATTAAGTAATATATTTTTAAAAAAATAATTTTATTAATTTAAAGCGTTATATCATTATTTATTTTAAAAATAATTAATAGTTTTTTAAGTAGAAAGTTTTATTTATTACTTTTAATGAAATTTTTTTTTTTATTAACGTCATTCATTACTTTTTATTAAGTATTTGGTGTGTGGTATATTTTTTTCAATTATAAAAAAATAGTTTAGTTGTATAACAGACGGTAATAGTTGGCCAAGTTTTTGACAGCAGTTGCGCTCATTGGATGTGAAATTGAAATCCAATACTAGAAAATACTGCAGGTAGAGAAAGTCCAATTAGTGTGCCTGAACACGTGGTCCGATTTATGAGAATTGAGAAGTGGCTCAGAAACTTTGCCCACTGGCAAGGCTTCGGTTCATACCGTTCATCACAAACATCAATTAAATTAAAAAATATAATTTATTGAGTTAATTGTGTGATTAGTTATTAATAAAATATTTATATTAAAATATGTGTAATAATGTGATAATCATGCATGTAAAAAAAGTTATTTCACGTCTTTGGACTTTCTCGTCTGAAAGTAACATTAATATAATTTGATACGGTTTCCCTAGATTTAAATCATAAGAATTTTATTTTTTTTTTTGAAGTTTATAAGAAATATTAAGAGGAAAGATATATCAAGTCCATTATTTTTTATAAAGATTAAATTTATATCCATCTTTATTTAAAAGAGCAATGTAAATTTATTTACTTTTATGAAAATTGTCGCATAAATTCATATAAAATGATTTGTACTATTTTTTTAAAAAGATATCAATTTAAAGTGCACTTTTTTCAAAGTTAACAGACTTTGGTGTTATTTCATACAAATATTAATATCATACATTTTTAGTTAAATATAACAAGAATAAAAGTTGTTATTTACTCACCTTATAATAGATGTATATATAGAGAATTACAAGAGTAAAACCTAATCCAGTATAACTTAGTCTTCTATTAAAAAAATATAAATATTAACTACAACAAATAAGTATTAATTACAATATATTACACATTAATTATATGACTCACGCTAATACTCCTACTCAAGTTAGTGCATACATATCGACCATGCCCAACTTGTTTAGTGAGTCATAAAACGTCTTCTTGAAAACTCAATTGGTAAGCACATCTGCAAGTTACTTTTCAATAGAAACAAAAAGGAAGCTAATAAGTTTGACATTTAGCTTCTTTTTTATAGAGTGACGATCAATCTCTACATGCTTAGTGCGATCATACTGTACAAGATTTTGTGATATATCAATGACTTTTCGATTGTCGCAATACAAATGCATAATACTTTTTAATTTGAAACTCAAATTAAATAGCAAATTTCTTAGCCACATCAATTCACACACCTTATGAGCTATACCTCTATACTCCGCCTCAGTACAAAATAACTTTTTGCTTCTTACTTTTCCATGTAACCAAATTACCTCCCACAAAAGTGAAGTAACCTGATGTCGACCTTCTATCTATAATATTTTCAACCCAATTAGCATTTGTGAAGCCATAAACTTCAAGAGTGTTGTTGTGTTTAAAAAAATTACTCCTCTCCCTAGGGCTGACTTCAAGTACCTTAAAATTCTCACAACATAATCCATATGACTCTTACTCAAGTTATGCATGAACTAACTTACCACACTTACTGCATATGCAATATCTTGTCTAGTATGTGCCAAATAGATCAAGGACCCAACCAACCTTTGATAGCGAGCTCGATCAGTTGGTACTTGATCTGGATACTTTGCTATACAATGATTTTGCTCAATAGAAATATCAATAGGTTTACAATCCAACATATATGTCTTTGTTAGCAGGTAAAAAATGTACTTTCTCTGACATAGATAAATCCCTTCTCTCCCCCTAGCTACCTCAATTCTTAAGAAGTACTTTAGCTCATCCAAGTCCTTCATCTCGAATTAATAGGCTAGTTGTCTTTGTAATCTATCCATGTCAAGAGTATCATTGCTAGTAATTACTATATCATCAACATAAATAATTAGGGCTGTTACCTTCTCTTGTTGATGTTTGAGAAACAACGTATGGTCTGAATTACGCTGTCTATAACCAACCTTCTTGATTAACTGTGAAAATCATCCAAACCAGGCACGAGGCGACTGCTTGAGACCATACAGAGACTTCTTCAATTTGCATACAGAGATTTCAGAAGAAGCAGCTACATATCCAAATGGAATACTCATGTATACCTCCACGGCTAACTCTCTATGAAGAAACGCATTATTGACATCAAGCTATCGAAGTGGCCAGTTTAAGCTAGCGATAAACGAAAGCAGAACCCGAATAGTGTTCATTTTGGCAACAGGATCAAAAGTCTAAACATAGTCTATACCATATATATGAGTGAATTCTTTTGCTATATGGTGTGCTTTATACTGATTCACAAATCCATCAGCATTATGTTTTACAGTAAACACCTAGTGACAACCAACTGTCTTCTTGCCTTGTGGTGGATGCACAAGTTGCCAAGTATTATTCTTCTGTAACGCTTCCATCTCTTCCTCCATTGCCTTCCTCCACGTTGGATCTCCCAATGCATCATGCACTTTGTTAGGTATTAATACAGTAGATATTTGATTTACAAATGACTCATATGGCTTAAAAAATCTTTTAGTGGACATGTAGTTAGTTATTGGATACTTTAATTTTGCATGAATATTAGGTTCATATCTTTTGGCTGGTTGACTCTGAGTAGACCTATTTGGTAACACGTACTGTCAAACACTAGACTCAATGCTATTAGTATCAGTAGGTGTACATACCTCAGATGAGTGACCTTTAGTACCAAGGAGCTATTGATCAAGGGTAGGAGTGATGCTTGAGGGAACAATTATGTCTTCATTTTTATTTTCAGTGATCAGAACTGGTGCTTGGGTACTTTGAGCATCTATTTCTTTGATTACTGGATTCAATGGGTTAAGGATCTCAATTGGATCCATCGAAATATCTCCTAATTGCGTTACTTCTTCACTTCCTTCCTATTCATCACTCTCACCATGACATAACTCTTCAAAATATGAATTCTCCCCCAGAAGAGCAATATCGAATGAGGAAAAATAGCTTTTAACATCCATAGTGACATAATACTTTTTAGTAGGTGGATGGAAGCACTTGTACTCTTTATGATAACCTCCATAACCAAAAAACACACACTTAATTGCCTAAACATCTAACTTAGACCTCAAATTTTTAGGAACTTGGACAAAAGCAACACAATAAAAACACAGACTGGGAGATTATTAAAGGATGGCAAGGATACATAAGATGCAAGAACCTTGAATAGGATTTGTCCGTGAAGGATACTAGATGGGAGATGATTGATGAGATGGGAGGAAGCTTCTACAGCAACGACCCAAAGACATTTTGGTATATGAGCACTAAATAGAGGGTACGAGCCATATCAAGTAAATGACGATTTTTTCTTTCGAACACCCTATTTTGTTATGATGTTTATAGGCAAGTAGTTTGTTAGACAATCTCATGTGTTCAAAAAATTTTTGGAAAACATGATTAACATATTCTCCCCCATTGTCAGAAAGTAGGACCCTAATGGTGCTATTGTATTGTGTTTGAACAAGAGTACGAAAAGTTGGAAAAACTTCATCTTTAGTTTTAAGAAAAGAAACCCATGACAATCTTGTACAATCATTAATAAACAACACAAAATATCTCATACCTAATATAGGAGGCTCTCTAGACGGTTCCCAAACATCAAAATGAATTAATTCAAAGGGAATAATACTTTTATTATAAATACTAGGAGAATAATTACTATGGTGGCTCTTAGCGAAGACACATGTCTCACAACGTAAAACATACTCATTCACACCAATAAACAAAGTACGCATGGATTTTTTCATAAGACTAAAGGACAAATGCCCTAAGCGGCGATGCCACAACCAAATTTCACTTAGTTGGTCAGAACTCGAAGTCAAAGCAGTGCAGGACTGTGCTCCTGGTTTCTTCCTTGCATAGGTCTGATCTAGATGAAACAATTTGCCCCTCAGGTACCCCCGACCAATTATTTCCTTGGTAAGAAGATCCTAAAAAATCACATACACAGAATGAAAGGTTACAAAATAATTAGACTCAGTATTCAACTGTATAACATATATTAAGTGATGAGATAAATCAAGTACATATAAAACATTATGGAGCTATAAGGTTGGAGTAATACAAATTGACCCCATCCTTAACACAGGAAAAGTTTCACCATTAACAATCGTAACATAAGACACTAGTGGGGAAGATAGCTTAGTAAAATAAGATTTATCATAAGTCATATGATCAGAAGCACCAAAATTAATAATCCAAGTGAGAAACGTTTAAGGCCATACCAATCTTATCACGACTAGCTATAGAAGTTATAGGGGTAGCTCTACTTATCGCATGATGATCATGTCCAACCACTCCACAAAAATCTGGTTCTTGGACCAATTGCACCACAGTTGCTTTCGCTTTAGGATGATAATTCTGCCTTTTAGGTTTCAGGTGTGGGTTCAGTTTGTAACAAGTCTCTTAGAGATGCCCAACATCATTGCAATAATAGCATTGAGGATAAGAGCAATTGGCAAAGGTTGGTGAAGGCCCTAGTTGATGAAGTGGAATTGAACTCAGCTGCTGGAGGAAAGGTACTTGTGATTTTGTTTGAATGGCTAGGCTAGATACTTCAACTTGTGCATGTTTAAGACTTTCCTGCTAAGATTCGTCCTTACGGATGTATGTAAAAGCTATGGTTTATCTCAAAGGGTCTAAAATTTGAAGCAATTTACCCTTGGTACTATTATGTTTCTCATCAAGTGCTCTCAAGAATGCATGAACTCGCTCAAGCTCATTCTCTTTATGGTACCATACAAGGTCCTCTTGATTTTTAATTTTGCACGGACGCTTCTAAATAATGTCAACTCATACATTTTTCAGCTTGGTAAAAAAACAAATATTGGTTGCCCATTCTGTTGCATGCTGGTAGCTTTGCACATTAATTCGTGGACCTGTATAAAGTTAGACTTATTAGTGTAGAGGTCTCCCAAAGTCTTCCACATAGCCTTCATCTATTTCACACTCTTCCACCATCTTTAGTACATCATTGGTGATGGCTCTAAACAAAATTGACATTACAAGGCCATCATCATTTTCTCACTTAGTATATGCCTCCAAATCATCTTCATGAGGAGCCTTAATTATTCTAGTTACATGCCCCATCTTGTGCATCCCACAAAGATAAATGAAACCTTTTCTATGTTTGAAAGTTGGTACCCTCAAAAAAGCCACATTTTAAGCTCTTGACAGAGACTTCAAATTTTGGAACTGTAGTGATCTTAGAACCTTGAGTTTCTCTCGAATCTTCTCTTAAAACAGACAATAATAATGTGCAGAAGAATAAAAGTCACCCTTTTTTTACCTCAGATTGGGCTAATGGATGACTGGACTTGAGGGTTGTTAAGCTGGTGGGTTGGTGGACTGTGAGCTGGTAAGTTGGTGAGTTGGTGAACCGTTGATGAAGTGGCCCTTTTAGGTTTTTATGATGTGGGCATTTGATCTGTGAAGTGGTCGTGGTTTAGATTAGTCCAACGGAGACCAATGGTGGGCTACGATGGAGACTAGTGCGAAGGTGGCAAGAAGGCGACAGATACCAGATACTAGATCTATGAAGTTGTTGGAGTGGAGTACCGTGAGGACTGGGGCTATAGGAATCGCTGGAGCACTGTAATGGTGGCAAGAAGGTGACAAATTGGACTGATTATGGCTGCAGAAGCAACTGCGGCGAGGCCGTGAGGGTATGGACGCAGTTTCTGGGTATTTCCGTATGAGGGCGATGAATGTAGCAGATGGTTATTGACTACGTTTAATGTGGTGGTAGTGGTGGTGATGACAATAGCGATTGTAAGGGAGACTATTATCCCAAGTTTTTGGGTGCTTTGAATATAACCCCTTAATAAATGTACCAGAGTTCTAATTAACGACCTCTGTTTGTCCATCAATTTCTGGATGAAAAGCAATACTACTCTTCAATCTAGTATCCATCATTCCCCATAATAACCTCCAAAAATGGCCTAAGAATTGACTGTCTCTGTCTGAGATAATCGACATAGGTAAGGCCAAAATGTTTCCATACATGTTGGAAAAAATAAGTTAGCAGCTCCTTCTCTGGTTACAGTCTTCTTGCATGGAAAGAGTATCACCATCTTATTGAAACGATCCACGGCTACGAACAAGTAATCATTCTTGGACTTTGTTTTAGGTAATTCCCTAAGAAAGTCCATTGAAATGCTCTCCCAAGGTTAGCTAGATACTGGTAATGGAAGGTACAATCTTGACTTCCTATTGGAAGGTTTCAAAGTGTTACAAAGAGCATAACCTCATATGTATGACAAAATATCTAGGTGCATCTTTGGCCAAAAGATATAATGATGAAGATTCGAAAGAGTCTTCTCGACTCCAAAATGACCTGCTATTTTAGAAGTATGAACTTCACGAATCCATTGCAATCTATCTCCATCTTCTAGGATGCATAATTGTGCTCTTTTGTACATTATGTCCATCATTCAGTTGAAACTCACTAGTCTTTCCTTATTGTAGCTTTCCATAAGCTAAGCTAAAGTCAGAGTATATCTCATACCTTTTGCATACTCAGAAGGTATTATAGGTTGGATTTGCATAGCCACCAACAATGTGGAACTTATTGGTGTAGGAGGTCGCAATAGCATATTGGCCAACTTATTAGTCAGTTCCTTCTTGCACTAAATAACGATATTGAATTGTTGTAGGTAAGACATCCATTTCATATGCCGAGCTTGTTGTAACTTAGACTGTGTAGTTAGATACTGAAGAGGCTTATGATCTGAGTGTACCACAACTTCCTTCCTCGACAAGTAAGCTCTACAATGCTTCACTGCTTGATGCAAGGCATATAGCTCCTTGTCATAAGTTGGTGTGTTCAATACTAGTCCACTAAACATCTCAGAATGGTATGCAACTGGTTTTCCATCTTGAAGTAATACAGCTCCCATTGCATAGTTCGATGCATCGGCCTCAACTTCAAATGCTTTCTAGAGATTTGGCAATGCTAACACTGGGGTCTCAAGGATGTTATGTTTCAACAATTGGAAAGATTCTTCATGTTTCTTTGACCATTCAAACTTATGATTGGCCTTCGTAAGAGAATGCAATGGTGTTACAATTAGACAGAAATTTCTAATAAACTTTCTCAAATATTGGCATGCACCTATAAAGCTTCGAACTTCGGTCACAGAACTAGGTGTGGGCCATTGAGTGATAACTTGCACTTTCTTCGGATCCATTTTAAGCGCTCCAACACCAACAATGAACCCTAGGTATACAAGTTGTAACTTCCTAATTCACATTTATTATTGTTCAACCGTAGTTGACTAGCTTGTAAAACCTCTATAACCTGAGCGATATGACATAGATGCTCCTTCCATGAGACACTATATATAAGTATGTCATCCAAATAAACAATGACAAAGTCATCAATGAAAAGGCAAAGTACTTCATTCATTAGTCGCATAAAGGTAGTTGGAGTGTTACAAAGTCCGAATGGCATGACCAACCACTCAAATAATCCTTGTTTTGTCGTAAAAGCAGTTTTTCAAGTGTCTTCATCATGGATGTGTACCTAGTGGTAACCAAATTTGAGATCTTGTTTGGTAAAGTAATGAGCATCATGCAATTGATCTAAAAGATCATTAATCCTTGGTAATGGATACCGATTCTTGATAGTGATCTTATTAAGTGCTCTATAGTCCACGCACATGCCCCACCTTCCATCTTTCTTGGGCACAAGTAGCACTAGTGAACCACATGGTGAGCAACTAGGCTTGATAGCCCCTTGTTTAAGAAGTTCTTGTACTTGCTTCTCCATTTCTTCACTTTCTGTCAGAGAAGTGCAATATAAACCCAAGTTTGGTAGAGGTGAATTTCCTACTAGTTGAATTTCATGTTCTACACCTGTCCGTGGTAGTAACCCTTACACATCCTGAAAAAGATCCTTGAAATCCTTTTGTAATTTTCCAATATCAAAACATTGTGAAGGTATTAGAGTCATTGTTGACAAAGTGACAACATCAACACATTGATCTTGTGGACTAATCATCAATAAGACGAACCCTCCATAAGAGTTAACCAATCGCTTGGCTTAGTTAGTTGTTAGAAAATTCTCTATAGTTTGGAACTTACAAGCATTGATATGGAACTCCTTTCCATCCTTTACCAAATGATACTTGCGAAGCCTCTTGTAGTGAATTGCATCACGATCCCATAGATTTGGACTGCCTATTATAACTTGGCAAACGTCCAACGAAACCACCTCGTATGTCACTTCATCGATGTAATGATTAGTGATTGCAAATTTGAAGGTACATTGCTTTGTCATCTGCATGTCAATTTCCTTTCAAATATAGCCTAGTGGGTGAGGCATTGTTTCTAAGCCTACATTCTTTACTAGAGCTTCTGAAATCAGATTCTGCTAACTTTAAGGATCAACAGTTGCTTGTACAACACTTTGCTTCACTTGGATGTTCAAATGGAATAGTTCTTCTCGGTTGTTAGCATCTGCAATGTTTGTTAGCGTTGTCATTAAGGCCCTAAACTTATATTTTTGGAACATTTTAATTCTTTAATTTTTAACTTGTACACTTTGATTCTATTTTTAGGAAAAAAATGTACATTTTAACCCAAATTTTATAGACTAAAGTGTCTCATATTAATAAAGTTTAGAAATTAAAATGTTTCATCTTAATAAAGTTTAGGTATTAAAGCATCTCATTTTAGTAAAATTTCGAAACTAAAGCGTCTCATCTTAGTAAAGTTTAAAGACTAAAGTTTTCAAAAAGTAATAATTTAGGAACTTATTTTTGTATCTGATATCCTAAACTGTTAAAATTTGAGAACTAAAATTTGATATCCTAAACTGTTAAAATTTGAGAACTAAAATGTACAAGTTGAAAGTTTAGAGAATAAAATTTTCCAAAGACATAACTTTTGGTACCATAAAGAAGTTTGATACCCTTAGTGTATACAAATTTTTACTTTGGTAACATAAATAACCCCAATTTTTAACTAGGATCTTTCAAATACTTAAATTTAGTCATTGTTATCATTTTGGCTAAGTTTTTCAAATTTTTTTTAAATTAATTATAAATTTTGAAATATTAATATTAATTTATCATTTTAAAAAGGGTATATAGTCTTTTCATATTTAAACTCTTTATTAACTTTTTTTTTTTTACAAATAATTTTTTAATTTTTTTTAATTATTTTAGGACATATTTTAAGCTATTTATATTAAAAAAAAATTTGTTTGCTCCTTTTATTAAATTTTTTTATAAACTATCTTCTTTTAATTGTTTAAATTATTTCAAAACATGTCTTAAGCTATTTTTATCAAGATTTTATTTTTTTGTGTTTCTTATATGTCTAAAATTATTATAATTTTTTGTGCCAAACTAAATTGCTTGAGAAACAAACAAATACTTTGTTAACCTATTGACCATAAAAATGTATAATATATCAATTAAAATAACAATATTGAATCACAAAAAATATCAATTTTTTACAATTTAAAGTCTAAAATAAATTGTGTATCAATCTTCATAAAATATAAGCTCCAAAGTGGCCAAGTTGAATTATAAAATAAAATAAAAAATAATTTTAACCTAAATAACTTCTTAACATAATTAAAAGAAGATTATTTGTAAAAAGAATTAATTAAAAAATAAATAAATATGAAAAGATAAAAATATGCTTTTAAAAACAGTAAATTGATATTAATATTTTAAAATTCATAATTAATTAAAAAAATTGTATATCTTAACCAAAAAGGTACCGGTGATTAAAATTCAAGTATTTGAAAATTTTTAGTTGAAAATTAGGATTATTTGGGATATTAAAGGAAAAACTAAGGTACTTCAAAGGTACCAAACCCCGTAAAAATATCCAAAAACAAAAGTTCGAGAGCTATAGCAGCATACTTGATACAACTTATTAAATAAGTTAAATATAGTCGTATTAGATTGAATTATATTATAATATTCTGTACAGTATTTAATAACAAGCTATATTATATAGATGAATTAAATTGATTATATATATATATATATATATATATATATATATATATATATATATTACTAAAATAATTTATATTTAGAATATTTTTTATTATAAAAATTTATTTAAATTAATATTTAATTTTTTTTATATTTTTATTATATTTTAGAAAATAAAAAATACATTATTTTTAATTTGAGATAAAACAAAAAAGTTAAGACATATAATTTTATAATAAAAAATTTAAACAAATTAAGTTAATTTTTTGACTAAAATTTTTATATGATCGTATTATTTTTATTCTATATTATAGGCTAATTTTACAATAAAATATAAAATTATATATAAATTATATAGTTAAAATATTTAATATAATGTAATAAATATGTGATTTTTTTTTTTTTTTTCTTTCCCTAGAAAGTATATAGGTCTCGTTTAGGTTTGTTTGAAGGGTCATTTTTTTAGACATAGATAGCCAAAATCACCTGGATAATGTTACTTTTTAAAATGACTAACAACCAACCATAGACTACACACCCACCTCTACTAAAAACTGAAAGATAATAAATAATTTCTCACAAATTAAATACGACTATTTCGGAGTAAGTTTGGACTCTGTAGTCTGTACGGTCCCATCCACGACGAATAATGGCAGCATATTCTAGTAGTAACTATGTTGTGTATTAAACATTATTTTATCCTTCTCTATAAAATAAAATAAAATATTATTTTATCCTTTTATTCCATTGGTTTTGTCCAAAGACAAGGTTACGATTATAATGTCCTTTCAAGCATTCTTTAAAAAAGAGAACGACAAAAATAAGAAAACGAAAATAAAAATTAACAACTATAAAGCACAACTCGATGCCATCGAGAAGCATCTGCCACATCATATTCATTCATGCTCCATGTGCCCAAACTCGTAAAGTCACCATAACGAGTCGCTAGATTCTAGAAATCATCGCCATCGTAACCAAGATCGTCCTCCACCCGCTCCGCCACGTCATCGGCAATCTTGTCCTCTACGTATTCAGCACCCTCCACTAACGCGATTCCACCAAGCACTCCAGCTACCGCACCCACAGCCAATCCCGTTCCCATCCCTCCAAACTTGCTCTTCTTCTTCTCCTCCGGCTGCTGATAGTAACTACCCTGTCCGTAACTCTGCTCACCATACGGTGCACTGTACGGATATCCAGAAGGTCGAGCCGCAGTGTAATAAGGATCACGGACAGGTGGCGGAGGTGGAGCAGCTGCGTAGGGATTACCGTAGGCCGGCGGGGCAGGGTAATCTCTCGAATAAGTAGCTGCTGCTGGTGGAACTCCATAAGGAGGAGCGTAGTATGTCTCCGGTGCACGATAGTATGGCTCCCTTATCGCAATCTTAACATCAACCTTGCCCTGCGGCCTACCAGAGGGCCGCTTCAGTTGCAGAGTGCGGCTAGAGCGTTCGCCGAGACCCACGTCGTCGAGAATATTGCGGAGGTTGAGCCGAGCTGAGCCGATGAGGGGTTTGGTGTCAGGCTCGGAGCCGTTATGGACGATGTCGATGTAGAGAGTGGTGTCTTCATCAACAGGGCCAGGTAAAGGTATAGAAAGGGTCTCATCCCAGTAGGGGTTGGTGTCACCTTCATAGTCAACTCTGGTGGAGCATTTGTTCTTTGGGTCAATCCAAACGACGGCGTATGGCTTCAGAGGGCCGTTTCGCCAGTTGACGTTCTTGAGGTCGTTGGCGGCGGAGATCTTAATTTCTACTTCGTAGCGAGATGCCATTGGAATAAATTTTTAAAGGGTACTGACCAAAATGGGATGTTGAATTGAAATGTGAGAGTGAGTTTTGTTTCCCGGTAGTGATATTTATACCAAACAAAGGTCGATTGTTTTGGTTAAATTATTGAAAATTCGTGTAGGAATTTTGTTTTTAAGAAAGTACGATGTTGCCCTTTTGTTAATGTAGTAGAAAGTTGACTTCGTGGAAGGGCAAAAAAGTGAAATTGGGTGTAAGTAAAAGAAAGGGCCTAATCAGATTAATGCATATATGATACTTTTATTCCCATAGTTTTAATTTTAAACTTTTTTAAAATATATATATATATATATATATATATTATTTTTCTTAAAATATAAAACTACAAATATTTTTTTTTTAAAAACCCAAGTTCTATTAAAAAATATATGTTTTATATAAAATACATATATTATTTTATAACATAAAAAAATAATATATATATTTTTTAAGAGAATTAAAATTAAAATTTTATGTACTGATATGTCATGAAATTAAAGTTTATTGAAGTTATAGTCTTGAGGGGTATGGTTAATTAATATGTTTGAAAAAATGGCTTTGGACACAAATTAATGGGATCGGCAATTTCTTATTATTGCAGTTCAGTTGATAGTTACACCAATACAAGTCACCAAAAAAAAATGATTATTGAGGCCACAGATATAGTGGTGTAAAATGCGCCGGCACAATAGTAGGAGGCCTGTGGTGCAAATGTGACTATATCATCTGAATTAATTACAAAGAATATATTATTTTTTATTTTTTTTAAATTCTGACACTTTTACATAAATAATAAAATAATTGCATTTTGGTGATTAAATTTTACACATTTAACCTTTAAGTACTTGAAGCTCAAAATTTTATATAAACCTTAGATACAATAAAATAACATAATAAACCTTACAAACATACTATTTTAAAAAATAAAAAAAATTATAAAAAATTAAAAATAATAAAAATAAAAATAAAAAATATTTCAAGATATTTTTCATAAAAATAATATTTAACAATTTTTTTTTAAAAAAAATACGAAAAACAAAATCAAATCTTAAAAAAGGTGTTGGATTTAAAAAATTATCATTCTCAAAGATATGAAAAATATTTCCCATAAAAATATAGTTTATTATGGAATAAGAAACAAAGAAATGAGTATTACCATAACAAATACAAGAGAAAGATTCAATATACCATTGACAAAGAAACAATTATGGATAAACTATCAAAATTTTCACAAAAAAATAAAGAAAATATTAGATACATTCTTCTAGAAAAAAATACAAATTTTAATAAAAATACATTTTAGAAAAAGAATAGATATACTCATAAAATTAGCATTATTAATAATAGGATAATAAATAAATAAATAAAGATGCTTTATTATGAATGGTCCATAGAAACTTAGAATATTAAAAATTAAAATTTTTAACATACCCTAAATTTGTTGTTAATATTCATGATAAAAATTTAAACCAAGTATTGAGTCTTGCTTATGAATTTAAAAGAGAAGGTTTGATCAAATAATAAAATCACCCTTTTTGGTACATTATATAGTAAGATATTTATTGACTAATAACTATAACAGTTTAATATACAGATAAAATAAATTTATAAAAATAAAAAAAAATCTTTCAAACAACAGGACAAATAATAAAATCAGAAATAATAACAAATTTTAAAATACCATAAGAATGAAATTTATATGTCAAAGAAAAACATCTTATATAAGGAAGAAGAAGTAATATTCTAAGAGTTAATTTTACAGATGATCAAGCAAAAATTATTAACCTTGAATGGGAACAACAAAAAAAAGTTACAGAATTAAAACCATAAATTAAAAATATATTAATCCATTAGGTAATAGGAGTTTAAAAGATAATAAAATCTAAATTATAAGAAATAGAAATAGAAAGAAATGGGAATATAAATGGTAGTATAAAAATCAAATATCAAATATTTACAAAATTTCAAATATCTTTAATTCTTTTAGTTGAAGAGGTAGATACAACATGTGAATCAAATATCAAATATCTACAAAATTTAAATGAAGTACAAAAAGAAATCTTTGAAGAAATAAAAAAAAAAAAAAACACAGTTATATTAAAAAACTACAATTAAATATGCATAAAGAATTTTCAGAATTAAAAAAAAATATTAATAATATACCAAAAGAAAATAAATTAAAATTTGACCCATTAAGAGGATTAAAAGAAGAACCCTCTAAGAGATATAATGCATTAATATCTAAGAATGATAAAATAAAAGAAAAACCAAAATTCGAAGATAAAGGAAAAGATATAATCTTAGTTTAATGGAATATAGGAAAGAATTAGAATAATAATTTATGAATCTTAAAAATAAGGATAAAAAAACTAATCAATCTATTAACCTTAATAAATGAAAAATTTTAAAAATATTATGAAGAAAAAATATATACAAATAAAGAAGATGATGATATGACAATAATTAATGAAAGTGAATCTGAACAAGAAAATATAAGACATAAAATTCATATGGAACTAGTATTATCAACCCCACAAAGATCAATTCTACAAAATGAGAAACATCTGACCCACACAGAAAAGAAAGGAATAGACAGAGACTAGAGAAACCAGAACCTTTTAACAAGAGAAGGTAACGACTTAACATGGAAGAAGAATTATACTGGGGGTACTATAAGTAGTATTCTACCGAAATTTAGGCCTCATGAAAACTATAAATATGATATTTTAGACCTAAATTGTATAAGAGATAGGAAAAAAGCTTTAAATGAATGGGCTAGTAGAATGAATATAATTATACAAACTTTTACAACCAAACAAACAAATTCCTCAACTTGTAGAGTATTATTAGCTCATAAAATGACAAAAAATGTAAAAATTTAGTTTGCAAATTTAGTAGAACAACAACACTTATTAATGCAAGAAAATGCCATTACAGGAAGAGAATATTTGAATATTATTGTAAATGAAACATATAAAGAATTCACTGGAGAAAACAAAGGAATGAATATTACTGAATCTAATAAAAATGAAATAAATGAAGCTAAATGGCATTTAACAAAAGTAAAAATATGTAATATGTGTTACATAGATTCTTTTATAAATGAGTATGAAATGTATTATCATAAGCTACCACCTTCTATGCAACAAAATTATAAGGAAATATTTTTTAAAAAATTACCTAAAATATTGCATAAAATTATGATAGAATGATGGAGTAACAGGAATACATAAACAATATATAATATATTAAGAAAATGAATAAGAAGTTTTAAAAGTTGGATATTATTAAAATGCATGAAAGAAAAGAATTTAAGCAAGTAAGAGAAAATAATAAAATATGTTATAATTTGAAAAATTTTAAAATGCCAGAAAAATATGGATGTAACATAAAATCTTACAACATATATAAAAAGCATAAAAATTCAGGAAATTCAAAATATATAAATTTTAGAAAATAAAATTTTTAAAAAAATAAAAGAGAATATAATAAAGAATCTTATAAGCAAATATATTTTAGAAAAAAAATTATTACCCATCAAGAAAAAAAAATATCAATGTTGGATATGTAATGAAAAATGACATTATGCAAATAAATGTCCTAATAGACTTCAACATAAGAAAGAATTTAAAAAAGAATTCCCTCAAATAGCAAAAATCTTAGAAGAAGTTTCTAAGATGGAACCAATAGAGGAATATGATATAAACGATACATATAATATCTAAGTATTAGAAGAAACTGAAGAACAAATAACAGACTCAAAAACATCAAATTTTAGTTTAATTTTGATTTTTATTGATGGATGAATTATTAAGTATAACAAAGTAACACACCCAAATAATACTCATATAAAAATAGGTTTAAAATTTAAGGGATATAAAAATTACCATTTATATGCATAAATTAACATAGTTATAATTATATGTGTATCCAATAAATATGTATTTTTAGAAAAATTTTGAAAATCATCTCCAAAATAATTAATAGTAAGAATAACAAATATTACTACCATAAATCTAAATAAAGTCTTAAAATATATAGATATATTAATAGGAGGAAAAAATTTTCATATTCCTACAATATATCAATAAGAAACAAGAGTTGATATCTTATTAGGAAATAACTTCCTAAACTTATATTAATAATTTATCCAGTATCTAAATAAAATCAGTTTGACGGCTTTAAATGGAGAAATAATTTATGTGTCAGAAATAAGAAAAACCTTAATAGTTTCATCTATAACTTTTATATCATAACATAAAAAGTAAAAATGTGATGAGGATATAACATCGAAAAAACCTTAAATAGAAAATATTTTCTTAGAAATAAAGATTAACCAAAACTTCTTTCTAAATGAAATATAAAAAGATAAAGCTTTAAGATGAATTAGAAAATTATTAAGAAAAATATGCTCTGAAAATTCATTAGACCCAAATATTAATAAATCTAATGAAATAGCAAGCATAAAATTAAAAGATCCCTTAAAAGTTATAAAAATAAAACCAATAATCTATACTCCAAAAGATCTAGAGGAATTTAAAAAATAAATTCAATAACTTGTAGAATTAAAAGTAATCAGTCCCAATAATTCACACATTTGAGCCTAGTCTATTTAGTATAAAGAAGTAGAAAAACAAAATGAAAAGAAAAGAATAATTATAAATTTTAAAGCTTTAAACAAAGAAACAATAGATGGTGGATACTTTATTCCTAAAAAGGAAGAATTATTATCATTAATAAAAGGAAATAAATATTTTTAAAATTTTGATTGCAAGAGCAGATTTTTGACAAATAAGACTTGATAAAAAATATCAAAAATTAACAGCATTTAGTTGCACATAAGGATAATTTTAATTGACAGTTGTTCCATTTACTTTTAGAATTAAAAGTAATCAGTCACAATAATTCACCTTATTCAAACCTAATCTTTTTAGTATAAAGAAGCTAAAAAACGAAGAGGAAAGAAAATAATGGTCATAAAGTTTAAAGCCTTTAATAAATAAACTATAGATGATGGATATTTTATTCCTAAAAATGAAGAATTATTATCCTTAATAAAAGGAAAGAAATATTTTTCAAGTTTTGATTGCAATACCAAATTTTAGCAAAAAAAAATTGATGAAAAATCTCAAAAATTAACAAAATTTAATTGTCCACAAGGACAATTTCAATGCACAGTTATTCTATTTGAATTAAAACAAGCACAATGTATTTTTGAAAAGTACATGGATAATATATTTAAAAAATACCATAATTTTTGTTATGTATATATATGATATATTAGTATTTAATAATGATATACAAAGATATTATATAGATGTAATAAATATATTGCAAGAATGTCAAAGTATAGGAATAGTCTCATAAAAAAAACAAGAAGGAAAAAAAAAACAGTAATTGCTAAAGAAAAAATAAAATATTTAGGACTTGAGATAGAAAATGGCAAATATCATTTACAACTTCATATCTTAAATAATATACAAAAAAATTTAGTATTATAAAAGATAAAAATTAACTTCAAAATTTTTTAGGATACTTGACATATGCTGAAACATACATCAAAAAATTAGCAAAAATAAGAAAATCATTACAAACAAAACTTAAAAGAAACTATGTATGGAATTGGACTAAAGAAGACACTAAACATATGGATAAGGTAAAATCACAAGTTAAAAACTTGCCTCCCTTATATCATCCAGGACTAGATGATTAAATTATCATAGAAACATATGCTTTTAATGAATATTGGGGAACAATACTAAAAACAAAAGTATATGATAAAGATGAATATCTTTGCAAATTTACTTCAGGTTCATTTCAAGACCATGAATTAAATTATTATAGTAATAAAAAAGAATATTTAGCAGTTAAGAAAGAAATAAAGAAATTTACTATTTATGTTATTAGTACCAAATTTATTGTTACAACAAACAATAAAAATTTTAGACATTTTTTAAGAACTAACATAACAAGTGATTACAAGCAAGGAAGACTATCAGATGGCAAGAAGGGTTTAACCATTATAAGTTTAATGTAGAACATTTACTAAGAACTAAAAATAGCTAAACATATGCATTGATTAGAGAATTAACATTTCTAACTAGTTTTATGTTTAGTTCAAGAATGGAATAGATTGAGATTAAAATCAAGATAAAAGAAGAGGTGATAAAAATTCTTCAAGCACAACTTGAACTCTTACACCTCGAGAAATCTCTTATGGAGACAGGAAATAAACATGAAGAAATTAATTATTCAAAACAATTCTTATAATTAAAATATTCTGAAGAAGAATCATCATCAAAAATCCAAAATATAGAAGGTAAAACTTCTGAAGAAAAAATAATAGAACCTAACAGTTTAAAAGAAAGTAAAATCTCTGAGATGAAAAAAAAAACTCATTTGAGCTGATGAAATAGAGAAGGAAGAATAGAAAAAGACTTATAATGCCTACAATGCCCCAAAATCAAGAATTTAAAACAATTGAGCATAAGCAAGTAAAGCTATTTTTGGGTTCAGTGGAGTAACTCACAGAGTCTTCACCAACATAATATAAGCAAAAGGTAGTTTTGCTAATTACAAAACACCAAAGTTAATAACTCTAGAGAAAATTATAAAAAATTACTCTACAGTATTACAATAACAACCAGCATTAACAAGCAGGTTAAGAACCTTAGGAAATATAGTACGTCCACCAATTTTATTCAAAAAAAATCCTCCACAAATACATCATAAATTGAAGAGAAAGATCAATACAGAAATCTCAACAAAACATAATGGTTGGGTCTCTACAAATTAGCTAAAAAATCTACCTATGAACATATAGAAGATATGAGATTTTACACTACATAAAAAGAATATTCCTCAGGTAATAAATTTTATATTCTTGAAAGAGTTGATCTAATTTTTGTATACAAAATTTATCATGCATGTTTAATTGAAAACCTCTATCCAGGGATTAATTTAAGTGAATTAAATTATTTTGCTGAAAATTTTAAGAAAGTCATCAAGAATTTTAGAAAAAAAATTAGAGCAGGGAATAAGCTTGTTTATCTTAGATTTTTCAGTTCATTAATGGACTGGAATGAGTAAGTTTGTATTAGTCTCTATCATTTTATTAAGTTAGGGATTTCCAACACCAATAAAGAAGTTTTCAATCTAAGGGTGCTCCTAGAAAAAGAATACAATATAGATGAAATCTGTAAATTAAGCGGACAAATTTACTATAAAATAAAATAAAAATTGAAAATGAAAGATTTTAATCACGGATCAAATAAGCCTAGAGGAGGGGTGAATAGGTTATTTTCAATTTTTAACAAATATTAAATGTGTAATCTAATCACAACGGCCAGACATGCAATCGCGTGTAAAGATAAATGCGGAATAAAAAACAACACACGATATTTTTAGGTGGAAACAACCTAGGCCACAACAATGACCTAAGAGGAAAACCACCGATCCACCGGACCACCTAACTATCCACTATGAAAATCAATGTTCAATTACAACCATAGAGTCCAGAACTACCCGTCGCAGATAGATCCCCCTTTCTGTAATTTACTTACGAGCCGTCGCTCCTTTCACAGCCTCCAATAGCTAGATGTCTGGATCTAGACCAACGTTCCGATTTACTTGAGTCACACAAGATCAATCGAACCCGTCACTTTCGGTAATTTCGAGTCACATGAAATACCGAACCCCTAACCTGAAACGTTAGCACAATAACACAAGTGCAAAGTGTGTCCTAGAGCGGATTCAAACAATAAATATCCTAACTAGCAGATTTAACAACATGCGATGTAAAAACAGGATCAGCTAGCAAACTCTAGAACAATTATATAAAGCTCAATATCATGCAAATCAATTAGGCATATGAATAAAACATGAGAACGCCTAAGAATGATAGATGAAGAGAAGAAGTTAAAAGCACAAGTCAGATTTATATAAACTTATTTCGATGTGGTGAATTTTATGCACAAACTAGCTTCCCTTAAATAGAGTCCAATTTTACTTCAAATAGGATTTGCAATAGACTATAACTCTACTCATATCAGGATTTAGTTCTCAAAAGAATTCTACTCATACAATGATTCTATTCATATCAGGATTTATTTCTCACAAGAATTCTACTCATACAAGAATTCCACAATTCTACTCAATTCAGGATTTTGCTTTCACAAGAATTCTACTCATACAAGGATTCCACTTTTAAAACAATTCTACGCAAATAAGAACTATATTTTCACAACACTTTAATTCACACAAGGATTCTACTTTCTTAACACTTCTACTCATACTAGAATTTTGCTTTCTCATTAAGTGAGTCAAATTGGTAAAAGTAACACATGGGTCGAATTAAAAAAGAGTTCTAGTAGAAGTGAAAAACTGGCTCGATCGATCTAATGACTGGCTCGATCGATCGATCTAATTCTCGATCGATCGACCAGATTGATCGATCGATCTAGCTCAACCCGAGAGCACCTAGATCGATGTCGTTCCACACTTGATCGATCGATCGAACAATATACTCGATCGATCGACCAATTAAAAGCACAAGTTATTTTTCATTACGATCCATACTAAGTGTCGTGCTCATTTGTGTGAAGATGTATGCATGATAGAATATTATACCTGTCATATGGGCGTTGCAAGCTTGGTGAATCCATCATTATGTATCATCTGATTAATCGGTGAATTCCTATTCTAGATTACAGTCAAACATTTTGTCCACGAAAATTGTCAATACAAAATAAACCTTACAATCTCCCCCTTTGGCATTTTCATGTGACAAAACCACTCTCTCACTACATAACGCTCATAGTTATAATATCATTACATCAATTACATAGTGGACTGTCTATGATCTGATGGACCATCTTCGCTTGATACTTGATACGCTCGGTCCACTGAAGTTAGACAAACAAATAGCACACAAATTTGGCTTGAAAGCCTCATTGTTTATTAGTTCAGTGTACATAAAGATGCAAATGAAATGTAGTGTATGTGCAACATGAATCTTTCTCCCCCACAACTAATAAATGCAACATCTCCCCCTAAATCCAATCTCCATAGCAACATGAATATTTCTCCCCCTTTTTGTCATACGAAATTGACAACTCATAAAACAATTATTGAAGTGGGCTAAAAATGCAAATGAGATCACACAGTATATGTCCAAAGCATGTAGGAGGAATTGCTTAAGTCAAAAGAAGAATAATGAAATATGTATGCAATGACTCCCCCTAAGTTCTATGACTCTGTAGACGAAAATCAAATTTAAAAAAGATTTTTTTATTTTTTATTTTTATTTTTATTTTTTTTTTAATTTTTTTTTTATTTTTGACCAACAAAGCAATAAACTCATTTAAGACTAATAAGCATACAACCAATTAAAAAATTATTTTTGCTTAAATTTTGATCATTCATTGTATTAGCAAAATAAATAGGTCACACAAGCACACTAACACATATAATGACATATTGACATTCACTTAAAGTAGTATACAGTGTGAACTCCACTTGTATTTCAATAAATTCATTTATGACCAATTTTAAGAGACTCAAAAGAAAATAATTTCATCTATCATGCTAAATCATAATTGAGTCTTCATTCTTACATAATGAAATATGTCTAAGAGAAATTTTTTGCTCTTTCTTTTTGTACATGCCAAATAAAATTTCTCAACTAAATTTTTATTTTATTTACCAATTTTTTTTTAAAACATGTACGAGCCATAAATTTAATATGATGACTTTCACACTAGTTATGAGGTAGCCCTCTCCGCTCACTGATGCACAAAAACTTGATAGTCAAATTTTGTATTTTATATAAGCTCGCAAGTGCACGAGTCACTTATAGTAAGCGACAAGTATACTCCCAAGATCGTCTCTCAAGGAATTGCGGTGGTTCTAAAACGTTATTTATTTTCTTATTTAGTCGAACAAACAATCCTAAACATTCTAACAATTGTCACTTTGCAGAAAAGATCGTAAATTCGGAATTAAATTCAAGATTAAAATAAAATGGAAATATAAGTAATCACAACCAAGGGGGGATGATGGATGTAAATGGGATTATTAGTTTGCTATCCATTCATGGCAAAAATAAATTAAGCATTCAATTAAAAGTTGGATTTAATGATTTTTCCGCTAAACCTAGAAAATCCCAAATCAATGGCGATTTTCACTACGATCAACTAATTAACGTCTTTGGCCCGGATCATTAACTAATCAATCGGAATTAGCTCAAGGAAATAATTCTAACCACCTAAACTAACACAAATCAATGCAATTAATTTAGGCTCTTGTTCATAATGCACAATTAGGCAAAGATGGCATTTCTTATGCCTAATTCTTAAATATTCTTTCTAACCACAAACTAAGGTTTGGTCCACCATTAAATCACAATCAGAAATTAATAAGAACATGAACAAGAAATAAATCCAAATCATATATAATTAAATTACAAAATTATTCTTCCAATCATTGGAAGCAATACTAACATCCCAAATACATAAATTAGCCAACCATAACTAAATTGGTGTCAATCAATTTAGTCATAGAGGCAAACCACAAAATCAGAGAAGAGAAAAGATATTACAATAAAATTACCCCAAATGAATCCTCTAGCTCCAAATCCTTGAAGTTGATTGATCCTCTTTCTCAAATCCTTGGAGTAGCTTCAACAATGGAGGTTCTTCTCTTGATTTTGGGTTGGTTTTTGGGTGGAAAACCCTTGCTGCAGTGGCAGCAGAGGGGAGGAAGAAAATGGGTGTGAAAACTTGTGTTTTGGAGAGGTATAATGTTGTATTTATAGTGGGAAGGAAGTGGAATACGCGTTTTAGGGTTTCTGGGCAATTTTGGCACCTCCCGCCGCGGCACAGGTTTTTCCCGCCGCGGCGCGTGTTGAATTTTGGGCTCAGAATTGAAAACAGAAACCTCCCCGCCGCGGCGCAGGTTTTGCATGCCGCGGCGCGCGTTTGGTTCGTCTTGTATGTAACCCTTACATAGTTTTTGACAGCTTATGTAAGCCTTACATTTTTTGGCTTTTGAAATCAGAAACCTCCCCGCCTAGGCGCAGGTTTTTCATGCCTAGGCGCGTGTTCCTTTTGTCTTGTATGTAACCCTTACATAGTGAATCACATCCAATGTAAGGCTTACATTTTTAAGCACTTTTGCTTCACTTTTGCTCTCTTTTTCCACATTTCTTCCCAAACCTACTTTGACCTACAAAACAATGAAATACCTTCCAAAACACGAAAATAATAAAATAAAAGATAAAATTAATGCTTAAAAACATAACAAAATATAGGTCAAAAATGTGTTCATCACTCACTACGGTAGCTTTACACATCATAGTAGGTAGCCCTCTCAATACTAGTTATCTCCCTAAGATGAAATATTTTAAAAAATAAGAAATAGAACTCAATATAATTTCGCAGTCAAGATTAGCTCAAGTCTTAGAGTCTTTCAAAATTAATCATAAATTTCATCGATGACATACATGAGTGTTCAGTGGGTGTGTGCATAAGTTCAGTCAATAGTGTCATCACATGTGAAAAATGCAAGTGTATGTAAAATTTTGAATTGTTGCATTACATATACAATGAGAATCAAAATAAGCCACAAAAGACAAGGTTGTATAAGTATAAGCATTATTTGAATCCAATACCTTGTAGCCCTTTTTTTTTTTTTTTTAAATAATAACAAAAAAAATCTAACGACAAAGACAAAATAAACATATGAAAATACTCACCTAGGGTCATTTAAGCACTCAAACAAAAGTACCTAGGTGGTCTGGCAATAGTGATCAATTGATAGGAAACATGCAATCTTTCCTAACCCAAATTTTCATGAATTTTGATTTCTCTATGTTTTTGGGTTGAGACTTAATTGCATTAGGTTTTAAAAACATACTCTTAGACTCATCTTTCCTATTCAAATTCAACATATGCATGGTAGGATGATAATTATGAGTTCTATACCTATAAGCATGAAGATGATCATTAAATCGAAGAGCATTCATCAAAAATCTACACTTAGGTCGAATATGGCATTTTCTACCACAATAATGACAAACAGGCACAAACTTAACAGTTTTAGTTACTACAGCTGTAGTGGGTGTTTGTGCAAAATTAGTAGCAGTAGAAGTAGAGTTAGAAGACCTTACAAATGTAGTTTTTGAAGTAGAAGGTGTACAACTTTCATCTAAGAATCCAAGTCCACGTGTATCACCGAAAGGCTTACCAATGCTCAACATCTTGTCTAGTCGTTCAGCTCCAATTGTTAATCTCTTCACTGTTTTCTTTGATTGCTCCAATTCCTGCAGAAGCTTTGAATTTTCCTGTTTGATACCTGCAAGACTCAAACTCAACTTGTCAACATACTCAGACAGTTCAACTTTTTCTTTTTCTAAAACTGACAAATTAAGATCTTGCGAATTGATTTGATCATTCAGTTTTGTCACAGTTATGAGAAGTTTATCTTTTTCTTTCTTGCAGTTAATTAAATCAATAAATAATTCTTCAAAACTGTTTGCATTAAATTTAGCAAGAATAGATTTACTTCCCTCATCATCTGAGTCAAGGTCTGACTCACTGGAGTATCCACCAACAGTTGCTGTAAAAGCTACGTAGTTAGAGTTAACATTTTCTGAACCACTAGCTTGGTCTTCATCACTTTCTGTGTCACTAAGGGTAGCATTGAAAGCTTTTCTTCTCTTCTTCTTCTTGTTGGCACACTCTGCTGCAAAATGACCAAAATCATTGCATTCAAAACATTTAGGTCCATTGGGTTTAGTTTTCTTACCTTCTGAACTCATTGGCACGAATTCTCTTCCCTTACGACCTCTTGATTTTTCTTTAATCTGTAGATCTTTTCTGTTCAACATTTTCTTGAGTTTTCTAGCTAGGGTGAGTAGATCTTCATCTTCTATATCATCACTATCACCATCATCATCATTGGTGGTTTTGAGAGCAATACCAATGTTCTTTTTGGGTGCTCGAAGGTTCATCTCAAATGTTTGAATTGAACCAACGAGTTCTTCAATCTTGATGGTGTCAATGTCTTTGCTTTCCTCTATTGCTGTAACCTTTGCTTGAAAGCGTTTTGGTAGTGAGCATAAGACTTTTCGAACTAACCTGCGTTCATCAATTTTATCTCCAAGATTTGAAGAAGAGTTAGCAATATCACATAAATTAGCATAAAATTCAGAAAACGTTTCATCCTCCTCCATTCTAAGATTTTCAAACTTAGTAGCTAGCATGCGAAGTTTTGTTCGTTTAACTTGGGACGTGCCCTCATGGGCAACCTCTAAAGTGTCCCAAGCAGCCTTAGCAGTTTCAATATCAGAAATACGTCGGAATTCATCCGGCGATACAGCACTAAAGATAGCATTGATGCCCTTTTGATTCCAACCACTACCAATTTTATCTTGAGGAGTCCAATCAATCCTAGGTTTAAGTGTGACTACATTATCCTTGGTAACCGTAGGTGGTTCCCAACCATAAAGCACAGAATTCCATACACTTTCATCTAAGGAACGTAAAAAGGCTCTCATACGAGCTTTCCAATATGGGTAGTTAGACCCATCAAAGTAAGGTGGACGGGTTGTAGAAGAACCCTCTCTCAAATGATCCATAATAAGGTCCTAGGCAACACTAAGTATATCTAGTGACCCGCTCTGATACCAATTGAAAGATTTTAATCACGGATCAAATAAGCCTAGAGGGGGGTGAATAGGTTATTTTCAATTTTTAACAAATATTAAATGTGTAATCTAATCACAACGGCCAGACATGCAATCGCGTGTAAAGATAAATGCGGAATAAAAAACAACACACGATATTTTTAGGTGGAAACAACCTAGGCCACAACAATGACCTAAGAGGAAAACCACCGGTCCACCGGACCACCTAACTATCCACTATGAAAATCAATGTTCAATTACAACCATAGAGTCCAGAACTACCCGTCGCAGATAGATCCCCCTTTCTGTAATTTACTTACGAGCCGTCGCTCCTTTCACAGCCTCCAATAGCTAGATGTCTGGATCCAGACCAACGTTCCGATCTACTTGAGTCACACAAGATCAATCGAACCCGTCACCTTCGGTAATTTCGAGTCACACGAAATACCGAACCCCTCACCTAAAACGTTAGCACAATAACACAAGTGCAAAGTGTGTCCTAGAGCGGATTCAAACAATAAATATCCTAACTAGCAGATTTAACAACATGCGATGTAAAAACAAGATCAGCTAGCAAACTCTAGAACAATCATATAAAGCTCAATATCATGCAAATCAATTAGGCATATGAATAAAACATGAGAACGCCTAAGAATGATAGATGAAGAGAAGAAGTTAAAAGCACAAGTCAGATTTATATAAACTTATTTCGATGTGGTGAATTTTATGCACAAACTAGCTTCCCTTAAATAGAGTCCAATTTTACTTCAAATAGGATTTGCAATAGACTATAACTCTACTCATATCAGGATTTAGTTCTCAAAAGAATTCTACTCATACAATGATTCTATTCATATCAGGATTTATTTCTCACAAGAATTCTACTCATACAAGAATTCCACAATTCTACTCAATTCAGGATTTTGCTTTTACAAGAATTCTACTCATACAAGGATTCCACTTTTAAAACAATTCTACGCAAATAAGAACTCTATTTTCACAACACTTTTATTCACACAAGGATTCTACTTTCTTAACACTTCTACTCATACTAGAATTTTGCTTTCTCATTAAATGAGTCAAATTTGTAAAAGTAACACATGGGTCGAATTAAAAAAGAGTTCTAGTAGAAGTGAAAAACTGGCTCGATCGATCTAATGACTGGCTCGATCGATCGATCCAATTCTCGATCGATCGACCAGATTGATCGATCGATCTAGCTCAACCCGAGAGCACCTAGATCGATGTCGTTCCACACTCGATCGATCGATCACTCGATCGATCGATCACTCGATCGATCGAACAATATACTCGATCGATCGACCAATTAAAAGCACAAGTTATTTTTCATTACGATCCATACTAAGTGTCGTGCTCATTTGTGTGAAGATGTATGCATGATAGAATATTATACCTGTCATATGGGCGTTGCAAGCTTGGTGAATCCATCATTATGTATCATCTGATTAATCGGTGAATTCCTATTCTAGATTACAGTCAAACATTTTGTCCACAAAAATTGCCAATACAAAATAAACCTTACAAAAAATTATACTGATATTAAAGTAAATAATTCAATTAATAAAGCCATTATTATCTCGCATAGTAATATGACTCTTACTAAAGAAAATGTTAAAAAAATTAGCAAATTTGAATTAAATTTCAATAGCAAAGAATTGAAAATTTGTCAAGAAACAAAAAAGATTTTTTGCTTCTATGCTAGTAAGATCATTAAAGATCACAAATTTTCAATTCTTTTATTTTTTCTAACAGTGACCCTTTATTCTATAAATAGGGATTCCTAGTATTATAAAAAGAACCTTTATTTTCATTTGAACGACACGAATCATAAGAAAAGATCAAAGAGCTTAAGAATATACAGCTTAATTCATCTCCACTCTATCTGTAACATAAGAATTATGTATTTTCAAGAAATGAGAGGCTAAGGATCTCTTTAAGATTCTTAGTTGACTTTAAGGTTGTAATAATTGTTATATTCTGAATAAAATGGAGTGAAGTTACTCTTTTCTTACTATTTTATAAGTCCAATTTTAGACACCATAATATGTACGGATGCAAGAAATTTTTCATTACCAAGTGGGTATAAAGGATTAAAGGAAGCCGAGGCATACTAGGTGTAATGAAAGAAGACGAATAGAAGAAGGGAAGATCTTGGTGAACCTATTAAATTCAAGTATGATAATTATAAACCTAAGCTAAATAAAAATCTTGAATAATTTAATATTTGTTTATCTCATTTACAAATTAATAAATAATAAGGACATGAAAAAATTTGTATAAACAAAAGAAAAAATAAAATAAAATCGAACCATGATTAAAATCGAAGATTTTGAAAGAAAATATTTAGAATTTTTAGAACAATATTTTGATAACGAAAGTTATGAAACATGTTTAGAAAATTTTAATAAATTTGACACTCTTTTATATTATTGTACATATTATATTTCTAGTATTTTATACCTAATAGACCATTCCATAGGAAAAATTTTAAGAAATTATTTTACACAAAAGTTTGTCTAAGTAAACAAATAAAAATTGATAACCTAATTTTTGGATTTTACCTATTCAAAGAACAAATAGGAAGATAAGTTAACTGAAGCTTAAAATTTAAAAATTCAGCTCAAGATTGATATCAGTGCCATAAACATATTTGAGAAGAAGGCTATAAACAATGTTTAAAATTAGGTATAACCAACCTATTGAAAAATACAAGTAAATTATTTAAAATATTATAAAAAAAAAAAAGAAACAAAATGATTAATACTCTTAATTAAGGAAATTACCAAAGGGTTATCCAAAGAAGTAACACAAGTAATAATTTATAAAGTATTTTTCAATTGGAACGTAAAATTAACATGGTTACGTCATAAATAAAAATCTTGTTAAAAAGTTTTTAACACCTAAACAATTATAAATATTGTAAAGAAAAAATCATTATAATTTTCGTAAACCTTACAAAAATTTCTAAAAAAGTTTGTAAGCTTTACATATTTATTAAACAAGAATAATGAAGGAAAGTGTATTATGATAAAAGTCATGCCCAATGTTTCGTTGAAACTCACCATTTCTATCCAAAAGTGTGCTATTTGAGTAAAATTGTCTCTTTTCCTCATAAATGAGCTATATAGATAAAAAAAAATGTTTACCATCTCAACATGGCTCAGCTCAGATCGTTTTAAATTTGGGTCAGTCTAACTTATTAGGCCCGTTTAACAGATCTGTTGCAAATATGATTAAAAGTATTTTTTTTGAAGATGATATAGTGCATATCTATAAGACCATTTATGATTATTTTAGTATTACTTTGCTCCCTCAAATGAACTTAAGTTCAATTTCAAGATGAGGGTAACTTGCTACCTTAGACAAATGGGGCATCATGAAACTGAACAAAGAAATAAAAGAGCATTGAAGCAATCTCAAAATAATGTTTGTCAACACAATTATTCCTTCCCTCTCTTTTAACTTTAGATTATTATTATTTTATCATATGATTTGGATTTGATCGAATATTTTATTCGACCAATTTAGGTTTTGGTTACAAAGATTGTAACAGATGGGTTACCTCTAACATAGATCAAAGAAATATCAGTAATAGAAAGGGCTCATAAGACGAGAAGAGACCTAAGTTCAATTCCAAGATGGAGGTAACTTGCTACCTTTGAATAGAGATGACAATTTGGCCTTGAGGGTACCCGACTCATTCGGATTAGATTGGGGCAAAAACTGGACGAACATTATTCATTTTATTATAAAATGTTTTGGATAAAAATTGAGTCGATTCAGGACATCATTTGAGTACTATTTTTTTCCCCTTAATCACTTAATAACTCTAACATTTACCAATTTGCACCCTTTATGATTATAAGTGCTCCACTATTTACATACATTCTGGCATTAGTCTTCGAAATTAATTACTATTATGCTATTTAAAAATCATTTTGATGATTCTTAACTTAATCGTATGTGAAAGTAAAAAAGGTCAATGTATTCTAGCATGTTACAATTCTAAATTTAGATATAAAGTCATAATTTTATGTGATTCATTACACATTTGAAAAAAAATTTATATTTTGCACAATTTTTATATAGTTATGAATTGAGAAAATTTAAGAACTAATTTAATTTTTGTTAACTAGCATCATTTTAAATAATTAACTAGCAAAGAGTTAATTAGGTAATTGTCTTAGTTTGGACTAAATATTATCAAAAAGGCTTATCTTGTGTTTAATTGTGCTAATGTAGGTGAAATGATAAGAAACAAAGTCAAAACAAGTCAATTAGGACATATTTAACATAGTTTCCATCTATCTAGCGACCGTCTTGATCGATCGACTTAGATTGAACTTTTGTCAAGGACTTTTGGGTTAATTTGCTGTTATTGCTAGATCGATCGACCCTAAGATTCGATCGATCAAGCTTCAATCAAGCATTTTCGGGTTGAAATCTAATCATTGCTCGATCAATCTATCTGTGGTTCTCGATCAATCAAGCCCTCTAGGAATGTCCACATCAACTCCATTTTTACTCTTATGCGTCAATTTTAGCTATTGAATATTATGGGAATTGATCAACGATCAATATTATGTTGTTTCTAACATTAGAAGTAATTTTGAGAGCTCAATTCATTCATCTAGAGCTAAACATATGAAAAAAGAGAAGAGAAAACAAGAGCATAACTTTGAGAAACTATAGAATTTAAGAACATTAAAGAGCCAGACGTTATTCATATAAATAGGTTGGTTGTATTCGTTCATTCTTTTATTTTCTATTGATATCTACATATTTTTTCATGGATGCTTTGGATTCATTGAATATGTTTAATAGCTAAACTCTCAATTTAGGGGTCTTATGAACACAATTTTTAGTATGTGATTGATCTATTTTTTTTTTTCATTGTAATTGTTATGCAATTATATTGTTTGATCTAATTTTCATGTTATTAATTAATTGGCCATCAATTAATCTATAAAAGCAATTAGGTATATTTAAGAAAGTTATCTAATTACTTGTTATGATTAAACAGCATGCACAATTTTTAGACAATGATGTATGATTCATAATTATGGACTTAATGAATAGTAAGCAACTCGATTGTCATGAGATGTGATTTGGTTTATTACTGTATGATGTCTACTTTACTTGAGAGATGAATGCATGTTATTTTCAATGCAATTAATCATATAATTGTCATAACATTTACATTGAAGAATTTTAGTGATTCACATGCTTAGAAAATTGAGAGATTAAGATTTTTAAAACTCATCTTGATATATTATCGTATCATGTGCTTTAGTTATTCTAGTTGTTAATTTACCATTTTTGAGTGATTTATCGAGCTTTTTGTTGTCCAAATAGTTTTAATAATAGTCAAGTTGGTACTTAATTACAAATAATTAACTTTTTATGGGATTGATATCCGTACTTAGGTATATTATATTACTTACACGACCCATACATATGTGATTAGCTTTCCATTGTTATATTTAAATATTATACATACCACAATTACATTAAATTTTAATTTAAAAATAAAATATAAATTTTAAATCTCTATAATAATTTAATAAGTTTTCAAGCATACTTATTATTCTTGTGATTCTTTTCATTGCGACTAATAATAAATTTTTTGTTAGAGATGCAACATTTTAAAATATATATATATATATATATATATGTTGTATTTTAGATATGATAATAATTCATAAATGAGTTTCAAGTTCAATCCGAACTTAATGATCTAAAATAATTCAATTTGTTTTGATTATTCTATTAAAATTTGAATACGATAGAATTTGCATAGATGAAAAATAGAAAAATTTTAATTACTTATCTCTACTTACAATTGCAATATTTCCGATAGGCATTTGGATTTTGTTATTACGTATTGCAAATATAAATTTATCTATTAAGATAATCCATATATTCATTTTTTTTTTTTTTAAGAATGTCTTAATTCATGTACAAGTAGTACCGTTCATTTTTCAAGTTTTAAGTCCCACAAAGATGACTAATGTTGTTGGAAAGATACATAAATAAATTAATTTTGCTAGAATGTACGGTGATTGTTATGTCTTATATATTTTATGGTACATTTACTCATGTACGTGCAAATTAAACATAATTAATTTTTTAATTATTAAATATTTAAATATATTATTTCAATCATCTAAATCAAACATGCATGCCTTTATTCCTGCCAAATTTGGGCAATTTTTCTTTTTAGTCTCGTGACGATTGGTCATGTTGTTATAAGGCGCAAAAAACAAATAAATGTTAAAAATCAAATTTAATTTTGTATGTGTATATAAATTTATGATATTATAAATGAAAAATTTTCAATTTTTTAATATAATTCTAAATAAATTTTTTTTGAAAAAAAAAAAAATTGCACTTCTTGTACTCAAATAATATATTTTTGCCATTAAAAAATGATTGTTATGTTATTTTTCGTTAAATGTCATCTAATTGAACAATGTTTAAATTAAATTATTACAATTTAGACCCGTTAAATATTAAATGTCGTTTAATTGAATATTATTCAGTATTATTGAAATACTATTTTTATTATTATAAATTTTAAAAATATTATTTTTTATAATTTTTATTTATTTATTTATTAATAAGCACTTATTTTAAGTGCGAAGAAAATAATGCCTCTATCATGGATCGAATTTACCATTTTTTTAAATATTGAGGACTCATATACCAAATGAATTAGAGAATGTGAGCAAATACATAAGTTTTAATTAGTATCTATTATTATAATAAATGCACTTACGTTAGACATTAAAACAGTTAAGTTGAAATACTTCTTTTTATTTATAATTTAATTACATTATAAAATATTAATTTTTATTTTAACAACAAATTAATTTACAATGTATTATTTGAAATAAAAAAAAATAAACATATATATTATTTAATTTATTAACCAACTTTACATTAAATTTTTTTTTTTTCTCCTTGTTTTGGCAACATTATATTTACGTCTATAATTTATTTATAACTTAGTGATTTAGTTATGTTTGTAACTTCTTTATTAATTTTAAAGAATTATGCACTTAAACATATGAGCACATTCTTCACTTGTAGAATTCAAGCTCACCTAAAATTTAAGAACTTAGCGGCATAACTCAAAATTATTTTATATATTTTTAAAAATAAATTAAGATGTTTGGCCAAGTTTTTAAGTTATTGTTTTCTAAAATATATTATTTTACAAAACAAAAAATTCAAAATAACTAATATGCGTTTTTACTTTTTAAAAAACTAATTTTGGACCCATGCTAAATATAATATAATTGTATTATTAAAATTGTTTATTTTTAAATAATTATTTAAATCAACATGTAATTTATATATAATTTTCTATATTATACATTTATTTTTTTCTTCTATTTGTGTTAATGTTTCGATTTTAACACTTAATTTAAAATATTAATATTACTTAAAAATAACATAAGAAAAAGTCAGTTACATAAATTTAATAAACATATAAAGACATTTTGATATTTATTGTTGTATAGATAAAAAAAAAAAAAACAAGATAATAACCAATCAACAATAAAAATTAACAAAAACTAAAAAAATGAAGAAGAATAACTAAAATTACCGTTTATGCTGCCCAACAACTACTTATAAAAGGTATATTTATGATCAAGGTATTTTGATATTTATTATTGTATAAAAAAAATCAATTCACAAGAACATGTATTTATTATTGGTACATTTGATATTTATTAGTGTAATAAAAAATAAAGATATTTAGATATTTCTTTGCTATCACTAATTAAATATTTTTCTCAAATAATAAAAATAACTAGAAATATACATTTTAGGGAAGTATCAAAAAAATGAAAAAAAAATTATTAGGAACTATATATACTTAATTACAAAACTAGACAAATACTAAAATATTGTTAGATAAGTATTAATATTTTTTTTTTTTTTCAAATATATAAATTTATTTTGAATAAATAATTAAATAAAATTAAAAATGTAAATAACTTTAAAAATTAAAAATGTATAAATAAATTTATTCAATTGAAATTTGTTATAAAGTAATATGATGAAAAAATTAGTAAAATAAAATTACAATTTCTTTTGAAGTATATCAAAAATGAGATTCGATAATGTATTAATAATTATTTTAGGAGGATAAACAATGAAGTAAAATAAAAAGTTTAAAATTTTCTACATATTTATTTTTAAATAAAATAAATATACATACACAAGATAAAATTTGAAAATTAAAATAGTCATTTTAAGAATAAATACAAGTTCTTATTTTTTTTACCATCACAATTAATTTAGAAAAAAAAGTATAGATAACACAAAAGAATAACTAAAGATAAAACATAACTCCACGGAATTTATTACAAAATCTTAAATTATTCAATGTTAGATTTTATATTTTCTTAGGCAATTAAACTAAGAATCAAAGTAGCATATAGAATTTATTTTTTAATTATTTAATAATATTAAATTAAATACATATTTTTTTAATTTTAATGTCTTTTTAAATTTTTTATGATGTCATATTTTTAAAAATGTATATATAATAGATACTGACAAGTAGTCGGGGCTCTTATTTAATCATGGTCTAAGAAGACTGCCTCATCTACTTAAAATACAAGCCATTCCTGCCATTAAATAATTGAAAATTCGTTTAGGAACTTGTTTGAGGAAAGTACAATGTAGCCCTTTATTAATGCTTTGGGAAGTTGAGTTGGTGGAAGGGCAAAAACGTCAAATGGGGAGTAAGGAGAAAGGGCCTAACTGGGAAAGGAGGGATTAAAAGGGAAAGGCAAAAAGCATATTAGGTAGTGGCCAGTGGGGGTGGCATATACGAAAAGGAGGATATTATTTTTTCATTAATTGCTTATGAAGGCAGGCATGTTATATTCTATTTAAGCTCTTACCAATATCTGTGGCTTGTACCTTGTAGGAGATATTCTATTTAATGAGAAATTAAAAGACTAGTTGATTTTACACGCAGTGGACGCGGCATGCCCATTGTTACAAGTTACAACCTATTCTTGTTTAAGCGGCCTATGATTTGGAGTTATTGCAGCTATAGGAACAATTACGTAAAAAGATAGGAACGAGGTTACCAAATTACTGAAATAGCACTGCTTGGGTTGAGTCGCGGACTAGGTCGTTCTTTTTAAGACGTTTCGCGGCTCTGCCCAAAATTGTGCAAGCAAACACAGCCTCGTCGTCCCCAGGATAAAACAGCCCAACAAGATTCTGTCTTGAAGTTACACTGCACTGATAAACTCCGTAATGCTACACCTGTAAAATAATTTTGTTGCTCGGAAATTAAAAATTATATTTAATGTACACTGGATCGTATTTCTGGTTTTGTTTTCTGGATTTTTTGTACTACTCAATAGTTAGAGCGAGAGAGAGAAAAGTGAGAGAGAGAGTTGAGAGCTGAGGGATGATTTTAGAATGAGAATGAAGCCCTCTATTTATAGCTGAGGGAAGTCACAAATAACGGACTCAAAATGGTTGTGGAGAACGTGCAACGTTCAGAAACGGTCGTTCCGTAAGACTCGATCCGTAACGGAATGGAACGGTCACATGCAACGGTCACGACGTGGGGTAACGAATTCTGTGAGACTTGGTCTCAACGGAACGGAACGTTAAAAGAGTAACGGTCACAATTTGGATAACGGAACTGTTGGAAAATTAATTTTTATCAAAAAATAAAATGCCACCTTACCTCACACACATGCACTCGGCTCGGCTCGGCACGTCGCGGCCGGCCTGTCTGACGGACGGCGGCGGCAGCGCAAGCGTGTGTGATGGACCCACAATTGCCTAAGTCCTCCTCCCTTCCACAAAATTGGGTGCCCCTTGGGGCCCAATCCCACTAGCATATTCTTTTCTATGTATATGCTTCTAAGGAGAAGTAAAAAGGCAATGTGGGACTTTAAGTTTTTTTAGTTTTTGCACTTTTTCTCTTTTCTCCTTTTTTATTCAAATTCATAATTCCAACAATCCCCCACTTGAATTTTATATAAAAATAGTTTTTCATCGAGCAACCAATTAATCAAAGATATAAGATTGTGCATAAGCAGAAGGTGTCTTTCGACTTGAACCTTTGCATAGTGTTGATGCTTTAGAATATACTAGAGTAACTCATAGTTTTGAACTCTATCTCTAACAACATTACACACACAACCTTTCCAAGGTGTAGTTCGAAAAGCCCGTGCTTTATGGCCATGCACGTATATCCCAGTATAGTGAATGCTCTAGTAAATTTTGCCCAAAATTTCATAGGAAGCGGCCACACTTCCACATTCACATAGGTGAGTCTATCAAGAGTACTCCTGTAGCTATGTACTCCACTCCACATAGAGTATATAACTCATTAAGAGTTAACAATTAACTCATCCTTCTGTCGCTTCAAGACTTCATGCTTCTAACAGTATAGGATGGGACCCATGATAGCATGATTCATCTCATATCACTTCATGACTTGTTATTACCCATTGAACTTATTTCTTGGGATCTCCAGTCTATAAGTCGGGTTACCATCACGAGTGACTCTTCATTCTAAGGGCATTAGTCCCATTCCTTTCGAGGTTTTGAAAACCTTCTCTCTTGCTAATCCTTTCGTCAAAGGATCAGCCAAATTGTCATCAATACGTACATGATCCACTCTTACAGCTCCTGTAGAGAGAAATTCTCTAACAGTACTGTGCTTACGACGTATCTGTCGTCTCTTGCCGTTATAATAACGGTTCTGAATCTTTGCAATAGCTGCGGTACTATCGCAGTGGATCAAGACAGCTGGTATCGGTCTTTCCCATAAAGGGATCTCAGCTAACAGACTTCTTAACCAGCCTGCTTCTTCACTAGCAGTAGCTAGTGCTATCATTTCTGACTCCATCGTAGATTGAGCCAAAATTGTCTGTTTCTTAGACTTCCAAGAAACAGCTCCACCAGCAATACTAAATATATAGCCGCTAGTTGCTTTGGAGTCTTCTGAAAGAGTGTTCCAATCAGCATCGTTGTATCCTTCTAAAACACCGGGAAACTTCTTATAGTGTAATCCAAGGTTCATTGTTCTCTTAAGGTACCTCATGACCCTTTCAATTGCATTCCAATGCTCTATACTAGGTCTATTGGTACACCTACATAGTAATCCCACAACATAAGCTATGTCGGGCCTAGTGCAATCAGTAGCGTAACGTAAGCTACCAATGATGCTCGCATACTCAGTTTGTCTAACACCGTCTCCGGTGTTCTTGAATAACTTTACACTAGGATCATAAGGGGTACATGCAGGTTTGCAGTTAGAGTAATTATATTTATTTAAGATCTTCGCAATATAATGAGATTGATCTAGAGAAAGTCCCTCTTCAGACCTAGTAATCTTTATACCTAGGATTACACTCGCTTCACCTAGGTCTTTCATGTCAAAATTAGCACACAGCAAGTTTTTTACATTATTTATAACATGAATATTTGACCCAAAAATAAGTAAGTCATCCACATATAAACATATAATAGTGCAAATGTTATTTTCTGTTTTATGATAAATGCATTTGTCATTTTCATTCAATTTGAATCCATGTGAGATAACTAGATTATCAAATTTTTCATGCCATTGCTTAGGTGCTTGTTTTAGACCATAAAGAGATTTATCTAGTTTACATACTTTGTTTTCTTGACTTGGGACTACAAAGCCCTCAGGTTGGTCCATATAAATCTCTTCTTCTAATTCACCATTTAAGAAGGCAGTTTTAACATCCATTTGGTGCACCACTAAATCATGGATAGCAGCTAGGGAGAAAAGCACACGTATGGAAGTTATTCTTGTGACAGGTGAATATGTGTCAAAGAAGTCCACATTTTCCCTTTGCCTATACCCTTTGGCTACAAGGCGAGCCTTGTACTTTTCAATAGTACTGTCGGGTTTTAATTTCTTCTTTAGTATCCATTTACATCCTATGGTCTTGCAACCAGGAGGTAAGTCAACTAAATGCCAAGTTCTATTAGACTCAAGAGAGTCCATTTCATCATTTATGGCTTCTTCCCATAAGTTGGCATCTAAAGAAGATAAGGCTTCTTGAATGTTTTGGGGATCTTCCTCTAAGGTATAAGCATAGAAGTCAGACCCATAATCCTTAGAGGTTCGAACTCGTTTACTTCTCCTAAGTGCAATTTCTAATTCCTCATTTTGTTCACTAGATGTACCTATGGGTAAACTACTAGAAGACGAGCCCCCACTATTCTTTAGTTTAAAGGGAAACCTATGTTCATAGAAGTTTGCATCATTTGATTCTATAACTACATGATCATTTAAGTCATAGAATTTATAAGCTTTACTATTCACTACATATCCTATGAATACACATTCATATGCTCTACTAGCAAGTTTATTTCTTTTTGGATCAGGGATCCTAACATAGGCTAAACAGCCCCAAGTTTTTAAATAAGTTAAGTTAGGTTTCTTATTTTTCAAAATTTCATAAGGTGAAATTTGACTAGTAGATTTAGGCACTCTGTTTAGCACATATCAAACAGTTAGTAAAATTTCTCCCCACCAATGGGAAGCAGCACCAGAGTTTAATAAAATTGCAACAACTGATTCAGTAAAAGTTCTATTTTTTCTTTCAGCTTTGCCATTCATTTCAGGAGAATAAGGTGCAGTTTTTTCATGTATGATTCCATGGGTTTTATAAAAGTCATTGAAAATATTGGAATCATATTCAGTGCCTCTATCACTTCGAAATTTTTTTATTTTTCTGTTAAGTTGATTTTGAATTTCAGTTATAAATGTTTTAAACATGTCAAACGCTTCACTTTTATTTTTCATTAGATATACATAAGTATAATCTGAACAGTCATCTATAAAAGTTATAAAATAGAGCTTTCCATTTCTTGTTAGAGTTCCATCTAGTTCACATATATCAGAGTGTATTAAATCTAATGGTTCTAATTCTCTAATTACTGATTTATGTGAAGTTTTGGTTATTTTAGCTTGACTGCAAAAATCACATTTTTCAAAATCATTCATTGATAATTTAGGAATTAGTTCTAAGTTATTCATGTTCTTACTTATTCGTTTATTAACATGACAAAGTCTAGCATGCCAAACATTAAAAGAACACAACATGTAAGCATAAGAAGATACTTATTAATTTCAACATTTAATTTAAACATGCCATCAGTGGCGTACCCTTTCCCAACAAAAATATTATTCTTAGTAATTGTATACAAATCAACCCCTATAGTTTGAGTAAACTCAACCTTGTTGAGAAGATAGTCTGAGACTAAATTCTTTCTCATCTCTAAAGTATGCAGGACATCCTTCAAGATGACAGTCTTTTCAGACGTAAACTTTAATTCCACCTCACCAGTACCAGCAACTTCAGTGGAGTGGGAGTCACCCAGCAGCACTTTCTTATCCTTAGATACAGAATAGGACTTGAACATGTCACAATCATAGCAAACATGGAGAGAAGCACCAGTGTCCACCCACCACCCCTCAGATCCACCAACAAAGTTGATTTCAGATATCATAGCTATAGGCTGATCTTTGGTAAGGTTCGCCTGCGGGGCAGGAAGATTCCTGTTCCGGCAATTCCTGGCCAAATGGCCAGGCCTGTTACAACTATAACACATAAATGTGTTATTTCCTAAGGGGGGTTGAGTTCCAGGTCCAGGTCCAATCCGTAGAGGATTTCTATTTTTATTCTGGTTGTTACGATTCTGGTTATTATTACGATTCTGAAATTTCATGTTTCTTCCTTTTGGTTTTAGAATTACAGAGGAGGATTTTTTATTTGCACTGTTGTTTGAGACAACAAGTACTTCATCTTTTTGGTCTTGTTTTCGGGCTTCTTCTTCTATTCTTAAACAGGTTATTAGACTTTCTAGGGAGAATTCTTTAGTTTTATGTCTCAGAATATTCTTAAAGTCTTTCCATGCAGGGGCTAATTTATCAATAATAACAGCTACTTGAAATTGTTCATCTAAAAGCCATACCTTCAAAAGTAATTTCATGTGCTATCTTTTGCAGTTCAAGAGATTGAGCTTCTACAGATTTGTCATCAATCATCTGGTACTTCAGATATCTACTGACAGCATACTTCTTGGTTCCAGCTTCCTCAGTATCATACTTCTTTTGAAGTGCATCTCAAGTTTCTTTAGCTGTCTTATCAGAGTTATAGTAATCATACAAATCATCAACTAAACCATTAAAAATAAAATTTTTGTAGAGGAAATCATTTTCCAACCAGGTGTTTAAATCCTTAGTTATATCTTCAGTTGGAGGATTTGACAGTGTTGGTTTTTCAGTAATAAGAACAGAGGCTACTTTTTTCATTGTTAAGAAAAACAGCATTTTTTGTCTCCATCTTTTAAAATGTAGTCCCTCAAAACGAAAAGGTTTATTTAAGTCAGCAGTTAAAAATTCAGTAGACATGGCAGATGAAATTCGTCTTAAATTATTGGAACAATTACGTAAAAAGATAGGAACGAGGTTACCAAATTACTGAAATAGCACTGCTTGGGTTGAGTCGCGGACTAGGTCGTTCTTTTTAAGACGTTTCGCGGTTCTGCCCAAAATTGTGCAAGCAAACACAGCCTCGTCGTCCTCAGGATAAAACAGCCCAACAAGATTCTGTCTCGAAGTTACACTACACTGATAAACTCCGGAATGCTACACCTGTAAAATAATTTTGTTGCTCGGAAACTAAAAATTATATTTAATGTACACTGGATGGTATTTCTGGTTTTGTTTTCTGGATTTTTTGTATTGCTCAATAGTTAGAGCGAGAGAGAGAAAAGTGAGAGAGAGAGTTGAGAGCTGAGGGATGATTTTAGAATGAGAATGAAGCCCTCTATTTATAGCTGAGGGAAGTCACAAATAACGGACCCAAAATGGTTGTGGAGAACGTGCAACGTTCAGAAACGGTCGTTCCGTAAGACTCGGTCCGTAACGGTCACATGCAACGGTCACGACGTGGAGTAACGAATTCCATGAGACTCGGTCTCAACGGAACGGAACGTTAAAAGAGTAACGGTCACAATTTGTGTAACGGAACTGTTGGAAACTTAATTTTAATAAATAAATTTTTATCAAAAAGGCCACCTCACCTCACAAGCACTAGGCTCGGCACGGTGCGGCCGGCCGGTCGGACTGACGGCAGCGGCAGCACGCGCGTGTGTGGTGGACCCATAATTGCCTAGGTCCTCCTCCCTTCCACAAAATTGGGTGCCCCTTGGGGCCCAATCCCACTAGCATATTCTTTTCTATATATATGCTTCTAAAGAGAAGTAAAAAAGCAATGTGGGACTTTAAATTTTTTAATTTTTGTACTTTTTCTTTTTTCTTTTTTTTTATTCAAATTCATAATTCCAACAGCAGCCACTGTTTCTTATGCAAACTTTTTGTCAAACAGGCCAACAAAAATTATAACTTTCAAAGTTACTACCCACTGTTTCTACTAAACTACTATTTTCCATTGAGAAATCCTAACAATGCATCAACTTTTATACTCATATTACAGCACGTATCAAAAAAAAAAATTAATTGAGAAATAACTTAATTTTTTAAAAAAATTTAGCACATGTCATGCCATGATTACAAAAATATATGGAAATTTATGTTATTATAACATTCCTCTTTTTCATTTGAGAAGAAAACAAGTTGTCCTCATTGAGAAATGCTAATGAAAATCAAATAACATGAGTGGATTTAGGAATTTTTTTTTAGAAAAAGACCAAACTACTATTTTAAAAAATTTGGTCTAAATATTAAAATTTATAACATTATTTACATAATTTAACATAAAATTGCTTGTTATATTTATAATTTTTTAGTATCCTAATCAATTTTGTTGTAATTAGCAATTTGATGTTAAATTTTGTAACCGAAACTTTTTTTTAATTTCCAAAATAACTAACACAATAAGAAACCCCAAATGATGACATAATCTTATAATTATAATTTTAAATTTGTTTGTAGTTATTAGGTTACATGTCCTATTATTATTCTCACTTAAATCAAATAATATAAATTTTTAATTTAAAACCAATCTGATTTGATATTTTTAGGATGTTAAATTGGAAAATTTTGGTATAAAGTTGATCAAATTAGAAAATTAAGTTTATCACTTAGTCTAATAAATAAGTATTAATTCAAGACTAATACTAATAATTTCTTCGTAAAATTTCCATCGAGGCTGCATCCCTTTTTAGCCTTCAAGAGACTCTGCACGTGTTTTACGTTCTCTTTGAATTTCCCTATTTTTTTTTATTTTACATGTGTAGTTCATTCAAAATAAATTTTAATTTAAATTAATTAACATATGTATGAAAATACTATATTTATAATTAATGCTACCATTCATTTTAAATGTAAAAGGAAAGTGATTAATATAATTGATATGTAGTGTATTTGATAATAATTTTTATTTTTAATTTTTATTTTTTTAACTATTTTCAATCAGTTTAATAATAATTTTTAATTTATTATTTTGATTTTTACAAACTTAAGAAATCACTACTGGGATAATTTTAAAACTATTGAATCAAATTTATGATTTTTTCTTTTTCATTTTTATCAATTTTTTTTTTAGAGAGAGTAAATTAAGTCTTAAAAACTTAAAATTTGTAAATAGTAAAAAATTTATTTTTTTTAAGCTTTTTAAAAAAATTGAAAGTATTATTATATAATTTGTGGGTATTTTTTTTTTTTAAATTATTAAGCATAAATTGTTATTAAATAAATTATTTATTATTTTTACAAAATTAATTTTTTAATAATAAATTATTAATTATAAATTAAAATTATTATCAAGTGAGTCCATAAAAATTACAATTATTTCTTCTTCATCCATCTCTTGATCCAATTTCCGAAATCCCGTAAGATTTGCCATTTTGGTAAAAATGATTGAGAAGAAATTATGGCTTCAGACCTTCAGTACCCTTGTTTTTTGTTATCCTATTTAATTGAAGATATTTATTTGTATTTTTATTATTAAAGTAATATTTATTTTAATACTTTATTTAATTAAAAGTATTAAATTAATTTAATTTTAAATAATAAATAAAATTTAATAAAAATTTATTTATTTTTTTAAAATATTCTATACCATATTTTTGGAAACAAGATACAAAAAAGTGTCAAAAAAAATACAAAAATATTCTCATAAAATATAAATTTATAAAAATAATTGATAAAATTAAAAAAATTATTGTACTTTCATTTTATTTTAAAAGTTTAATATTGTTTTTAATTTTTGGTCAAATATTTTTGTGAATTTAGTATTTTATAGAATTTTTCTATAATTTTTAGCATTTTTTTGTATCACATTTTTTTTTATTCAAACATGATACCTACATATAACACAATACATACCATCTAAAAATACAAACTAGCCTCTGTTAAATTACATCTATATTTAAAATTGAACTAATTAAGTAACTTTAATTAAATAAGGGGAAAAAAACAAAATGTATCCCTTTGAGAATAAAGGTACAAATGAATACATTTTGTTAAATATTGAAATAAAAAAAGATAGCTATGATAAAGGGAGAATTTATGCATTATTTTATAAGTAAGTGAAAATACGATACTCTAATATAATAACTTATAATAATAATATAATTATTTAAAAAGAAAAAACATAACAACATAATGTTTAATAAAAAAAAATAATTAATTAAATTGTTAAAAAAATATACTTTAAAAATAATAAATAATACATACCGTAAAATAAAGGAAATCAAAAGGTATAATCACGCTGCTTAACCAAAATAAATAAATATATAAGTCTTCAAACAATAGGGTCTATTCTATCTTGCAATTTTTTTTTTTAATCTATATCTTGCATGCTTTCAAATCTAGTCAATCCGATCTATTCTTAAAAAATCTTATTTGAAGTGCGTTAATTAATTCATAATAAAAATAAATTGAATTGAATGAAAAAGTAAACGTAAAACTCATTCTTTAGTTTTTGTTTACACTATTTATTAAATAATTATAATAATCTAAATAAAAATATTAACCTACTTAAATATTTTAAAATAATTATTAATATAAAATAAAAAAAATATATTAAAATTTAAATTAAAAATAATTTTATAATTATATATTGTGAATTTGAAAATTAAGAATGAGAAACCATACCAAAGAAAGTATGAAAATAATCTGATTTGATATTTTAGTGGTTGGCACACATATTATTATTTTAGTACTCATTTTTATCTATATTATTAAAGAGTGTTAATTTAGTATCTAAATTCATCTACTATTAATACATTTTTTGTAAAAAAGCTACTATAACTCAAAATTTTAGTAAAATAAATAGAAAAAAATTTGATATTTAAGATTATTTTCTTAAAAAAGTTAAGATAAATATTTTAATTAACAGTAGAAATAGATTGAGAAAAATATATTTTTTAAATGACTTTGTATAATTTTATGAAATAAGCAAAATATTTTTTTTTTATGTGAATAAGGATGTTCGTTTTGGTAGATGAAGCTAGTAATCTTTAAAACAAATAAATAACATTATTTTTTAAAGCTATGTTGCCCCTATATTTATTGTTGTGGATCTATTTATGTTATTAAGAATTAAAAAAATATTTAATTATATAACATAATTTTTCTTCATATATAAAATTTCAATTTTAACTCCTTTAAAAAAAAAAACATATGTTTATTTTTCTTATAACGTAAATGAACATATTTTTTTAGTATTAAAAGAAAATGTATATATATTTTTTTACTGAGGGGTTAAAAATAAAAATAGTTAAATAACTGAGTCATTTATACATTAGAAGCTTAAAAATTTTTAGTCCTATTTTTTTTAATTGTTGTTAAAAATATAAAAAATAAATTATTATTAATTGTCTCGTAGTACAATGATCTATGCTCATTGTGTCATTGTAGGTACTATGAGGATGTCAGTTTGAACCTTGTCAATATATATGTGTGTGTATGGGTGTGTAAGTGTGTAACTCCTATTTCAAAATTTAAAAAAATTAATGTCCATCCTTTTTTTAAGCAAATAATTTTAAATGTCAAAATAATCCCTCTTTATTTAACCAAAACTTTAAATTACTACAGATATATATATTTTTTACAAAAAGATACTAACCAATGGACTTGGATATTTGATTGTTGCTCTTTAATACTATCGGTGAGAATAAATATTAAAGTAATAATATACGTACTACTAAAAGCCCGAAACAATCAATAAAAATAATTCCAAAATTTGTAAAAACATAAAACGAGAATTGTTGAAGAGAATTTTTAAAATGAACAAGAGTTTCACATTGAAAAAATGAGAGACTTGAAAATATTTTATAAAAATTTGAAAAGATGTGATGGTAAAAAAATAACATGTGGAAGTAAGGCCTTCTAAATCCACCCATTTATTTTAGATTTTTGGATACATAAAAAACATGTTAGTTGATTTATGACCATTAATTGTGATGAATAGTCATGTTGACTGATTATGATTCTTCAAGAATGTTGATCGAGAGTTGACTCATTTTGATAGATCATTAACTGCGTTGACCAAGGTTTGATCGAACTTTTATCGGTCAAAAGAGGTGCAATCTGAGGCATACAATGAATGTGATGCAATTTGGACCCTTGATTGATAATAAGACATGAATCTTGGCAAAAAAGAGTTGTGTTAGAACATTATATATACTTTGAATGCTCTTTAAGTTGAAGGTGTTATAAGTTGTCTTCGTCAGTATATACCACAGACAATAAAAGCTTCATTGTATCCTAGAGGCGTATTTGCTGAACTCTAATGCATTACCGAATTGGTGAGGCAAATAGCGTCTTAAGAAAAGCGATATTATATCGTGCCTGTCTTAATTAAATTTTACAAATTTTAATAGCAAATTCTACCCAATTTTCTTAACAATCTTAAGACACTATTTTTCTGCATAATGGCACCATCATCTTCATTTCGTGAATTTGTTGTTAATTTTGTCAAGTTAGAGAGGTTTGATGGAAGAAAATTTCATCCTAAGCAAAAAAAAAAAAAAAAAAAAACTATATTTTTTGGTAGCAAGTTTAAATGTGTGTACGTTCTCACTGTACCAAAAGCCTAATGAAAATTTAAAAAAATTAATGCCCATCTTTTTTTTAAGGAAATAATTTTAAATGTTAAAATAATCCTTCTTTATTTAACCAAAATTATAAATTTTTTTTTTTTTCTTTTAAAAAGATACTAACTGATGGACTTAGATATTTGATTGTTACTCTTTAATAATATTCTTTAATAATATTGATGAGAATTAATATCAAAATAATAATATAAGTATTACTAAAATATAAGACCCAAAACAATCAATAAAAATAATTTTAAAATTTATAAAAACATAAAATGAGAATAACTCTCTTTTCACTCATTTGAACGACTTCATTTGCACTCATCATTTTTTATTTTTATTTTTTTGTTAGTAGCACACTATTAATATTTCTATAGATTATTAATTGATGAGAAAATCAAACTGATGTAAAATAAAGAAGATAGTTAATCATTTAAATTAAGGTTTATTTAAATTGATATTATTATCTCTTGGTGTATTATTTAGTTATCTCTAAATTTTACATTTATTACTTAAATTTACATTTGGTTTTTTAGTTTATCATTTAGGGTTTTATTGATTAGTTTATATTTATCTAAATAAGACAGTACTCTTGGGACCAACAAGAGGGAATTACTGAGATATTAGTGTGGTTTCTTTTCAAAAACATTTGGATTATGAAATTTGTTAATAATTTAGAGGAGCTCAAGGTTTTTATCTGTGATTAAAAAAAAAATGCATTCTTAAAAATTATGAGATATCATATCATGTTGTGTGAAGTGTATATAGTAAATATATATATATATAAATCTACCTAATGTAGATTTCTTACAATTTAGATAAATTTTATGTAGCACCACGGTTATCCTTTTGTAATTATTTCTATCAAATATAGGAGATATTTATTGGTCCTTTATATGTTTATCTAGCAAAATATGCTGCTCCACGTTTATTGGGCTGGTTTGGTGACTATGACCATTCATATTACGCTATGTAGCATGAGTTTATGTACGTACACCCATCATCTAATTTGTTATTTCAGTTATTGCAGTCCCATAAACAGAATCTATTATTGTATTTACACAAACTACAATAAATTAAAATTACAATGGATAGTTCTCCCTAGTTATCTATCTGTTTCTCCTTTCTTCTTATTCATCTAAATGATCGATTCTACCTTTTCAGTTTTCACTAATTCTCTTATAATGTAATGATATTTGCTAATAATTGGGATACTCACCAGGAACGTGATGACCAAACAAGTTAATGGTCGCCACTCACCAAGAGAATGACACTGAAGATTACGATCAGATTAGACTTTTAAAGAGTTGGAAGCATTACAACATCAGGGCATCAACTACTTTCCTAATTAAGTAAAACTTTACAGTATTATTATAACATTAAACCAACGAACTTGTCCATTAAAACAACATTAAGAGTAAACATTTTAGTCATCTTTGATACCTTTAAGGAACTTCAGAACTTGAAGCATGGTAGGCCTGCTGGCAGGATTCTCCGATAGGCATACACAAGCAATTTGCAGCACTTGAAGCATCATATGCTTCGAGTCGGCATTGAGCACAGTTGGATCAAGAACATCTGCAGCATGCCCCTTCCTGGTCTTTTGAAATACCCAACCAACCAAATTCCCACCTTCAATCTCTTTGAAGTCAGGTCCAGTTGGTTCTTTCCCTGTCAACAACTCAAGCAAAATTACACCATAACTGTAGACATCACCCCTGGTAGTTGACCTCCCACTCTGTCCATACTCAGGAGGAATGTAACCAAATGTTCCTGCAATATCAGTAGAAATGTGAGTCTCACAAGCACTTATCAATCTTGCCAGCCCAAAGTCTGCAACTTTTGCCTCAAAGTCTTGATTGAGTAGGATGTTGCTAGCTTTTATGTCTCTGTGGATAATGTGGGGTATGAATCCATGGTGAAGAAAAGCTAGCCCACGTGCAGAACCAATAGCGATTCTGAATCGTTTACCCCAATCAAGTACTTCAAGTGCCCCACTCCGGTTTCTCAGCCAAAGATCTAGACTCCCATTAACCATGTACTCGTAAACAAGAAGTTTCTCTTCACCATAAGAGCAGTATCCCAACAGTGGTACAAGATTTCGATGCTTTACTTTACCAAGAGTCTCCATTTCTGCAATAAATTCACGTTGCCCTTGTGTTTTTGCTTCACTCAACTTTTTTACTGCAACTATTTTCCCATTTGGCAAAGTAGCTTTGTACACCGTTCCAAAACCTCCATCTCCAATTATGTTTGTCTTGCAAAAGTTGTTGGTGGCTTCGAGGACATGGGACAACGTTAACTTCAGCAGAGGTTGCTCAAACATCGCCACATTGATGCTCAGGGGTTCCTTTGATCTGCTGCTGCCAAGAAAGTAGAGATTTTGATCTACAAAGCTGTTTAGCTCACTTTCATCAGTTTCTTCAGGATCTCTTTCCCTCATGTTTCTGCTAATAAATCTCACAACAGCAAAAGCTAAAGTAAAGATGATAAGAGAACTTCCAACTACAATTGCAGCTAGTCCCCAAGCATTTATAAATGCCGACTTATCAAAACTTCTGATCTGGCACTTTAAACCCATGATTCTCCCACACAAGTCTTTGTTACCTGCAACTGAAATTTTTGACCGGTTCTGGCAAATTCCACTTCTGGGAATAGGCCCTTCAAGTCTATTTTCAGCCACATTAAGGTTAAACAGATTGTTCAAATTGCAAAGTTTCTCAGGAATATGTCCAGACAACCTGTTTCTCGAAACATCGAAATACTCAAGCTGCATAAGATTCCCTAGGTCTGCAGGTATGTTCCCCACAAACATATTGGAATGGAGATCCAAGAATGTCAAGAAAGACAGATTGGCCATTGAAGGCGGCAATTCCCCATCAAATAAATTATTGCTCAAATTTAAAGTTTCAATCTTCCAAGTTATTATAGAATTAGAAAAAATCTGAACAATCTTACCAGAAAACCTGTTTTCCTGTACATAAAGCCCCACAAGGTTCAGCATGCTGGAAAGAGAAGAAGGAAGCTCACCACTCAGCTCATTAGAGCTTAAATCTAGATGACTAAGCTCTTTCAATTGACTAAAACTCATTGGAACTGAACCAGATAACTTATTACGAGTCAAATTCATCTTCACCAAACTACTCAAACGACCCAGGGATTCCGGAATACTGCCCATTAGCTGGTTATTTCCCAGATACAAGCCTTGAAGTTTAGGAGTGTCACCAAACTCTGGAGGGATGGAACCAGAAAGAAAATTTCCAGACAAATCCAAGGTTATAAGGTTTGTCAAACGAAAAAGAGAACTTGGAATATCACCAGAGAGCATATTATTGTTCAGCAAAAGATCTACCACAACTATACAATTCCCCAGTTGATAAGGTATTGAGCCAGACAATCTATTGTGAGACAGGTCATATACACCATGATGTTGCACAAAGCTAAGGTCAGGAATAGTTACCTGACGGAAATACGAAGATGGCTTTGAAGGAATAGTCCCTGATAGATTATTATAAGAAAGAACAAGGCATTGCAGTTGAGCCAAGTCAGCAAGATTATCTGGGATTGAACCAACAAGAAAGTTACTTCCCAAGTCTAGTGTGGAAAGTGAAGTGCACGAACCTAGCGCCGATGGAATACTTCCTTCAAGGAAATTTGAGTTCAAGTTAAGAACAGAAAGGTTTGTCAAATTTCCAATATCTGGAGGTATAATGCCTTTCAAGTTATTGTTGCTAAGAACAAGCCTTTCCAGGGCAGCTGCATTACCAATCTCCTTCGGTAGAGAGCCCTCCAATTGATTATTGGAAGCAGAGAATTCCATTAAATTCATTGAGCTCCAAATACTAGCTGGAATAGCACCAGTGAAATTGTTAGAATCAAGGTCAAGCACCATTAATGGAAGCTCCGAAAGGTATTCAGGTATTGAACCAGATATCTGATTATTGGTCAATACCAATTGTGTTAAATTCCCACACTTAAAAAACGTACTCTGTATACTACCAAAGAGAAAGTTACTGTCAAGATCAAGCTCCGTTAGTGACACTGCGTTACAGAGTTCTTTCGGAATTGGACCGGTCAACAAATTATTGCTTAAACCAAGGTGACCAAGCATCGAACAGTTCCCAATTTCAGGCGGGATTTTTCCGGAAAACGCATTGCTTGATAGCAAGAGTGAATCAACAAGTTTCCATTTACCAAACCAAGAAGGCAATAAGCCAGAAAGTTGGTTCCTTTCAGCAGAAAATGTCAACATGGGAAGCTCAGAGAGCTCCTCAGGGAGCGACCCTGAAAGTGAATTGAAGGAAAGCATCAAAGTCTTCAAATTCCTACATTTTCCCAGCTCTGGAGGCACAGACCCATTAAGTTCAGCATACACTAAATTCAAAATACTCAGATTCTGCAACTTCCCAATGAATTTTGGAATCGAACACTTCAAAGGGTTGTAGGAAAGATCAAGATTGATCAATGATTGTAAATTAGACAACTCCACGGGTAATGGACCTGTAATGGAACAGGAAGGAGCAAAGAAGTTTTGAAGACGAGAAAGCTCACCAATATCAGGAGGCAACGGGCCAGAAAAACGGTTGCTGCCAATGTAAAGGTCACTGATATTCTTTAAGTTACCAACTTCAGGAGGGATTGCACCAGAAAATGAATTGTTCGATATGTCAAGTGAAGTAAGAGATTCAAGGTTTGTGAAAAGAGACGGAGGAAGAGAACCTGAGAGAAAGTTATTGCCAAGGTCTAAAAACAACAGATTCTTCAAGTTTCCAATTTGGTTAGGAACATCTCCAGTAAGACCATTTGCAGATAGGTCGAGGGTGTTAAGATGAGTCAATTGTCCAAGCTCTGGAGGGATTTTCCCGCTGAAAAAGTTGGAGCCGAGTTTGAGGGTTTCTAATTGAGTTAGCTCACCGAGTTGACTGGGTATCTCTCCGGTTAATTGATTATTACCAAGACGCAACTGTTTCAAGCCTTTGAGGTCGAGAATCTGAGGTGGGACGTTTCCAAAGAAAAAGTTTGACGAGAGGTCGAGGACGGTTAGGCTGGTTAGGGAAAAAAGAGAGGGAGATAGAGGACCTTTCAGTAAGTGAGCAGGGAGAGCAAGGGAGGTGACTCGGCCGAGTTGGCAAGTCACGCCAACCCAATGACAGTGTGAGGTTGATGGACTCCATGATGAGAGAAGTTGAGTGCTTTCAAGGGAAGCTTTGAAGGAAAGAAGGATTTCTCTTTCTGGGTTTTCTTCATTTTGATCTTTAATAGCGTAGGAGAATAGAAAGAAGAGGTGGAACACAACGTGAAGGAGAAAAGTAGGCTTAAACGCCATGACTGTAGGGTAGAGAAATAGAATCGAATAAAAGGGTGTTAAATCTACAGAAGAAATAAATGGGGATGAGAAAGCTTGAGCTCCATACTGATCAGTACCAGCGAGAAAAGAGGAGAGGGAAGACAATGAAGGTGAAAGGCCATAGCTATCAAGTAAGAGGAGGACAGTCCCAAAAAGAAGTTATGTGTCAGAGAGAAGAGCACGTACCTCACGTGGCTTACTCTTTTGTAACGGCAAGGCAGTTTTGTTTGCAGAAAAACCCCTGTGTGGCAGGTTATATTTCTTTCATTATTTATGTTTTGGAACTAAAATTTCTTAATATTATAGAATATAGACCCAACTCTATATGACCTACGTCTAAAATTCCGGCAATTGTCTCTTCAATCCATCCTTTATTTCTTAGTTTAGTTTTAATATTTTGTGTCACTCACTCTAGAATTAATCACTCTAGATCTCTTTGTTATAGAGTATAGGATAGGATAGCCTTTTTATTTTTCTTGTACATAATTTCATAGCCCTTCTTTTGTGGAGGAACACTTTGGATGGATGTAGTTGTATACTTGTACAATATTCCTCTCTGTAAAAGCCAAAAGGATTATTGGCTATACAGTATGTAGACTATAGAGTGTGTACACCATTTTCAAAAAATTTCAACTCTCTTTTTTTCATGACAAAGAGTTATAAACAAAATTATGTATTTGTGAAATTTTAGAAGGAAAAAAAAAAAGGGTCCAAGTTTCTAACAACAAAATACGTTGATGTCTATTTTTGTTCTATGTGTTCTTCGAGAAATATGATCCTATAAAACAATGGACAGTAACAACGGTGTGAGTCAATTTATTCTAAAGGTCGAGAAATTAAGTAGCAAAAACATACTCCGCAGGTAAGGTAGTTGGTAGTTTGTACATGTATATCTTCTACAATATCTAAAACATGTATGGTAAAATAAATATGATCTGTGAATATTATTCAAATTTTGAATAATATTTTTTAATAAATAAATATTATCTCTTGGAGAAAATATATAAAATTTTACTATTTTAAGGTGTGATATTACAAGTTTATTAGTTATAAAAAGGTAGAGTATAAGTTTAAAATTTTAAAAAATGTCCCAATTTTTTTCATGTTGCATGCAACTAATGGACCAATTGCTCAAATTTATGACATTTTTTGAAATTTTAGATTTTTTGTCCACTTTTTAATAGTTAATAAACTTGTAATATCTCACCTAAAAGATGATGAAGTTTTATATACTTTAGTCATAAGTAATAGATTATTTTTTTAGGATTTGATACTCCACAAGTTTCTTTACAAAAGGTATATTGAAGTTCAATTTTTTTTTTAAAAAAAATCAATTTATTTGCATATGATTTTCATATGACTGTATAAGAGAGTAATTTTAGAATTTTAATTTTTTCTAAAAAATAAAATTATGAGATAAAAAATATTAAATAAAAATTGACCAAATTTTTTTTATATATATATTTTTGTCATTTTTTTAATAAAAATTGATATTTTTAAAAAAAATTATTTTAGTAAAAAAAATTAAAATTTTAAAATTATCCCTCTAAAAAATCACATAAGAATTATGTGCTAAAAAATTGATAATTTTTTAAAAAAATTAAATTAAAGTATACATTTTAAAACGTTAAAAAATTTAAAATATACCACTTTAAAAAAATAAACTAAAATATATCTTTTAAAAATGTAAAGTATTAACGAAGTATTCAAATTTTTTTACAAATAGTTAATAGGTCATTGTTATTATTACTTTTAATTTTTTAATATTTAAATTAATCGCTGATGTAAGCTGACCCACCAATAAATTGTAGAGCTGATAGGGCCTGATAAAATATTGTCACGCTATAAGAACCTAGTAAATCATATAACTACGTCCATACATAGTGTTAGACATGAGCATTTTATAATAATTTAAAAGTATTGTGTTAGTGGGTTCAATGCATCTTTTGCCCCCTTTCGTATGTTACTGAGCTCACAAGTAGTCTCTTGTTTTTTCAATTTTACTTTTTTTATTTTTAATATTGGGTCAATAAGCTCACAAGGAGTCTGCCAACCTAAATTCGGGACCTCTTTCTTTTCTCAATAAATTTTGTATAGGTAACAAAAAAACACAATATTATTACAAGTTGTTGTGTTAAAATTAATTAAAATTTGACTCAACAGTCTAGTCTCTCGTCCTGGTCTGCGTGTTATAAATTAATGAAGAAGACTAGTAAAAAGGAATAAAAAGTGTGACTGTCCTTCCAATTACCAAACAAGAGCACAAGCAGCATGGAAATAAAACTACATTAAATTAAAGAAAAACAGAGAAAGATATTTTAATTTTTATTGTCTTTCTTAAACATCTTCTATTTTCTTATTTAGTAAAATACAAAACTAGGATGAAGGGAGGGATTATTTATTGTATATATTTTTTATTAATCATTTTGTACTTAGCACAAGTTTGATTTTAATTATATTACACATTTTTAAGAAAATTAAATAAATATGTTATTGATGAGAACTATCTTGTTATCTTTTATACAACTCAATAATTTATGGGAGACGAAGGATTGAAACTTATGACAGAGGGGGTAATATTATAGGGGCCCATAAAATCTTCTTGGAGGTACAAATGACATGGATAAGGTAATACAGTCCAAATAATCAGATTTGGGCCATGATTTAGGTGAATTGTCGGAAAAGCCCTTGGCCGAGGACAAAATACTTTGCTTTGGATATTGATTTTTATGGCAATCTAGGTACTGATGATCAACGGCGAATACCTCGTTTACAAATTTTGTCATGGCTTTTTATTTGCCAAACATAATAAAGGTTGTAAGTTGGGTTAGTTTAATGTAGAGGTTGCTTATCCATTTATATTAATGACAATGTATTTAAATTCTATATTTATCTCAGCAATATAAAAAAAAAAAAAAAAAAATTTAAAAGGACAATTGCACTAAAACAGCGGGAGAAGAAAACAAGTTGGGGGAATGAAAAGAAAAAAGGGTGGCAAAACTCCCATTATATTTAACTACGACATAACAGCACAAGTCTATTAGTTATATAAAATAGTCACAAAAATTTATTTTATAAAAATAACAAAATTTTAATATTTTCATAAAATAAACTTTAATTACCTTTCACTTTTAAAATTAACGAATTAAAGCAGTACACGTTTACGGTGCAAGATAAAGGTTTTAGACATTTCTTCCTAATGACATGGAAGATGGTAGATTGGAGAGTGCTGTAGCTGAGCTGTCGCTTCAGAGGGAGCACGCCAAGAATTGGAATATTTTCTCTGTAATGTTGGCATGTTGCATCCTCTATTACCTTTTTCCATTTCAAGACAAATGTTAAATGTAAAAAAGAAATTGTATTTATAGTCACTTTTATTTGTTGTCATTTTCTCATGACAATAATCACATGTTTATAATTATCACATATTTTAATTGTTAAGTATATAATTTTTTTTCTTTTAATACATAAATTATTTAATTATTTAATTAATTTTAATTTTAACTCTTTTAATAAAAAAATATATACTTATTTTCTTACAATATTAAAAAATATATATTTTTTTATAACATTAAAAAAATATTTATTTAAGTAGTAAGAAAATTAAACATATATTTTTTTAAAGAAATAAAAATAAAATTTTAGGTATGATGGGAGTTATACTATCCAGTTAAATTTTTTTAAAAAAGAATATAACTATTTATTATAAAAATGCTATAAATTTGAGATGTATCACAAATAACATGCATTATTATTTATAATTATAATTAGGCCCACTAAACTATAATAAATAAAAAATTTCCACTACATTTCGAGATAATGATATATTTGTATTAACAATGTTAATTTATTATTCAATTTTTTTCATAATTATAAGAATTACAAAAAAACTCTTGATTAATTAGACAACACAACATTTTGATTTAATTATATTAAATATTGTTAAAATTAATAATAAATAGTTATATGTTCTTTTAATAAAAAAAAATATTTATATGTTCAAAAGTTAAAACTTAAAATCATGTAAGCTATAAAGTTGATTTATTATTTAAAAATTTTGCATATAATATAAGATATTTATGAGCATTAAATTATTGTAATAAAAAATAAAAGCAAATGAAAAAAATTAGTTTATTTATAATAATGCTCCTTATTATGTGTATGATTTTCTTTATTTTGAATATAATAATATAAATTGAAGTGATTCTGTTTCTTTTTAAAAATAAGATAATTTAGGATGAGCCAGTCAAAAATAAAATGATTAAAATATTTTATTTATAAAAAAAATAACTTTTTAAGCCATTCATCCAATTATAATTATGCCGCAAACGCATATTTAAAATTTTAAAGCCCTTCATCCTTTTATAATTATGCAGCAAACACATATTTAAGTTTTTTTTTTTTTTTTTGGGAAATACTCCTGCTAGTTCAAATCCCTAATAATTTTTGGAATAAATATTATTAACATCCCAAAACTTTGCTAAAATAATAAGGATGTCTATCAATTTTGGTTTGTATTGATTAACATCCTAATATCAAATAACATTTAACTCAAACGATAAATATTAAAAAAAATAGTAAAATAATATTATTTACTCAAAAAAAAAATATAATTCATTGATTTGATAGTAAAAAATATTTATAAATATAAATAAAGCACAATTTAAAAGTAAAAATAATAGGATAACATAAAAATGTAAATGATACCAAAAAAATTATTATCCTTAAAAAATAATTAAATTTCTTTTGTCTTCTATCTTTATTCCTAATGGGACATGTGTCACCTTCTGCATAGTACAGTCCTAATTATTACATGCGGGCATTACTATAGCCACACACGTATTACACGTACAGATATATATGACACTACAGACACTATTACAGATAACTATGACACAGACACTATTACAGATAATTACAGACACTGTTATAGATAACTACGACACATAGTAGATCCACTTGTCATCTTCTGCAGTTCTCTATCTTTATTGCATCTTGTCTTCTTGTGCAGATATTTATTGGTAATTCCACCACGCTTCCGCGACTCTTGATATCTGATATATCCACTACGCTTCCGCGGTTTCAATTTCTTCCATCATTGGGCCATTATTCTGCTGTAGTAGTTTTTCTGGAGTAGTTCTTGATAAATAGTCTGCTAGCACATTGTGTTCTCCTTTGATATGCTTGATGTTCCATTGATACTTTGAAAGCCATTCTGACCATCTAAGAAATTGAGGATTTGGAAGTTCGCCTTCTCTTCTTCTGAGTAGTCCCTCAAAATATTTATAATCAGTTTCAATAATAAATGGATTTTGTGATAAGTGAAACTGAAATTTCTTGATTCCATTTATTACTGCAAGTACTTCCTTTTTTGAGGAGGGATAATGTTGTTGAGAAGCACTGAAGGAACCTGATTTGTATCCACATATTTCTCTGCATTTGTCTGGATTTTCTTCAATTAAGACTGCCGCCCAATATTGATCTGAAGCATCTGTTTGAAGTATGAGTTGACCATTTCCTGGGATCTTTAGAGGAGGAAGGTTGTTGCATAGTCTTTTTAAAGTTATAACTGACTAGGTTGCTTCTGGTGACCAAGTATCAGCATTCTTTCTCAAGTGTCTGGAGATCTTTTTAGTGAGACTGGCTAGATGAGGTATATGAGATGATGCATAATTTACAATTCCTAAGAACTGTTGTATATGCTTTCTTCCATGGAGTTCATCTGGAAATTCCTTTATTTTCTGTGCTATATGATCCTGTGGAATGATTGATCCATTTTTAATCTTCAGCCCAAGAAAATCAACATCTTGTAATCCCAATTGCATCTTGGATTCTGAGAGGACTAATCCATGCTTGTAGGTTAATTCATGAAATTGACGGAGGTGTCTTTTATGTTGCTCTTCGTTTTCACTAAAGATTAAGACATCGTCAATGTAGATGAGACAGTTTGATGATAAAGGGGCATAGACTTCATCCATTCTGTGTTGAAATTCTGAGGGTGCATTCTTCAAACCAAATGGCATTACATTCCATTCATAATGTCCATGTGGAACTATAAAGGCTGTTTTATACCTGTCTTTGGGATCAATACCAATTTGTCAAAATCCTGACTTCATATCGAACTTGGAGAATATCTTGGCTTTGTTCATTTTCTTTAGCAATTGATCTCTCCTGGGGATAGGATATCGAATATCCTTTAGACAATTATTTAGCTTTTGGTAATCTATTACCAATCTCTTCTTTCCCCGTACTTGCTCAGAGTGTTTATCTACATAAAAAGCTGGACTTGCCCACTGGGACTTGGATGGACTTATTAATCCAAGATTTAGTAATCCTTGGATCTCATCTTTACATAACTGTTTGTCATGTGGCATGCCTGGATGAGATGCTGTTTGATGCGGCATTTTCCATCCTTCATTATATGGCAAAGAGACAAAGTATTGTTCTCTTATCCAGAACTGATTTGGAATATCAGCACAACACTGGAGCAATAGTGTTCTTTCTTTGGCAAAAGGATCATGGTTAATTCCAGCTACTCCGAAAAAGAGTTTTTTCTCGACCCAAGGAACTTTCTGTTTTATGTATGGTGAAAAGCCATCATGAAGGAAAGCAAATGGGGACCATAGAGTTAAGAAATTAAATCCCAAGATTGCATCTTCGCCTGATTCGTCATGCATATAAAAGCAGTGTCTTTGAGATAACGAATCTGATAGGAAGACTTCAATCGGTTTGGAATATGCGGGACTGTAGAAATGATTTCCATTTGCTGTAGTGAAAGATGCTTTTGTAGGAATCCACTGACCTTTAGGTAGACATTTACTATGAAGAAGTGATACTGATGCTCCGGTATCTACCAATGCTGTAAGCTTCATGGGTTGAGACTGTGGTGGTGTAAGGGTGATTTGGAGATAAGGACGAAATGATTCTCCTTGATGATAAAAGATGTCATCTATTTTTTCTCTAATTGGTGCTTGGACTATTTGATGAATAGATTCTTCTGTATTAGAATCAGAGTCTGATGATTGTGATTCTTCCGGTTCTTCTGATTCTGTATCATCAAAGAAATCTAATCGCAGAATAGCTTCAGTTGGTTGAGTAGTCCAGTCAAACCATTGGTCTTTGAATTCTTCATCATCAATGAGCTTGATTAGTTTTTGAGGAAGTTTCCTCCTTTTAGGACATTGTTTCGCCCAGTGTCCCTTTCTTCCACAGATGAAACATGTGTCTCTGGATAGCTTTGGTTGTTCCCTTCTTGTGATAAACTTGTATCTCCTTCCTTTATAAGGTCTCCAGCTTGATATTCTTTTTCTGCCTTTTCTAAATTTCTTTAATTCTCTTTTGGCGCAATGACATGAAGCAGAATCATTGCATCCAAACTTTTGAGAATCTTTCTTACAGAACTTTGTCAGGGAAGCTCGTTCTGATTGCTTTATAGTCTTTTTAAGCTTCTGAGAAAGGCAATGGTCTTGTATCAATTTTTCTGCAAGTTTATACAAGATAGCTAAGCTGGCTTGTGTGATATCTACATCTTGCTCCTTCAACTTTTCTTCAACTAATTCACTGACAGGTTGTGGCATGTTGAGAACAAACGTCCTTTTGATAGTTTCTGTATTTTTGTGGAAAGTGTAAAAGAGTTGTTCTTGTCTCATATAGTACTCTTTTAACTTCGAGACATCACAACACTTATTCTGGAGGAATTCCTTCTCAGCTTTTTGTGTCTCCAGGTCTTCCACTCCAACAAAGACTTTGTTAATAACATTTAGAAGTGTTGTTATAGGTTGGTCAGTTTGTTGGATGAGACGTCTATCATTTGTTGGGAGATGATACCACCATCGTCTGAGTGAACCAGTGAATGCTGTTGTAATCCTGTCTAATACTTCTCTGAGAGTTAAATTAGAGTTCCTTAAAGTTTCTCCTTCAGCACAAGCAGCCATCATTTCTAGATATTGACCTCTTTCTTCTGGATCAATCTGATCAATATTCCAGAATTGTTTGTGATCTTGAGCATGCGGTATTACAACTCTGTACTCTGCTGGAGCAATATGATCTTCTTCATGTTGTTGATCCTGATGTGGGGGTTGTGCAGGATTTGAGGTCTGTGATTGTTCATAAGAGCTTTGAAACTGTGAGGCCGCTAATGGATCTCCAATTGGTTCTGTTTGAGAAACGTTGGCTCCTCTGTTTCTTCCAGTAAGGTCAGCTTGGAAAGGATATGCAGGATTTGTCATCATGAACTGGTTTGATTGAGAGGCCGTTGAGATACTGCATGTTGTTGAAGAAGGTGAAGTTGGATCTTCAGTATCATCTTTAAATTCGTCACCCCATCCAGTGGCTTTGACAGGCCATGGATAAACAGGAGGAGGAGCATAGCTTCTCCAAAAAGCTTTTGGATTATTTCCTGATTCTTCCCATACATCATAAGGAGATGATGGTTTGGATTTCCATCTAGGAGGAGAAAGATCAATATCAGGTTGCTTTTCTTTTCGTACCCATTGCTTTTTATTTTGGAGGCGTTTTTCTTCTTCAAATTTAGCAGTTGAATCTCTGACTCTTCTTCTTGCATTTTCCAGTTCTTCTTTGCTTAACATTGAAATCATCATGACAGTTCCAGTTGATGACCAGGGCTTCATTTTTTGGGCTTTTCTTGGTTTTGTGGCTTTTGAAGGTTCAGGCTTATTTTGGAAATATTGGTGAAGGGTTTGGACTTCATTTAGGATCTGGTCTTGTGTTTGGGAAATTTCTTTTAAGGCTTCATTCTGAGATTTGGCATTGACATTTGACCAGGTTATAGCAGCTTCAATGGGACCAATATCTTCAGAAGTGATTCTTTTGACTAACCATTTCCCTTGGCTAACTTCTCCTTCTGATCCTATACAGAAATTGTCTTCTGGAAATTGTTGGGTAATCATAGAAATAGATCTTCTTCCAGTAAAGACTTTTCTATGTACATGAGGGCATGACATCGGTACTTTTCCATTGATCGGGCACTGTTCACATGGAAATAGAGGTCTTGTCTGTTTTGGAAAGGTGACTGATATGCTGCCATCTGATTCCCTTCTGATATGTCCATCATCATGGATGACTTTAGGCTTGTGTCTTTTTTCATAATCTGTTTTCCAAGAAGGTGGGAAAATAAGTTGATCATCAGTGTGTACTTTTGGTTGGAAAACATTTCCATTACCAATGACTCTAACAACTGGTTTAGAGTCATGATCCATGGAAAATAAGTGAGACTGTAGCCTGTACGTCATGGTATAATGAACTGCACATGCTGTTTCTGTTGGCATCATGTTAGCACCATAAAGCTGGACTTTGATCTGGATAGTCTGAGAGAGTGTTGGTCTGGATAGGTCCAAAGTGAAATTTGGATCTACTTGTAACAGTAGATGACCATTGTTAAGTCCTGCTTCAACTTGTGTAATTACAGCATCTTTAAAATTTGTCCATCTGGTATCAAGCAAAGTAACACAGCAGACAATATTTTTTCCGGCTAGGAAAGTGGGTTGTACTCCAATACGGATTGCACCAAGATGTAGTCCTTTGTAACCTTCACTTCTGTATCTTTTCAGATCTTTGTCATCTAAGATAGGGAGATATGTTTCAGCATCTGAACTAGATATTGTTTGGACAGCAATAGTGGAGGATTTATATACAGGTAAGAGCTTGGCTTTTTTTTTTTGTGGGTATAATATTTTTAAAGGATAAAAGTTGGGAGGTATTATAGAATTTATAAGGGTTTAAAGGGTTAAGAGGACATTTGGAGGTTGGGGTAATAACAGAATTATCAGACCACTCAGCTTCAACATGGAAGTTGATATCTTCATCAGCTGGATGAGTTTCTTGGACCATGGGTTCAGAATTGCTACCTTGTATGAGTTCTCCGTTCATGATCTCTAAATACCTCTCGAGGTTTTTACAATAGAGCAGAGTATACTGTGTAGAATTTTTGAGAGTTCACCTAGGGTCTTACGGCGCCTCAACTCAACGGCTGTTGCCCAAAACTCTTTTTCTTTCTACAACCACTCACCAAATCATATAGGTGCGGAGAATAAGAGGTTGGGTAGATTCTAGAGGTTATAGTCCGAAACTACTTATCTTTTCTGATGTGGGAGATCAGCTTCTAGCTGCAGCCACAGAGCATACTTTGATAATTAGTTATGGATTATAAGGATAGTGGGTTATGTGTTTAAGTTTCAAGAAGAGGATGGCAAAAGATTGATTATGTAGAGTTAGACTAGTGGATGGACGCAAGACTTCTTTAAGTAAAGCTAACTAAGTATTAGGACTTCACAGAGAATATGGAACAAAGGATATTAGATGTAGGATAGGATATGTAACTTTAGGATAAGAGACTTCGTAGCTTTTATAGAGGATAAGGTGAATAGTAACTAGGATAAGGTAAGTATAAAAGGTAAGGCTATATTAGAGTAAGTAAGCTCAAGTAAGTAGGTAGGCTATTTTAGAGTTGCTAGGCTCAGAGTAAGGGTATGGCTATTTCAGAGTAAGGCTCTGATACCATTAAAAGAAAAAAAAACACAAAACCATACATATTACACACAAACAGGCTATAACATATATATATAGCTCTGCTCCACACTCATACACAGGATAGATGGAGTTGTACCGACACACACATATATACAAACGGACAACTCTTTATTTATGTACAGTGAGACTCGTACAAACTAGAGAGAGAGTGGAAGGCTCTAGTGAGAAGCCAAGTCTGCCTTTCTACTACTGAGGCTACCTCTATTTATAGATGAGGCTTGCCTTTACTATTCATACTATTCCTATTCACTATTCACTATTCACACGAGACACTATTCACTATTTGTCTCATATGCTTTATTACATCCTTATCTTATGCTTTCCATGTTTATCTTATCCTTTCCATTGTCTACGTAGGTGCACATGTTCCTAATGGGACATGTGTCACCTTCTGCATAGTACAGTCCTAATTATTACATGCGGGCATTACTATAGCCACACACGTATTACACGTACAGATATATATGACACTACAGACACTATTACAGATAACTATGACACAGACACTATTACAGATAATTACACATAGTAGATCCACTTGTCATCTTCTGCAGTTCTCTATCTTTATTGCATCTTGTCTTCTTGTGCAGATATTTATTGAAAAAAACACAAAAACATACATATTACACACAAACAGGCTATAACTTATATATATAGCTCTGCTCCACACTCATACACAGGATAGATGGAGTTGTACCGACACACACATATATACAAACGGACAACTCTTTATTTATGTACAGTGAGACTCGTACAAACTAGAGAGAGAGTGGAAGGCTCTAGTGAGAAGCCAAGTCTGCCTTTCTACTACTGAGGCTACATCTATTTATAGATGAGGCTTGCCTTTACTATTCATACTATTCCTATTCACTATTCACTATTCACACGAGACACTATTCATACTATTTGTCTCATATGCTTTATTACATCCTTATCTTATCCTTTCCATGTTTATCTTATCCTTTCCATTGTCTACGTAGGTGCACATGTTCCTAATGGGACATGTGTCACCTTCTGCATAGTACAGTCCTAATTATTACATGCGGGCATTACTATAGCCACACACGTATTACACGTACAGATATATATGACACTACAGACACTATTACAGATAACTATGACACAGACACTATTACAGATAATTACAGACACTGTTATAGATAACTACGACACATAGTAGATCCACTTGTCATCTTCTGCAGTTCTCTATCTTTATTGCATCTTGTCTTCTTGTGCAGATATTTATTGGTAATTCCACCACGCTTCCGCGACTCTTGATATCTGATATATCCACTACGCTTCCGCGGTTTCAATTTCTTCCATCATTGGGCCATTATTCTGCTGTAGTAGTTTTTCTGGAGTAGTTCTTGATAAATAGTCTGCTAGCACATTGTGTTCTCCTTTGATATGCTTGATGTTCCATTGATACTTTGAAAGCCATTCTGACCATCTAAGAAATTGAGGATTTGGAAGTTCGCCTTCTCTTCTTCTGAGTAGTCCCTCAAAATATTTATAATCAGTTTCAATAATAAATGGATTTTGTGATAAGTGAAACTGAAATTTCTTGATTCCATTTATTACTGCAAGTACTTCCTTTTTTGAGGAGGGATAATGTTGTTGAGAAGCACTGAAGGAACCTGATTTGTATCCACATATTTCTCTGCATTTGTCTGGATTTTCTTCAATTAAGACTGCCGCCCAATATTGATCTGAAGCATCTGTTTGAAGTATGAGTTGACCATTTCCTGGGATCTTTAGAGGAGGAAGGTTGTTGCATAGTCTTTTTAAAGTTATAACTGACTGGGTTGCTTCTGGTGACCAAGTATCAGCATTCTTTCTCAAGTGTCTGGAGATCTTTTTAGTGAGACTGGCTAGATGAGGTATATGAGATGATGCATAATTTACAATTCCTAAGAACTGTTGTATATGCTTTCTTCCATGGAGTTCATCTGGAAATTCCTTTATTTTCTGTGCTATATGATCCTGTGGAATGATTGATCCATTTTTAATCTTCAGCCCAAGAAAATCAACATCTTGTAATCCCAATTGCATCTTGGATTCTGAGAGGACTAATCCATGCTTGTAGGTTAATTCATGAAATTGACGGAGGTGTCTTTTATGTTGCTCTTCGTTTTCACTAAAGATTAAGACATTGTCAATGTAGATGAGACAGTTTGATGATAAAGGGGCATAGATTTCATCCATTCTGTGTTGAAATTCTGAGGGTGCATTCTTCAAACCAAATGGCATTACATTCCATTCATAATGTTCATGTGGCACTATAAAGGCTGTTTTATACCTGTCTTTGGGATCAATACCAATTTGCCAAAATCCTGACTTCATATCGAACTTGGAGAATATCTTGGCTTTGTTCATTTTCTTTAGCAATTGATCTCTCCTGGGGATAGGATATCGAATATCCTTTAGACAATTATTTAGCTTTTGATAATTTATTACCAATCTCTTCTTTCCCCGTACTTGCTCAGAGTGTTTATCTACATAAAAAGCTGGACTTGCCCACTGGGACTTGGATGGACTTATTAATCCAAGATTTAGTAATCCTTGGATCTCATCTTTACATAACTGTTCGTCATGTGGCATGCCTGGATGAGATGCTGTTTGATGCGGCATTTTCCATCCTTCATTATATGGCAAATAGACAAAGTATTGTTCTCTTGTCCAGAACTGATTTGGAATATCAGCACAACACTGGAGCAATAGTGTTCTTACAACATTAAAATAAAGGAAACAAATCATACCAACACTTTAATAGATATTTATAATTTCTGTATAACTTACAAAACAATTTGGGTATATAATTATTTATAATTTATGTACAACTTACAGAATAACATGAGTACATAATTATTTATAATTCTGTATAACTTACAAAAGATCAAATTATAGAAATAATTTAACTATATAATATGTCACTAATAGTAAATTCTATCCTAGACACGCCAATGACATATTATCAACCAATTTTATACCTATTATAATATTAAAATATCAATAGTACTTTATTTATTTATTTATTTGGATCACAAACTCTTGTTTAGCTAGATTTTCTTGATGAACTAAACCATTTCTCCAACAAACCCAGAAAAAAATCATTAATAACACCTAAACAAATCAGACCTTGAAATTTTGTCGGTGGATGAAACTCTATAGGACTTTCAGCAAGTTCCAAATCATAAGTATATAAACAATGGACATGGTAATCTGAAATAGAAAAGGAAAGATTTTAATTAATAGTGCATCACAAAATTAAAACTCATTTTCTAAAAAGAAAACAAGAAGCTAACTCTGTTCTTATTTGTAACAGGATATATAATTCCAAAAGGATGGAGAACCTACGTGTATGCAAGAGAGATAAACTACGATCTATTTCTGTACCAGACCCATTCAACTTCCAAAAATGTGATTGATTATTAATTGTAAAGAATTATATAGGTTTCGTATCTACTCAATCTTACACAAACCCAAAAGATAAAATCAAAAAATAATCTAAAATTGATTGACCAAGGTAAATATATCAGCAACACTAGATAAATAACAGTAAGACAGTCACGAAAATGCCTAATAGGACTACCAGTCCCAAATCGTTCTTCCATTCTTCGTAGCCACCGGTGAAGGAGGATTTCCACCACTAGTGATGATTATTCAATGCCACTGAATTTTTTAGATTTATAACTAGTCTTGTAACCTAATGAAACTAGCAAGAAAACGTGTACAATCTTGGAGGGTTATACCAGTAATTCCAGGCTTTCAAAACGACACCGCAAATCAATTTTTGGCAAGTAAAGTTATTTAGTTGAAACACATCTATATTGGGGTATTTTTTCGGTATTATTTTACTAATTTTAAATAAAAAAGCTAAAATTTTATTTTTGCCTATGCTGTAATCATATTTTCGGGACACACTACGATTTAATGATATTATTTTTATATTTAAGACTTAACAAACTTCGAAACTTTCATCTATATTTTTCCTAACTTTTGTCTTGGTCTCTCAACTAAACATAAATAGATTTTAAGTAAAAAAAATGAAGTATTTAATTTAGAAAATTTGATAACACATGCTGAAACACTAACTGGATATTAAATCTATATATCTCTATAAATTAAAATAGTGTTTTATGGTCTTTTTTTTCTTCTTATTTTCTTTTATTTATTTTTTTAATCGTTTTATCCACATAATTTTAAAATCTAAAAAAAATACATATTATTAAGCCACATAACAATTGACAAATATTTATATATTTTATACATAACAATTTATGCATTTATTAATTAATTTATCTTATATAATTATTTTAATACACAAATTAAAGATAATGTAACACAATAAATAGTTAAAGCTATACATATGACAATAACAACAACAACAACAAAAACAATGATAATAAAGAAAATTTGGAATAACTTATATATTTAAATATTACAAGTTATAAATGAAATAATATATTATAAATAAAACAAATAAATTTAGTCCATAATTTATTAATTTTAAATGTAAATTGGCTATTGTAAATGTCATTAATATTTTATATAATATGTATTATTTTATTTAAAGTGTATGTACTATTTAATATTACAACTTTAAAATTATTAATTTATATTTTTTATTTTAATCAATATCTTTAAAAATAATAATTATTATTATTATTAATACTAAATTTTATTATCACAATAATTTGTATTATGGTTATACAATATTATAAGTAACATAACTAAAATAAATTTAATTTTAATTCTTCTGGTTTCCTTTTTTTTTTTTTCTTTTTTTTCCTTTTTTCTTTTTTAATAATAACTACAATTTATTTAAACTCAAAGCCTTCTGCGAATCCAAATGTTGAGCCACAACTTCGTTGGCATTATGATTTTCAATTCCAACCATTCTAATTTATTATTTTCTCATTTATTTCAAATTTTATTAAAAATTAACAAAAGTACTTTTAGTTAATAATATATTTTAAGATCTTTAAACATGTGTTTGAACTAAGACCACTATAAACTTTGATTTCTTTCTTAATATATTTTTTAAATTATTTTTAATTATAACTAACAAATATTATAAAATTATTTTTAAATTAAATAGGTAAAAATATTGTAACAATTTATATTATTCTTTTAACAGTCATTAATAAATATTAATGATAAATTTTTTTCAATAATATAAATATAATATATAATTTATATATTTTTATTATAAAAATAATAAAAATAATTATGTTAATATTATTTTTCGTTAAATAGTATACTTATTTAATAAGTGGTCGCACATGTCTTGCATATGCTAGGTAGTATATATTAAGAGGGCGTAGCCTCAATTTGTTTCTTTTTCTTTTTCTTTTGGTTTTTGTTTTCTTTTGTTTTCCTTATTCTTTTATTTATTTTTAAATCTTTCAACATCTTATTCATACAATTCTTTAATTTATTAATATCATATGTAAATAAGTTACATGACAATTGATATATATTTTCATATTTAAGATATAATAATTTATATATTAATTAATAATTTTATTTTGTATAATTATTTATGCATAAATTATATATTAATACAACAATAAATGTGACATAAAAATTATTAAAAATATTACATATAATAATAATAATAACAATAATAATAATAATAATAAATAAAGTGTATAATAATTTACATGTTCAAATATTATAGACGGTATATAAAATAACAAGTGAGGTAGGTTAACTTATTCTATAATTTATTAATTTTTAAAGGTACAAAGATACATAAAATAAAATTTCAAAGGTTAATAACCTTTTAGTAACATAATAACTTTAGTTTAAGACTAGGGTAGCAATTCGGGTTATGTTTGGGTTGAATCGATTTTTAACTCTATTTGAACGCGACAAATTCGAACCCAACAAACTCGAATCTGACCTGATTTCAAAACATATCATTTTCAGTTAACCATTTTTTACCCGAAATTAATACGGTTCGGATTCAAGTCGAATTTTATCGTGTCATGTTTCGTGTCGTAGAAAATTTTCACCTTTAGCAATGGATATTTGCCTTTAATCGTATTAAACTATTAAGGATTCAAAGTTCACATAAGTTCTATGAGTTGTTAACTTGTGAGTAAATGTTTAATAGATAATTGTTGTTATTATTTTTTTAAGAACGGGTTCAATGGGTCAACCTGACACTGACCCGACATTTTTTTCTTGACATTTTTGGTTGACCTTTTTTTTTACCCAAAATTAATACGGTTTGAGTTTGAATCAAATTTTGTGTGTAATATTTCGTGTCATGTCGAAAATTACAACCCCTAATTCAAGTTTATGTATTATTTTAAGAATTTCAATTATTGTGATGTTTACTATTTTTTTAGTATTTTTTTCTTTCAATTTACTAATTTACATTTATCATTTTAGCCAAAATTTTTAAAAATAACTATTATTATACTAACGATGAATTATAGTAAATAATCATTTTTATTCTAATTTTACATTATTATAATTAAAACACAACCAAAATAAATTATTTTTAATTCTTAATTGTTTCCATTTGTCATACTTTCTAATTCATTGTTGTTCTCATTATTTTCAAATTTCATAAAGATTAGCAAATGTTTACTTAATTAATAATAAATTTTGATATCTTTAGACAAGTGTTAAAATTAAGACCACTAGAAAATTTCAATTATTTTTAATAAATTTTTAACTAAATTATTTTTAATTATAACTAAAAATATATTATAACAAAGTGTTTAATAATTATTATTAACTAATAATGTAGTTATATTAGATTTTTATTTCAATAATTATTATTTATTAATGATAAATTTATCTAATAATAATAATATAAAATATAATTAATTATAAAAATTTAATATAAAATATATATATTTTTTATTATGATAATATTAGAAGTAATTATGTAATAACATTACTCATTATAATATAGTTGTTTAATAAATCAACACACACTACTCCAGTACTCCTATACCTAGTATCAAAAAAATTGATGACTTCAATTTAAAACTTGTAGTACATGATGGCTAGCTACATCACTTGGCTTTACAGCCAAATTAAAGGTATTATTCGAACATTTAGCAAAATAATTATCATAAATGTTTTCTATTTGAATTTAAATTATCTGTTGTGCATTGATCATCCAATTACTTTACCCTTTTCACTATTAAAAGATAACGTTAATCAATAAATGGTACCACATATATTTGATAATTTTACTATCCAATAAAATGTTAAAAAAATAAATTAAAAAATAAGCAATAATTTAAATAATTTTTATCATTAAATTATTTTGACAGACAAGAAAATAACATAAAGCAAATTATATACTATTTTATTAAAATATTTATCACTAATTTTATTTAATTATATTTAAATTATATAAAAATATTTTACATATTAATTATAATATAATTAAATTTAATATGTCAATACTTAAAAGATATATTTTATATATCGTAGAACATGTCGGTAGCGTAATACATAATGAAAAATAATATGATTCATATTTTAGTGGGAGAAATGAACTTATACCATTTGCTGAGGATTGAAGGTAGGAATTAGGAATTAGGAATTAGGAATTAGGAATTAGGAATTAGGAATTAGGAACTATATACATGAAGTAACTATCTGGTTAAAGATCAAACGTTGTTTAGTAATAAAAACATGCATGGACTTCAATATTTTTCTGAAGGAATAATTTAATCAATTTTTTTTAACTGATTTAATATATAATCTCTAGTCCAAAATGTTTTAATTTGATTAACTTAGAGTATTTATTGTTAAAATATAAAGTGAAAAAAATATAGATATAAAATAGATGAAAGAATGAATGTAAAAGCTAAAATAATAGATAATTAATGTAGGTTGAGAAAAGAACTAAAAAATTAAATAAAGACATTTTAATTCTCATTCATTATAATACTGAAGGATTACATTGATATTTATAGGGATAATAAACTAAAATCTTAATCCTGATAAGACTCTAAACAAAACTCTTAAAATAATAGAAAAACATTAAAATAATTATCATAATATCCTAATCATAATAGTTTTTAACGCTAATAAGGAAACTAACTATTAATATAATATTTTAACTCTCACTCTCAAGCTGAACATAATTTATGTTCAGCTTGAAAAATTACAACATACATAAATAGAAATAAGCAAAAAATTAAAATAGATCTGTCACAGTTGATGTTAAATTTCAAAAGTGCTTTAGTGCTGGTCAGATCTGGAATTAGTAATAGTAGAGCACGACGATGAGCCAGTTGATTTTTTAGAAAATGATGGCTACGAGGTTGTGAGGTTGAGAATGATACCAATAGTCGTGAGGTCGTGAGGTTGACGCGAACGACGACAACGACAATGGTAAAAATAGATGATACCAACAGTCATGAAGCTGTGAAGTTGACATGAATGATGACAGCAACAGCGGTGGTAGTTTACTGAATGATGAAACCAAAGAAAAAAGATAAAATCTTTTTCGGAACTCAAACCATAGAAGAATCAACCAACAACCTTTAGAAGAAATCGAACTGAAAATTAGGAGTACTAGCAATTGAATGAAGTAGAAAAACTGAAGCAAATTGCAATAACAGTTAGGGTATATGTATGACAGATGATAAAGAGAGGATAGAACTACGTTTAGAAAATAGATTAAAAATATTCAAGATCGAACATTGTTCTGATACCATATTAAAATATAAAGCGAAAGAAAATAAAGATATAAATAGATGAAACAACGAATGTGGAAGCTAAAATAATAGATAATCATAGTAGGTTGAGAAAAGAACTAAAAAGTCAAATAAAAATATTCTAATTCTCATTTATTATAACATTGAAGGATTACATTGATATTTATAGGAATAATAAACTAAAATTTTAATCTTAATAGGACTATAAACAATACTTTTAAACTAATAAAAAATATTAAAATAATTATCCTAATATTCTAATCATAATAATTTTTAACGCTAATAAAAAAATTAACTAATTAACAAAATTAATTAATAAAAAATTAGGATTAAATTGCAAAAAGAAAGAAAGAAAGAAAGGTGAATGATCAAATTGCTACTGTTATTAAATTTCTTTTATTTTTCTAATCAGCAATAAAAATTAAAAGGGGCCGAATAAAATAAAACTCAACTTTTAAAAATAAAAAATTAAAGAAAATCAACAATAATCCTTAAAAAAAGGATTTAAATTCAATTTTACACCTCAGTTATATATAATATTAGACTTAGATTATAATAAAATAGAGAACGAGAAAAGAAATAAAAAACCTTGATAATGATCTTAAAATGATACCATATTAATACTGAAAAATGTTATGTAAATATGTGAGGAAATTGAAGAAAAAAAAATACAATTATAAAATAAGATTAATGTAATGAAAAGTTAGATTTATTAATCAAACTTTTATTATTCGCTTTATATATATATATATATATATATAAAAAAGTGTGTACTACTATTATTTTGTTAGTTCTAATAAGGGTAATGAAAAGTCCTTTTTTAACAAATAATAATTGTGAACGCTTAATTTTTTTTTCTTTGGACAACTTCAAAGCATTTACTATTATATTTATTGAATATAATTTGTGAGATATAACAAATTCAATTAAAATAATATTGAGTTATATGCTGTCATGACCCCTTATTTATTAAAAATCTGATATGACCCCCTCCACTTGATTTTTTTACATATTATGACAAAAATGCCCTTAATAACCCCTCAGTTGGACGACTGTCCAACTCACCTCAACAGAGTTGGACATGTGTCCAACTGAAAACCAGAGGAGTATATTTTAGAGGACACATATGTCCACTCGCCGGAGCTCAGTTGGACGACTGTCCAACTGATGAAATTTTGACCGGCCGGCGACCCCACTCGCCGGAGTTGAGTTGGACACATGTCCAACTAGACTGCCCAGAATAACCCCTCAGTTGGACATGTGTCCAACTCACCTCAACAGAGTTGGACATGTGTCCAACTGAAAACCAGAGGAGTATATTTTAGAGGACACATATGTCCACTCGCCGGAGCTCAGTTGGACGACTGTCCAACTGATGAAAATTTGACCGGCCGGAGACCCCACTCGTCGGAGCCGAGTTGGACACATGTCCAACTAGACTGCCCAGAATAACCCCTCAGTTGGACGTATGTCCAACTCACCTCAATAGAGTTGGACATGTGTCCAACTGAAAACCAGAGGACTATATTTTAGAGGACACATATGTCCACTCGTCGGAGCTCAGTTGGACAGTCGTCCAACTGATCAAATTTACAAGTTTATCTAAAATGATACGAGATTATGGTTTAAAAAAACAAGCATTACTTTCAAAGTATATTATACTGATTCATAATAATAATAAATAAAAACAAGTTAAATTGTATTGCGTGGTAATTAATTAATAACCTAGCTATTGTATGAATAAAAAGACTAAAGAAAAACTAAATTAATTAATTAGATATATAAAACCAGTCGTAAAAAGAGAACAATGAAGAGAGCAAATAGGACACAAAATTTTATGCCCCTTAGAGCAATGGTGCTGTATCCCAACATACAATTACAAACCAAGTTAGCGTGAAATATTAGTATTTTACAAAAAACAAAAATTCAAAGAAAGTAATTAACGAAGCCTAACCCACTCACATTCGTCTTATGTTGGGGGACTATGTTTCTGTCAGATCTGGAATTAGTAATGATAGAGCACGACGATGAGCTAGTTGATCTTTTTAGAAAACAATGGCTACGAGGTTGTGAGGTTGAGAATGATACCAATAGTCGTGAGGCCGTGAGGTTGACGCGAACGACGACAACGATAATGGTAAAAATAGATGATACCAACAGTCATGAAGCTGTGAAGTTGACATGAATGATGACAACAACAGCGGTGGTAGTTTACTGAATGATGAAACCAAAGAAAAAAGATAAAATCTTTTTCGGAACTCAAACCACAGAAGAATCAACCAACAACCTTTAGAAGAAATCGAACTGAAAATTAGGAGTACTAGCAATTGAATGAAGTAGAAAAACTGAAGCAAACTGCAATAACAGTGGGGGTATATGTATGACAGATGATAAAGAGAGGATAGAACTACGTTTAGAAAATAGATTAAAAATATTCAAGATCGAACATTGTTCTGATACCATATTAAAATATAAAGCGAAAGAAAATAAAGATATAAATAGATGAAACAATGAATGTGGAAGCTAAAATAATAGATAATCATAGTAGGTTGAGAAGAGAACTAAAAAGTCAAATAAAAATATTCTAATTCTCATTTATTATAATATTGAAGGATTACATTGATATTTATAGGAATAATAAACTAAAATTTTAATCCTAATAGAACTATAAACAAGACTTTTAAACTAATAAAAAATATTAAAATAATTATCCTAATATTCTAATCATAATAATTTTTAACGCTAATAAAAAAATTAACTAATTAACAAAATTAATTAATAAAAAATTAGGATTAAATTGCAAAAAGAAAGAAAGAAAGAAAGGTGAATGATCAAATTGCTACTGTTATTAAATTTCTTTTATTTTTCTAATCAGAAATAAAAATTAAAAGGGGCCGAATAAAATAAAACTCAACTTTTAAAAATAAAAAATTAAAGAAAATCAACAATAATCTTTAAAAAAAGGATTTAAATTCAATTTTACACCTCAGTTATATATAATATTAGACTTAGATTATAATAAAATAGAGAACGAGAAAAGAAATAAAAAACCATGATAATGATCTTAAAATGATACCATATTAATACTGAAAAATGTTATGTAAATATGTGAGGAAATTGAAGAAAAAAAAATACAATTATAAAAAAAAATTAATGTAATGAAAAGTTAGATTTATTAATCAAATTTTTATTATTCGCTTTTTATATATATTTTTTTTTGCTAAATGAACTTTGTCCACAACAAGTATTGAACTTGTGACCTCCCTGTTATTGGGAGGGATGTTGTGCCATTGGGCTACTAGGCCACCAACATATATATATATATATATATATATATATATATATATATATATAAAAGTGTGTACTACTATTATTTTGTTAGTTCTAATAAGGGTAATGAAAAGTCCTTTTTTAACAAATAATAATTATGAACGCTTAATTTTTTTTTCTTTGGGCAACTTCAAAGCATTTACTATTATATTTATTGAATATAATTTGTGAGATATAACAAATTCAATTAAAATAATATTTGATATAGTAGAGAGTTAGCAAATACTTTTTTTTTTAAATAAATGAAAAAAAAGCCAAAAACGTGTATTTAATACTAAAACGTATTTACACATACCCAAATTAAACATATTTTTTCGAAAATTAGGTTGGCCGTGGTCTCCTTGAACCCTTAAAGGATAGCTATGTCTTTTTTCTTTCTAAATTAATAGAGAGGTGGTGTTTGGTTGAGTGTAATAAGAGGTGTAATGTAATTGATTCATGTTATTACATTGTTTGGTTTTTTTAAAGAGATGTAATGTAATATAATCCATTACATCTCTTAAAAGAATTGCCATTACACAACACAATACTAGGAATTGTGATTACATTACATATTGTAATCAATACACGCTGCTTTCACCCTCGAATTACAAGGAATTTTTGGTGTCGTCGTCCGTCCCTGTTCCTGCTCGTCGTCGTCGTCCAGGACCTCCTCCTCCTCCTCCTCGTCCCGTCCGGCTGACCTCGTCGTCGTCGTCCAGTCCGGCTGACCTCCTCCTCCAGCTCGCGCGGTGTTCCAGTTCGCGTTGTCGTCCAGCCCGTCGTCGCCATCCAGCCCGTCGTCGTCGTCCAGCTGTCGCGTCCTCTCGTCCAACCGTCGCGTCCTCCTGTCCAGCCGTCGATTTTGTTTCCAGCTCTCCTCTGTCTCCAGCTCGCGCGATTTTTTTTTTAATTGTTTTTTTTTTTTTTCTGAAATTGCTTTTTTTTTTTTTTTTGTCTTTTTTTTTGCTGAATTTATTTTTGTTGTTGTTAATTTATTTATGTAATTAATTAAAATTTATTAATTATTGTTATTTTTTTGTTATAATTAATTTTTTTTTACTGAATTAATTTTTGTTGTTGTTAATTTATGTGATTAATTAAAATTTATTTATTAAAATTGTTGTGATTTTTTTTATTCCATTACATTACAGTTGTCAAACCAAACACTGTAATACTGATTCCTTTTTTGATTACAGTGACTAAACCAAACACTGTAATTATAATACTAATTTTTTTATATTATATTTTATTATAATTACGATTACGATTACGATTAGCGAACTAAACGCCACCAAATCTATTTATTATAGAGATTGTTTATTTTAATTATATATTATAGACAGTTGACTTTAATGAAATCATGAATTGGATGTATTTATTAAAGAAAAATAAACAAAAATAAAGGAAAAAGGAAAATACAGCTTAATCAAATACCCTCTAGTCTTAGATCACATATTACTTGATAACCTAGCTAGCTACTGTATGGTATCCTACAGTCTAACATAGACAAATGATGGACACATGACGCTACGCAGGGTTTGTTACACTAGAGTACTAGTCATTAATACCTGTATTCTTGAACTAGTGTACCGATGCCCAAACAAAACTTCAAAAAATATTCCCGAAAAACTCAACTATAACATTGACCAACACATTTGCATTTTTAAAAATTTAAAATTTTATCATAAGACAAGTATATATATTATCTTTTAATTATAATTTTACCAATAAGAAAAAGAATATTACTTTTAAGTATATGTTTTATAATAATATTATTGTAATTATATTTTAATAAATATAAAGACATTTTATTAAATCAACATAAGGGCATAAGAACTGCTTAAGAGATATGTAAGTTAACTTATTTTAGCAAATGAGCTAGGTGATTTAGATTTTTCAGGTTAATCGCTATTGGATAAGTTAATTTAACATAGTTCATTGAATCAATCTTAAGTGGGTCTAGTTGACCATCTAATTTGACACATACACAACATTCAACTAGGCAATAACTAAAAATAAATTGTCTTTTTTTTTTTTTTTTTACCCAACTTGTTGGATCCATTACAAATTTATCCTAAATAAACTTTTAACTTGCTTAAAATAAATTATCTTCAATCTTATGATACATCTGGCATTTAAAGACTTCCATTCATTTAGTATAGATCTAACAAAAAAATGACCATGTGACATTCATTTTCACCAACCCATGTCATTTTTCCTTAGCTTGGTTATCAGCACGAACAAAAATTAGAGAAAGACCTTAAGTATAATAGAATCTTTAGGTTGAACTTTTTTTTTTTTTTTTTTTAACAAACCAAATATTTCAGGCAAATTTGCAACTAACCTAAAAATTTGAGAACATAAAAAAGAATTTACCCTCAAATAAATTGTCACCTAAAAAGAACAACATTATAAGTAAGAAAAATAACACAATATCACATTTTATTATAACTTTCCTTGGTTTTATTAGCCAAAAAAAAAAAACTTACTTTGGTTTTTCACATTTTGTTATTTTTTTTTTTGTTCAATTTCTGACTTTTCTCTATTTTCTCTTTATTTTCCATTATATCTATTTTTAAATATTTTTTGTGTCCATTTTTAATATTTCATGTGTGGAATGGTAAATATTTTTTTTTGTAATATGGTGGGTGTAATTATATCGGTGAATATTAAATAATGAAACTTTAATTTGTTTATAAAAAAGAAAATTTGTTTAAGTTAAAAATTTGAGTATTATTTTATAATGAAAAATAATTTCATTAAATATATGTTTATCGAAAAATATAAACATGTATATGTTACATGTATTCATATATAATATTAACGAAAAAATGGATTTAATTAAAGTTAAATGTGTTCCTACATATAACTCTTTTTTACAAACATAAAAGCTTAAAAATGCAATTTTTAAATTTGGATCCTAAACAACATTCAGATTTGAATAAGGGGACGGCTCTTGTTAAAGGAAAAAAAATTAATCAAAAATCAGTCTAGCTTAATTTGTAGATCTTGATCTTTATGTATTAATTATATTCCTAAAATAACTTAACTGTAATTGTATATAATTGATAGCTTGTATAATTGTAAAATTTCAAACTATTTTCTCACATCAATTTGTTTAAGGTATCAGAGCAACGATTTGTTGTCTCTAACTTATTACCTTCAACCACAAACAAGACCCAAACATCATCACCAACAATAAGGTCGGATCCCCAAAAAAATCACAATTTAAAAATGATTCTTCATCCAAAAACAAAGAAGAGAGGGAGACAACATCACTTGATCCTCTGATCTTGCACTATTCTGATACACCAAGACTCGCCTTGGTTAGCACACCACTTGATGGACGCAATTATGGGCAATGGAGCCACTCAATGCGTCAGAGTCTCAATGCCAAGAATAAACTTGGGCTAATTGACAAAACAATAAAGGCACCACCAGCAACTGATGCAAAATTTCCCATATGGCAACGCTGCAATGATCTAGTGCTAACTTGGATTCTTCATTCGATTGATCTGGACATCGCACGCAGTGTGATTTTTTCTAACACGGTAGCCATGATATGGAGTGACCTCCATGACAAATTTTCTCAAGGAGATGATTCAAGATTCTATCAAATCCGCCAATAAATCGTTGAGTGTCGGCAAGGATCTCTCTCTGTTTCTTCATACTACACCAAACTCAAGGAGCTTTAGGAATTAGCATCCAATCAAGAGCCCATCACATGTTCCTGCAATATGTTGTAGAAAATTGCAGACAGAGAAGAAAAAGGGAAGGTCATGCAATTTTTAATGGGGCTAAACGAACCTTACTCCACCATTCGTGGCTCAATCTTGATGACAAACCCTCTTCTAGGCACAAGGAAAACCCATGGTCTCATTCGCCAACATGAACGGCAGATGGAAGTAGCCAACAGTTGAGAAATATCGCCAGTCTCCTAAGCACTACACATTGTTTGCTTCCCAGCCACGGTGACGGCTTCTCCTCCACTGCATGCTTCTCATTCACCAGCTCCAGTAGCAATGGGATCTGCTCCCTATCGCAAAATGCGATGCTCTTATTGTGACCATGAAGGTCATCTTGTTAATAGAGGTTATTTCTTAATTGGATTTCCAATGGGCCACAAATGGCATGGAAAAAATGTGAAGCCTAAAAATAAGAAGCCCACTGCCCACAATGTTGAATTGAAAAAGGACCCTACCAATGAACGTCCAACTTTCACAGTTGTAGAATACAAGTCGATCTTGGCCTTACTTCACAGTAAAAATGGTAATGATCAACCACTCACAAACACAACAGGTATATTTATGCTCAGCTGCAATAATGTAGAACATAATTTACATTCGACGTTATATTGGATAGTGGAGCGACAAATCACATATCACACCTCTCACCTATGCACAATAAAATTAAAACCTCACATGATTTTGTTGGTTTACCTAATAGGGAACAAGCTACCATTGAAAATGTTGGATCCGTTCAGTTATCATTAGACTTATCTCTTGATAGAGTTCTCCATGTCCCTAAATTTTGTGTGAATTTAATATCTGTGAGTAAGTTGACTCGGGCTTTGAAGTGTATAGTGATATTTTACCCAAATTTTTGTGTTGTGCAGGACGTGGATACGAGGAGGACGAATGGCTTGGGGAAGCATTTTGATGGTCTCTATTATCTTACACCAGTCCAAAATCCACACATTGTTAACCATATCACTCGCACTTCCGATCTTTGGCACCAACGTCTTGGACACCCATTTGCTGCACCTCTCCACACTTTATCACACATTGTTCCAGAAATTATATTTAATTCCAAGCATGTTTGTGAGATTTGTCCCTTAGCAAAACAAACTTGTTTTTCTTTTATTTCAAGTTCAATAAAAACTGTTGCACTTTTTGATTTAATTCATTGTGATATTTGGGGGCCACACAAAATTTGTACACATTCTGGGGCCCATTATTTTCTAACTATTGTCAATTACTTTACTCATTTTACTTGGGTTCATCTATGAGTTTTAAATCCAACACCCAATCTTTGTTGAAATCTTTCTTTTCTTGGGTTAAAACCCAATTTCATTGCGATATTAAAATTTTATGTGCTGATAATGGGAGTGAATTCACATAAATGCGTCTTTTCCTTCAAGAGCATGGCACAATTTTTTAACACACATGCGCTCATATCCCCAACAAAATGAAGCCATATAGCATAAACATCGCCATCTTTTAAATGTGGATTTTGATCTACGATTTCAAGCCAACTTACCCTTAAAATTTTGGGAATAGAGTGTTCAAACCGCTTGCTATCTCATAAATCTCCTTCCCACACCTTTACTTTCCTAGAAAACTCCATATGAACTTTATACCAAACACCACCACTTAACTCTCATATTTGGGTTTTCAGTTGCTTATGTTATGCTACCAATCTCACTCCCGCTCACAAATTTGATGCACGTGCACGTCGTTGTATTTTCATTGGGTATCCCCTTGGGCAAAAAGGTATCGTGTCTATGATCTTGAAAGTAAAAAAATATTTTCATCCCGAGATGTTACTTTTTAGGAACACCTATTTTCTCTTACCACTCTCCCAACAGAACAACAAGACGACCATCCTATCCTACCTATTCCTTACCCACCCACTATACATGACTAGCCCAACCCACAGTCCCATCCACAACCCAATTCCCATTATCAATCGAACCCACCTACTTCTACTTCTCAACCTTCGACTAACATCACCGACCCAGTTCCCCACTCACCAGTGACATCTCTGTCTCCATCGCCACCTCATTCACCACCCCGACCCATCCATTCCCACTCACCTTCCATAGCCCCTCTGTTCTCTACCACACCATTGCCCTCACCATCCACAGACAGCCCCTCACCAGTATAGCTACCTCTCACCATCCCTAAACTTCATTGATCCTCTCGTCCCCATCAACCTCCACCCTACCTCCGAGACTACAAAACCAACCATGTTGCTCTCCTGGGCCCTAACGCCTTTTCTTCCTCCACGTCCGGTACTCACTATCTACTACAATGGTATGTTTCCTACTTTGGGCTATTCGATACATATCGTTCTTTTGACATAATATGTCTCACTTGGTTGAACTAGCCACTTATGACCATGCACGCCATGACACTCAATGGGTTGCAGTGATGCACTCAGAGATCTAGGCCATTAAGGATAATCACACATGGTCCATGGTCCCTCTACGTCCTAGCCAACGTCCCATCGGTTGCAAATGGGTCTTCAAGATCAAGTATCACGCTGATGGTACCATCAAGCGTTACAAAGCTCAGCTTGTTGCCAAAGGTTTCACTCAACACAAAGGCATCGATTACAAAGATACCTTCACTCTTGTTGCCAAGTTAATCATTGTCCACTGCTTACTAACAATTGCTGCAGTTCGGGACTGGCCACTACACCAGATGGATGTACAAAATGCCTTTATTCACGGTACACTCCTTGAAGAAGTCTATATGCTTCCTCCTCCTGGTTATCGTCGACAGGGGGAGAATGCAGTTTGTCGACTCCACTAGTCCCTTTATGGCCTTAAGCAGGCATCTCAAAATTGGTGCCAACGTTTCTCTAGTGCCATTCAGGATATTCGGTTTCAATAGTCTCAGGCTGATTACTCTCTGTTTACATAGGTTTGTGGGAATTCCCTTACTGTTGTGCTACTTTATGTTGATGATATGATTATAACAGAAAATAATGAGAAGGCTATTAGTGATCTCAAGATATTCCTCAATAGTTGTTTTAAGATTAAAGTCTTGGACCACTCAAATACTTCCTTGGTATCGAAATTGCACGCTCCAAAGCTGAAATTACAATTTGTCAACGAAAATATAAATTGGACATATTAGAAGAAGTTGGATTACTTGGAGCAAAACCAACGAAGGTCCTCATGGAGCCCGATTTAGTACTCATGGAAATAGGGAGTGAAGCTCTCAAGGATTCCACTCGATACCGACGGTTAGTTGGGAAATTAATCTATCTCACAATCAACCGGCTGAAAATCACATACTTTGTAAATACACTCAGTCAATTCATACAAGAACCCAAACTACATCATCTCAAGGCTGCATATCGACTTCTTCAATACTTGAAGGAAGCCCCAGGGCAAGGTCTGTTATTTCCCTTAAACAGTCCACTTCATTTAATGGGATATTGTGATGCTGACTGGGCAAGATGTCCAATTACACGTCGGCTTGTGACAAGATATTGTACTTTCCTTGGCAAGTCACTTGTGTCATGGAAGAGTAAGAAACAGACGACGATATCAAGGTCATCAGCAGAAGCAGAATATCGCTCCATGGCAGCAGCCTCTTGTGAGCTTACTTGGTTGAGATATTTATTGAGAGTGCAGGTGCCACACCCTGAACCAGCAAGATTGTTTTGTGATGATCAAGCAGCTTTACACATTGCTGCAAATCCAGTTTACCACGAGCGAACTAAGCACATTGAACTAGATTGTCATACAGTCCATGAGAGAATCCAAAGAGGAGAAATCAAGACAGCCTATGTATAAACTGGAAGACAGATAACAGATTTGTTCGCAAAACCATTGCGAGCACCGACATTTAACACGCATCTTAGCAAGTTGGGTATCATAGACATTCACACTCCAACTTGAGGAGGACTGTTAAAGGAAATAAAATCAATCAAAAATCAGTCTAACTTAATTTGTGGATCTTGATCTTTATATATTAATTATATTCTTAAAATAACTTAAATGTAATTGTATATAATTGATAGCTTGTATAATCGTAAAATATCAAACTATTTTCTCACATCAATTTGTTTAGCTCTTGAGAAAGGAAAAAGAAAAAAAGAGTACGGCAGTTTTTCCGATTTAATATTCATATGTGAGAAAGTATTTTTCGTGGAACATAAAACAGAAAATACAAATCCATTATGTTGTTCTATTAGAGATTAAAAAAAACTTTTAATTAATTATGAGAAATATTTTTTATAACAAATTTATAATAATCACAAATGATGTATCATTTTGTGATTAATTTCTTAAAAATTTAATATTATTAAATAGCAAAATTATGTGGATTTTCGAGGCGATCAAATCTTAATTTGTAATTTTCACAAATTTACGAGATTTAGTATTAATCTTTAATTATTTATCGTAAAGCTGGTGTGCTGTCAGTTGTAATTTCTTGATCGGGGCATGTTATTTTTCATTTCAAGGTATTTTTCACTCCCGATATTAATTCAAAAGAAAAGTGGAACTTTCGAACCTTGCTTATGAAAAATGCAATATAAATGGAACCGGAGGGATCATCGTCCCATGAGCAGCTTGTTGCAGATCCCAATTAATTTAAAGTATAATTACAACTTAATCCCAGGAAAATTACTTTCGATCAGTTTATAACAAAAAGAAGAATACCCAAAAACTTTAGGAAACAATTATTTTTAAATCATAATCTCATATTTATTAAAATTTAGATATAATTTTTTCCACTTAATTTTTTAACATATTGTGACAAAAATACTCTTAATTTTATTGATTAACTGTAATAAATTTTAATTGAACGCATGTCTAATTAGACTACTGTCCAACTGACTAGATTTTGACCGGCCGACAATACTACTTGCTTAAGCAGAGTTAGACACATGTCCAACTAGATTGGCCAAAATTAGACTGCTATTCAACTGCCAGATTTTGACCGACCGACAAACCCACTCGTTGGAGTTGAGTTAGATACATATCCAACTAGATTAACTAAACTTAGACGTCTAGAGACAAAAATTAAACAATGGAAAAATCAAAAATCTCTAATAATATGTATTAAAGATAAAAATATAATTTAAAATAAAATAAAATTTATAAATAAAATATTATTATAAATTATAAATATTAAATAAGATCTATTTCAATCAAACTTTTTTTAAACAGTATTATTTTTTATAAGATAAGATAAAGATAAAAAAAAATGTCAGTTACATGTTGAATAAGTAAGAAGTTAAATTAATATTTCTTGTATAATCGTTAATCAACACCAGAAATAAAAACAATAATAATCAACACCAGAAATAAAAACAATAATTTTGGTGCTTTTCTTTTATGCATTAATTATTAGGGAAAATGATTTTTTTTTTAATTATTAAATATTTTAAATTATTATTAGTTTATTATCTTATATTTTTTTACTATTAATTTATTATCAATTATTTTAAATTTATTATTATTATTTTATTTTTATTAAATATTCGTTGAATAAAAAATATCACACGCAAAGTAATGACACAACTGAGTAAAAAAAGAGACATAAACACCATTTCTCACGCTCATCTCTCAGAAATTTTGACTTCGCACCAACGCCAAGTGGAACCAGAACCAGAACGCCGGTGAACACCGGGCCAGACCTTGCCGCCACACCACCACAGACAACGACACAGACCTACCAAGATACCACTGTGGATTATTTTTCACAAATTTGAGACTGAAGAGTTGCAGAAGATACAAAAGCCTGAGAGTAACTGATAAATAATACTTCCATTCTCAACCTTTAGCCTCCTACTCTATTTGTTCCATAAATGAATAGCAAAGCTTTGAGATTGAATTTGCCTTACCTTTTTAAGCAACTATTTTGAATGAATCTCATTTCTAGGTCCCCTAAAAAGACCATCAATTCTACTCCAATCAACTGGGTAAAACATATATGGTGGTAAAACAATAAAATTAAACCCTGGTCTTCCACTCACTCTTTGCGATGGGTGTTGTTGCGTGCGGTAGTGCCGTGGCAAGGTGTGGTCCAGCGTTTTGGCTCCACTCGGCGTTGGCGAGAAGGCAAAATTTCTGTTAAATGAGCGTGATATATATATATATATATATATTCACATTTAACAAACTATTTAATAAAAAATAAAATAATAATAATAAATTTTAAAAATTTAGTATCAAATTTATAGTAAAAAATAATGAAAATAGAGTGACAATTACTACTAACATGTGGACTGCCTCCAATAAAAAAAAAATACATTACAATTACTGCTCATTACCTTGATCATTCTTGGATTTTGCTGAGTCGAATTTAGAGATTTGCATATGTTTCTTGTCCACATAACACAGAAACTATTGTAATGTTGTTGTTGGAGTGCTTCTCTGATTGGAACATTTATGATAAATTGTCTATTATAACGATAAATAATTGCAGCACAAATAACTCAGTTATTGATGTTTTATTAAAAAAAAAAAACATAATTCTTTACTCTTGTTGGATGGGTTTGTTTTGCACATGAGGTATTGTGCTCATATTTTAAATTTGATTGTGAAGGTTGAGTTGATAGTTTTTAGTGATGGGCTTCTTAAGATTCGAGAAAGTGTTACTTATTGGTCACTTACCCCTAAAAGAGTTAAGGAATTTAGAGAGGGCATCAATAAGACAAGAGTTCAATACATTAAAAAGTTGGTACTTGACTGCAAAACTAGGTGAAACTCTATGTATAAAATGCTATCCACTACTATTACTTATAAGAAGGTATTTACTTATTTTAAGTAGTGTAAACCTTAATTCAAATGTTTCCCTCTTGATAATGATTAGACCTTGGCACAACAAATTGTGAAAAAGTTAAAAAATTTATATAGAATCACACATAAGTTTTCTGGGACACAATATCTCATTATATTTTTTTTCTAGAGATTTGCCAAATAAAAAAAGGCATTGTGTGATTGGCTTATATCTCCACAGGAGGAAACTAGAACTATGGCATCAAGTATGACATCAAAATTTCAAAAGTATTGGGATGACATACATGGAGTTATAGCTATGAAAATTGTATTGGATCTAAAGTACAAAATAAAACTGATCGAGTTCTATTTTCCTCAAATTTATAGAGTTGATAGTTATAAAGATCATATAGATAAAGTGTATAAAACTTGTGTTGATTTGGTCAATCAATATCAACAAAATGGTATAAGACAAAAGTCTTCTGATTCTTCATTTTCTATTTTTGAGGTCAATGTAATGGCTTATGTTGATTCTTTATTGCAGTATGACTTGTTTGTGTCCAGTAGTAAGACTACAGATTTGGTAAAAATAGAGTTTGACATTTACTTATGAAAGTTTTTAGTTAAGGATCAAATAAGCCTAGGGGGGGATGAATATATTATTTTTAATTTTAATTATGTAACCTAAACACAAAGGCCAGACATGCAATTACGTGTAAAATTAAAATGCGGAATTAAGAAATAACACACGAAATTTTAGGTGGAAACAACCTAGGCCACAATAATGACCTAAGAGTAAAACCATCGGTCCACCGGACCACTTAACTATCCACTATGAAAATTAATGTTCAATTACAAGACAAGGTCTTAAACTACCCCTTACAGATAATGCCCCCTATGTAACTTACTTACGAGCCGTCGCTTCTTTCACAATCTCTAACAGTAAGGTGTCTGGATCCGAGCCAACGTTTCGATCTATTTGAGTCACACAAGATCAATCGAACCCATCAACTTCGGTAATTTTGAGTCACACGAAATACAGAACAAGTCACCAATAGTACCTGAAAAATTAGCACAAATAGCACAAGTGCAAAGTGTGTCCTAGAGCAGATTCAGCAATGAACAATCCTAACTAGCAGACTCAATAGCATACGATGTAGAAAATAAATCAGCTAGTAAACTCTAGAACAATCATGCAAATCTAAATATCATGAAAAATAATTAGGCACATGAATTATTCAAACATAACCACACAATATGTTTGAACAATTAAAACAAGAAAGTGCCTAAACTTGATAGATGAAGAGAAGAAGATTTTTCTTTAAAAACGCAATCAGATTTAGAAAATCTTATTTCAGTATGGTAAATATTTTGCACAAACAAGCATTGCTTCTATAGAGTCCAATTTGATTTGAAAGAGGATTAGTAATAGAGTATAACTCTATTCATATCAGGATTTAGCTTTCACCATAATTATACTCAAACAAGAACTTTGTTTTTTAACATTAAATGGGGTCAATTTGGTAAAAGTAACATATGGGTAGAATTAAAAAAGAGTTGTAGCAGAACTGAAAAACTGTCTCGATCGATCTAGCCAATGCTCGATCGATCTAGCCAATGCTCGATCGATCTATCCAATGCTCGATCGATCTAACCATGCAAATTCAAACCCGAGAGCACTTAGATTGAAGTCGGTCTATACTCGATCGATCGAACATGACTCGATCGATCGAACATCTCATTTGATCGATCGATCAACGCATGACTCGATCGATCAACAAATTTATCGATTGATCTAGTTCAAACCGAGAGCACCTAGATCGAAGTTGATCCACACTCGATCGATCGAGTGATCAATCGATCGAACTATCCCCTCGATCGATTGACCAACATGTGCACAATTTATTTTTCGTTACAATGTGTGAAGATGTATGCATGAGAAAATGTTTTACCTGATATGAACATTGCAAGTTCGGTGACACCATTATCATGTATCATCTGATTAAACGGTGACGCTTATACTAGATTACAATAAGTAATTTGTTCACGAAAATTGCCAATAAATATAAACCTTACAACTTAGAGGAAAGAGTTTTACCTAGAACGAAGAACTTTGATATACTTACTTGGTTGAAGACAAATGGTATTAAATACCTTGTACTACAACGAATTGCTAGAGACCTATTGGCTATTCTTGTTTCCACTGTTGCATTTGAGTCTGATTTTAGCATAGGTAGTAGAGTTGTGTCTAAGCATCGTAATAGATTGCAGTCGTCTGCAGTAGAGGCATTAATGTGTGCCCAAAACTGGCTTTGGCCTCAATTTGATGGTTTGAAATTTTTTTGTATTATATAATTATTTTTAAATTTGCTAGTTTGTTCAATTATTAATAATTATTTTTGTTTGTGTCCTTGCTAGTAAAATTCGTTGTAAAGTTTTCAAAGTATGATTTAGCAAGTTTGAAGATGTGGAGGATATTGATTATTTCGATGAAGATGATGGAGATGCAGAAGATGATCAAATGATTATTGATCTTTCTTGAATGACTATTAGATTAGAGGGATACATAATTCTTGAGTTATGTTTTTATGTAAACAAAAACATTTTGTAATCATTTAGGTTACACTTTATGATTATTCATGTTCAATTATTATTTTTAAGGAGATAATTGTGTATAGTTGTTCAATTTTTGGGAAGTTTGTAAAATCTTGTTTTCTAATATTATAAGGATAAGGGCTTACCAATTTGCAAACCTCAATATATCATTGATATACTTGTTCTTTAATATAATATTTTTGTTTTAACATCTTATTTATAAATTGCACAAAACTTTAATATCATATTAATATAATTTAGATTCGACATAAATAAAAATTGTGACACGACATTTTAATAAATTATATTTAGTTAAATTAAAGTTTGTTATTTATCATATTAATTTATTAAAATAGTATGATTATTTTTTTTGTTTGAAAAAATAAAATAAACGAAAAGGTCAACGGGTCGGGTTTTTGACCTATGAATATTATCTAATTTGAATCTGAACCATAATAATTTATTTGTCTATCGAGTCAGTTTTAGTCGGATCAATTTTGACCCAAAATATCCAATTGTCATTCCTAACAAAAACACAAGAGATTTAATAGATAATTTTGAAATTTTAAGTCATTCGTCGGATATAAAATTGCTTGAGAACTGACAATTGATATCAGATGTGTGTTTTATTTGGTAACAAAAATAATCATGTCTTATTTTAGAAAGCTGAGACAATTATTCTCTTCGTACAAATTTTTAGTAAATTTAACATGATTTTACAAACTTTAGTTATTTATAGAATAGAAAATTATTTGAACGACTTATAATTGTTATCATATTTTAGTAATAAAGACAATCATGTCTTTTTTAGGAATAGACAATAAGAGAACAATTTGCAGAGAAAATTTCAATGAAAACTTCATTAAATCTTTTTTCTTCCTAATATTTTTAGTTTATCACTATTAAACTATATTGAAATTAGAAGGACATTTAATTTTATTGAGTTAACTATCTGTCACCAAAATAAGACAAGTTTTTGTAAGTTAAAAATCTACAACAGAATTGAAAAGTTTTTAATCACGGATCAAATATACCTAGAGGGGGGTAAATAGGTTATTTTCAATTTTAACAACAATTAATTATGTAACCTAATCACAACGGCTAGACATGCAATCGCGTGTAAAGATAAAATGCGGAATAAAAAATAGCACACGATATTTTTAGGTGGAAACAACCTAGGTCACTCCAATGACCTATGAGGAAAACCACCGGTCCACCGGACCATCTAACTATCCACTATGAAAATCAATGTTCAATTACAATCATAGGTCCTAGAACTACCCTTCACAGATAGATCCCCCTTTCTGTAATTTACTTACGAGCCGCCGCTCCTTTCATAGCCTCCACAAGCTAGGTGTCTGGATCCGGACCAACGTTCCGATCTACTTGAGTCCCACAAGATCAATCGAACACGTCAACTTCGGTAATTTCGAGTCACACGAAATACCGAACACGTCACTTGAAATGTTAGCACAAATAACACAAGTGCAAAGTGTGTCATAGAGCGGATTAAAACAATGAAAAACCCTAACTAGCAGATTCAACAGCATGCGACGTAAAAACAAATCAGCTAGCAAACTCTAGAACGATCATGCAAAACAAATATCATGAATAGCAATTAAGCGTATGAATTATTCAAACATAACCATACAATACGTTTGAACAATTAAAAAGATGAAGAGAAGAAGTTTTAAAGCACAATCAGAATTATAAAAACTTATTTCGGTGTAGTGTATATTATGCACAAACAGCCCTCACATATATAGAGTCCAATTTTAGCTCAAACAGGATTTGTAATAGGTTATAACTCTACACTAGACAGGATTTACCAATTACCACAATTATCCTCAAACAAGGATTTAGTTATTAACATTAAATGGGGTCAATTAGGTAAAAGTAACATATGGATCGAACATAGTAAAAGAGTTTGAGTAGGACTATAACACTGTCTCAATCGATCGAAAACATTCTCGATCGATCGACACAACACTCGATCGATCTAATCCAAACAGAGAGAACTTGGATCGAAGTTGATCTATACTCGATCGATCGAACAGGGCTCGATCAATCGACCAAAATTTTCGATCGATCTATCTCAATCCAAGAGCACCTAAATCGAAGTCGTTTCACGCTCGATCGATCTATAACTTGATCGATCGAACTATACACTCGATCGATCGACCAACATATGCACAAATTATTTTTCGTTACGATTCATACTAAGTGTAGTGCACAATTGTGTGAAGATGTATGCATGATAGAATATTTTACCTGTCATATGGGCATTGCAAGCTTGGTGACTCCATCATCATGTATCGTCTGATTAAGCGGTGATCTCTTACTCTAGATTACAATCAAACATTTTGTCCATGAAAATTGCCAATACAAAATAAACCTTACAATCTCCCCCTTTGGCATTTTCGTGTGACAAAACCACTCTCTCACTACATAGCGCTCATAGCTAAAATATCATTACATCAATCAGTGGAACTATCTATGATCTGGTGGACCATCTTCGCTTGATACTTGATACGCTCAGTCCACTGAAATACAAACAAATAGCAACACAAATTTGGCTTGAAAGCCTTATTGTTTATTAGTTCAGTGTACATAAAGGTGCGAATGAAATGTAGTGTATGTGCACAATTAATGAATCCAATATCAATCCAATATCTCCCCCTAAATCCAATCTCCATAGCAGCATGAATCTTTCTCCCCCTTTTTGACATACGAAATTGACAAATCATGAAATAGTTAAAATGATATGGATCACTCTTCCCAAAGTTTAACAATAATCTTAGTGGGCTAAAAATGCATATGATCACACATGTATATGTCCAAAGCATGTAGGAGGAATTGCATAAGTCAAAAGAAGAATAATGAAATATGTATGCAATGATTCCCCCTAAGTTCTATGACTCTCTAGACGTAAAACAAATTTAAAAGAAAACAAAAAAAAAATATTTTTTTTATTTTTTTTTACCACAAAGCAATAAACACATTTAAGACGAATAAACATACAACCAATTGAAAAATTATTTTTGCTTAAATTTTGATTATTCATTGTATTAGCAAGTAAAATAAATAGGTCACACAAGCACATTAACACATATAATGACATATTGACATTCACTTAAAGTAGTATACAATGTGAACTCTACTTGCATTTTAATAAATTCATTTATAACCAATTATAAGAGACTCAAAAGAAAATAATTTCATCTATCATGCTAAATTATAATTGAGTCTTCATTCTTACATAATAAAATATGTCTATCAAAAGGAGATTTCTTATTTTTTTTAATTTTTTTTTAAAACTCTTTTTGCTCTTTCTTTTTGTATATGTCAAATGAAATTTCTTAATTATTTATATTCTTTTTTAAATATGTATAAGCAATAAATCTAATATGATGACTTTCACACTAGTTATGAGGTAGCCCTCTCCGCTCACTACGGTAGCTGCACACATCATAGTAGGTAGCCCTCTCAATACTAGTTGTCTCCCTAAGATGAAATATTTTAGAAGATAAAAAATAGAACTCAATATAATTTCGCAGTCAAGATTAGCTCAAGTCTTAGAGTCTTTCAAAATTAATCATAAATTTCATCGATGACATACATGAGTGTTCAGTGAGTGTGTGAATAAGTTCAGTCAATAGTGTCATCACATGGAAATAATGTAAATATGTGCAGAATTTTGAAATGTAGCATTGAATAAACAATGAGAATAAAAATAAGCTACAAAAGATAAGGTTGTATAAATATAAGTATTATCTGAATCCAATACCTTGTAGTTTTTTTTTAAACAATCTTAAAAAAAATTCTAACAATAAAAACAAAATAAACCTATGAAAATACTTACCTAGGGTCATTTAAGCACTCAAACAAAAGTACCTAGGTGGGTTAGCAATAATGATCAAATGACAGGAAACATGCAATCTTTCCTAACCCAAATTTTCATGAATTTTGACTTCTCTATGTTTTTGGGTTGAGATTTAATTGCATTAGGTTTTAAAAACATACTCTTAGACTCATCTTTCCTATTCAAATTCAACATATGCATGATAGGATGATAATTATGAGTTCTATAGCTATAATCATGAAGATAATTATTGGATCGAAGAGCATTCATCAAAAATCTACAATTAGGTCGAATATGGCCTTTTCTACCACAATGATGACAAACAGGCACAAACTTAACAGTTTTAGTTACTACAGTTGTAGTGGGTGTTTGTGCAAAATTAGTAGCAGTAGAAGTAGAGTTAGAAGACCTTACAAATGTAGTTTTTGAAGTAGAAGGTGTACAGCTTTCATCTAAGAATCCAAGTCCACGTGTATCACCGAAAGGCTTACCAATGCTCAACATCTTGTCTAGTCGTTCAGCTCCAATAGTTAATCTCTTCACTGTTTCCTTTGATTGCTCCAATTCCTAAACAAGTTTTGAATTTTCCTGTTTGATACCTGCAAGACTCAAACTCAACTTGTCAACATGCTCAGACAATTCAACTTTTTCTTTTTCTAAAACTGACAAATTAAGGTCTTGTGAATTGATTTGATCATTCAGCTTTGTTACAGTTATGAGAAGCTTATCTTTTTCTTTCTTGCAGTTAATTAAATCAATAAATAATTCTTCAAAACTGTTTGCATTAAATTTAGCAAGAATAGATTTACTTCCCTCATTATCTGAGTCAAGGTCTGACTCACTGGAGTATCCACCAACAGTTGCTGTAAAAGCTACGTAGTTAGAGTTAACATTTTCTGAACCACTAGCTTGGTCTTCATCACTTTCTGTGTCACTAAGGGTAGCATTGAAAGCTTTTCTTGTCTTCTTCTTCTTGTTGGCACACTCAGCTGCATAATGACCAAAACCATTGCATTCAAAACATTTAGGTCCATTGGGTTTAGTTTTCTTACCTTCTGAACTCATTGGCACGAATTCTCTTCCCTTACGATCTCTTGATTTTTCTTTAATCTGTAGATCCTTTCTGTTCAACATTGTCTTGAGTTTTCTAGCAAGAGTGAGTAGATCTTCATCTTCTATATCATCACTATCACCATCATCATCTTTGGTGGTTTTGAGAGCAATACCAATGTTCCTTTTGGGTGTTCGAAGATTCATCTCAAATGTTTGAATTGAACCAACGAGTTCTTCAATCTTGATGGTGTCAATGTCTTTGCTTTCCTCTATTGCTGTAACCTTTGCTTGAAAGCGTTCTGGTAGTAAGCATAAGACTTTTCGAACTAACCTGTGTTCATCAATTTTATCTCCAAGATTTGAAGAAGAGTTAGCGATATCACATAAATTAGCATAAAACTCAGAAAACATTTCATCCTCCTCCATTCTAAGATTTTCAAACTTAGTAGCTAGCATGCGAAGTTTTGTTCGTTTAACTTAGGACGTGCCCTCATGGGCAACCTCTAAAGTGTCCTAGGCAACCTTAGCAGTTTCAATATCAGAAATACGTTGGAATTCATCTGGCGACACAGCACTAAAAATAGCATTGATACCCTTTTGATTCCAACCACTACCAATTTTATCTTGAGTAGTCCAATCCATCCTAGGTTTAAGTGTGACTACATTATCCTTGGTAACCGTAGGTGGTTCCCAACCATAAAGCACAGAATTCCACACACTTTCATCTAAGGAACGTAAAAATGCTCTCATACGAGCTTTCCAATATGGGTAGTTAGACCCATCAAAGTAAGGTGGACGGGTTGTAGAAGAACCCTCTCTCAAATGATCCATAATAAGGTCCTAGGCAACACTAAGTCTATCTAGTGACCCGCTCTGATACTAATTGAAAAGTTTTTAATCACGGATCAAATATACCTAGAGGGGGGTGAATAGGTTATTTTCAATTTTAACAACAATTAATTATGTAACCTAATCACAACGGCCAGACATGCAATCGCGTGTAAAGATAAAATGCGGAATAAAAAATAGCACACGATATTTTTAGGTGGAAACAACCTAGGCCACTCCAATGACCTAAGAGGAAAACCACCGGTCCACCTAACTATCCACTATGAAAATCAATGTTCAATTACAACCATAGGTCCTAGAACTACCCTTCACAGATAGATCTCCCTTTCTGTAATTTACTTACGAGCCGCCGCTCCTTTCATAGCCTCTACAAGCTAGGTGTCTGGATCCGGACCAACGTTCCGATCTACTTGAGTCCCACAAGATCAATCGAACCCGTCAACTTCGGTAATTTCGAGTCACACGAAATACCAAACACGTCACCTGAAACGTTAGCACAAATAGCACAAGTACAAAGTGTATCCTAGAGCGGATTAAAACAATGAAAAACCCTAACTAGCAGATTCAACAGCATGCGACGTAAAAACAAATCAGCTAGCAAACTCTAGAACGATCATGCAAAACAAATATCATGAATAGCAATTAAGCGCATGAATTATTCAAACATAACCATACAATACGTTTGAACAATTAAAAAGATGAAGAGAAGAAGTTTTAAAGCGCAATCAGAATTATAAAAACTTATTTCGGTGTAGTGTATATTATGCACAAACAGCCCTCACATATATAGAGTCCAATTTTAGCTCAAACAGGATTTGTAATAGGTTATAACTCTACACTAAACAGGATTTATCAATTACCACAATTATCCTCAAACAAGGATTTAGTTATTAACATTAAATGGGGTCAATTAGGTAAAAGTAACATATGGATCGAACATAGTAAAAGAGTTTGAGTAGGACTATAACACTGTCTCGATCGATCGAAAACATTCTCGATCGATCGACACAACACTCGATCGATCTAATCCAAACAGAGAGAACCTGGATCGAAGTTGATCTATACTCGATCGATCGAACAGGGCTCGATCGATCGACCAAAATTTTCGATCGATCTATCTCAATCCGAGAGCACCTAGATCGAAGTCGTTTCACGCTCGATCGATCTATAACTCGATCGATCGAACTATACACTCGATCGATCGACCAACATGTGCACAAATTATTTTTCGTTACGATTCATACTAAGTGTAGTGCACAATTGTGTGAAGATGTATGCATGATAGAATATTTTACCTGTCATATGGGCATTGCAAACTTGGTGACTCCATCATCATGTATCGTCTGATTAAGCGGTGATCTCTTACTCTAGATTACAATCAAACATTTTGTCCACGAAAATTGCCAATACAAAATAAACCTTACAAGAATGACAATGTATAAATGATATATTAATCTATTTCTAAGATACTATTTTTCTCAAATAGATAATTTTTAATCTAAAATCATCTTATTGAACAATGTAAAAAATATACATGTATCTTACGCAAATCAATAATTACTAAAATTACAATATATTCATTTTCTTAAAATGTGATTTTGCAATCTGCAACCTAATTTATTTTTATGCTAATTTTAGATAGGTATGAATGATATTAAGGTAACATTGACAATGGATGAAGGCAAACAAAATGAAACAATGTTTTATGACAACAATTCAGAAGGAATGCATGCACTTAGTTCAAAGCATAAATTAAAACACTATAATGGAGATTGATAAATGTATGGAGAATCTCAAAATATAAGATATCATTGGCAAGGAATTTGAATCACTTGAACAAGCAGAGAATTTTTACATGATTTACTCAAAATTCATTAGTTTTAGTGTTAGGAACGATGATCAGAGATGTGATAAACAAGGACAAGCATACTTCAGAAAATTGGTATTTTCAAAGGAATGTGAAAGGTCCCCAACAATGGCAATTGAGAGAAAGCGAGAACACACAAAGCTTTGACAAGAGAGAAATGTCTCGCTTGTTTTAGAGTAACTTAAGATTAAAAAAGTTCTAAATGGGTTGTAAAGCAATTTGTAGTTGAGCACTCATATGAGATTCGTTACTTTAAGATCCAACAGACACATAACAGATAGACATGTTGCTCAATTTATAAGTTTTTCTAATGTAGGCATGAAATTGAGCCAAGTGTTGGACTACATGGTTAGTGAAGCGGGTGGATATGAAAATTGGATTTCACACGAAAAAATTTATACAATCGCATAGGTGTTGATTTTGAGAATGAAATTATTGACTCAGATCGCTCTTACATGCCTACTTTATAAGGTAGAGAAGGATCCAAATTTATATTGTAAGTACACTCTTGATGATAAGGATAGACTAGCAAATACACTTTGGGTTGACAACAAATCTTGCACATACTATTTTTCCTTTGGAGATATTTTAAAATTTGATAGTGCCCATAACAAAAATAAGTACAATAAGCCATTAATAGCTTTGTTGGTGTGAACAATCACATAAGTTTGATTATTTTTTGTTGCGATTTATTAAATGATGACATAATTGATACTTATGTCTGGTTGTTGGAGATATTGATTGATGCATTGAATAATAAGATGCATCAATCAGAGTGAACAAAACTATCAAAAAAGTTTTTTTTCATAATGTCGATTATGTGAGTGACATATTGAGAATTTGCATAAAGAAGATTTTGCTAGAGAATTTAAAAATGTAATGAAGAATCAATCAGCTATTAAAAAGTTTGAAGAGTAAGAAAACAATCAAGACATTTAATTGATTTATATAATAATAAATTATTGAAGAAAATTAATGTACAAAAAGTGATTTAAACTGGAGTAACGTTTTTTATTGGTCACTTCTTCGTTGGAGTGAAAACAACTCAACGTTGCGAGGGTATCAATATCATCCTAAAATAGCACATGCATCGTAAGATGAGATTGTATGAGGTTGTATTGTTTTTGACATGGCTTTGGTTTGCTAATATATATATATATATTTTTTATTTTGACATTAAAAACTCAACACCTATCATGTGTAGACAATTACTACCATTAGAAAGACATGTTACACAAGTTTACACTCATAAGTTGTTCATATTTTCTCAAAAGAAGATAAAAGAAGAAAGTGCATTCATCATAGTTGATTTCCACAAGTAGATGGTCATTTATATAGAGTAAAAGTATTTAATTATGTAGATGAAATTGAGAAAAAAACCATATTAGATTAATGTGTCAATATCTCCTTAAAAAATAATGAGAAGTGAAGGTTAAATTATCATAACAATAAATAAAAAGTAATGTCAAATTTGTATAAACAAAACAAATAATATGAAATTGTTAATTCATCAACAACCTACCCAACATTAAATAATATTTTAGATTATTCAAGTAAACTATAACTATAACAATTGGCTTAAAGTAATAACTAATATATTTGTACAAAAATATCAAGTGAGCAATAATGTTGACCTACAAGGATTAAAATAATTATTTATTTAAATCAAGTTAATTTAGGTTAATTTTAAGGTTTAAATATTAAGTTTTGGGGTTTAATTTTAACATTTTATAGTTTAGATTATATTATCACGATTCATATATATTTTCCATATAGAGTATAAAATCTATTGATTTTTTAAATGTTTTATACTCATTTTTTAAAATAAGGCTAATTTGTCCATATGATGCTCACTGCATTATATATTAAACATCTTATGTCAAGTTATATAATAATACTGTATGTCAACCAAGATCTTACAATAAAAGAAGACAAAATTTCAGAAATTGAGTTACTATATATATATATATTAGGCTCATTTTGACAAAGAGATATAACAAATTATATTAACAGATCATTTTAACCATAAGATAATTTAAATTAATAATGTAGATGATATCATATTTTAAATTTTAAATTTAATCAATAAATATTAAAATTAAGAAAAAAAATTAAATTAAACAAAAAAGTATACTTAGCATTGAATGAATTCAAGATATTATAATATAATAAGTAATTAAGAATACTTAGCTAATTCTTATCATAGTTTTATCATAAATTGATAATATTTTAGTTTTTACGACACTTCAAAAAGTATTCCAAATTCACAATATCAAGACTTATAGTATACATAATTTAGTATGAGTATCAAATCTTGTGATACGGATATTATTTAATAATTAAGAGTATATTTGAGAATAATTTTAATTTATGATTTACGATTTATAATTGAATAAGTGATTTTGTGATTTCTGATTCTTTTATAAAAATAATCACAAATGTGTTTGATAACAATTTTTATTTAGTAATTTAAAAAAAAATTAAAAAGCACCGTCAAGTTGTTTGGTAATGATTTTTATTTTTTGATTTTTTTCAAAAAATTTTAAAAATAAAGAAAATTTTTGGTTATTTTTTATAAATGTTAAGTTTTTAATCATTTCTTCCAATACTTAATCATACAAATATTAAAAGATTTGATTTGCTCTCTAAAAAGAAAATTTATGAATTATCCCTTATTTTGGTAGTGATTCCTTAAAATGTAATAATTAAAATAAAAAATCGTTATAAAATATATCTAATTGAAAAATTACTTAAAAAAAAAATGAAAAATTAAGAATCAAAATTATTATCAAATAAGACTTAAAGAGCCAGCAACTTCGTTATAAAAGAAAGTACTTTGAATAATTGCTACTAAAATTAAACAATTGATTTGATCTAGTGCAATTACTAAAGTACATGGTATTATTTGTTAATATTAATGCAATCAAATTTTTTTGTCACGAAAGAAAGAAATTTTATAATGCAATGATAGTTAATTTTTGCAGATTTATTACACTCAAAATATAATAACAAATTGAAAAACAAACAATATTTTAGGCTTTGCTAGATAACATTTTGATTTTTGATTTTTTTCAAGTAATTTTTTAATCAAGTATGTTTAATAATGATATCTGATTTTAATTTATACATTTTTAAGAAATCATTACCAATTTCTAATTTTTTCTATTTTGACCAAATATTTTTTTCTAAAGAGTAAATAAAGTATTATAACTTTTTTATGATTGAATATTGGAATAAAATAATTAAAAACTTCAAATTTATAAAAAATAACAAAAAAATTTCTTTATTTTTAAATATTTTTTTAAAAAAATCAAAAAATGGAAATCATTACCAAATAACTTGGAAGTAATTTTTGATTTTTTTAAAATCACTAAATAGAAATTGTTATTAAATATATTTGTGATTATTTTTATAAAAGAATAAAAAATTACAATTTAGTCATAAATTATAAATTAAAATCGTTATCAAATATGACCTTATTGATACAAAACATAGCTTCTCAAGTAAGATACAAGTAAAACTAAATTGAATGAATCACATTCCTATATCATTAATAAAATCAAATCTAATCATAAGAAGTTAAAAAAAAATCATAATTAAAAAACACACAATTATTTATCAAGATTTTTAACGATAAAAATTGATATTGAAAATTTGATTTCAAGAAAGTGAACTTTGTATATGAATTGAAGAATTGATACGAAAATAATGATTTTGATACAATAGTTATATGTTACACTGACAACAAATTATCATCTAAAATTTAATGTCATCACAATTATCATCAAGAGATATAATATCAATTGATATCCAGAGTAACCAATTAAAATATGGGGTTAATAATGTCATCTAGAGTTACGAATTCAGAGTTTAACGTTACAACTACCAATCTTTCTAAGTTAATTATGAGAGTGTCAATGGAGAAGTTTACCTTTTAAGACTTTTGTCGAAGAACTGAAGACTCGGAAGCCGCTTGGATGCCGAAGACTATGAAGACATGAATAATGATTGGAGCTAGTTGTAGTTATACTGTAATGATTTATAAGATCATTTATATTAATTTTCAAGCTATTTAGATAATAAGTTATAAATTTACCTGTTAAATAAATTTTTATTTACGATATATTTTTAAATCTATGAAATTAAATTAAATATAATAATCAAATAACTAAAACTTGTTGTGGTACTGGTGTACTTAATCACATGAACTTTACTTTGATCAGTTGTTCTTAGTTCTTACGAGTTACATCATCCAAAGATTGGGTATCATTAAAGCAACAAAAACTATAAAAATTATAAAAATATCGGTTATTAATGCTATAATTATTTTTGATCAATAATAATTTTATTAAATATTATTCTCACAGTTCAAAATATTATTGTTACAAGAATTCTTCATTATTGATAACAACTTTATCCATGTATTGTGGCATAAAAGCTTAATTAAATATAAGGACAAAGTAGATAATTTTTATAATTTTTTTTTATAATAATAATAAAAACAATTATAATAATATCAGTTCCTATAATATATTAAATATAATTATTTATAAAAATATATATTCATTTCATATATAATTATTGAGACAATTATATATATATTATTGTGAAAAAAGCATTAAACTACTTTTAGTAATAAATTTGCATTAGAATATTAGAGAACTCAATTATAATATACAAATAAATAAAAGTTGACCTCCATTCACCATCGTTTTGATCATAGCTCAGATAATAATTACTCTTTTGAACTTTTTTTTTTTTTTTTTCTGATTTTTTTTTAATAATACTTTTATATTTTAAATTAATTTACTTAAGTATATATCTTTAGTCTCAAAGATAGTAATAACTTTAATAAAAAAAAAATAACAAATTTAAGTCTAAATTTAGAATGAAAAATATGTCAAAACTAATAAAAAATATGACAAAAATTACATTAAAATAAGTTTATACAATAAATAAATATACCTAAATTAAGATTAAAAAAAAAAAATACACAACAAACAATAACAATTTTATTAATCCTAAAAAAAATAAATAAATAAATAAATAAAGCTATCTGAAGAGACAGGAGTGCAATCTTTTTTTTTATTATCAGAGATTGAAAGCAAAAAAATAAACGATAAAGGCTGAGAACAGCAAGGTTTTTCTGTTAATGGAGACTATACCATCTTTAAATCGGATTAAAAAAAAAAAAGCATTAAACTTGAACCGGTAGTATAAGGATGTTATTATATTAGTAGTGCTAATATAGATGTGGGATATCCTAATCTAGTTGAGCTACATACATAATATTATATAATTAAAATTAGTAAAAATATACCTAATAATTTTTTTGATGTTAGCTTAATTCAATAATTTAAATTAGAGATATTGATATAAATGGATGAAAAAATTTCGGCATTATACAATTTTTTTTTTCAAAAAAAAAAAAAATAATAATATTTTAATATCTAATTGATACGGCAACAGAACCGAAGACTTCAATACTTGACAGCATTCCACACTATTACATCGTCTATCCTAGCTACTTAGCTAGCATGTAATTGAGCTTCATTTGCGTGTAAGTTAACGAGGGGCATTAATAACTGCAAGACATGGCTTTTGGGAGTGAGAGTCAGAGAGAGAGAGAGCAAATGATGCGTGCACATTTGGGAATTAGAAAGATCAATCTTTGTTTATATATTCATTAATTTTGTAATAGGTGATCACTGATGAGTCAAAGGTATTAATGTTTTTGAAGAAATTAAATGCAATTATCTTTAATAAATAACATTAAATATACATAAATTTAAATAAAATTGATATTAATATTAATTATAATATAATACGTAAAAAAATAATTTTATAAATAAATATGTTATCATTTTTTAATAAAATTTTGATACATCATACCCTATACGTTAGATGAGTTCAAATGCATGTATTAATTTATGTGCACTATTATTTCTCCTTTTGTAACAATTTAAATGATTTTTTTATAATAATATTATTATAATTATTTTTTTATCATCACAACAAACATATATAAACTATTTATTTTATACATGTTATTAATTATATCTTAAAGACATTAGTATTAAATAAAATTATTATTAATAAATAATTATTATTACGCTAATTCTTTTTTACCTAAAAATAATATATATTTTTTTTATAAGAAACCTAAAAATAATATTAAAGTAAAATTATCTCATTTTTATAGTGACTTATTTATTGAACATATTTTAAAAATCTAACACCTCCAACCGGCATCTTCCCATAATTTATTTTTTATATAATAAATTTAAATTTTTTTTAATATAAGTTATTAAAGTAAAATTAACCATTTTTTTTATAATGACTTATTTATCGAACATATTCTAAAATTCTCCCACCTCCATCCTACCTCTCCCAGTGCAAACAACACAGGTTCAAAAGAACGTATGTTAAAAAAAATTATATTTAATTACATAAAAAATATTGCTTTTCATATGTGTACACACACATATTTAAGAAAAATGAAGCAAATATAAAAAATGAGTATATATAAAATGAAGCAAATATAAAAAATGAGCTGGATACACATATTTAAGAAAAATGAGTATATATAAAAAATGGAGCAAATTTAAAAAAATGAGCTGGGATGTCATTATGAGGATCCAAAAGAGGATAGTTGAGAAAGACTATGAGGTGACTTTGCGTGAGAAATGTAAAAGGAAGAGAAATCAAATATAAAAGATAAAATTGAACTGACCTCTGACCCAAATGCGTAGGCATCTTTTAAAGCGTTCCAGGAACTAGCAGTGCTGATACATATTCAGAACGAAAAAGATAGATTCCTCTAAAAATAAAAAAATTAATTTTATACACAAACGCATGTATTTAATTTAATTTAATCTAATCCCACAACTTTAAATAGCTATTTACAAAAGTTAGAATATCAATTGAACACCAAGCCCTTCGATTGATAGATTTCTCAATTATTGACTCTTTGCTTTGCTTTTTTTTACTTTTTGATTAGAGAGACTTTGTGTAGAGGAAATTAGGATTTTTATCGAATAAATGACTAACATAGGAGCTATTTATAATAAAAAGTATTAAAAAAAATATATGTTTTTAAAATAAAATATATATATTTTAAAAAATAAAATTATTATTTTACTTAAAATATCTATCCATTAATTAAAATTATAACCGACTAATTTCACAATTACATAATTAAGAAATCATTCTCATTCACAACAACTATCACTGACAACCTTGTTGAAGGTTCGGCGATCACTATCGGTATTCAGATTTTTTCTGTATCTTGTACAAAATAAAAATATTATTTATGTACATGGTACAATAATAATTTTTATCTTCTGTACATGCTATAGAAAAAAAATCTAGAATTCATAACAAAGAAATTCTAAATGTGAATGTAATATTATGTATATGATATAAAAATAATATTTTTATTATGTACATGTTATATAAAAAATCTGAAAATCATAAAAAATAAATTCTAAATGTCTTAATGTAAGAAATATATGAACACAAAATTTTGTACATAATACAAAAATAAAATGAAAGTATATGGTATATAAATAACATTTTTATTCATTTTTATTATGTACATGTTACATAAAAAATTTAAAAAATTATAACAAAGAAATTTTAAATGTCTTAACGCAAGAAATATATGATCATAAATAACTTTTTCATTATGTACGTACATGTTACAGAAAAAATCTGAAAATTATAATAAAAAAATTATGAATATCTTAATAAAAGAAAAGTCTAAACGCAAGATTCTATACATAAAATAGAGAGATTTTTTTTTATACATGTTATATAAAAAAATTATTGTTATTTGATTATATTAAGCCTTAACAACATGAATGTATGTTTAATTCATATTTTATAAAAGGTACATAAATAACATTATTATCCTGTACAAGATACCGAAAAAATATAGATGCTAGTGGTAGTCGTTGGACCTTCAACAAGATTGCAAGTAGTGGTCGTTGGAAATGAAAACAATTTCCTAAATATGTGGTACTTGAGTGAATCGGTTACAATTATAATTAATGGAACGATATTTTAAGTAAAATAATAATTTTATTTTTTAAATATATATTTTTTATTTTTTAAATATATTATTTTTGTTGTTAGATATAAATACTTACTATATTGATTCTTTTATTCGATTTTTATCATTTGTGTGTTTATCAGTCAAATTTTAAAGCTGCGTATAGTTTTCCTCGTCTTAAGAAGATCGGCCCAGCTAAAGATTTAGACCAACTAAATAAGAAGATCGGCCCAACTAAGGGTATAGACTAAGTAAATAAGAAGATCGGTCCAACTAAGGGTATAGACCATGTAAATTGGAAGACCGGCCCAACTAAAGGTAGCAAGAACGTGTGATCCAGCCCAATTTACACACCAACGTATTCGTCTGTCAAAAATAGGACCCGAGTCCCCAGGCTCTGTTTTCCTTGAAGGTTCCAGCTCGCAACACCAAATATATTTTTCTGAAGTAACAAAAACTGATAGGCTAAAATAATTCTATAACCAGACGTAGAGGATACATTCGTGAAAAGCTTTAAGTACAAATCACATCTTAAAAGCACATACCCCTAATGGTTTTACACTTTGAGGGTATGTATTTTGAGTTTTCATGAGATTATCTAGAAATGGCCTTAAACATATAAAACAGACCACCACACTCAAAATTATTTCTCAATTAACCTTGAAATTTGATTAAGTTTGGAGAAGCCCAGCTTCACTTGACTAGAAGAATTTTATAGTTGGGCTTAGAGTCCAATATTTCTTCTATTTTGAGCTGGCTAGAATTAAGAATGAAGTTTAAATTTGTACATTTACTATTTTATGACATTATTTATTAAATTTCTTCAAACATGTCGACTTAAATCAATCAAAGTTTGATAAAAGTTAGAAAAAACTAGGTCAAAACTTTTTTGAATGAGTTTAAGATCACGCTTTAAACGTTCACTTAATTTCAAAGACCGAACTCAGATTTTGCTCAAAAATATATCAAAAATTTACCAAAAATAACACCCCTAAAACTTATAGTAACAATAATATTGAACGTTTAATTTAAACATGAAATATTGAACATAAAATATTAAACGAGTTTAAATTGTCGTTGTTCAATTCTAATTAAATTAGTGTTAAAAAATGACATATTAATCATTTTTTTTAATTGTAAAAATATAAGTTTGAATACAATATATGTTAGTTTTGTTATTACAAATTTTAAGGGGTGTTAGTTTTATTATTTTTTCAATAGTATTAGCATACAGATTTCTATCCGAATCCAAAATTTTGGGACTCCAAATTTACTTCCCTATCTATAACCCCTAAATGGTGATGTTCATCTCTCAAGCAAATTGTAATTATTAAATTTGATAAGAGATTCAAGGTTGGGTGAATTTTTTCATTCTTTATTTTATACAAACTACATATAATATAATTGCATTATTAAAAGTATTTATTTTAAAATAATTATTTAAATTAATATGTGATTTATATTTAAAAAACAATGATATTATAAATTTATTGTTTATTTTATATTTTGTGTTAATGTTTCCATTTTAATACTTGATTTAAAATATTAATTTTACTTTTAAAAAGAACATAAGCAAAGATTGATTTTTCAAATTTGATAATTATATAAGGATATTTTGGTATTTATTGGTGTACAAAAAAAACCAATTTATAAGAAATTGTATTTATTATAAGTGTATTTTGATATTTATTAATGTATTAAAAAATAGAAACTAAAAAAGTGAAAAATAATCAAAACATTACACAATAAATATTGGTGTACAAGAAAAATCAATTTATAAGAAAGTGTATTAATTTTTTATAAGTATATTTTGATATTTATTAATGTATTAAAAATAGAAACTAAAAAATTAAAAATAATAAAAAAGATACATAATAAAACTAACAAAATAACTATTTATAAGAAGTGTATTTCTTTTAGAGATATTTTAGTATTTATTGTTATAGAAGAAAAAGGGAATGATAAGTATCAAAACAGTACACAATAAAGGTAACAAAATAATTATTTATAAAAATTATATTTATTGATGTAGAAGAAAAATAAAATTATAGGTATGTAGAGACATTTTGGTATTTATTGGTATATAATAAAACTAACAAAATAACTATAAAAGCTAAAAAAAAAATGAATAATAATCAAAACGATATTACTTATAAAAGAATATAAGCAAAAATTGGTTATTCAAATTTGATAAGTATGTAGGGACATTTTGATATTTATTAGTGTATAAAAAAATTAACTTATAAGAAATTGTATTTATTACAATGTATTTTGATTTTTATTAATGTATTAAAAATTTGAAAAATAATAAAATGGTACACAATAAATATTGGTATACAAGAACAATTAATTTATAAGAAAGTGTAAATATTATAAGTATATTTCTAATATTTATTAATATATTAAAATGTAAAAAATAAAATAAAGTAAAAAATAATCAAAAATGTATACAATCAAACTAATAAAATAATTATTTATAAGAAGTGCATTTGTTTTAGAGACATTTTAATATTTATTGGTACAGAAAAAAAAAAATGATAAGTATTAAAATGTTATACAATAAAACTAACAAAAAAATTATTTATAAAAAATGTATTTATTGCTGTAGGAAAAAATAAAATCATAAGTATGTAGAGATATTTTAGCATTTAATGATGCACAATAAAAATAACAAAATAACTAAAAAAATAAAAAATAATCAAAATGGAACACAATAAAACTAACAAAATAATTATTTATAAGAAGTTGGTATAGAAGAAAAAAAAAAATATGCAATAAAACTAATAAAATAATTATTTATATATATAGGAATATTTTGATATTTATTAGCATACAATAAAACAAATAAAACAACTAAAAAAATAATCAAAATTGCATATAATAAAATTAACAAACAACTATTTATAAAAATATAATTATTTTAAAAATATTTTAATATTTATTAATATAGATAAAAAAATGGCAACAAGAGAAAAATAATAACCAAATACTATTTACTCCTCCAAGCTTTTTTATATATTACTAGTTTTGGGGCATGTGCAAGGTACATGCTCTCTTATATATATATATTTTTATACAATTTATATTCACACACTTGTTATTGAAACTTGAATCACAATTTGTTTTTATATTTTTAAGTAAAATTTATATCATATATGTTTTTTAAAATGTAAAAGATTATGTAGAATAAATTAAAAATATTAAAAGATATCTTCTATTTAAATTGTTCTAACTTTTAATGTCAAATAAGTTCTACTAATTAACAAACTGTTTCTAAAATAGATAATGTTATTATAAAAATAGCTAATTAAGTTGTTACATATTATTTAAAATTAAACAATAAAAAAATCTTGAACTAATACTCATATTATATATATCTATTTTTAATGTGACAAAAATGATCTGATAGAAGATGATTGCTTTTTTTTTTTTTTTCAGTGGTAGTAGAAGTGTAATGCTAAGACACATAAATTTATACTCATATTAATTATGGTGTGACAAGTGATCAATTAATTTTGAAAATGAAAAAAATTGTTCATTTTTAAAGAATTTTGTTTTAAAAAAAAGTCTTTTTATAATTAGTATGAATATAAATATAAGTACAAATTTATGTTACCTTTGCATTTTTTGGTAAAAAATGAACCAATTTAGTCATATTTAGAGAACAAATAAATCTTATAAGGTATGATATTATTTTCTTATGCAAATTAGAAGTTTATTCTTTAACATCAACTCTAAAACGATATTATCAAACAAAATAATAACAATATAAAATTTTTATTAAATAAAATAAAAAATATCAAGAAATAAAAAAATTAAATGTAATTTTTTTTTACTTATTTGAGATTTTTTTGACATTAATTCCTAAATAATTTTATTAAATAAAAAAAATCTCAAACAAAATAAAATCAAATAAATATTATTTATATGAAGGACAATTTGTGTATATATATATATATATATATAAAGCTAGCTTTAGGAAAAAATGATTTAATTTGTAATAAATTGAATGTATATTTCTAATTTCTCATCATGTTTGTTAAAGAGTTAATTTTTTTATTTTTATAATAATAATTATCAAAAATTAGTACATAATAATTAGAGATTTATCTTTTAAATTCTTGTGATGTATTCAATATTTTTTAACTTATGTAATTTAAAGTGTTGAATATTGATGATCATACTACAAGATGAGCTACACATCCGCATCATTTTTTTAATTTAATCAACGAATAATAAATTATTTAATCAATGAGTCAAATGAATATTGTTATTTCAGTTTGAGTAGTATCAAAATTGTTATAATAATTATTTTCTTAACTTCTCATTTGAGCTGTATGGGCGGAGAGATTTGATACTTTATTATTTATTATTATTATATTATTATTATTATTATTATGATTTTTCAGTTTGACCTGAATTTATTTCCCTATCAGCTTGGATCTAAATTCTTGTACAAATATTTTTGAAAAAATAATAAAAATAACATTTTTTTTAAATTTATAATAATAAAAATAACATCTTTATGTTTAAATCATATATTTTCACAATTAAAAAAATAGTTTTTATATCATTTTTTTTAACGTTAGTTCAATTAAAGGTCGTTTAAATTAAATTGTGGCAATTTAGACTCGTTTAATATTGAAGGTTTAATATTATACATTAAATGTTATTAAAGTGCTAATTTTATTATTGTAAATTTTAAAAGATATATTTTTAGTAAATTCTCAATCATTTTTATAAATAATATTACCGGATTGATAAAAAAAAAAAGAACAAGTAATCTAATATGAAAAATAAGGGCAAAATTAGGGATCGTAATCTTTTACCTATCAATTGGATTGTGTTATGACCCCAAAAAAAAAAAAAAAAAAAAAGTTTGAGTAATAGTTAATCACTACTTTTTTTACATTTAAATTACGGTAAAAGACGTAAAGAGTCCTATAACATACACAAATAAAATGTAAAAATTTAGTAGCTTTTTAATATAATATACAAGTCTTATTATTTTCATAAAATTAATATTAAAATTGTATTTGATCATTAACCGATAAATTGAGTCATATTATATCATTTTTGGTCATGTAACCAAATTTTTAATATTATTTTTGGTCATATATCATTACTCTAATAACCTCAATAAAATTACATGTTATTTTACAAATACGGTTAAAATTTGGTAATGTTACTAGCAAATAATAGAATTTGTTTCAATTTTTTAATTAACAATCAAAATAGGACTTTGATATTAATTTTATGAAAGTAATAAAAGTTATGTAACCTGCTAGAAAGCTATGAAATTTGTATGTTCTACTTATATAAGCTACATGACTTATGGTACCCTTAACCCTTAAATTATCATTGTTTCTTACTATATATATAAATAAAAAATTGCACGAAGAAGCAACAAACATGAAACAAATGATAATGTGCTTGTGAATGAGTATGTTTCGATGATTAAGACTCTTGGACGTAAAAAAAACATCTTACAATTTGTAACAAGGGTTAATCTGTTTGTGAGTGAGTCTCTTGAAGCAAGAATTGAGTGCTACTGGTTAAAAGATTTAATAATAATAATAATAATAATAATAAAATAAGGTTAAAAAATACAAAATATTAAGTCAAATAGCCCATACTTTGATGAAAAATATTAGAGAAAATCAATGTCTTATATTGATTAAAAAATAATATAATGAAAAAATTTATAAAAAGTATAAATGTCTTCATTTATTGGGTTAATGCTTTCATATAAGATTTTGATGACAAATTTGATTGATTATGATTGTTAGATGATAAAATACATTGAGAAAATAATAAAAATAGCATATATTAAAACTTGTAACAATAAAAATAGTACATCTTATGTTTAAATTATATTTTTTCACTATTAAAAAAAAGACTATTACAACATTTTTCTTTGAAGACCGTTCAAGTTAAATTGGGATAATTTAGACTATTTTAATGTTGAATGTCATTTAATTGAGCACCGTTCAATATTATTATTCATTGATATGTTATTTTTATTATACATTGTAAATTTGTTATTTTTTGTAATTTTCTAAAAATATTTGAGTAATAATTAATAACTACTTTTTTACATTTAAATTATTATTGTTTTTTATTATAAAAATAAAAATAGCACAAAAAAGCTACAAATAAACGACATAAAAATAACACAAATATATCATGATTGTCACTCCTACACAAATTAGGACATATTTAGTGTTTATATAAATTTCTAATTTCTTATTTTGTTAGTTGATTTTAATTTCTAACCAATTTTTAAGGAAGAAAATGTTGTTTATACTATCAATTTCTAGTTTTAACTTTAATTGAAAGCAAAAAATTGAAAATAAATGACAAATTTTAAAATTTAAATTTCCAACTTCTTAAGCTCTAAAACTCATTTTAAACTTATATTTTGATATATTTTTATTAAATTTAGGCCCTTCAATTATTTTGAATAAGGCTTAGCGACTAAATTTTGAGTAAAGATTGACCAAATTTTGAATATTAACAAAGAAAAAGAATTCAATTAAAAAATTGATTTTTTATTTCAAAATTTGGTTAAATTGCAAAATCGAATTTCATAACTTAATACATAAAAACTTAAAATGAGGTATCAAACCTACATAAATTTAAAATTAAAGAAATGAAAATTCTAAACTGAAAATTAAAATAGTTATCTAACGACCCTAAATTAATAAACATAAACTCAACTTTTAATTTTGAAATATAATAAAATTGTATGATGAAATGATCTCGAGTTTTTCGTAATATATAGTTTTATGAATATAAGTACCTTCTGTTTTAACGCCCTTCAAAAAATAAACATATATTCAATTTTTTTATAAATGTTTAACACATATTTTTAATTTAATTTTTTTTATATAAATATATATTTTTTCATAAATATAAATATAAAATAATATTTATATTATAAAACAAAGGTTTATCAAATATAAAATAAAAGTAAAGAACATACAATAAACATATATTCAATATATTATAGAAATTATTTAAAAAATAAAGATATTATAGAAATTATTGACAAAAAACAAATATTATAGAAATTGATATCCCATTAGCTAGATAAAATAATCAAAAAGAAAAAAAGAATAAACTCTTATCAGTTATGCAAACAACGATTCAAAAACCAAAGGAAAGCAAAAGGGAAAAGTTTAAATATATGAAGTTTGAGATATTGATAAATATAATCGAATTTATATAATAATATTCAATAAAAAATTATTGTATCACTTATGATTGTGACATACATAAACGAAAATATCGATATCGATAGAAATATTAAGACTTTAATTTTACGAAAATATAAATGATATTATCTATATCGATAAATATTTGAAGAAAATGTATCAAAATTGCAAATATTATATATATTTTTAAACTTTTGTATAATTTTTTAAAACTACTAAAACAAATAATAAAGACTAATTAAATTTTTTTATTTAAATATTATATTTGTGACTCAAATATACATATATTACTCGCGTATTATAATTAATAATTTTTTAACGAAGAAAAACTAATTTTTTTAATTCATTATATTTATATAAATTATATGAAATTAAATAAAAAATGTGTTAATATATAAAATTATTTTAAAAATAAGAATTGAATCGATCAAAATATAAAATATCAAAAGAGAGGATAAAAAGTAAATTGAGAAAATTTCATGTAACTAAATATATAAAAATGTATAACAATTTAATAAGTTATAGTTAAATAGTTACTATTAAAATAAATATTTAAAATTGGAGAAATTAAAATTAATTACTTTTACATAAATATGAGTTATATATAATAAAAATAATAATTGTGTATATTTAATTTGATAAAATTGAAAATTCTAAATTGATATTTAGCGATATATTTATATCAATATTTTCAATATTATTAAATTTTTGAAAATTACAATATACTTTATGAAAATATCAAAAAACTACGACATCATGAAAATTTCGACATTATTTGATATATTATGGAAATATTGAAAAATATTCAAATATTGTAGTATATATTTTTTAAAAAGCATATAGATATTTATATTTTCATGGTGATATATAATAGTACTCAACAAAAAAAAAAAAAAATGGAAGAATATTCGTATCGTATGAGCCTAATGTATTTATAATTTAAGGATGACCTATTGATAAAAATGTAATTTTATGTGTAAAATTTTATAACTTTTATGAATAATTGATCATGTTTAACGTAGTACCCACTTTTAACTTATTGTTAGCACATATTTCAAATTAAAATATTTTATGCTCAAATTTATGTTTAAGCTTAATTTTTTTAATTAAAATAAAAAAACTAAAAAGTCACATTGATACTTGGTCTAAAAATTTATTTTCAATTTATTTAGCTCTAATAATATTTATTTATGAGACCTCATTTAAATGTTATTTAGTAGTGCCCTCCTGAATTAGAATCCTAAATCTGCCACTGTATGAGCCTTAATAATACAATAAGTGAATGACACGATCTATACCAAACCACTAACAATATCTAAAGTTGTCTCAATAACATCAACTAAAACTATGGGCGGTTGAGTTAACACCACTGTTAAAGGGGTCGGAGGGGATGCAAATATACAATCCATTTGTTTGGACATTTGTCTAGCTAGGGTTCCCTCTAACTCTAATGTACCTCAAGGTGCCTTACCAGTTACCACTTGTTAGTAATATGAAGGCTGGATGGCGCATCACATACTTCTATTCTCATCCTCATTTGAAAGGCTTTGATAGTCCCCTCACGTGAATTGTACATGGCCTTACATTTGTACCACGTGTTTTACAAAAAATATACTTTATTCTAAAATTACGTTTTTTAGAGTAGGAATATATGTATCAAGTTGTAATATGCATAAATTAAAGTAATTAGATGTAAAGTTGAGGATGTGATATGAAGAAGTATTGTGAAACTAATAGGGGACAAATTAAATTATAATATATGAATTGTGATATTATAATTAAAAACAAATTATTGTTTTTTTTTTAATAAACTAGTACAGCGATCGAGAGTGTTACAAACCCCGCTCCTCCGTAGAACAAATGAACATGGGCAACATTGTTTCCATGAAAGCCCCATTTAATTGTAAACTTACAGTTTTTTATACAATTATTCACTATCTTTTATTTATTTATTTATTTAATCTCTTAATCAATTTACATTTAAAATTAACATTTGTTAAAAATTAAACTCCATTAATATTCAAGGGTATTTAGTCTAAAACTTTTTTTAGAGGCATATTTAGTTAATTTCTAGTGGTCATTTGTTGTAAGAATTGCATAAGCTTTGACAAATTTTTTATTTTTAAATGCATGTATAAAACAATTTTTTTTTAAATATATATTAAAAAATAATAAAATATAAAAACAAGAAGTAATCTTATACACTATTATAACTTATATGAAAACAGAACAATGATTCGTGCACTATAGGCATATAATAGATTTTAGCTAGGATTGTAGCAACTTAAAAAAATAATATTATTGGTGGATTCCACGTCCTTGCAATGCTTTATAACACATGTTGTGGTGTTAACTCAATTTATAAATCATAATATAATTAAGAGAATAATTATATTGTGGATTCATTAACTATATAGTAGAAACAATATCTAATAAAGAATTCGTCTGTTTGCTGTTGCCGTTGTTGCGCAACTTGGTTTTCGTTTTATATTTTATTTAATTAACACTCCTCAAAACTTCTAATAACAAAACTAGCACTCTTTTATATTTTTACAATTAAAAAAATGACTAATATATTATTTTTCTTTGAACATCCATCCAATTAGAATTAAACGACGATAATTTAGACTCGTTTAATATTGAACGTTCAATATTTTACGTTCAAATTGAATATTAAACGTTCAATATTATTAAAATGTTAGTTTTATTATTATAAATTTTAAGAGCGTTATTTTTGATAATTTTTCATTTATTTTTGTGTGGTTGTTTTTAAAGATTGTCTCAAAGTTATTCCTTTAAATTAGGGTGATTTGTCCGTGGGATAGATATCTTCCAACTTTTGAAGTATTCTGTCGTGAGTTGCATTGTTATGCATTTAATTGTATGCTATTTGTGTGTTATCAATTTTTCCCGACAGTGAATATCTAGAAAGTTTTTTGGGAAAATAACAAAACTAACACCCCCTAAAAATTATAATAACAAAACTAGCACCCCTGTGTTCAATTAAAATTGAACGACAATAATTTGGACTCGTTCAATATCGAACGTTCAATATTATCCGTTCAATTAGAATTGAATGACGATAATTAGACCTATTTAATATTGAACGTTCAATATTTTACGTTCAAATTGAATATTGAACGTTCAATATTAAACGTTCAATTCTAATTGAACACAAGGGGGTGCTAGTTTTGTTATTATAATTTTTAGGGGGTGCTATTTTTGGTAATTTCCTAAGTTTTTTTTGTACTATTAAGAGCACTTGTAAAAAATAATCATTATTCTTATAAATGATTAAAATAATTATATTAGTAAAATTTTGAGTGTTTAGTTACATTTTAAAATTATTTATGTTTTTCTTTTTGTTTCAAATTTTTTATGCTATTTGTATACTTATTTATTGTATTTTATATACTTTTAATCTTTAAAAATGTAATTTATTAAATCTTGTATTTTATTTTAATTTAAATCAAACTTGAAAAAAAATAAATAGTGAAACGTGCGTTGTATAAAACATTTTCCTACTAAATAAAGATACCTGGCTCCTTTGACTAGTAGTGGAGTAGGCTTCAAAAAGGTTGTAGACGTGTCAATTGAAAACCGATGGCCCCCATTTATGCGTATTTAAGCGTTGATACACTGTATTAAATTAATTAAATATAATAATATTATAATTAATTTATATAATATTTAATAAAAAATTATATAATATAATATAATTAAATTAATTATATATATATTTTATTAAAATAATTTGTATTTAAAATAATTTTTTATTATAAAATTTATTTAAATTAATATTCAATTTATTTTTATATTTTTATTATATTTTAAAAAAATATAAAAAATATTATTTTTAATTTGAGACAAAATAAAAAGTTAAGATATATAATTTTATAATTAAAAATTCAAATAAACTAAGTTAATTGTTCTGTACGATTTAGACCCACACTTACTAGTAGTACAATTTTTTTTTACATAATTGTACTATTTTTATATTGTACGATATAGTCTAATTTTACAGTAAAAATTATGACTATATATAAATTATACAGTCAAAATATTTAGTACGGTATAATAAATATACCGTTAGTAACATTTATATAATTAATTTAATTAACTCAAAAATAATGTATTATATATATATATATATATATATATATATATATATATATATATATATATATTATTTTGATCTTTAAATTTTTTATTTTATTTACAAAATTATCATTATTATTATTTTGTTACAAAGATAATGTCGTAAGAATCTTATCTATAATTTACCCTTTTTTTTTGTAATAAATCTTATATTACATAAAAGGCATAATTATATATTTGAATTAATTTTTTGCTTTTCTTCTCTTTCTTTTAAAATAATGGGTTAAAAACAAAAGAAAAAAATTATTTTGAACGATTTTGTCCTAAATTTTTTATTTTAATTAAGAAAATAATAATTACTATTTATCTTATATATTTAATGATAATGATTAATTTAAAATAATTGGTTAAAAAATTGACGTAAAATGAAGAAAAAATATTTAAAAGATAAAAATAAGATTATAATATTTTTATTTGTGGTTCAATTTTTTAATTAAAATTCTTAGATAAAATAAAATATATATTTCTTTTGACAAAATCCTTCATATTTAATTATGATTTTTTTACTAGAATAAGTTCTGCCTAACATAAAATACACAAAAAACACTTGAATCAATTTTTTTCCCTTAAAATAATGGGTTAAAAACAAAAGAAAAAAAAATACAAATAAAGATAAAAAAATTTAGATAAACTAAAATACATATTTATTTTTAACATAGTGACAATATTATAATTAAAAAAATTGCAAAAAATCATTCAAATTTAATTATAAAAATTGTCACTATTATTAATTTTATTTATTTAATGATAATGACTACATTATATTATAGTTTTTTTTTTCTATTATAGGAGTTTATTTTTTATATTACATGAACACTAATTATTTTACAAATTTTTTTATCAATTAATTATTTTATAATTAAAACTTACTTTTTTACGTATATAATTTAAATTTTTTTATGCTCTAGATAATTCTTATTTTGTGATGGTTAATTTTTAATGATTTTTTTTATAGTTGATCTTAAAATGAGTCTTGATATTGCTACACTTCACAATAAATTTTTTATAACTAAATAGTTATTAAGTACTTTATTTATTAAAAAATTAATAAATATACATTTTATTATCATATAAAAATATAACAAAAAATTAAAATATAAAAGTGAGATATAACATATGCTAAGCACGTGCATTTTTCTAGTATGTATATATGTGATGTGTGTGTATATATATATATATATTATTCGTATATATATTTGCTTATATATTGTCATTTTTGACGATTTTATCTTTAATAATTTATATTTTTTTTACAAGTTTATACAATTATCTAAAAATAAACCTCATTATCATTATAATTATAATTTTTTTTTGTCTAATATGTTGTAAGCTTAATGTCTAATTTTTTTTTTAGTGTCATTAACTCATAAGCTATCATATACTATTTTTTTATATACATATTTGCTTATATGTGATTTGCCACTTTTAACGATTTTATCCTTAATAATTTATATTTTCTATAATTTCATCCAATTATCTAAAAATAAACCACATTATCATTATAATTTTAAATTTTTTTATCTAATGTTGTGACTTTAATGTCTAATGTTTATTTAGTGTTATTGACTCATAAATAATCAAATACTATTTTTTTCAAATATCAAAAGTCAACATTTTTTTTTATGCAATATCATTTATTTTTGTTACTTGAAGTTTTTTATGAAAAACTTATTGAAATACTTTGGATTTTTTTCTTCTAATTTCTATGGATCAAGTTTAACATGAATATGTCTATTTATTTTATAAGATTAATATGTTTTTCTATAAATTTATTGATGTTTTGTTTCATCTTGTATTCTTACTTTGGTGATGAATTTAAGAATGAAATTTGAAAAATAAATGCAATCATGCGATACCATTTATTTTTGTATCATGAAGGTTTTTATGAAAAAAGATCAAAATACTTTGGATTCTAGAAGTCATATTATAAAACTTTTTTTTTCTTCTAATTTTTATGGACCAAGTCCATCATAAATATGCCTATTTTATTATAAGATTAATGTGTTCTTCAATAAATTGTTTTGTTTCATCTCTTATTTTTACTTTGGTGGTGAATTTTTTTTGCAATAGCTTAAGAATGAAGTTTTAAAATAAATGTCAAATGAATAAGTGTAGTAGTTTTGCAGGTATTACGTAAAAGTAACTTGAATTAAGTAATGAAAAATTTTCATAGATTTTATTTTTATCATATTTTTACTAGGATTATACTTATAATAAATTTTCATTAGAAAAAATATTTAGATAATTAAAGTTTTTATTAGTATATAATTATCAAATGCTTATTTACCTTTCACTATTAATTTTGAAGTTATCATTAACCTAAAAGAAGTTGTCTCTTGTTATTCTACAAAAGTTTTTAGTTACAGACCAAATATACTTAAAGGGGAATGAATAAGTTATTTTCAATTTTAACAAATTTTAATTATATAACCTAAACACAATGACCAGACATGCAATCGCGTGAAAAAATAAAATGCAAAATTAAAGAATAACACATGAGATTTTTAGGTGAAAACAACCTAGGCTACAACAATGACTTAAGGTGAAAAAAACCTAGGCCACATGAGCTTGATCGATCAGGCAAATCTTAGGTCGATCTAGTTAGCACAAAATCAACCTGAGAGCCCCCAGAATGAACTCGACCAATACTCGATTGATCTACCTCTCGATCGATCTACCTAACCATTTGATCGATCGAGATGTGCACAATTTTCCATTTTAGCTCATACTAAGTATGCATGCTCAGTTATATGAGGATGTATGCATGGGCAAACATTTTACCTGTCATATATGCAGTGCAGACTTGACGACTTCATTAGCATTTAACTTTTGATTGAAAAGTGAGCCTAGATACTAAATTACAATCAATTATTTTGTCCACGAACATTGCCAACACTCATAAACCTTACAATCTCTCCCTTTGGCTTTTTCGTGTGGCAAAACCACTCTCTCACTACATAACGCTCATAGGTAAATAATCATTACATCAATTACACACTTTCAATAGTGGAACTATCTATGATTCGGTGGAACCATCTTCGCTTGATACGCTCAATGCATTGAAAAGAAAAACTAACTAATAGCCACACTAATTTGGCTTAGAAGCCTCATTGTTTATTAGTTCAGTGTACATAGAAGTGTGAATGAAATGTAACACATACACATAATTAATGAATCCAATCTCTCCCCTTAAATACATAGCAACATGAATAGTGAGAATAATGTAACATGGATTACTCTCCCCTTTTTGGCATACGAAAATGACAAATCATGAAATAGAAAAAATGACATGGATCACTCTCCCTAAGGTTCAACAATTATCAAAGTAGGCTAACAATGCATATGATCACACATGTATATGACCAAAGCATGTTGGGGAAATTGTACAAGTCAAAAAGAATAATAATGAAATATGTATGCAATGACTCCCCTTAAGCTCTATGACTCTTTAAACGTAAAATAAATTTAATACGATTTAAATAACAAGAAGTAGTAATAAAAGAAAACAAATTTTTTTTATGACCACACAAAGTAATAAACCTATTTAAAATGAATAAGCATATAACCAATTGAAAAATCATTTTTGCTTAAATTTTGATCATTCATTGTATTAACAAGTAGATAAGACACACAAACACACTAACACATATAATGATATATTGACATTCACTTAGAATGGTATACAGTTGGAACTCCATTAGTATTTCAATTAATTCATTTGTGACCAATCATAGGAGACCCAAAAGAAAATAATGTCACTTATCATTGTAAATTGTAATTAAGTCTTCAATCTTATAAAATAAAATATGTCTACTAAAAGGAAACTTTTAATAATTTTTTTAACTCTTTTTGCTCTTTCTTTTTGTACGTGAAAAATAAAATTTCTTAATTAATTTTTTTGTAACATGCACAAGCCATAAACCTAATATGATGACTTTCACACTAGTTATGAGGTAGCCCTTTTTACTCATTACGGTAGCTGCACACATCACAGTAGGTAGCCCTCTCAATAGTAGTTGTCTCCCTCAGGTGGAATATTTTAAATAGCAAGAAATATAACTCAACGCAATTTTGTAATTAAGACTAGCTTAAGTCTTAGAGTCTTTCAAAATTAAACAAAAATTTTAAGCATGACATACATGTGTGTTCAGTGAGTGTGTGAATAAGTTCAGTTAATAGTATCATCACATGTGAATAATGTAAGTGTGTGCAGAATTTTGAATTGAAACATCATCTATACAATGAAAATCAAAATAAGATAAGCTACTAAAGATAAGGTTGTATATGTGTAAGTACTATCTAAGTCCATTACCTTGTAGACTAATTTTTTAATTTTTAATTTTTTTTAAATCTTAGCAATAAAAAAAAATCTAAGAACAGAAAGAAAAGAAACCTATGAAATTAATCACCTAGGGTCATTTAAGCACTCAAACAAAAGTACCTAGGTGGACGAACAATAATGATCAAGTGATAGAAAACATGCAATCTTTTCTAACCCAAATTTGCATGAATTTTGACTTATCTATATCTTTGGTTTGAGATTCAATTGCCTTAGGCTTTGTAAGCATATTCTTGGACTTAACTTTCCTATTTAAATTCATCCTAAATGAAGATGTCACATGCATGGTAGGATGATAATTATGAACTCTATTACTATAAGCATGAAGATAATTATTAGATTGAAGAGTATTCATAAAAAATCTACACTTAAGTCGAATATAGCCTTTTCTACCACAATGATGACAAACAGACACAAACTTAACAGTTTTAGCCACTATAGTTATAGTGGGTGTTTGTGCACAATTAGTATATGTAGGAGTAAAGTTAGAAGGGCTTACAAATGTAGTCTTTGAGGTCGAAGGTGTACAACTTTTATCTTAGAATCCAAGACCACATGTATCACCATATGACTTACTAATGCTTAACATTTTGTCTAGTCGTTCAGCTCTAATGGCTTTTGACTATATTCTTTTTCTAACTACATATCTTTCTTGGTAGAAATTTTTGATTATTTTCTTGCTTGTGAATGCTAAACAAACATGTCCAAACTCCAACTTTTTTCCCAACTCTAAAAAATTTTTTGAGAGCTTTTTTTTTTCCTAAGGGCCTTGTTATGTTGTTAAATTCCTGAATTTGAATTTTGTTCCTAAATCCTGATTACATATTTTGTGTGGAACCTTTTTGAGTCCAATGCATGTCACTTCCCAATTCCATGAGTTCTTTGGTCTTCCCAAGCCCTTGAGGTTGGTGGTTCCCTAAGTGACTTAGGAAAATTTTGAAAACTCTCTATGTCTGGTGAATGATGATGTATGATGACAATGATTGATGATCTAAATGTCATGTGTGATCTGTCCTCCCAGCTCCCTTGCTTAGTGAGCTTATTGAGTACAACATGTAACAGCCTATGTTTGGAGTCTAAATTCTATGGGAGTGGCCTTTGTCCTTTCTTGGGGAAGCAAAATGCAAACCCTTAGTTTTAGTGGTCCTCGGTATCCATTCCATGTGCTTGGGTCTAAAGGAGTCCCCGAGCTAGTAACTTGAGTAACTACCCAGACACAGACTAATGCTTGGATCTTAGGGAAATTGTCGCAGGTGCCAACTTTCAAATTGTTTCCACGCTAGACTTTCCTTATTAAGACATTAGTAGACCATTGTTTGGATCTTGGATCAAGGGTGTTACGGATGTCTAAGGAGGTGTGAGACCGCATTGGCCTTGCACGACATGAGTTCCATTAAAATAATGGCCAGGTGGATGGGTTCACTGCTTTTGGTTAAGACTTGACCTACACTTGGTCCGGGGTAGGTGGTCCTACTGTATCCAAGTGTGTTAAGGAGCTTTAGGGGGGTTCAAGTCTTATTCTTGGGGAACTTTTTTGTGTTTTAGGTTCGCGGAAGGTTATGGCACCTTCTTGCCCTGATGAGTGGTTTTGCACTACGTGTCGAAAGGGTCAAGTATAACTTTACAGAGTGTGTTACTCTCCTAATCCATGGCTAGTAAAAAAAATATAAAGTTGTTTTCTGGTGGACAACTACTGAGATCTAAGTAAGTCTTGATCTTGGATAAGCTTTTGGTAGGTACTAGTGGGTGTGTGTCCCTCATCGTTTCCTCACAAGGTTTGATCTATTGAGGAACTAGTTGACTATCATCTAGAACCTAGATCATGAGCACCTAATGGTACCAATTTCATTAAGAAGACGATGTCATGAGGCATAAAATGCTCAGCTTCCTGGGTAAGACTTAATCATGACTTGTTCCAGGGTAGGTTATCCTATTGTCTCAAGTATGACTATGAGGCTATGGTACATTAAGTATTTTCCCAGGCAAAACACGCATTGGGTCGGTGGAAGGTTATGGTTCTTTTCTACACACGTGCATGACTTTGGCAAAAGATTGGTGTTCCTAATCTATGCTGGATAAGTGTGGTCACAATCACTACTATTTCCAAGTTTCGAGTCCTGAGTATTTCTGGGGTGAGGGAGGCGAGACTCCACCCATGCTACAAGTTTATTCCAAGTTAGGGTAGTAAAGCTTTCTGATCATGGCTTTGCTGATCGTGGCTATCAAATCTTAGGGAGGGCTATGGCTTGCTCCTGTAGAGTAGAAATGCTCGACATCACAAAGAAAGAGTTGGAGAATAAGTAGCTAAAGCTCATTCAATGTTGTAGCGCCTTGATCTTAGCTAGGGTGAAAGCTTGCTACATACTTTGAGGGAAGGTGAGTGCTATATCCTGAGATGCAGTAGTGCCTAAGGGCACAAAGTAAAGATTGGTTGAATGAGTTTCTGAAGCTCATTCAAAGTTATAGCACCTGAATCTTAGCTAAGGAAAAACATGGCTACTTAGTTTACGGAAGGAAAAGTGCTTGTTCTCGAGATGCAATAATGCTTGAGGGCACAAATCTAAGATTGGCCAAATCTGCTAGTGACTTGTTGCTCTTACGTCCAAGGCAGATGTCAAAGACTATCTGGTGAGCTATGTCGTGGTGGTAGTTTTCTAAAAAGGAAAGTACAAGTGATATGGGTGCCAAGTCAGCTACATTGTTCTTTATTTTCATTTATAATTCTTCTCTTTCTTTTTCTTAGTATTGGTGTTAACATGGCCACGTAAGACCTCACCTAACACCTTTTTGAAAAATAAATTTACAAGGAAAAAACAAAAGACCTTGGCAAATTCCCACGTTATAGCATATGAGGCCCTTGTGTTGATCCTAGATCATATTTGATGTAGGAGTCGAAGGGATGTGGTCTCACTTCTTTCCCAAACCATAAGTAATATTTTGAGACAATGGTAAGATACGATAGGTGGATGTTGGGAATCTTGGCTTGTGAGTTGAGAACTTTGTGTGTAGAGTTGTTAAGCCAATGTGGCTTTTTTGAGTTCCCTAAATGTAGATCTTGGTGAACTTTCGAGTATACTGATGTGATAAATTTAGTACTCGCAAGTGTACGAATCACTCGTAGAAAAGTGACAAGCAAACCTCCAAGGTCGGTCTCTCAAGGAATTGTAGTGGTTCTAAATAACCTTTTTCTTAATCTAAATAGAGTTCTAGTAAAACTAAAACTCTAAGTAACTAGAGTCCTAAATCTAGTAAAACTGTAAAAAGTGTTTGTTTTGTGACAAGAACAATGGTACGAACAATTAAACAAAATCAATATCGCAAATTAACAATCAATTCAGGTAGATTTAAAATCAATGGAGGATGTAGGGACGTTTAGCTTGGTTGACCATGCTTGCATCGAAAAGTAATGGTGAAATAACATGAACTTTTTAATAAACAATTTTACCGGCTTTCCTTTTAATTACGAGACTGCCTATGGTCGGGGTAAATCTCTTTGTTGATTAACTTATTAACTGCCTACGGTCGGGGTAAATCAAATAGCAATCAAATTATGCGCAAGGAAATAAATGTCAATCAAACTAATGCTATGACTAAGTCACTAATTTGAAGCTTTGATTAAGTGTTTCGGAATAAAGTCAAGGTGACGTTCCTAAAACTATATTCTTAGATTTTTCAACCTAACTACGAATCTCAAATTGGCCCATGATAATTCATAATTAAATATCTAAACATGCTCATAATCAAAAGGTAATTTGTTTATATTAAATCAATAAAATATTCACCATACACAATTCTAGCAAACATGGCAACACAAACTAAACATCCATAATAAAATTAGCCGCTCATGTTCATATTAAAATTCATAGACAAATATAATATGATCATACACTCAAAGAAGGAATTAGAAAATATAATTCTATAATAACAAAGAAAACCTAGATCTAAATACCGCTAAATGGATGAGATGACATTCTTCCCCCAAAAGCTTTATCTTCGATCGTCGACGGCTTCCTTGGATCCTTAGAATGGTTTCTCTTGCTTCGTTTGAGTGTGGCAAAGCTCCCAAAACTAAATGAATCTCTTGTTTGGTCTCAATATTATTGTGTGTAAAAGTTGTATTCGAGTTGTATGTAAGGGTGACTCTAAGGGGGTATTTATAGATGTAAGGGATTTCACAAATCCTGATTGCATTAGGAATAGGCGCGCCGCAGCACACATTTTCCCCGCCGCGGCGCAACACAAATTCTGAAAATAATGTCAAAACCCGAGAGCTCCCTGATGTGATAAATTTAGTACTCGCAAGTGTACGAATCACTCGTAGAAAAGTGATAAGAAACTTCCAAGGTCGGTCTCTCAAGGAATTACAGTGGTTCTAAATAACCTTATTCCTAATCTAAATAGAGTTCTAACGAAAATAAAAGACTAATTAAATAGAGTTCTAGTGAAACTAAAACTCTAAGTAACTAGAGTCTTAAATCTAGTAAAACTGTAAAAGGGTGTTTGTTTTGTGACAAGAACAATTATACGAACAATTAAATGAAAACAATATTGTAGATTCACAATCAATTCAAATAGATTTGAAGATCAATGGAGGATGTATGGGTGTTTAGCTTGGTTGACCATGCTTGCATCGAAAAGGTATGGTGAAATAACATGAACGTTCTAAATAAACAATATTATCGGCTTTTCTTTTAATTACGAGACTGCCTTCGGTCGGGGTAAATCTCTTTGTTGATTAACTAATTAAATGCCTTCGGTCGGGGTAAATCAAATAGCAATCAAATTATGCACAAGGAAATAAATGCCAATCAAACTAATGCTATGACTAAGTCACTAATTTGAAGCTTTGATTAAGTGTTTCAGAATAAAGTTAAGGTGACGTTCCTAAAACTATATTCTTAGATTTTTCAACTTAACTACGAATCTCAAATTGGCCCATGATAATTCATAATTACATATCTAAACATGCTCATAATCAAAAGGTAATTCGTTTATATTAAATCAATAGAATATTTACCATACACAATTCTAGCAAACATGGCAACACAAACTAAACATTCATAATGAAACTAGCCGCTCATGTTCATATTAATATTCATAGACAAATAAAATATGATCATACACTTCAACGAAAGAAGAAGAAAATATAATTCTATAACAACAAAGAAAACCTAGATCTAAATACCGCTTATGGATGGGATAGCGTTCTTCTCCAAAAGCTTAATCTTCGATCGTCGACGGCTTCCTTGAATCCTTAGAATAGTTTCTCTTACTTTGTTTGAGTGTGGCAAAGCTCCCAAAATTGAATGAATCTCTTGTTTGGTCGCAAAATTGTAAAGTGTAAAGTTGTATTCGAGTTGTTGGAGTTGTATGTAAGGGTGAGTCTAAGGGGGTATTTATAGATGTAAGGGTTTACACAAATCCTGATTGCAATAGGAATAGGCACGCTGCGGCATACATTTTTCCCGCCGCGGCGCAACACAAATTTTGGAAATAATGTCAAAACCTGAGAGCTCCCCCCCGCGGCATGACTTTTCCTTGCCGCGGCGCGCGTTGTCTTCAGTTTCTTCACATGTACCCCCTTACATATGTGCTGGCTTGACATGTACGGCTTACATATTTGACTCGTTTTGCCCGTAACTCGTGATCCAAGCGCCGTAAGTGTTCCGTCTTTGCGTGTTTGCATTATTTGACTCATTTGACGCTAAAAATACTTAAAATGCACTAAAACATACCCGTGATTCTGAATGGATAGATTTATGAAATTAATCGAATAAACAACAAATAATAAATGTACTTCTAAACAATTAAGTGCAATAAACTACAAAATATTAGTGCTTTTCGAGCACTCATCACTCCCCGCCGCGGCATGCCTTTTCCTTGTCGCGGCACGTGTTGCCTTCCTTTTCTTCATATTTACCCCCTTACATATGTCGTTATGTAAGGCTTACATATTTGACTTGTCTTGCCCGTAACTCGTGATCCAAGCGCCGTAAGTGTTCTGTCTTTGCGTGTTTGCATTATTTGACTCATTTGACACTAAAAACACCTGAAATGCACTAAAACATACCCGTGATTCCGAATGGATAGATTTATGAAATTAATCGAATAAACAACAAATGATAAATCTACTTCTAAATAATTAAGCGCAATAAACCACGAAATATTAGTGCTTTTCGAGCACTCATCATATACCTTTAGTGTGCCTTTCGAATGGTTAGGTTAAAATATGAAGACTGACTTTTTCAGTGTACATGAGTTAGAGTAAAATTTTTTGTAGATCCTACTCGTTTGGAGTTGAGGTTGCTCCCAGCCCTTTAGATGATGTGCAAGCATTCAACTTTCCTAAGATTGTTTTTTTCCAAGTGTTTTGTAGGTGATGAGGTACTAGGTCACCCCACACTAAGGAAGTTTGGAATCAATTGTGCAGTGAGCACTTATTTCCTGGATTCCATTTTTCCTGTAGAAGTATTTCCAAGTGCCTCAATGTGTGAGGCTCTACCTTGCTTGAGGTGTGTACTTGGATGAGAATGAGAGTACTTTGGTTCTCTCGATACTAGATGCTGAGATACCATTTTGATGTGCTCTAGAGGCAATGTTGACCACATGTCTATGCTACTTCTAAGAGGTTTGCTCCTAGCTTAGCGTAGCCTGAATGGTAGCAACCTGAACTTCTTGTCCTAGGATCTGGTGAGTTTGTATGTCATTGTTGTAGAACGTAGTGTATCTACCTCACCATGTGTGGTCTAGACCTCTATCACTTGATGTGGTCTAGATCCACAACTTTGTTCCACAATTTAGAAGATGGTAAGCTTAAAGGTGCGACCTATAATGTATCTTGTATGAACTTCGCATCCATCAAGTTCGATACGGCTTGGGTGGCAGTACCTTAGAAAGTGTTAACCTTTAGGTGGTGTTTTAGATGTCGTACTCCCCAAGATTATGACCTATCCTGCTAAGGCCTGGTCTTCCTTCTGGTGTGAATCCATATTCTTCTAGAGTGATGTCTGTCTAGCAATTGTACCCATGATCATCCACCTCAAAATTAGCGACATTATTAGTATGGCTATTCTAAACTGATTATGCTAGTTAAATGACCTTGGGAGTGGTTGCCCAAAGCGAGCCAGACAAATCTGGTCTAGATTGCAAGTGTCGGGACAAATGGCAATCACTAGAATGGATGATAGAAATTGCTAGAGTTCAATGCTAGTGGATGCTTGATAAATCAAGCTGGCATGGTGGTGCATAGCAAGTCCAAGTGTGGTTTCCGTTCTCCTAGGTTGATAAGTCTGGTTTCCTCAGCTGGGTTAGTGATCGGGGGGTGACTCAACCTAAGGTCTAGTTCCTACACAAATGTGATGCACAAAAATTTGATAGTCAAATTTCGTATTTTATAAAAAGCTCGCAAGTGCACGAATCACTTGTAATGAGTGATAAGTATACTCCTAAGATCGTTTCTCAAAGAATTGCGATGGTTTTAAAACGTTATTTATTTTCTTATTCAATCGAACAAACAACCCTAAACATTCTAAAAATTGTCGATTGTAGAAAAGATTGTAAATTCCTAAAACTAAAATAAAGTGCAAATAAAAGTAATCACAACTAAGGTGGGGATGATGGATGTAAATGGGAATCTTAGTTTGCTATCTATTCATGGAAAGAACATATTAAGCAATTCAATTAAAAGTCAGATTTAATGATTTTTCTGCTAAACCTAAAAAATTCCAAATCAATTGTAATTTTCACTACAATTAATTAATTAACATCTTTGATCCGGATCATTCACTAATCAATTGGAATTAGCTCAAGAAAATATTATAATCATCTAATTTAATACAAATTAATGCAATCAAACTAGGCACTTGTTCATAATGTATAATCAAGCAAAGATGACATTTGTAATGCCTAAATTCTAACATATTTTGTCTAACTACAAATCAAGATTTGGCCCATCATTAATTTATAATAAGAAATATTAAGAATATGAACAAAAATTAAATCCAAAACTTAATTATCATTAAATTACAAAATTGTTCTTCAAATGATTGGAACCAATACTAATATCCCCAAATACATAAATTAGCCAACCATAACTAAATTAGTGTCAATCAATTTAGTCATTGGAGGCAAACCACAAAATCAAAGAGAAGAAAAAGATATACAATAAAAATACCCCAATGAATCCTCTAGCTCAAAAACCTTGAAGTTGGTTGATCCTGTTTCTCAATTCCTTGGAGTAGCTTTAACAATGGAGGATCTTCTCTTGATTTTGGGTGAAAAACTCTTGGTGCAACAGCAACTAAAGTGGGGAGGAAAATGGTTATGAAAACTTGTATTTGGGAGAGGTATAATGTGGTATTTATAAGAGGAGTGAAGTGGCACACGCGTGTTAGGATTTTTGGACAATTTTGGCACGCGGGCCGCGGCACACATTTCTTTTTGTAGCGGTGTGCCTTGATTTTCTGGGCAAATAGAGACCTCTTCTCTACAACACACATTGCTTCCTGATGCGGCATGCATTGATTTTCGTTTCCCAGGATGAAACCCAAGAGCTCCTCACCGCGGCGCCCATATTTCTTTACTGCGCGTGCATATTTATTTGCTGTGGTGCTAGTTGTTATGCAGGCTTTGTAAGGATCCCTTATAGAATTTCTAATTTCTAATGTAAGGGTTACATTCTTCTCTCTTGTTTGTTACCCCTTATGTAATAAATGACGTACAATGTAAGTCTTACATTCCTCAACACTTGTTACTCCATTTTCATTCTTTTTGAGTCGTTTCAATCCCATGTTCTTCTAAGAGTCCAAAAACCTACAAAATACATAAATACCTTACAAAATAAGAAAATAATAAAATAAAACATAAAATAAATGTTTAAAAACATTACAAAACATAGGTCAAACTAGTGTTCATTAAGATGCTTTTGGGAGTTTTCCATAGGAAGCATGCAGCCTGATTTTGGTTTGGAATGCTAGTGGTAGTGATCTAGAGTCAGGGCTACTAGGTTCCTTCTAGGTGTACCCATTCTATAAAAGCATGCCGAGGGCAGATTAGTCATCCAAATGGCTAGCCTGGTTATGATCTCGATGGGAAGTGAATTACATCAGAAACACGTTGAGAGCTCATCTTATTCGTTTGACAGAACGCACTTTTTTGGAGGAAACAGGTGAAGAATGCAATGAACGTGATGAAGAACTCGATGAATATTCTTGAGTTTTCACTAGTTCAATCAATCAAACTCCAAATTTTTTGTTCCTATAGACGGCGTTAGATATTGGATCTGATATTTGTTCATCATTGTTTCCTATACACGTCGACCTGCACGTCACTAACAAACCACATAAGAAGGGATAACAACATGGGGTGTCGTATTTTCTCTGATGCTTAAGTTAGATTCTTTCGAGAGTAATTAAGATTAGAGAAGAGTTTTAGGGGCTTAAGAAAGAGTAATGGGTTCTAGTTTTTTTTATGCATACCTTTTAAATTTGTGAGGCCCTTTTTAAAGAGTTTGAATGTATGATATTTTCGTAAATAACTCGTATTAATTAATATTTATATTATTTAAGAATAATATAAATATCTTAATTAATTAATACTAATCATTGAATAAATATTTATCTAACTATGTGCTGATTGTATCATTTAATTTTTCAACTAGTGATATGGACCAATTAAATGGTATCATGCGTACCTGATTTTATCTTATTACAAAAATAAGAACCTAAAAGTCTTATTTATGATTTACTTCCTTTAAAAGAAGTCCTATAAAACCTAAAACATATAGTTATACATTTGAATTATTATTATTATTTTTCTCTTTTTCTTTTAAAATAATGGTTTAAAAAACAAACAAAAATACTAATTTTCATTTTGGACATTTTATCCTTAAATTTCCACTCTAATTACAAAATTACAATTATTATTTATTTTATATTTAATGGGTTTAAAAAAATGATGCAAATAAATAAAGAAATAAAAAGATTTGAAAGATAAAAGATAAGATTATAAGATTTTTATTTATGATTTTATTTTATATACTAGAAGACCTAGATAAACTAAAATAATATTTATTTTCAATATACTTGCACAACTCATATATAATTAATGGAAAATTTTGACAAAATTGATCAAATTTAATTACAAAATTTTTCATTATTATTAATTTTATTTATTTAACATAAAATATTATAAAAATAATCTTATTTATTGTTTAATTTTTTTAACAAGAAGTTCTACATAACATAAAGTGCATAATATACTTTTAAATAATTTTTTTTTCCTTTTTTCTTAAATAAAGGGTTTAAAAAAAGTAAACAAATAAAGAAGGAAAAATATTGAAAGATAAAAGATAAAATAATAATATTTTTACATTAAAAATTCTAGATATACTAGAATATATATTTAATTTCAAAATAATGCCTATATTGTCACTGTTATTATTAATATTTCAAATTTGATTATAAAAATTGTCACTGTTATTAATTTAATTTAATTAATTATAATAATTATATTATATTATAAATTTATTTTTTCTATTATAAAAATTTACTTTTTTATTCAAATTTTTCCATGCCCTACATGATTTTTATTTGTGATGGTTAATTATTTTAATAATTTATATTTTTTTGTTTGAGCATTTCAAAAATTGGTTTTGATGTTGAAATTTATATTTGTGATGGGTTTTATTTGTTGTATCATATAATAAATTTTTTTTCTTCATAATTTAGTAGTTGTTGAACTTTTAGTATTTTATTTATTTATAAAATTAATAAATATATTTTAATACCACCCAAATATAATAAAATACTAAAACATTAAACTATTATTAATTTTATTTATTATTTATAATGATTAAAATTATATTATAATTTTATTTCTTTTTATTATAATATTTTATTTTTTTTATTATAAGAACATTAATTATTTAATAATTAAATTTAGTTTTTTACATTTGTAAGGAAAATTTTTCTGCTCGAAATAATTTTATTTTATTATAGTTAATTCTTTTCATTGTTTTTTTTATTATTGATATATATATTATATTTTATATATATAATTGATATATTATTTTAAAAATAATTTAATTATATATAATACCCAGACTACTCATGATTAGAGACTTGATGAGGGCAGCTGCTACCTTTAATATTAAGTTATATTTTAAAGAGAATCATAGAAAAAAGGGCTTCTTGCCTTTTGCTTTTGAAGAAAAAGCACAAAATGTAATAAAGTATTATTATTTTGGCAAACATTATTCTTTGTAATTCAATGACGTGTCATGCTCGGAAAGGTTTATTCCAATTCACCCATTTTGGACCACCGGACTTTCTTCCAAATTCGTTTTTTTTTTGTGGTGCTAGAAGTTCTATTTTTCTGCACTGAATAAAGTTCAATTAAAAGCCCAGCAGCAACTGCAATAGAAGCTATGGGTATAAAGATTTCAATACTAATGTTTTTGATACTTTATAAAAGTACCTCATTTTTCAAAAAGTTAAATATTTAATTAAAAATAAATTATGTACACCAAATATAAAATGTAATTTAGTTATTTTAAATTTTAATATTTTTTTTTTCTATTTTTCTTCTCCTTCTTTCTCATTATTCTCCTCTATTTTTATTTATTCTTCCATCTATTCTTTTATCTTCTCTCTCACTTTTTTTATTTGCATAAAATATTTTTACATTTATTCTTCTATAAATTATCTCAATTTTTTTTTCTTAAAATTTTGTTAACAACATTGATCCTCCAAAAAAGTGCTCATCACTCTAATAGCCTGTTAGTAAATGTAGTATCTCATATCTATGTGTTGAATCACCCTCACCGTAGTAACAATGATTGAATGTGTATTTTAAAGTAGATTATATAGATTTAAAAAAATCAATTAGGTCCTAACCAAATGTCACCTATTTCACTTAATTTTTGAGTTTATTTTAATATTTAAGTTAATGAAACACATGATATAAAAGTAATTTATCTTTGTTATTTACAATACATAATTAAATAACTGAAATTGTTAATAAGAGAAAAAATTGGGAAGCTAAAGCGATTTAATTTGAATATGTTCGTTGGTAAAGTTATTATTAATGAAAATTAATTGTTATAATATCATCACTTAATAATTTTTATTAAAGAATAAGGTGAGGTATCATTGAAGTTTCTTAGATTATTTTATTTATTGTTTAGTCTTTAGATTAAAAATAATATCATTTAGTCACGTAGTTTTGTAAATCAGATCAATTAAGGATAAATTATATTAATCTAATGTATTTTTAATTAAAATATTATTATTTTTTATCAAACGATTAAAACTCAATTAAAATACGAGTCTTTAATGAACAATAATAATAAAGTTATTTAAATATTTTTTTAATTTTTAATTAAAAAATTAATAAAATATTAAAATAAAATAGTAGCAATTAATAAATATTAAAAATAAATATTTTGTGAAATTTTTTCACATTAATTGTGATTTTAATATTGTTAAGGACTTATATTTTTTTCGCATTTAGTTACTTGACAGCTAAATAATAATATTTTAATAGAAATTATTAAAATAATATAATGTGTTTTTAATTGGCTATTTTTATAAAAGTTAAAGACTAAATGATATTATTTTTATTTAATTGACTAAATAATATAAATGATTTATTTTAAAATTTTTTATGACATTTATCTCTAAAAAAAAATATAAATATTAATTTTGAATCCGAGTCTGAGATGAAGTTAAGATTTTATTTTTGGACTTGAGTAAAGGCACTACAACCTTACCCATTAGATAACCATTTTATTAAACGTGTAGACATCATGTATTATAATTAATTCTGCCTAATTTCTTCGATATATAATATATTTTGCCTTATTCCATAAAAATAATCTTATAAGTAGCTATCAGCCTAGCTTCTAAGCGGATGTACATGTAATTGAAGAGGGGTACGTGTTTTACTTTAATTTTTGATAAATAAAATTTTAGTTATAATATTTATAAAATTATAGATAAATTACAAACATAATTATAATTGTGTCCTACCTGAATTTAACATTTTAAACTTTTAACTCATTACAAATTCAATAATTTGCACATATTTTCATTAAAATGATATACATATAATATATTTTTTCAATTAAAAAATTATTAATTGAAAAATATTTAATATTATTTTTTATTGTATAAATGATGCCCCTGTTAGTTATACAACTTAATCCGCCACCGAACCTAATCTAATAAATATATAAAAGTAATATTGATTATTCTTATAATAGTTTAAGTTTTTAAGAGAATTTATAACCAACAATTTATAATATAGTATCAGAGTTAAAAATCTTGTATTTAAGGCCTAACAACCTTAATTATTGATTATAAGTGTTTCGCCTATATGGTGCATAGAACCAATATTTATGTGGGAGTGATGAATGTATAAAAGTAATATTGACTCTCCTTCTAACAATTTAAATTTTTAGGAGAGTTAGTGACCAATAATTTTTAACATAATCTATTAATAAATAATTAATAATATAATGATAAAATTCATTCATTTTTATTCGAAATTATAATTTAAAAAATAAATAAATAATATTTTATATAATAAATAAATAAATAAATAAAAAGCAGCAGTTAATTATTATCGAAGGACGAAGACCACACTTTAGAGTTCAGATAAATGTCTGTTCGAAGGCTATTGGAGGAGGGAGGAGAGAACTCTAATAACTCTTTTGACGGTCACATGTACGTCGAATATCTACCACAAAATTCTTAGTCTCCGCTTCCACTTCTTCTTTTTCATATAATTTGTTACCCCACTCTCCAACATTTGATTGTGACATGGTACTTATGGATCGTAAAAAAATTATATGAGTTAGGTATAAACAGTACAATTTATTTATTTATTATTTTATATAAATATATTTATTTATATATAAAAATTTTATTTCTTTAGCAAAAAAAAAAAAAAAAAAAAAAAAAAAAAAAAAAAAATATATATAATATATATATATATATATATATATATTTTATTTTATATACGTATTAATAACATTTTAAAATATACTATATCATTAATTAAACTCATGTAAAAATTTTCAATGTATTATTGTCATTTGCCTTGTGTTTGAAAACGTTTTGGCAAATACCAAAATCAAACGGTTATACGTGGATAAGGAAATCGTAGTTATTTGCTAAAATTTATTGGTTTTTTCAATCAAAATTAATAGTAACTGATTAACTGATTAAATGTGGGTAGAGATTGTTATTTAAATTTCATAAACGTAGTTAACTAAAATTATATATATATATATATAATTTTAATAAACACAACACTTTCAATCTTCTTTATTATAACACTAGTTTTGGGATTCGTGTTCTCTATTGTATTTTTTTTTTATATAATTTATATTCACACAATTATTATTAAAACTTGAATCATAATTTTTTTAAATAGAATTTGTGTCATATGTATTTTTTTTAAATGTAAGAGATTATGCATAATAAATTAAATATATTAAAAGACGTCTTATATTAAATTATTCAACTTTTGATGAGAAACAAATTCTATTATTTAACAAACTGTTTCTAAAATAAATAATATCATCATAAAAATAACTAATAAACTGCTATATATCATTTCAAATTGAACAATAAAAAATATTTAACTAATACTCATATATATACTTAGTTATAAAGTGTATTTTTCTTGAAGATAACATGATACTTGATTTTTTTTCCTTCTATAAATTAGATATATAATCATTTTTTAAATTAGAATAATTTAGTTACATTTTTATTATATGTTACTTAATATATACAACAATTTAATACATATAATACTATTAAAAAATAACACCTATCTACCAATATAATATCAGATTATATAGGTAGCTAACTAATTTTTCTTAGCCCTCTACTTTTTATTTCAAACAAAATAAAAAAAATTAAATATCAAATACAAATAAATAGGAAATAAAATAAAAGAAATAGAAATATTAAACACAAGAAAATAGGATAAATAAACTAATAGATAAAAAATAACATTTTTTTTTATGAATATTTAAAATAAAAATAAAAAACTAAAAGTAAGAGAGATATAAATATGATTAATTATGGGCCACTTAATAAATAGCTATTTATATGAAGGAACAAACTCCCTCATTTATATATTTATTATTTATATCTTAAAACAAAAAAATACCAAAAAAGTTATGACAAAAAAAAAAAAAAAAAAAAAAAAAAAAAAAAAAAAAGGGAAAAAAGAAAGAGGAAGTCATGAAGAATAAAAGGAAAAAAAAATGTCAAATAAAATATTCACAAATAAATAAAGGAGGGATAACTCTCCTTTTTATATATAGTATATAGATATATATTTTTTTTAAACTTAAAAAGCATTTGCTAAAAAACTGAAAAAATAATTTAATTGAATAAGCATTATGTTATTTTTTTTGAATTTCTTCTTTAAAACTTTTAATTTTTTAAACCAAATACATTTTTGATTAAATATTAAAAAATAAAAACCGTGGGCTATTCCCTAAAATTACCAGAAATTGGTGTGGGTGAATATGGTTATTAATATCATCATCACCACCAGTCCAGCGCTCATTTCTTTCCAAGGTTTCTTGTTATATTCCATTTAACTATTTATCATGTTAATGTTAGGCATTTTCTTGAAAATTAGAGATGTCAATTAGGCTTCTTTTGGCTCAAGGTTATGGGTTTGATCATTACTGTTTGTCAATTATACAATGTTATTATAAAACAAAGGTCGTTGGGGTGGAAGTTAGTTGCAACCTTTATAGTGGCAGCAACGAAAAATCTTCTATCTGAAATGTTAAGAAGTTGTTTCGTGGTTCAAAAACATGTAGCTTATTTGGAGTAGAAGATATGAGGTAAATTCGTCAGTGATGTGTGTGAATAGTGTAATTATTTTTAAAAAAATTACATTAGCTCGAATGCACCGATCTAAGATACTGGAAATCTAATAGAAAATTTCATATAAAATTTAATTTGCACCACGGCAACGGAAAATTGTTCAATCTCACAAATTAATTGCAAAATAATGATTTTCTCACGTAGGAAAAAATGATAAAAAGAAGCGCAAATAATTCAGTTCTGTTTTCTTTTGTTTGAAACAGTTTTTTTTTTTTTTTAATTCTTTTAAAAAATAAACAAGTCCTTTTGGTAAAAAAAATTATTTTCTTCTTTATTTTCTATTTAGTAACAACAAAGCATAAGTAAAGTACAAGTAAAAGTGGAACTGAGTTCAAATCTAATTTAGAATTTGAAAATTAAACTAATTAACAAATAATACTTTTTGAAAATTTGAATTTAAAAACTGGAACTTACAAATATAATTGGTAACAGGCCCTAGGTGAAACACATACCAAAATTAGGACTTAGATCACATAATATGTTAATTTATATATAAACTGCTATCAAAATAAAATATTAATTGTACATAATATATATATATATATATATATATATATATATATATAATTTATGTATATTTTATAAATTACATAGAATATATGTTTTGTACAAATAATATTTTATTTTAAGATCAATTAAATTATATTATTTAGGGCCCAAACTCCAAAGTTACAATTGCATGTGAAACAATATTGATCAAAAGGTGTAATATAAAAAATGGAAAACATGGTGTAGGGGTCCTTTTACTTTTATGAAAAATGATGTTTAGTTTTCTAACTTAAAAAAAATAAATTTGTAAAATGTGAAGAATAAGGACAAAGTTAAATTTTTTATCTAATTTTTTGTTAAATCTAATAGAATAGTATATGTATCACATGCATGTTTATATTTTTTTCGATATATGTATACGTAAAAAATTAATATTTAAAGAAAATTTTCAATCAAATTTAAATAAAATTTTATTATCTAATATCTAAAGTCACAATAGACAATGAAAATTTTATTTAAGTTTGATAGAAAGAAATTGTTAAAAATTGGATTAATTTTTTTAATTAAAAATTATTGCATTAGATACATATGTATCGAAAAATACAAACATGTATATGACATATTTGTTATTCTATTAAATTTAACAAAAAATTTGATGAAAAATTAACTTTGTCATTACCTTACACACTTTTTACAGGTATGGACATAATAAACCTAATTTTTATAAGCAAAGAAACTTAAAAACACATTTTTATAAACAATAAGATTAAATAATACATATTATTTAAATAAATGGACCAATTTAGCTCTCCGAAAAAAAAAAATGATTATTTTCATATCTGCACTATTCTCTCACTTTTGTTCAATAACATTTCACATGCAACCGTTACTTTCGTATTGTGTAATTTTTGCATGTTAAACTCACTGTTTTAACGGGTTCAATCTCAAAAAAGCAATCCAACGTACTTCATCGGATTGTTGGCAAAGTTAGGAGGAAATAATAATAAAGTTGCTAAACTTTCTTCTGTCAGCATTTATTTATAGTCCAATCACTAGCTAATAACATAACAAATATCTCCCTCCCAGCAATAAGCTAGAAATTCACATTTTCTGCCAACTGCCTGAAATTTGAGTTCGAATCGAATATAAATAAGTGTGTGAATGTATAATCTTGAAAAAAAAAAATGTTAATTAATATCAAAGTACGCTAAAAAGCAGAATTCCAAAGATAAGTTTTTTAATTAAAGTAAGAACAAAAAAAAAGTAATATTTTTGATTCTCATGAACCCAATTAGCCAAAGACGCGTAATTAGATTCTACACAACGATAACATAACATTCAAACATGTTTTGAGGGGGAGAGGGATCTAAGAGGGAAAATATGCTCACTTTTTTGGTAGTTTCCTTGTTTTTTGATCTCAACAGTTTGAAGAAAAGAGTGTGAGAAAATGAAAGCACAAAAAAGCTTAATTACAACACATTTTGTTCATTCCCTAAATGGACAAAGTACTTTTCATAGGAATCTTAGAGCTCTCCTATAAGCAAAGCTTTTATTATTATTATTATTATTTTTTTTTTTTTTTAATTTTTATTATTACTGTGTTGAGAAATTGATATCTTTGTATCTATCTATCTCTCTTCATCTTCCGCCTATAAAATCCCCTTTTCTTCAGTTTCTAACAAACAAATTTAACACTTGTACTCGGCCAATTAAGTTTCACTCTATTAATTGTTCTATCTGTACTCTCTCTCTCTCTCTCTCTCTCTCTCTCTCTCTTTCTATAAATATAATTATTTCTTAATTTTCTCACAATTAATATCTCGTTGTGAACGATGTCAAGGTCTATGGAGCCACTGAGTGTAGGAAGAGTAGTGGGAGAGGTAGTGGACAATTTTACCCCAAGTGTGAGAATGGATGTGATTTACAACAACAAGCAAGTTACTAATGGCTATGAGTTCATGCCTACTGTTATTATATCTAAACCCCGTGTTGAAATTGGTGGTTCTGATTTGAGGGAAACTTATACTTTAGTAAGCTTTTTTATTCATATCCTATTCTTTCTAATTATTAATTAATTATCAATGTTCAATCAAATTATACTAATTTTTTTTTTCTTTTGTTCATTATTTAATTTTGTATATTTTGCGAAGATCATGACAGACCCAGATGCTCCAAGCCCTAGCGATCCATACCTTAGAGAACATCTACATTGGTCCGTACATTAACAGAAAGCTTATGATTTTAATTTCATTTATTAATAATTATCGATCTGACCTTAATTATTATAGCTAATTGTAACTTAACATAAGAATTAATGAAGAATAAAAACATTGTTGGTAATTCTCTACTAATGGCTTAATTTTTTGGAAGGTTGGTGACTAAAAATTTCTAATATAATATCAATTTTGAATGTCAAAGTGTTTGGTTATAATATCAGTCTTGAATGTCGAAGTGACTAAAAACTTCTAATATGATGTTTCAGGATGGTGGCAGACATTCCTGGCACCACTGATGCATCTTTTGGTATATATGTTACTTCTTCAACTTAATTTAATTTATGCATACTCAAAATTATTTATTTAATTCTAATAAAAGGTATTTTTTAATTTTTGCATGCTCGAAATTATTTATTTATAATAAAAGGTAGTTTTTAATTTGATTGTATTTGTTTTTGAAATTAATATTATAGGAAAGGAGGTTGTGGAGTATGAAACACCAAAGCCAATAGTGGGTATACACAGATATGTGTTCATATTGTTCAAGCAGATGAGAGGAAGACAAAGTGTGAGATGTCCAATTTCTAGAGACAATTTCAAGACAAGACTATTTGCTCAAGAGAATGAACTAGGCCTTCCAGTGGCTGTTGTCTACTTCAATGCTCAAAGAGAAACTGCTGCGAGAAGAAGATAAATATAATCACTATAGATGCCATAATAAAGCACTGAGATTTAATTAGTGTTTATCTTAATTAATTGTTATTATCTATTATCTTTAATAATTTAGGGTTTTGTTTTGGTCGTTAACTAGTGTGCGCTTTTTCTTGTTCTGTGTTTGTACTGCATGCATTAGCATTTAGCACTACTATTGTGAGTAAAGTTTGTATAGGGTCACTGTGGTGTAGATTTCTACGTTTTCGAATAGTACTGAAGGTGGTAGAGAATTCACGTACCATGCCAAACCTACTTGTCGCTTCTGTCGTCAATGCGTGTTATCCAGTTTCATCATATATGTAATATGTCACTACTAATTGTGTTTTGTATCTACCCAGATTAAATAACAGAAACTATCTGCCACTTTGTTAATGTTTTCAACTTCACTACTCTCTTGAAAAATGTAATGTTCATTTATAAAACAAGATATCTAGAACAAGGCTCATCTGTTCTACCTCTTCCTATCCTATCAACGCCACTTGCTTGGATCTGTTAATCTGAGAAGGTGATAACCAAATAGTGGTAAGAAGAGAAAAATAGAGAAGCAGACAATTGAAGCTACGGACGTCAATTCATGAGAGTTGTGCTAGTTTTGGGCTGGTCCAAATTAGCCAAACAGAAATAGTTTGATCTTAATCCAAATCAAATTTAATTAGTGTCATTGCTAATCCTAACTTAAATAAAAAAAATTCATACCAACCCAAATTAACTAGCCCAAGTTTTTATTTATGTGTATTAATTAATCTTTTTTTTATACCTTATTTAACACAATTTTAATTTGAAATATTATACATTTTCTTATAATCTTTAATCTAATTAGAATATATTAAAAGTTTTGAATCAAATTTAATGCATTCTAACAACATTAAACATACAAATAAAAATTTTGTTATAAATTTTTACAAAATAAAAAAGTAAAAGTTTCAAAATCATAAGTTTATTACAAAATAACTAAAGAAATTACTACCTAAAATTAAAGTAAATGAATATTTTAGACTTGAACTGATTATTGATAACATAATATATTTTCACATGTAGCTAAGAATAATAACATTATCGGCCAATTTGGTAGACTCACAAATAAATCAATAAACTCTTCATAAGCACTTTATATGAAATAATTCATGAATTAAAAAAAAAAAAAAAAAACCGTGGTAGACCTCATTTTTAAATAAAATTTAGAAATGCTCCTATAACTAGTCACATTTGTTGTTGATAAGTGAATAATCAATATATGAAGATAGCAAAAGTTACATTAAAAATAGTAAGAGAAATGCAACAGCTTTTGTATGACCTGAATTAGAAAACTTAGCTAATTATATATATATATATATATATATAAATAGTAATAGCATATATATAACAATAATTATAATTATTTTTTATTTTCGTGCTATTGGGCTGGCCCTAACCCAATCTTAATTTTTTTGTTATTTGGCCAGACCTAAATTGAACTCAAATTTAATTCCTTCATGTTCGGTTTGGACAATTGAGCTACAACACAAATAGACATCCCTAGTTAATGATCAATCCTTCTCTCATTTCCTTGAAGCCAGAAGCCACAATGAAGCAAGTTCATCTCTTTTAGGTTCTTCCTCTTGTTGAAGGGAGAAATCTTCCATTCTGGAAGCGTTTATTCGACAGCTTCTAATGTTATGATATTTTTGTCATATTTTCTTTTATTTTGGACGTGATTAGATCATTTGTAGATTTTAATATGAATTTATTGTGATTTCTTTGTTATTTTAGCTAGATCGTGCAGTTTCGTGTTTCTATGGCCTCAAATGATCCATCAATTTATGGGGTTTCCTTTAATGCCTAGAGGATGTTTGTCAAAGTTAAGCCTTCTTTGAGGCTCCAAATTTTCTCAATTTCTTTGGATTTTAGTTTATTTCTATTTTCATTATTTTTTGTGATGGTGTTGCATGACACCAATAGTGTTGTGTTCAAGTTATTGTCCTTAACTTTTTCCATACTAATTTGTAAAATCTTTTCAATTTAATAAAATACCCCGAATTGAAGGAGAGAAAAGATAGTTGGAATTGAGTTTTTTTATAGGGTAAAAGCGCACTTATTGTGATTTCAAAGTTAATAAAGTATATAATAATATTGAATGTGCTATAAAACTAAATAAAAATAAGAGCATAAAAAGTAGAGAGAGAACATAGAAGAAATAATTATCATTGATTGTTGTGTTTATAATAAATTGTCAAAGGTCTTATTTACAGGGTTTACAATATATAATATGAATTTTAAATCTAAAATATAAAAGAGATTAAATCTTCATTTAAATACAAATTTATGATACAATATATTTTAAATCTTCATTTCAAATTTCAAATAAAAGTTGAAGCAAATCTAACCATAAAAAGATAATATCGTATTTAATATTTAATATCTAAATTATAACACTTTGCTTGGATGTCAAATGTATTGAGAATATACCTTGTTAAAAATCTTGATAGAAAATTCAGTGGTACAAAAAACTAGTAAATGGATAAAGAGTATATTGTTCCTATGCAATACGCTAAGGTTGCCTCATTAAAACATTTTAAAGAAAACTCAGTGCTACAAAACCATGAAAGGAAAAAGAGTATAACGCATATATAGATTTGCTCCTCATGATGATGACAATCATTCAACATGAGATGTTCTTTTAATTAGCATATTTTAACAACACTTTACAATATCTCAAATGTTTAAGTAAATATTATTATTCATGGCGAGTGAGCCTATTTTGTTGTCACTTGACTTCATATATAATATAATTTTTCTATATTTCATAGTTGTAGGTCAAATATATTTATTAAGATTGCATGTTACATTTAAATACTAACTTGCAATGTACGTATCATTATTTTACAAAAATAAATTTTTTTTTAGCCATCACAAAATTAATTAGAAATCTTGTATTTATAAAATATATTGCAATAATGATAACATAAGTAAAATAATAATCATATATCCAATTTATTGCAGTATACTCTAAAATAAAACTATCATTTTATTCTTCTGTAAGATTCAATATTTGTATACACTTTGATAACATTCAATAATGTCAATAAATACATTGTGTATTAATTATCATACTAAATGATACTAACCAATAATAAAATAAAGAACAATATGAGACAATTTTTATATCATGCAACCAAATAATAATTAGATATATAATGTGCATATGTTTTATCTATAAAAAATAATTCAATACAAGTTTCTCTCTCTTTAAGATAATTACTTATTTTTGTCATATTTTTAGGAGCATATAAAACGAATCAACATGCTTTGTATTCATAACAAAGTCATGAAGCACATGTAAAAATATTAAATTTTCATGCTAATGTGAATGCATTGTATATCTATTAAAATTCATGTAATGATTCACATTGCTTTAATAAATATTACAATCCTATGAATTATCATAACAAAAAATATAATTTTAATTTAATACTTTTATAAGTAACAAATACTATTAATTTACTCATATCAATAAATATATAAATTAATATTATGTGAGTACTAGTCACATTTTAAAGTCATATTATATGTATGAGAGTAAAATTTTGTATCTCATAGTCTCATCAATTTTTGAAATAAATTTATGTGTTTTAAACACATTTTATATTTTTAAGCATTTGAACAATTAATCCTTATAAATATCTAAGAAATATCCTTTTATTGTCCTATAGGGATATTAGTAATTGCTCAAGAATTTTGTAGTTAATTTTGTCACTATCTAAATGCATTGATAATATATAGCACCCTATCATCGAGTGATTTTATGAACTTCATGTTCCATAAAAATTAATACATTCCAAGTAATTTTACATCATTATATTTTTTCTCTCCCCATAGTGGTGAAAATTATTTTTATTATCAAAATTATTTAATAAGCCTACTTACCTTTCAAAGGGTCTAATATATTCAATCATAAATAAATAATGAAACTCAAAACACATACATTTAAATTTATTATTTGGTCAATTTTAATGTATTGAGTAGGTGTAATAAGAATAATGTAACTTAATTTTGCCACAAATATAAGATGCAATTGAAATTTTTTAATAATAAATTAGTAGTTTAAACTAAACTTCAAATATATCATATTCTTATAATAAGACTGACAATATTATTTTAATAATAGATAATTTGTCAATAAATTATTTCTTGACAGTAGGGATTAAATTATTTCTATTAAAAGGTTAATTGGAGACTATATTAGTTCAACTAAAATAATTTGGGGAGTCGATACAAGCTTAAGAACAAAATTAATCCAATAAAAAACATATAGGAATTGTTGAGCTTATTATAAATATTTACAAGCATTTCCAATTTAATGTTTTACATAATGTTTTTTTAGTTAATAGATTTTTCTACCACCGAACTATAGGGTTGTTATAAGTATACCATCGAACTTTTTTGTTACTTCCAAACCACTAAACTTTTCGATTGTTACAAATTTACCATTGGCGTTGAAAACCTAACGGAAAAGCCACACGTGCATCTTTAACGGGGAAAGCATCGCATGTGCGTCTCTAATATCCCTAAGTATGATGCCCTCTATTAACCCAGAAGCTTAATCCCTCAAATCTAAGCTCAAAATTTGCCCTAATCTTAAAATCGATCAACCCCATTCTAAAAACAACAATTTTGTTACTCTAAATTGATTAATAGACATATTAAGTAGGTAAATTTATCAAAATGGATGTTAGTTCAACAAATGAACTAGTGTACGACATTGATTTATGAAGTGGAAACAAACCTTGTTATGGTAAGTTACGAAACATTCTTTGTTTCCTGTTTATATTAAGGTTTTGAGTTTGTCTAGTTATTGGAAATGATGTGTTTAATATAGGTTTTTGACAAAATTCTTTGCTAGTGAGGCATTAGTTTTTGTCAGTTTTAGCTTACGATTTAATAATTCAGTTTTGAATTTTTTGTCTTTTCCAAGCAAGTGTGGTATGTATTATTGTATTATTATTAGTAGGAAAACCCTTTTTGTTTAATTTTTATTTTCAAAAAGGTATTAGACATGTGGTCTTGCTTGATATTAAATCTCGCGTAAATAGTGTTTAATTATTAAATTAAGTTTTCTTGTTGTACAGAGAAAAAACTCAAAAATATTTACTCTAAAGATCCATCATGGTGGAAAATGGATTGATCAAGGTAAAAAAAAGGGTGTATGTTGGAGGTAAAGTGGACTACCTAGATTACTATGATGAGGATACTATGTATTTTGTGGTTTTTGAGAAGTTAGAGTATTTACTAAAGTTAAAAAGACCAGTTAATTGGTCTTATCAAGTACCAGGGATTGAGTTTGGTGTTATTGAGATCAACACAGATAAAAAGGCTTGGAAATTTGCTGAATATATATCAAATTCTCCAAAAGAGTTTCTTGTTTATGCCATGTCTAAGCATCGTGTGGGGATTGATGCTTATGAACCAGTTGAAGAACCTGAGTTTGATCTTCAACCTATTCCAACAGTGAAACCTTTACTTTTAACTTAACAACCTAAAGTTCAACATGAAGAACCTGAATCTTAACAAAGTGAACAGGCTAAAACTCAAAAAAATGAATAAATTGAACCTCATGAAGCTGAGCAATGTGAAGAATATGAAGGGACTGAACCTGAACAAAGTACACAAAAAAGAAAGAGAGTGAAAAGTGTTGCTAAAAAGAAGGCAAAGTGTATTGCTTCAAAGGATAAGAGCAAAAGTAAAGTTGGTAATGCACCTAAACATGACAAAAGGAAGAGAAATAGTAGGGTAAGTTCTGAGAATATAAGAAAAGGAAAATATAAGGACAACAAGGATGATACAAATGAAAATGACCTTTCTGCAGATGATGAGTTTTTATTTTATGAGAGTGAATTTGAAGAAGAGTTGGATAATGACAGGTTGTATGCTGATAATGTGGACTTTAGTGAGAAAAATGATAATTTGGTCCAAGAAGATGAATTGGTGTTTGATTATGGTGAATTTGATGATTTATATAGTCCCATTGAAGATAGTGATGAAGAAATTGGAGCTATAACCCATAAAGTTCTAGTTTTTAAGGCACATGTTGAATTTAAGAATTCTACATTCTATATAGCAAAGCAATATTCCACCAAGGATGTCTTGAAAAAATGTATCCAATTGTATGTAGTATAACACTTTATGGATATCAAGTTTGAACACTTAGAAAAAGTGAGGTTGAAGGCTATATGTAGAAGTGACGATTGTGGTTTTTGCATATCTGGAAAGATCATGAAAGATAACATGACCTGGGAGGTGGTTACATGTAAATTGGAATGTGAATGCCCATAATCACATTCTACCAAGTGGTCAACACTTGATTGGATTGCTGATGAGTTTATGGGAGACTTCAGAAACAATCCTGAAAGTTTTAGAGCTAGTGTAACTTACAATGCCAACATATACTTTGGATTGTTAGTACCAAGACATAGAGTTTATAGGCTAGCAAGAAGGCTAAAGCTATAATTGATGGGGTATACGAAGAGCAGTATGAAAGGTTGTAGGACTATACTTAAGAAATAAAAAGGGACTAAAATAGGATCAACTACTAGGATTGATTATGTGTTGAATAATGAGGATAAATCAAGGTTCAAAAGGTTTGAAATATGTTGGGAGGCTACGAGAAAGGGTTTTTTGGAAGGGTGCAAACGAATCCTTGGGTTTGATGGTTGTTTTTTGAAGACCTCATACAATGGACAACTACTTATTGCAACTTCAATTGATGGTAACAATGCAATGTTCCTAGTTGCTTATGCTGTTGTGGAGAATGAATGTGAGGAGACATGGGATTGGTTTTTAAGATTAGTGAGAGATGATTTTTAAATGAAAAATAGTCATGGTTGGACTTTAAACACAAATGACGAGTGCTTAAAAAGTATTAATATTCTGTGATTTATTTTGTTTATAGATTTGATTATAACTTTTTTATTTAATTATTTGCATAAATCTATCAATTCGAAATCATGGTATAGTTTTATGTATTTCAGGTGTTTTTTGTTTCAATAGAGATGTATAATGTAAGCACATGAAGATTGGACAATTGGAACACTCAAATAGCAACATAGGAGAAAAAAAAGACTAAGATATCTAAGCCTTACATCAAAAATCAACCAATTTGTAAGGGTTACAGAATTAGCTGTGCCTTGGCAGAAGTTTTTGTGTGCCACGGCGTGCTACTCTCTAATTTCTGTAAGGGAGCAATTTTTTGGCTTGTGCTGCGGTGCGCTTGTTTTTTTGGAGAGTCCCAATTTTGGACAACTCTTACATCTATAAAACCCCCCCTTACGTTTTTAGCATTACATACAATTTTTCACACAATTTGGGGATGATTTTCTACAAAACTAAACTAGGTTTTGGAGCTTTGTCACATCCTAAGGAGACAGGAGAGGAATATCTAAAGGAGACAAGAAGCCTTTTAAGATCGAAGATCAAGCTTTTGGGGAAGGAAACGTCATCCAAGCCAATTGTGGTATTTAGATTTAGGTTACTTGTTGTTGTTAGATATTTCTTCTTCTTCTTTCCTTTCTAGAATGTATATTAGATTATATTTGTCTATGAATATTAATCTAAACATGTTTGGTTGAATTTAACTATGGATGTTTAGTTTATGTTGTCATGTTTGTTAGAACTATTGTGGTGAATTTTTTTTATTGCTTTAATATAAATTAAATTACCTTTGGATTAAAAGCATGTTTAGAAGTTTAATTGTGGATTTTTATGGGTCAATTTGAGATTCATAATTAAGTTGAAAAATATTAGAGTTTGGTTTTAGGAACGTCACCTTAACTTTACTTTGAAAAACTTAATCAAAACTTCAAATCAATGACCTAGTCATGGCATTGGTTTGATGAGCATATTTTTCTTTGTGCATAATTTGATTGCTATTTGATATACCCGATCGTAGGATGTTAATTAGTTAATCAACAAAGAGAATTACCCGATAGTAGGAGTTTTTGTAAATAAAAGGAAAGTCGGTAATATTAATTTATTAGAACGTTCATGTTAATTCACCATAACTTTTTGATGCAAGCATGGTCAACCAAACTAAACGTCCATACATCCTCTATTGATATTTGAAAACCCTTTTGAGTTGATTTAAATTTGCGTAATTGTTTTCTTTAGTTGTTCACTACCATTGATCTTGCTCACAATTCCAACTTGTTTACAGTTTTATTAGATTTAGGATTCTAGTTATTTAGAGTTTTAATGTTACTAGAACTCTATTTAATTAGTATTTTAGTTGCTTTAGGACTTTAATTAGTTTAAGAAAAAGGTTATTTAAAACCACTACAATTCCTTGAGAGATCGACCTCAGAGGTTTGCTTATCACTTGCTACAAGTGATTCGTACACTTGCGAGTACTATAATTTGCACATCAACAAACAAGCAAAAAGGCTTGGTAAGGGTGATCTAGAATTTGTTTACCCATTCTAAACATAGGATGTATGTTAGGCATTTGTACCAAAATTTAAAAATTCCCATTCTAGGTTGGCATTGAAGCAACCATGGCATGTGAAAGAGCTACAACAATGTCATCATTCCATCAGGAAATGGAGGCTATGAAAACTTTGAGTCTTCCAACATGGGAATAATGTAAGAAAAGGACAACATAACATTGGTCTAAGTTACATTTCAAAACAATGGAAAAATCTGACATGTTATTGAATAACATGTATAAGTGCTTCAACTCTTGTATTCTGAATTTCAAAGATAAACTTATTATCACAATGTTGGAGAATATCAAGGTTTACTTGATGAAAAGAATGTCTACTAAAAGAGTGGAAGCTGAAACTTTCAAATATGGGATTAGTCCTAGTGTGTGTGTGTGTGCTGCTTCAAGAATTTTGTGTGTATGCATAAGGTCATGTTTGTGTGCATGGATGTCATGCAACTAACTATTCTACAATGATAAGTTATTAAAACAATTTTTATAATTGTGTGTTTAGGTTTAAAGAAAGAAAGCTGCTGGTGAGAGTTTAGAGTCAAGTACATGAATGTTAACCAAGTGGAGGACCAAAAAAGAAATGTTTTATAACCCCTTTTTGTATAAAAGTGAAATGATGTAAATGCTCTTTTTTTGGAACAATTTAAAACAAAAGGTAGTATGTAATGTTGAATCTGTAAGTTTGAACAATGGCAAATGTATGTTCATTTTGATAGTGATTAATGGAAAATGTATATTTCTCTTTGATAATGGAATTTGAATTGTTCTTATCATGCATTCTGATTTTTTAAGTGCATTACAATATGCATTAGAGTATGCATTTCATCAAAACAACAAATGACAATGTTGCCATACAAAAAAACTTTCCTTACACAAACAAGGGTTACATTCTATTACTTAATAACAACAGTTACATGAGAATTACACTAACAAAATAACTCATTACATTAAATCACCTAATTCTCTAATTATGCATACCCCTATATCAATTAAGGTAACATTTCATTGACCTTGAATTATCCCCATGTTTTATGATAATAACTAACAACATTGCAATGCTCCCACTAAGAAACCAAGTTCGAATCTCATTCGAGTATGTTTTCTCTTTACTAAGAAAAAGAAGGGGACTTTAGAGCCCTTTTAATAAAAAAAAAAAAATAACAACATTGCAATGCCCAAAACAATAAACTTTTTCATCTTGAAATTTGATTGAGTCTTCACTTCAATATTGCAAGATTTATTCAAGTTATCCCTCATAGCCAATATAACCTCTTCTAATCTTGCAATATGTTCTTCAAGCTTATCAATTTGCAATTCAACTTTTTCCTCAGTTTTTCACCTATTGAAGTTTGTTCTTCCATTTGTCTAATCCTCCTCAATAAGCCATGCATAAATTTCTTTGCTCTACCACAAATTTCTTCATCAAACCAAGAAAAGTAGTTACAATGTCCAATTTCCTATTAAATTCAAGAACAAAAAAAAATTGAATTTTCTCAAATTTTATAAGATAATAATTAGATATTCAGTTTCTAAATCATAAAACAAAACCAAAACTAAGTTACTTACCCTATAACTATGACAAACCCCAAAATCTCCTTCCTGGATTGTCATCAGTCCACGAAGTAAACATTTGCTCGGAACACCATATCGACATCGAGGAGCCATGGTCCTGTTGTTTTTCAATTACTCTTGGTAAAAATGAAAACACCCACTACTTGAGTTGTTTGATGATGAATCTCGGAATGATTAGGTAATGTTGTTCTCAAAATGGGGTTGATCGATTTTAAGTTTATGGCAAATTTAGAGCTAAGATTTGGGGGATTAAGCTTTTGGGTTAATAGAGGGCGTTACACTTAGGGATATTAGAGTAACACGTGCATTGCATGTGTGGCTTTCCCGTTAAAGCCCGTTAGGTTTTTAACGCCAAAGGGAAATTTGTTATAATCGAAAAATTTAATGGTATGAAAGTAACAAAAAAATTCAATGGTATATTTGTAACAACTCCCATAATTCGGTGGTAAAAAAATCTTTTAACTCTTTTTTTTTTTTTCATTCCTTATTTTATTCTTGTTTCTTTTTTGGGGAATGGGTTTTAAAAAAACAGTGAATGGAACGTTGGGAATAAGGTAGCCATGGACAGTTCTAAAAGTTTTATTTTGATGATAGCAAGAGTCCTTTAATTATATTAAGAAAAATAAATTTTTTTTTGTATCAATGTAGTCTTTATATTTCAAAAAGATGACAACATAATAACAAATGACCAACTTTTTATTTTATTTTTAGTTTTTTCTCATATTTTAATTGTTATTAAGATGTCAATTCTCTAGACTATATTTAGCAATAGACAACAATGACTATAAAATTAATAAAAAATAAAAATAAAAAAATATTTTAACATTTGGTATTGTACTATAATTTTTTTCCAACAAAATGACTAAATTACTATAAAAATGAAAGATTTAATTGCTCTAAGTAACTTTATTAATGGACAATTGCTCATTTATCTCTATTTTAAAATTCCAAAATTTATAAATTAATAAGTACAAAAAAATTTATTTATCACATGACTTTGTCGATTTAGAGCTTCATAATAGTATGTTAATTTATACATAATTAAATTGGTCTTAAAATAGTGTTTAGCTTATATATAGATGTGAATATTTAAATTTACGTACATGTACATATTTTATATATAACATTGTGTACAATTTAATATATTATTTTGAGACTAATTTGAATATATAAATATTGTATTTGCTATTTTGAAACAAATTTAATTATATATCTATTGTATATGATATTTAAGGCCTAAATTGAACTTTATAAAAAATTATGTGGTAAATAATAATTAAATATATTTTATTAAAATTTATGCTATATTTATTATTCAATATATGTTTTAATTAATTATAATTTTATTACTTATTAGTAACATTTAGTATAAATAATTCATTTTTTTAACTGATTTTGAGCAGAAAATACGTGGAGCTCAGTTCTGGAGCTGAGTACTTGATATAAATCAGTGTCTTGCAATTTATGCAAGCAGCTATCACATGTGTTGTGTGCAGGTGTTGTGAAGTGTGAACTGTGGTTCATGTTCATTGGAGGACAAGATTATTTGCAACTATGTGTATTGAGTACATGTGATCATGATGCGATGTAACCTTAGGCCGTAAAAAACAGAAAAGATTCCATTAAGTTTTGTACAAATGCAAGTAATTATTTTATTTGAATTAGTATAATTATTAGAAACTTTAAACTATATAAACTAATTTATAAAATATGTAATAAATTTTATGAAACTGGCAATGGCTGGCGGTCTTATATAAATTTTTTTAGGACAGTTGTTAGCCGTCTTATATAATTTTAATAGGACGATTATTGACTGTTTTATAAAATTTATGTAGGACATCATTAACCGTTCTATGACCGTCCTAAAATAATTCAATGATATTTTTAAAAGAATATTTTTTTTCAAAAAAAAAAAAAAAATCATGCACTAAACCCTATTTATTAATATTTGTTTATGCTCTTAATTGTAGCTTTTAATGTTGATTCAGTAAGTAATCTATCGACCAATAAGACAAAGTTTTATGCCATTCTCAAAATCTCCACAAGCAATACAGAGAATCAATTATTTCTCTTTTCGGCTTAACTTATGCAAACCCAAAACCCTTATAATTAATAAAAAAATCAATTTTTTCTCAATAAGCGAATTTTCATAATAGAAACAAGTAATGAATTCTCAATTGTTCATTAAATTGAACAATTCTTTATCATCAATATAGATATAGAAAAGTGGTAGCATAAAACCTAAACCAAATTCAAAAGAGAATGAGATTGTATAAAAATGTCAAAAAAGAACAATAGAAGATGAATTAATTGCAAAAAGTTAATCGAAAAGGACAAAAACAATGGAGAAACATTAATCGAATTCAAGAAGTGGGAATTTCTTTATAAAACAAAAAAAGAAAAGAAAAGGATTTAATGGAATTTAAAAAGATAGAAGAATCATCACAGCAAAAGAAAAACATCCATTAAAGAGAACATCTCTTTAGATATGACAAAAGCATAAGGAAAGGAAAGACAAAAAAGTATCCAAAATAGGAAACAAAAGGGAGAGCAAAAAAAAACCCAAATGTCAAAAAAGTAAATAATTTATGCAACCAAGGACTTGAAGGAGGAGACTTACAAGAAGAGGATGGTATATTCTTCAAGCCAAGGAAGCTCTTTTTTTTTTTCCTTCCCTTTTTGTTGCGAAATCTCTGTTTCAAAAAGAAACAAAGACGTTGAGTGTGATTTTGTGGGCAACTGGTTTTCGAGTGTGAGCGAAGAACCAACACTTGAGTACAAGACGACATTGGCTGGTTTTTTGCAAGATAGAGATGCAAACTGTTATTTTCATGTGAGAGAGCAACACAAATAATTAGAAATGTTGAAATAAAAATCTAAAAATTCTTATATTATGACTATTACCTAAAAATTCTTATAGGACAACTATTAACCGTCCTATATGTTTAAATATAAGATTGTCAACGACCGTCTTATAAGAAACATATAAGAAGGTTAATATTTGTCCTATATGTTTTCTTTTAGGATGGTCATTAACGTCTTATATTTAAACATATACGAAGGTTAATAGTCGTCCTATAAGAAAAGTTTTAAGATTGTCAGTGATCGTCCTATAAAGTCCCGCATATTTTTTTTTTTGAAATAATAGTCTTACAAGTCTTATAGGACAGCCACAAAATAGTGACCACCTTATATGTTTCTCACTCTACAATACAAACTGTCCCATATTGGCCAAATCCTTGTAGTGTATGATGAAATGGTATAATGAGACTAAATATTAAATAAGTATGTATTTTATTTAGGTCTATAATAGAATAAACTAAATATTTATAATGTATGATTGACTCATTAGGTTTTGAGTTCTATTATAGATCCTATTATAAATAGAACACAAAATGCTAGAGTCAAAAGACGAATAATTGCAATAGAATTGAGTATAATCATTCTCACGTATACAATTGAAGAATTTGGATATCCATCACTTCTAGAATGATTCTGCGAACATGTATATTACCTCTATTCACAAGTTATATCGTTAAAACAAGTAATATTCTATTGTTTGTGTTTAAATATTTTTAACAATTAGTAGAAGAGTCATTTGTTTCATGATAATTGATAAATGCTTGAAAATAATAATATTTCTTGATTTAATGCACTCAATTGTAACAAAATAGATTTAATTCTAATGCTTTTGTTTAATTATTTGTATAAATCTACCATTTTAAAATTATAGGTATATTTTAGGTATTTTTAGATTTAAAAGAGATAAATAATATAAACATGCAAAGATAAGACACTTGAAACACTTAAATAACAACCTAAGAGCAAAAAGAACTAATCAAAAATTCAAATTAATGACTTAGTCATAGCATTGGTTTGAATGACATAGTTTTCCTTATTCATAATTTGATTAATTAGTTTATATACCAAATCCATTGGATTTGATTAGTCAATCACCAAAGAAAATTACCCGATTCGTATTTGAATATCAGATTATTCGTGTCATTAAATAAATGTTGATGTATGCATTAGCAACTAAAATAAGTGGCACTTCTGATAAGAACGTAGCCTTAGCCCTAGTAACAAGATTCACTAGTTAGCTACAAGGTTGGTGGGATAATTACTTAGGATCTGCTGAAAGGCGTGTCATCTTAAACACCATCAAACAAGAGGCAAATGAAAATGGTGATGTTTTACAATTAGAAGATGAGGTAAATACATTTGTGTATACAATTCTCTTACATTTTATTGGGAGTACAAGAATACAGCTCAATTGTAGTCATGAACAGCTAATCAATCTACGATGCCCTATGCTTTCCCATTTTAAATGGTACAAAGAAGTATTCCTGGCAAAATTCCTAAATAGAGAGGACTGTAATGGTGACTTTTGGAAAGAGAAGTTTATTTCCAAGTTACCGACACTGTTTGCGGATAAAATTTGAACCCACCTACAAAACAAACATGGTGGAATTATACCTTATAACATGTATACATAGGGAGAACTAGCTGCTGAAGTAGTAGCCGAGGGTTTAGCTTTATGTAATGACATAAAGCTCAAAAACACAGTTAGAAAAGAAAAAGGTCCAGGCTCTAGGCTACTTCTGCGAGCAATTTGGATATAAAGACATCTTAAAGGGTTCTTTATCCAAGAAGAAAAAGGCCCATAAAAAAGCATGGTTTAAAACCTCGCAGCCCTTACAAAACAAATGAAATTTTTCTAAAAGAAAAAGGTCTAAAAGGCCCAATTGGTCTAAGAAGCCCAATTCTCCAAAGATAAAATACCCATTTGTTATAAATGTTGGAAAAAAGGTCACTACACTAACAACTGTAGAACCCAACAAAAAATCAATGAATTAAATATTGATGAAAACTTAGAGCCCAAATTTTCAAATTCTCTTAACAATAGAATCTTCTGAGAACGAAGAAGAGGAGGAAGAACCAGATTACATATATGAAACCTTTTCCACCTCATCTTATGAAGATGAGCCAAGCAAAGAACAAGATAGCTGTGAATGTGATCACTACAAAGCTATCATCAAAATGAATGGATTAGACTTAAATGTCTTAACTAAAGAAGAAAATTTTATCTTACACCTTATAGATAAGATTGAAGATCCAGAAGAAAAACGAAAAACCTTACCTACGTACATTGAAGTTGCTAAAGAAGAAGCTCCATCAATCTCTAAGAATAAAAGTAAGGGTGAGTAAACTACAAAATCATCAGCAACAATATTCTTCTAATGAAATCCTTAAAATGATTAAAAATACACCTATTAAAAAGGAACCTACAATAAATGATCTTAAAGAAGAGATCAATCAAACCAAAAAGGATCTTAAAGATCTAAAAACAATAGTTCAAATACTTGAATGAGGATATCAATGAGATTGATAACAAAGAAGAACATTTTGACAATCTCTTAAATGAGGATATCAAATAGAAAAGGGAAAAGAAATTCTAAAAGAGAGTGACAATTCCCTTTTTGAATTTGTTGATATGCAATTCGTAAACTCTCTTGGTAAAGTTGTCACCCACAAATGGTACTCAAAAGTTACCATTGTCATAAACAAGGAATGCTTCTTTAGAGTAGAAGCATTAATTGATTCAGGCACTGACTTAAACTGTATCAATGAAGGTATTGTACCTACAAGGTATTTTACAAAAACTACTCAAACACTTAATACGGCTAATGTTAGTCGTATGCCTATCAATTATAAGATGTCTAATACAGCAGTATGCAACAATGGTATATGCTTAGAAACCACTTTTTTACTAAGTAAAGAATTATCAAGAATAGTAATTTTAGGTACTCCATTCTTAAGCATGCTATATCCGTTTAAAGTAACGAAAGAAGGAATAGTATCTAACCTTAAAGGTCATACTATTACATTTAGTTTTACAAAAGAGTCTTGATGTGCAAATTATAATACTCGCAAGTGTACGAATAACTCGTAGTAAGTGATAAGCAACTCCAAGGTCGATCTCTCAAGGAATTGCGGTTGTTTTTAAAAACTTGTCAATTGTTTCCTAAAATTGCTTGCAAAAGTAAAACCTAAACACTTTAACAAAGTTGGTTAATGGAACGATTGTTAAAATTGTAAAAGTTCAAACGAAATAAAATAAAAGAGCGAAAAATTAAACGAAGTGATATGATGGAAAGGTGAGGGAAAATAGTTAGCTAACCAATCGTAGATAGAATATTTTACGAAAATTTTACTATTAAGAACGGAAAGTTAGATTTATTGACTTTTTCTAATAAACTCTAGAAATTTCCAAATCAATGGATAATTTCACTTAATTGATTAACTAACCACTTTGATCCGGATTGTTTATTAACCAATTAGCATAAATTCTAGGAAATCAATTAGCCACCTAATCTAAGACAAATCAATGTACTTCGATTAAGTTCTTGTTCAAGATTTCTAAATTAAGCAAAGATGATATTTATAATACTTAATTCTAATTTATTCTCTAATGCTCATAAATTAACATGATAAAGATTAATTATGAACAAAGATATTAACAACATTGAACAAGACATAAATCAATTTAATCTAAATTAATTTATAAAAATATTCATCCACTCATGGAAGCATCACTAAATCCCACACAAATAGATTAGCTACTCATAATAAAATTTAAATCAATATTTTCTATTACAAATAGCATTCTTAAAATCCAAGAGAGAAAAGAGATTACAAATAAATGGGATACTCCTATTTCCACTCTTGGAAAGTCCTCCTTGGAATTGGATGGTCACCTATTCCAATTTGGTTATTGAAGGAGCTGCAATGAAGCATCAATGGTGGTTCCTCTCTCTAGAAAGTTGAAAAAGATGGTGGATGGAGAATTTTGGCTACTATTCACGCTGTGCAAAGGGGAGGCATTTTTGTGTTGTATTTATAGGTTAAGTTAGGAGTGTGTGTGGGCTGGAAGGCGAGTAAGTGGAAAACAGATGCGCAGGCCGCGACGCGCATTTGTTATTGGACAACCTGAGGATCTTATGCCGCGGTGCACAATTTCTTATGCCGCGGTACGTGTTGAATTTCTAAACTGCTCACCAAAATAGGAACCTCCTCGCCACGATGTTCACTTTCTCATGCCGAGTTGCACAATGATTTTCTGGTTTCCCACAATGCAACCAGAGAGCTCGATGCCGTGGTAATCAATTTCTTCTGCTACGGCGCAATGTTGTGCATGCCTTATAAGGGTCCATACATATTTGCTAATTTCTAACTAAGCCTTACGTTCTTATGCTCTAATTTATCCTCCTTACATAGTAAATCAATTACAATGTAAGGGTTACATTTTTCAGCTCTTTTTGAACTCTTAACTCCAATTTTCATCTCACATTGTTTGAACCTACAAAACATAAAAATACCTTCCAAATTAAAGTAATACTGAAACAAATTATAAAATAAATACTTAAAAACTATCAAATAATAGGTTCAAAATAGTTTTCATCAAGTCTCAATGGCATGAGATAAACAATCTCAAAAGCAAACTAAATGACAAGGAAAAATTTGTTTATTCCTTAAAGGAAGAAGTTGGTTTTAAAATAGTAAACCAAAAACTTGCATCTAAGGAAATGCAACAAAAAATTAAATCTCTTAAAGAGAAATTTGAACATGACATATGTGCAGAAATCCCTAATGCTTTTTGGGAAAGAAAAAGGCAAGTGGTAGAATTGCCTATGAACTAGACTTTAAAGAGTCACAAATAACTACAAAAGCTCGACCTATCAAAATGAATAAAAGGCATTTGGAAATATGCAAACAGGAGATTGAAGACTTATTAAAAAAGGAATTAATCAAAAAAAGCAAGTCTCCTTGGTCATGCCCAGCTTTCTATATATAAAACGCAGTTGAATTGGAACGAGGTGTTCCAAGATTAGTTATTAATTACAAACCTTTAAATAAGGTTTTAAGGTGGATTAAATATCCAATCTCAAATATAAAAAAGATTTATTAAATCGTCTTTATAAGGCGATAATATTTTACAGGTTCTATCTAAAAAGTGGCAATTAGCAAATTCAAGTAGCTGAACTTGAAAGGTATAAAACTGCCTTTACAATTCCATTCGGACACTACAAATGGAATGTAATGCCTTTTGGGCTTAAAAATGCCCCATCAGAATTCCAGAAGATTATGAATGAAATTTTTAATCCTTATATTGGATTTACTATAGTATACATCGATGATGTGTTAATCTATTAAAAAAAATAGATCAGCATTGGACACATTTAAATATGTTTTTCAAAATAGCCAAAGAAAATGGGCTCGTAGTCTCAGCAAAGAAAATGAAACTTTTTCAAACCCAAGTACGTTTTTTGGGCAACAATATTGAAAATGGCCCTATAAGCCCAATAGATCGTCCCATTATATTTGCTGAAAAACTTTCACGATGAAATTCGAGATAAAAAACAACTCCAGAGGTTTCTAGGAAGCCTTAATTATCTTTTAAATTTTTACAAAAATCTTTCACATGACGCCAAACTAGTCTTTGAACAACTTAAAAAGAATCCTCCAGAGTGGTCTCCAGCCTATACTCAGGCAGTCAAAACAATAAAGCTGAGTGCTAAAGAGCTCTCATGCCTCTCCTTACTAGATCCCAAAGCTATTAAAGTAATGAAAACAAATGATTCGAGGCTAGGATATGGAGGTATCCTAAAGCAAAAAATGCCTATAAAAGAGGCATTTGTAAGGTTTATATCTGGCACTTGAAAGCTAGCCCAAAAGAAATACTCCACCATTAAAAAAGAAATCTTAGTAATTATTCTAAGTATTTCTAAATTCCAAGAAGACCTTTTAAACTAAAAATTCTTACTTAGAATTGACTGTAAATTTGCCAAAGAAGTCCTTCAAAAGTACATCAAAAATCTTGCATGTAAGCAAATCTCCCTTAGGTGGCAAGCTATTCTCTCAATATTCAATTTTGACATTGAATATATCAAAGGAGAAAACAACTCTCTACCATATTTTCTTACACGAGAATATCTATAGGGTCATAAAGAGGACCAATCAAAGGACCTTCAAGAGGGGTTTCTCACAGGCAGCCTCCACAAATAAAACTTCACCTTCAAAGTTTTCGTAAAGGGAAAACTTCAAAATTATTCGTTCAAAAGCTATTATTTGCGTAGAAAATGAAGACAGTGAAAAGCTTCCTGATCAGGTAGCCTCGATCTATCTAAAAGATAATTTATTACCTTATACGGTTCCAAAAACAAGAGATTTTTATGAATTAAGTCTTAAAGACACTAATTCAGTAGAAATTAATCATAAAATCATCGAACTATTCCAATCACTTAAAGTGATATCAGCTAATAACCCTAAGGACAAAGGCAAAACTAAAATTGACTCAATAATAGAAGACCTAAAGCAAAAGGGTAAGAGTGAAGAATATATCTCTAAAAGATTCGAGAAATTATGCACTAATTAGAGCTCGACCGACTCAAATGAACGGTTAGATTTAGAACCATCTCAAAGTGATATACAGATGGCTAGCTCTATTTAAAAGGCACTAATAAGTGACCGACAGAAAAGAGGACCAGTGTTGGACTATTCGACTCCACTATCTAAAAGATTCTTATCTAGGACATACCGCCCGACATAAGGCCCCACGTCACATGCTGAAAGCATATTTCTTTTATTAAAGTTACTTTCTTTATTAAAGCTTTTTGTTTTTAATTATTTTTATTTTGTCATATAATGAGTATGCTCTGCCTTATAAAGGCCAGACCACTCAGTGTTTAAGGATCGAATAATTTTGTAATCTCTGTATAGCTTTCGAGTGCTTTCTCTATGTACAATAATCTTCATATCAATAATATCCTTGAGTTCATATAATCATTTTTGTATTACTAAATCTAGTAGATCCTAGGCCATTCTAGTATTATAGCCATCTAGGGTTGATTGAGATATAAAAGTATAGATCAAATTTGAGTTGAGCCTTCATTAGTAAGAAGACTTCAAGGTACTTGAGACTTCAACGAGCAGCTAGAACATAAGTCCCAAGAAGAGGCAGTTCTTCACCTATTGAAGTTTGTTCTTCCATTTGTCTAATCCTCCCCAATAATCCAGGTATAATTTTCTTTGCTCCACCACAAATTTCTTCATCAAACCAAGAAAAGTAGTTACAATGTCCAATTTCCTATTAAATTCAAGAACAAAAAGAATTTAGTTTTCTCAAATTTTATTAGATAATCATTAGATATTTAGTTTCTAAATCCTAAAACAAAACCAAAACTAAGTTACTTACCCCATAACTATGACAACCCCAAAATCTCCTTCTTGGATTGTCATCAGTCCACGAAGTAAACATTTGCTTGAAACACCACATCGACATTGAAGAGCCATTTCAATTACTCTTGGTAAAACTGAAAACACCCACTACTTGAGATATTCGATGATGAATCTCAAAATGATTAGGTAATGTTGTTCTTCAAAATGGGGTTGATCGATTTTAAGATTATGGCATATTTAGAGCTCAGATTTGGGGGATTAAGCTTTTGGGTTAATAGAAGGTGCCGCACTTAGGGATATAAGAGTAACATGTGCATCGCATGTGTGGCTTTTCCGTTAAAGCCTGTTAGGTTTTTAACACCGTTGGTAAATTTGTTACAATATAAAATTTCAATGGTATGGAACTAACCAAAAAATTCAATGGTATATTTGTAACAATTCCCATAATTTAGTGCTAAAAAATTTATTAACTTTTTTTTTTTCTGCCTTATTTTATTCTTGTTTCTTTTTTGGGAATGGGTTTTAAAAAAACAGTGAATGGAACGTCGGGAATAAGGTAGTCATGGCCAGCTCTAAAATTTTTATTTTGGTCATAGCAAGAGTCCTTTAATTATATTAAGAAAAATAATTTAATTATTTTTATTTTGTATCAATTTAGTCTTTATATTTTAAAAAGATGACAACATAACAACAAATGACCAACTTTTTATTTTATTTTTAGTTTTTTCTTATATTTTTAATTGTTATATGAGATGTCAATTTTCTAGACTATATTTAGCAATAGACAATAATGACTATAAAATTTATAAAAAAAAGCAAAAAAATATTTTAACATTTGGCATTGTACTATTAATTTTTTCCAACAAAATGACTACATTGCTATAAAAATAAAGATTTAATTACTCTAATCATTTTTATTAATAGACATTTGCTGCATTCATCTCTATTTTAAAATTCCAAAATTTATAAATTAATAAGTAAAAAAAAAAAAAAAAATTTATCACATGACTTTGTCAATTTAGAGCCTCATAATAATATGTTAATTTGTACATAATTAAATTGGTCCTAAAATAGCATTTAGCTTATACATAGTTGTGAATATTTAAATTTATGTACATGTACATATTTTGTATATAACATTGTGTACAACTTAACATATTATTTTGAGACCAATTTGAATATATACATATTGTATTTGCTATTTTGAAACAAATTTAATTATATACCTATTGTATATGATATTTAACGCCCAAATTGGACTTTATAAAAAATTATGTGGTAAATAATAATTAAATATATATCATTAAAATTTATATTATATTTATTATTTAACTTATGTTTTAATCTATTATAATTTTATTATTTATTTTAGTAGTAACACTTAGTATAAATAATTCATTTTTTAAAACTGATTTTGAACAGAAAATACGTGGAGCTCAGTGACTGATAGCGTAGCAGAAAGTGGAGCTGAGTACTTGATATAACAGTGTCTTGCAATTTATGCAAGCAGCTATCACATGTGTCGTGTGCAGGTGTTTGTGAAGTGTGAACTGTGGTTCATGTTCATTGGAGGACAAGATTATTTGCAACTAAGTGTATTGAGTACATGTGATCATGATGCGATGTAACCTTAGGCCGTAAAAAACAGAAAGGATTCCATTAAGCTTTGTACAAATGAATGTAATTATTTTATTTGAATTAGTATAATTATTAGTAACTTTAAATTATATAAACTAATTTATAAATATGTTACAAATTTTATAAAATGGTCAATGTCTGGCCGTCTTATATAAATTTTTTTAAGATAGTCATTAATCGTCATATTTAATTTTAATAAAACAGCTATTGACTGTCCTATAAAATTTATATAAGATGATCATTAATCGTTCTATAACTGTCCCAAAAATATTTGATAACCTTCTTAAAAGAATTATTGTTTTAAAAAAAAATCATGCATTGTATCCTACTTTGTTAATATTTGTTTATGCTCTCAATTGCAGCTTCTAATGTTGATTCAGTAAATAATCTATCCACAAATAAGACAAAGTTTTATCCCATTCTCAAAATCTTCGCAAGCAATATAGAGAATCAATTATTTCTCTTTTTGGCTTAACTTATGCAAACCCAAAACCCTTATAATTAAAAAAAAATCAATTTTTTTCTCAATAAGCGAATTTCGATAATGGAAACAAGTAATGGGTTCTCAACTGTTCATTAAATTGAACACTTCTTTATCATCAACATAGATATAGAAAAGTGGTAGCAAAAAACCTAAACAGAATTCAAAAGAGACTAAGATTGTATAAAAAATGTATATCAATTGCAAAAAGTTAATCGAAAAGGACAAAAACAATGGAGAAACATGAATTGAATTCAAGAAGTGGGAATTTCTTTATAAAACAAAAAAAGAAAAGAAAAGGATTTAATGGAATTAAAAAGATATAAGAATCATCACAACAAAAGAAAGAAGTCCATTAAAGAGAACATCTCTTTAGATATGACAAAAGCATAAGGAAAGGAAAGACCAAAAAGTACCCAAAATAGGAAACTAAAGTGAGAGCAAAAACAAACCCAAATGTCAAAGAAGCTCTCTATTTTTTTTTCCCTTCCCTTTTTTGTTGAAAAATCTCTATTTCAGAAAGAAGCAAAGAGGTTGAGTGTCATTTTGTGGGAGGCTGGTTTTCGAGTGTGAGCGAAGAACCAACACTTCAATACAAGACGACGTTGGCTTGTGTTTTTGCGAGATGGAGACGTGAACTGTTATTTTCATGTGAGAGAGCAAGACGAATACTTAAAAATGTTGAAATAAAAACCTAAAAATTCTTATAGGACAGCTATTAACCGTCCTATATGTTTAAACATAAGATTGTCAATGACCATCCTATAAGAAACATATAGGACGATTAATAGTTATCCTATATATTTTCTTATAGGATGGTCATTAACCGTCTTATATTTAAACATATATGAAGATTAATAACCGTCCTATAAGAAAAGTTTTAAGATAGTTTGTGACCGTCCTATAAAGTCCCGCGTAATTTTTTTTGAAATAACCATCCTATAAGCTTATAGGATAGCCACAAAATAGTGATTGTCCTATATGTTTCTCACTCTACAATACAAACTGTCCTATATTGGCCAAATCTTTATAGTGTATGATGAAATGGTATAATGAGACTAAATATTAAATATGTATTTTATTTAGGTCTATAATAGAATAAACTAAATGTTTATAATGTATGATTGATTCATTAGGTTTTGACTTCTATAATAGATCCTATTATAAACAGAACACAAAATGCTGGAGTCAAAAGACCACTAATTGCAATAGAATTGAGTATGATCATTCTCATGTATACAATTGAAGAATTTGGATATCCATCACTTCTAGACTAATTCAATGAACATGTATATTACCTCTATTCACATGTTATATTTGTTAAAACAAGTAATATTTTGTTGTTTGTGTTTGAATATTTTTAATAATTAGTATAAGAGTTATTTGTTTCATGATAATTGATAAGTGCTTGAAAAATAATAATATTTTGTGATTTAAGGTGCTCATTGTAACAAAATAGATTTAATTATGATGCTTTTGTTTAATTATTTGTATATATCTACCATTTCAAAATTAAAGGTATATGTTTGTATATTTTTGTTATTTTTAGTTTTAAAAGAGATAAATAATATGAACATGCGAAGATAGGACACTTGGAACACTTAAATAACAACTTAGGAGCAAAAAGAACTAAGATATATAAGCCTTATATCAGAAACCAATCAGTTTATAAGAGTTACGTATGAAAACACGAAAAACAACTTGTGTTGCGATGGAGGAAAATGTGTGTCGCGGCATGTGGGTATCAAATTTTCATACTGGAGAAGAAAATCAACTTGTGCAGTGGCAGAAGAAATTGTGTGTCGCGGCGAGTGACTCTCAAATTTTAAATATGGGACCAAATTCAATCTTGTGCCGCAGCAGATAAAAAGTGGTGGTGCGACTCGCATATTTTTCTAAAGAGTCTAACTTTTGTACAACTCATACATCTATAAAAGATCCCTTATGTTTCCAACTTTGAGGGGACAACTTTGTATGAAATTTCAGAATTTTTTGGAGTTTTTTCACATCCAAAGAGGCCAGAGAAGCCAGTCTAATGACTCAAGATATAATAGAAGATAGAGCTACAGGCTTTTGGTGAAGGAAATATCATCTAATCCAATTTGCGAGTATTTAAATCTATTAGGTTCTTGGTGTAATTATATTGTTCATCTTCTTTTTCTCTCTTTAGAATGAATGCTAAATTTTATTTATCTATGAATATTAATTTAAGCATGTGTGGCTAAATTTACCATGAATGTTTAACTTTTGTTACTATATATGCTTAGATCTATTTTACTGAATACATTAATTGCATAAATAAATAGTATTTTTTTTATTAAGTGTTTGTTTAAATATCTATTCTATGAATGTTATGGGCTAATTTAATGTTCATAAATAAGTTGAAAATTTTGAAAATTTAATTTTAGGCACATCACCTTGACTTTATTTTGAAAACTTTAATCAATATTCAAATTAATGGCTTAGTCATAGCATTGGTTTGAATGACATAGTTTTCCTTGTTCACAATTTGATTAATTAGTTGGTATATCAAATCCATAGGATATTAATTAGTCAATCACCAAAGAAAATTACCAGATTCAAAAGAATTTTTATAAATAAAAGGAAAACCGACAATGTTGATTTACATGATTGTTCATGTTAATTCCCTTAATATTTCAACACAAGTATGACCAACTAGCTAAACGTTCATAAATCCTTCATTGAAATTTTATAACTTGTTTAAAGCTAGTATTGAGTTGAACTATCATTTTATAAATCATTTTTTTGCAACCATCGTTCTTGTTATTGTTCTTGATCTTGATTTTATTTACAGTTTTTACTTTTTAGGATTTAAAAAAACTGAAAATGTTATTTAAAATACTGCAATTTCTTAAAAGATAGACCTTAGAGGTTTACTTATTACTTGCTATAGGTGATTCGTATACTTGTGAATACCATGATTTTCATATCAAGTTTTTTTGTGACGTTGTTGGAGAATTGGCTTTGTAAATAATTTTTTCTAACTTCTTAGAAATTCTTAATTAGTTTAGTTTTTATTTTTATTTTTATTTTTACTTTTACTTTTAATTTTTATTCTGATAATACTCAATTTTGTATAAGTTCTCTGCTACCTTGATCCTTTTTTTTCTTGTTGGTATACTCAAAGTAGGAGATCTTTGAAACAAAAACTCGCTCCTTTCATTGACAATATCCACAGAATCAAAAATCTGTCAAGAAAGCTGGATATTGATATTCAAATGGAGGAAGAACAACCTCAAGTGCAAGTTATCATGGGTGACGGTGGAGTTAGGCAGATGGTCATGAAGGAATACAAGGCCAATATTAGCACTGCTACATCATGCATACAACTTTCAGAGGTAGCTAGGAATAATGAATATTTGTTGAAAAATATTCATTATTTTATGTTGCCTTCATTTTATGGTATTCCTAATGAGGGAACCTTGAGCTTTATTAAAGATTTTTATGCTACTTTGCAAACATTTCCATTGTAAGGACTTAGTGAATATGAACTTAGGATGAAATGTTTTCCTTACGCACTCAATGATAGAGCGAAGTCTTGGCTAATTAGGAAGCAATTTACAACAAGTTCATCAGTAAGTTCTATTCTCACAAAAAGACTGCTGACATTAAGTACCAAAATTGTCACATTTTCACAAATAGATGGAGAGCCCTTTCATGAAGCTTGGGATAGGTTCAAGATCCTTTTGATACAGTATTCACATCATCACTTCCTACTATAGCTACAAAACCAATTTTTTTATGATGGGTTGACATAATAGTGTCAATACACAGTTGACAATGCTACATGTGGAGCCATAGGAGAGAAAACACTAGAGGAAACTTATGACATATATGAGATGTTGGGCGCTAATTAATTCCCAACAAAAGAGTGCTAGAAAAAGGAGAGTTGGAGTGAATGAGGTTACTCCTAGTAATGAAATGGCTATACAACTTGCGAGTTAACCAAACAAGTCGCACTCCTCACCTCCAAGAATGCACCAAACCAAGAGGTTTGTGGTATTTGTAATACTTATGGAAATTGTGCTAATACTTGCCCTTTTCTTTGTGATCCTCATGTGGGTACAAGTCATGTGCAATTGAACTCAATGGAAAATTACCAACCTAGACCTAGGAATGACCCTTATGCAAGAATCTACGATCCAAGTTGGAGGAACAACCCCAACTTCTCTTGGGAGTCAAATAACAACTTTTCTTATGCCCAAAATCAAATGCAATGTCCAAATTTAAACTAACCCTTCCCACCCAATCAAACTAATAAGCCAACCTTAGAGGATAACTTGAATGCCTTCATTCGAGTGAGTAGGGACAACTTGTGAAAATTGACCAAAGGCTGGATTCTCTAGAGGATCAATGAAAAGGGTAGAGATTCTAGTAGGGCAACTTGCTAACCACTTGAAAAAGCTAGAGAAAGAAAAAATACCTAAATAAGTGAATGTTGTTTTTAGTCATCAAATGTGGAACAACAAATGGGGAGCAAATAACTCCCAAGGAAGATCTAGTTAAGGGGAAACAGTTCCCAAAACCTTTTGAAGGGAATAAGGAGAGTCTAGGATAGTCAACTTGCTCACCCATGTTACACAAGTCACCTTAATCATACAGACCTCCTATTTTATTCTCACATTGATAGGAAGAGAGAAAATAGTATGAGTAATTATCTAACACTTTCGATTTAATTTTTGAAATTAACATTAATCTTTCTCTTTTAAATGTTGTCAGGAACATTCTAGTTTATGCAAAAAAAGAATTCAAAGACCTCATCACCAAAAAGAAGAGATGTAAGCAAGATAAGAGAACGATGGTGTTAGAGTTTTCCAGTTTAGTGCTCCAACACGACTTACCTCCAAAATTGAAAGATCCAAAAAGTTTCATTATTGATATCACTATGGGAGACCAAAAGGTGGTCAAAACTATGCTAGACTTGGGAACTAGTATAAACTTAATGTCATATTCAGTGTACATAAAACTAGGTTTGGGGGACCTTAAACCAAAAACTATGCCCTTTCAGCTTGCAAATGGCTTTATTAAATATCTAAAAGGCATAGTTGAGGATTTGTTGGTCAAAGTAGACAAGCTAATTGTTCCTGTAGATTTTGTGGCGCTAGAAATGAAAGATACATTACCTAAGTGCAAAAAGCATACAATTCTTCTTGGTAGGCATTCATAACCACAACCACAATTATTGAAGTCCATAAGGGGAGGTTGACAATGATAATTTTAGGAGAAACTATGAAGTTTAAAGTGTTTAAACCCTTATTCGCTCCTCCTATAACTATTATAAATAAGTGTGTTTATATTGATTCTATTGACTCATTTTTTTGTGACACTCATTTGCAACAAAATATAGGTAATAAAACTGATGTTTCAATATTAAAAGGAGGGAGAAGGAGACACTTAAATGCTTAATTTAGGACGATGCTTACAAAGAACGCATTAAGCATTACCATAATAAAAACTTGATTTGTGAATTCTTTATCCTAAAAAGAAATTTTATTAACTTAATATTTGTTTAAAATATTTTTTCAAGTGATATAAAGCCTTGCTCTGAGAAAGGCCAAGATAAAGGAGGGAACAAATACTTCAACCATACATTGAAACCTCTTTGACAAGAACTAGCTCCATCTTGCTAAGACGTTAAAGAAAGCACTCGGTGGGAGGCAACCCACCATATACGGTAGTGTTTTTATTTTTCTTGTTCTTTTTCTATCTAGTTTAGTAATTTTCTATTCCCCCCTTTTTGGATTCTTTTATGAACATTTGTATAGTTGACAAGATTGAGGACAACAGATCACGCTAAGGAAAATATAGGTAAAATAATAAAAATAACAAAAATTTAATATTTACACTATTGGATCTCACACAACCACACTAACAAATTAAGCACTAAAAAGTAATAGGAATCCACCATCCCAAGTAATTGCCAAACAAATTATATGATCAATTGACTATAACCTATGTATGCATTCCTCTCTCAAGTAAATTACATACAATATAATAGCCTAACCTAATCACATTTTCATGCTAATTATATTAAACTATTATTCATTAAGAACGTTAATTATCGATCACATACTCGAGAATCGTGCCTCTCAGTCTAAAAATTATGTATTTAATTAAACCAAGACAAACAAATAGATATTTTTCTCAAAACTACCTAATTGCCTCTATGTATAATTGTTAATTAGACAATTAATTGTAAATAAACTAGATTGAATAGTATAATTGAAAAGGATTTCACAATGGAATATAATAGCAAACTAATTAATTAAATAAAAAATCGAGTTCAAGAGAATCCTAATAACAAGTTTAGTTTCATAAAATATTCAATAAAATTTCAATAACATTGAGTTAAAAATACAAGAGAACATATTAACACAAAAGGGTAGAGAAAGATAAAATCAATTTTCGTTGTCACTCTGGAAATCAATCTCTGCCAACTGTCACTTTGGTGAAACTAAACTCCAACACCTTCAATATTGAATCCTCCTCTTTTCATTCTCTAAACTATTACCTTTTTTCTTTAAATTATGTAGGTTAGTAGTGGAATGTGTGAATCTCTTTGCTTGTTTGCTTAAGAGTTGTATTTATAGGCTAAAAGTTATAGGTCATAAGCAATTGTAGTCCAAGTAGAAGTCATGGTGCAAATAGGAGACTTGTCAAAATAGGAATCTAGGCATTCTGGCATATTTCTCACATAAAATCGACCTGTGCCACGGCATAACATTTACACCACTACGGTGTGAAGCTCTTTGATGATTTGGTAAAACATGCTCGTTGTGGCCTAAAATTGTGCCCGCTATAGCACTGAGCTCTCGGGTTGGACTCTAAGAGGTGTGTGCCGTGGCTCAAAATGTCTACTGCTGTGGCTCAAGGTTGACTGCGCTAACTGTGTCCCTTTTTGCCTGTTTTCACTCCTTTTCACTCCATGTGCTACAATTTACCTATATTAGCTCAATTAAACAAACATTATCCATGTTAACTATTTTAAGTGCGAAATAATGAAAATAGCTAGCCTAAAAATGGCCAAATAACTCTACTTTTGTAGAGTTATCAACAATGTTTTGTTTATGTTTGGGGGGATGCAAATATAGGTCCAATAAAAACTTTTTGATACAAAATTATCATGTTTTTGATTAATTTATGGTGAATAATGGAGTATCTTATGCATGATAAGTTTTGATTTTCTTTAATAGTATAAAAGTTTATTGTAAGAATTGGTTCATTGTCATAATCCATAAATCATGCTTTTAATATTGAAATTGAGATAAATCTAAATTTAATGACTAAGAATCCAATAGTGGAGACTACCTTGTGAGGTATTTGAGCCTATAACATTTCTTTTTTAGAGATAAAAACAAATTGTTCTCTTTTAAATACCTTCATTATGATTCTAAATTATTAGATGATTTTTATAGGTTTTGCACTTGATGGTAGGATCTTTAACAATAAAATGAAGTTCATGTTGTTTATTTTCATAACTTTAATTAAATGACTTGAGTTGCAATTGAAAGTGGGTGTTTAATTATCTTCACTTCATGCTTTACTTTTAGTGCATAATCTTATATATGAAGATCTCTTAGATAAAGAAGTTATAAGAGCCAATCAACAAAGAAATACTACATAAATGTGTGAGGTTAAAAAAAAATGGATATGTGTACAAGTAAGAAGGTGTGCATATAACTATATAGTATAAAAATAATCATGAAATTTTAAAAGTAGTAATGTGACTATTTCAACCTTTAAGAAATAATCCCTTGATATCTGAGCATTTTCATGTATTCATAGGCATATATTTGATATTGTTTGCTTAATGAGTTTGATTGAAATATGATATGAACAATGTCGTTCCTTTATAATCCTAGCATATAATTCCTTCCATGAGATCAATTTTGTTACATTTGATTTTCATTCTTTATATAAATATGCAAATTTATTTGCTTTGCTCTTTATATAACATTTGTTTGCATATAATTTGTCGAGTACTTGAACCCTTAGGGTCGATGTGATATTAAAAGTGAATCTTGTTTGGTTTAGAGTCGAAGTGAATTCAAATTCTTGACATTGAGTTTAGGAAATTTGATATGAATATGTTGAATCATTGGGATATGGATGAATGATATGAATTTGATTTGCATGATAGACTTTGATGTATGTTGAGGGGTTGAACGTTGATTATGCATGAAACTTGATTATGAATTGTGAAGAAACTGAAGCATGAGAATTTTTGTTGATTTGAGTTAATAATTTTGTTTGTTCATAGTTAGCTTTAGTTTTCCTTATTAGGTTGTTTATGGATATCATCACTACAATCCCTCAAGAAAGTACAACTAGTTCACTAGGGTCACCTTGGGTTTTAAAGGCTTGTTATATTTGTTAAATGCAAATGTGACAATCTATGGAAGTGATTTAGGTTAGCATAGTTTAGTTTATTTATTTTTATTTTAGATTTTTGGATCACTTCACTTGCTAGAGACTAGCAAGAAGCTAATTAGAGGCTATTGAAAAACACTAATATATTCCGTGATTTAATGAGCTCAATTGTAACAAATAGATTTAATTATGATGCTTTTGTTTAATTATTTGCATAAATCTACCATTTTGGATTGCGGGTATGTTTTTATGTATTTCAGGTATTTTTAGCTTTAAAAGAGATAAATAATGTAAACATGCAAAGACAGGACACTTAAAACATTCAAATAACAACCTAGGAGCAAAAAGAATTAAGGTATGTAAGTCTTACATTAGAAACCAATCAGTTTATAAGGGTTATGTACCAATACACAAAAAACAACTCTTGTCATGGCGAAGGAAAATGTGTGCCGCAACATGTGGGTCTTGAATTTCAATACTGGGGATGAAATAAAGTTGTGCCTCGGCGGAAGAAATTGTGAGTCGTGGCAGGTGACTCTCGAATTTTCACTATGGGACCAAATTCAGCCTTGTTCCATGGTGGATAAAAAGTTGTGCTACAACACTCGTATTTTTCTAGAGAGACCAATTTCTACACAACTCTTACATTTATAAAAAAATCCTTATATTTCTAGCTTTGAGGGGACAACTTTGTACAAAAATTTTAGTATTTTTGGAGCTTTTTCACATCCAAAGAGATAAATAAAGCCACTATAAGAACTCAAGACATAATAGAAGATATAGCTACAAGTTTTTAGTAAATGAAACATTATTCAATCTAATTTGCGGGTATTTGATCTACTAAGTTCTTGGTGTAATTAGATTGTTCATCTTCTTCATCTCTCTTTAGGAAGAATGCTAGATTTTATTTGTCTATAGATATTAATCTAAGCATGTGTGACTAAATTTATTATAGATGTTTAGCTTTTGTTTTCATATTTGCTTAAATCTATTTTAGTAAATGTTTTAATAGCATAAATAAATAATCATTATTTTTTATTAAGAGCGTATTTAAATATTTATTATATGAATGTTATGAGATAATTTAATATTCATAAATAGGTTGAAAAATCTAAAAAATTAATTTTAGGAATATCATCTTAACTTTATTTTAAAAAATTTAATTAAAGATTAAAATTAATGACTTAGTCGTAGTATTTATTTGAATGACATAATTTTTCTTGTTCATAATTTGATCGATTAGTTGATATATCAAATTACTAGGATACTTATTAGTTAATCACTAAAAAAAATTACCTAATTCGTAGGAATTTTCATAAATAAAAGAAAAATCGGCAATCTTGATTCATATGATTGTTCTTATTAATTCACTTTAATATTTCAATGCAAATACAGTCAACTAGCTAAACGTTCATAAAATTTTTATAACCTATTTCAAGTTAATATTGAGTTGAACTATCATTTATTAATCGTTCGTTTGCAACCATATTCTTTTTTTTTTTTTTTTCTTTTTCTTGATCTTGATTTTGTTTACAATTTTTAGTTAGTTCTAATAATTTTTAAGAAGCTAAAAAAGTTGATCTCTCAAAAATTTATTTATCGCTTGATATAAATAATTTTTATATTTATAAATAATATAATTTGCATATAAATAATAACTATAATATTCCCGTTTATGATTCTTTTCCGCAATACCAATAACAATCGAGTGAGTACATATGATGAAAGGGACCGATATGTGGTTCAATTTTTGGAACAAAAAAAGAAAAAGAAACGTTGTTCAATTTGGATAACATGCTTACGAATCATTTGATGATAGGGTCACTTAGTTTGTTCCCTGATCTTTTTTTCAATAATACGGTAGTATTTACATTTAATAGATTAATATGAGTAATAAAAAAGGTATAAAAATCTAAAAAATAAGGCACCAAATAAGATATACCTGCTTTTTCTGTAATACTGGGAATTTCTTGTTCTCTCAGCTGATATGACGGCAAAAGGAAGCACGATAATTGGTTATGGAGACAAATACTTTGGGAGGTTATTTATTAAATTATATAAATATCTGGGCATATATATAGAATAAAGTTCACGCTCAAGCCCATTGGTAAAGGCTAAGAGTTCACATGTGATGATCCCACATAAACATCCATATAGTACGTTGTTTATGTAAAATAGCGAATAAAAATACGTCATATGAAAATAGCTCAGCGTAAAAAGTGTAATCACTATACATGGATGTCATAGCCGAGAACTTATTGGAATACGAGTGGAGATTTTTTTATTATAATTGAGCGTGGGGCATCGAACTCTTCTGGAATATCCAGAGCTTCATCCGACTAAAACCTTTTTTATTATATTTTATTTTATTAAAAAGGTATATTTTTGTCCCACTTTTCTTTAAAAAGACAATTTAGTCCTTTTTTATTATTATAAAGTGAATACTTTGATCTAATTTTTAAATGCTCTGTTAAATACTGGGCTGTGATGACAAACTAGCGATTTAATGAATCTTGAAATAAATTCTGAAATATTTGTTCTTTTGGTTACGTTTATTTCTTATTCTACAGTTATTTGGGTAATGAAGAAGTATCTTTTGCTTACTTATTTTTCTTTTTTGATGCCATTAACAAAGAAGAAATCAAATCTGAGTTTTTCATTAAAAAAAAAAAAAACCACAATATTTTTGCTATTTTCTAGCAAGCTTTTGATTTTATTAGAGGAGGGAGTCTCAATATTTTTGAAGAAACATACACAATAATCAATACCTAATAATTTTGCAGACAAAAGCAATGAAAAAGAAAAAAAATCATTCCATTAAATTATAAAGTAAGGTTGTTATTAAAAATTTACAGAATAAAAATATAAACCTTGAAGACAAAATATCGCTATAGTCACTAAACTTATTTTTTTTTTTTTTTTTTTGAAAAAAACTAATATTTTCTTCTGCTCGCCCTTCCTCAGTATTCTAAGTGCGTTCCCATGTAAAACTTTATTAAATCTAGCTTTGATTCTCAATTAGTTTTGGCAGGGGGGAAGCGTTATTACGATATAGAACTTGGGTAATGAAACAAAATATTTATTTCTTCAAAAACAACCTGCAAAACATGTTTTTTTTTTTTGGGGTCATAATATAAGACTCACAAGAATTTAGGGAGGATAAAGCCACAGTCACACTATCAAGGATAGTCGCCGAAGACCTGAGTGAACCTCCTTAATTAAGCCCTATCTGAGCTAGGTACCCTTCGTAGGTTTGGAAGGTGAGGCGTGTCTCACAATTCGCTCTAAGAGGCATGCGACCGCCAAGGTTTAAACCGCATACCACTCGTTCGAAAGACAACACGTCTTCACTCGTTCATAGCCACAACATTGTTGCCACTGAGCCACCCCACGATTGGTTGCAAAACATGTTATTGTTCTATTAAATGTCAAACATAATAGTAAAAATTTGAAAAGAGTGTCTATTTTATGATTAAAAAAATTATTAAAATATATCTTTTAAGAAAAAGGATAAAATTATACCATTTTAATAAAAAAGGTACCGAAGGTGATTTTATTGGCTTCTACCTACTCTTAAAAAACTTGGGATATAAAAAAATAATCAAAATAATAATTGTATATATTTATTAGGGGTATCAATTGGCTTGAGCTAGGGTAGTTTGAGTTAATCCAAACTAGCTCAGTTCAAATTGGTCTAATCTTAACTCAATTCAAATTTAATTTGAGCTAACAAAGGTGAGCTCGAACTCAAATAAAATACAAACGAGCTAGCCCAAATTATTAATTATATATATTTTTTAGTTAATATGAATTTTTTTTAGTAAAAAAGTATGTTTAAAGTCATTGCATAAAACAAAAAAAATATATATATAAATATAATAAAAAATTAATTATTAAAACAAGAAGTCAATTTTTAAATTAATTAGACAAGGAGTAAATTCATTAAACCTCACTCATAAAAAAATTAGAAGTCGTTATGTCCTCATGAGAACTCATATTTAAAATAAAGAGTTTTTAAGTTTAAATAAAAAAATTTCTTGCTATTAAATAAAATAAATAAAAATAAATAAATTAAATAAAATATTTATTAAAAATAAAAAATTAAAATAAATTAAAATATTACACGAATTAAAATATTAAAATAAATCAAAAGTACATAACTTGTTTTTAAGCTCAATTGTTTACGTTGCACAAGTACGAGAATATGTATCTCACCTTATCGTATCTGTAGCACTAAGAGCATATTTATTATACAATATTAAAGTTAGGTATAATTTTAATACAATTATATACTTTATTATAAAATTAGATTATATTATATTATAAAAATAATATAATTATGTAAAATTTTGTATGATCAGAAAATATATCTACATGAATTAAACATGATACGATAATTCCAAATTTAAACTATTAAATTAATATTTTATTTTTATTTATCTATTAAATCCTACACGAACTTGACACAACACAATTTGAATGAATTTAATAAATTATATTTGATCAAAATAACATATTTTTGTTTTAACTTTTTTTGAATCGACGACATAATAATCATTCCCAAGACTACTCATACCCGAAATGACCCAACACCATAAAAATATTTATGTTAATGGATGAACCCGATATGACCCATTAATCAAATAGGTTTACAGGATTGACAGAATATGACCCCCCACCTATACACAGGAGTAACCTTGCAACCAAAAGACACCAAAACGTTGTTCTCCTATGCCTAATCTTACAGCACTACGATTGGTTTTTTTAAACAAAAAATCCTAATAAAAAGGGAGGCATACGAAGCATGTTCTAGAAAATTATAAGTCTGTTCTTGCCATTTTCATGAGCTGATCAAACCACAAAAAATATTAAACAGAATTTTATTTTTCAGTTTGATGATTGCTCGTATTTTGTATTGAATTACAATTAAACTAAAATACCATACATACAGACTTTACCTTCCCACTTTTAATATTATGAAAGCTACCTAAACATAGACAACATGTGACAAAGCCCTAAATCCACCACCACCACCATAATGTAACCGGCTTAACAAAAACTGCAAGCACACATGGGATTGTATAACTGGTCTGTGAGAAAAAGTCCTTGGAAGACAATATATATAAAAGTGACAATAAAAAATTACTCTCAGTAACCAAACTACTAATGCATTTCTCTGATTGCACTGATTCTTTCAGGCCTACGCTGCAACTTCTGTTGCCCCAAAACATGCCTGAACAGGTTGTTCTTTCCAGCCTTGGTCCTTCCATTTTATCCTGCTTTACTGATGTTATTGTTGTATGATGGGCTTTTGCAAGAGAAGATTTTAGGAGGAAAATATATAAGAGGAAGAACTTTAGGAGAAAAATTACTCAAATTTATTTCTTAAACTTGCTTATGAATTTGCTTGATGATTTCTTTTTTAGCTTGAATTCAAATGGTGCTAGAGAAGCTCTATTTATAGGCTTTCAAAAGCACTTCTCTATACCTCCCAATCAACCCATTAAATCACTTCCCAACTACCTAAATTAATTAGTCTCACACCTACACAACTCATACCTACTTACATTTATTAGTCTCACTCTTATAACTACTAAGCATTTATTAATACAACAAAATTAAAGTCTTAAACAATCTAGAAGATTTAAATGACTTATAGAAATCAAGTTTAATATTTCAACACCCTCCCTTAAACTTGATTTGGTGAAACTCCAAGAAGTCTTTGCAGTTTGAGAAAAACTTCTTGTTTGAGTGGCTTTATGAAGATGTCTGCAACTTGGTCATGAGTGCTCACATGTTTGATTACAACTTCCTTCTTTGTGATGTATTCTCTTATGAAGTGGTAGCGTGTGTGTATGTACTTACTTCTATCATGGAACACAGGATTCTTTGCCAATGCAAGAGCAATTCTTTCAGCAAATTTCTAAGCCATATTGCATGACAAACACAAGATGTAGCAGCTACATATTCTACTTCACAAGTAGACAATGTCACAATGGATTGCTTTTTAACATCCAAGTGAAAGCGGTATCTCCCATGAAAAACACAAACCCACTTGTACTTTTTCTATCATCATAATCACCAGCCTAGTCGCTATCGCTATAACCAACAAGTTTAGAGCTGTTAGAAGAATAGTAGAATAGGCCAAGATTTATAGTATCTTTAATATATCTAAGAATTCTCTTTGCAGCCTTTAGGTGATTATTTGTTAGAGATTCCATGTAACGACTAACAATTCCAATTGCATAGAGAATATCTGGCCTAGTGCATGTTAAGTAGCGTAGACTTCCAATTAGGCTCTTGAAAAGAGTTGAATCTACTTTTTCTTCTTCATCAAACATTGATAGCTTGACTCCACACTCCATGGGTGTGCTTATGGGCTTAGAATTGTTCATGTTAAACTTCTTGAGCACTTCTTTTGCATATGCTTCTTGAGAGATGAAAATTCCATTTTCTTCTTGCTTGAGTTCAATGCCAAGGTAGTATGACATGAGCCCAATGTCGATCATCTCGAACTCTTTGGTCATAGTTCTCTTGAATCTTTCAAACAATCTTGGATTATTACCTGTGAAGATTAAATCATCTACATACAAACAAACAATCATAATATCATCATTTTTCACTTTTACATAGAGAGCATATTCATGAGGACATTTTTTGAAATCATTTTCTTGAAAATATTTGTCAATTCTGCTATTCCATGCTCTTGGTGCTTGTTTTAACCCATAAAGGGCTTTCTTCAACTTTAGGTCCTTATCTTCATGTCCTTTTACCACATAGCCTAGAGGTTGTTCAACATAAACTTCTTCTTCAAGATATCCATTCAAGAATGCGGACTTGACATCCATTTGATAAATGTTTCATTTATTTTGGGCTGCTAAAGAAAGAATTAATCTTATAGTTTCTAAGCGAGCGACAGGAGCAAATACCTCATCATAGTCAATTCCTTGCCTATGACTATCACCTTTAGCAACCAATCTTGCCTTGTATCTTTCTATCTTTCCTTTGGCATTCTTCTTTGCTTTGTACACCCACTTTACTCCTATAGGTTTCTGTCCTTGTGAAAGATAAAGAAAGTTTCCATGTGTCATTCTTTATGATTGACTTCATTTCTTCATCCATAGCATTTCTCCACTTTTTGTTTTAGATAGCTTCTTCAAAACCTATTGGATCACATTCGCCAAGAAGACAAAAAAAGAGTTACATCAAAATTGTTTAGAGGTTGGGTTACCTCATAAAGCTCTTCTAAGTCTCTTGTTCTTGGAATCCTCTCATTGAACTTGCAATTTGGCTTGTTGCTTCAATTGATGCTCTATTTGCATTTGTACTTGAACTTTTATTTGAACTTCCACTTGAAGGAGATGAGCTTCTCAATGGCAATAGTGGATGAAGTGGGGTATGTGGTTCTTCATCTTCATCTTTAACTTCTCTTCTTGGATCTTCTTCTTCTTCAAAGAAAAACATAGTGTCATAATCTTCATCTTGAGCATTCGAATCCCACATGCCTTCTTCATCGAACTCTACATCTTGACTAATGACGATCTTGCCATTTGTTGGGTTGTAAAGCTTGTAACCTTTGGAACTTGTGTCATAGCTAATGAAGATAAGCTTCTTGCTCCTATCATCGAGCTTGGTTCTTCTTTCTTCGGGAACATGGGCGTAGGCGATGCTTCCAAAGACTCTTAAATGTGAAACACCCGGCTTTCTACCACTCCAAGCTTCTCAGGGAGTTTTGACCCAAACACTTCTTGCTCTTTAACATGCTTCGAGCCATGTTGAGGATGGTTCTATTCTTTCTTTCTACTACACCATTTTGTTGAGGAGTTCTTGGAACCGTTAGAGGATGAAAAATTCCATTATTTTCACAGAATTCTTTGAAATCTTTTGATAAAAATTCACCTCCTCGATTGGATCTCATAAAGATAATTTCACGTCCATTTTCTTTTTCAACAAGTGCTTTGAATTTCTTGAAGACTCCAAAAACTTCAGATTTTTTCTTCAAAAAATATACCCAAGTTTTTCTTGAATAATCATCAATGAAGAGAAGAAAATATTTGTTCTTACCAAATGAACTTGGAGTGATTGGACCACACACATCGGTATTGATTAGTTCAAGCGCTCTTATTGCTCTTATAATTGATTCTTTAGGAAAAAAATTTCTAAACTGTTTTCCAAGCAAACACCCTTCACAAAGTTGGTTAAGTAAATTGATGGTAGGCAATTCTTTCACCATATTCTTGAAAGAAAGCAATTTTAGACCACCAAAATTTAAGTTTTCAAATCTTAAATGCCAAAGCCAAGATATATCTTTGAAACAAGCCTTTAAACATTGTGCAACATCATTTTGAATGTTTAACAAAAACATTCTATTTTTGGCCATTGGAACTTTGGCTATCAAATTAAAATTATGATCTCTTAGAGAAAGGCCATTGTCTCTCATGTGAACATCATAACCTTTTTCTAAGAGTTGGCCCAAGCTCAAAATATTACTCTTCATTTTTGGCACATAATAAACATTTGAAATAAATTAGTATCCTACATTCTTCAAGCGAATACGGATTTTACCTTTGCCTTTTATAGGAATTGTGGATTCATCTCCAAAAGTGATTGCACTATTTACTACTTCATTAAGCTCCACGAACATATCTCTATTTCCACACATATGGTTACTTGCGCCGGTATCAAGGTACCATGTGCTCTTCTCTCTTCCTTCCTCTCCATTGTATGTTAGGAGTAAGGTGGTATCTTCTTCAATTTTGTCTTCCACAAAATTGGCTTTTTCTTCATTCCTCTTTGGAGCTCTACATTCGGAAGCATAATGTCCAAATCTTTGACAATTATAACATTGAATTTGAGGGTTATAATTTCTTACCCCATGGTTGCTTCTACCACCACCTCTTGATGAACTTGGCTCTTGTCTCCTTTCTTCATTGTTGAAAGTCTTGAAACCACTTCTTCCTTGTCCACTGCCACGACCACGACCACGACCACGACCACGACCACGACCACGATCACGGCCATTTTGACTTCTCTCTTTGCCAAACCATTCTTGTTCCTCCTTTAGTGTGAATCTTGTTTGAAAAACTTGCTCAACGATCTCATCTTTTCTTTTATTCCTCTCTACATATGCTTATAAAGAACCCAAAAGTTGCTCAATTGTCATTTCTTCTAAATTATTTGTCTCTTCAATTGTGACAACAATATGCTCAAAATTTTTAGTTATAGAGCAAAGAATTTTCTCCATAATTCTTACATCACCCAAAGTTTCACCATTTCTTTTTAGTTGATTAGAAAAGGTTAGAACTCTAGAAAAATATTCCGAAATTATTTCGGATTCTTTCATGTGCAAAGATTTAAACTCTCCTCTTAGAGTTTGAAGACGTACCTTCTTTACCGGTTCTGCTCCTTTATAAGAAGTTTGAAGCATATCCCATGCTTGCTTGGATGTTTTTGCTTCGGACACCTTCTCAAAGCCATCATCATCCAATGCTTAAAAGATGAGAAGGAGAGCCTTCTTGTCTTTCTTTCTCGAATACTTGAGAACATCTCTTTGTGCTTGAGAAAGAGTAGTCTCATCTTGTGATTCAACATACCCATTCTCCACAATGTCCAAAGTATCATTGGCACCTAGTAATGCCTTCATCTTGATGCTCCAATTATCATATTTTTCTTTTATGAGAAATGGGACTTGGAAAGGAGCGATGTCATTGCTTGCCATCTTCTTGAACTAGACTCTTCACTACCTAAGCTCTGATACCACTTTGTTGTATGGTGGGCTTTTGCAAGAGAGGATTTTAGGAGGAAAATATATAAGAGGAAGAACTTTAGGAGAAAAATTACTCAAGTTTATTTCTTAAACTTGCTTATGAATTTGCTTGATGATTTCTTTTTTGGCTTGAATTCAAATGGTGCTAGAGAAGCTCTATTTATAGGCTTTCAAAAGCACTTCTCTATACCTCCCAACCAACTCATTAAATCACTTGCCAACTACCTACATTAATTAGTCTCATACCTACACAACTCATACCTACTTACATTTATTAGTCTCACTCTTACAACTACTAAGCATTTATTAATACAACAAGATTACAGTCTAAAACAATCTAGAAAATTTAAATGACTTATAGAAATCAAGTTTAATATTTCAACAGTTATTTGTGAAGGACGAGGTGATTCGTCTTCAAGTTCTCCCTCTTTGCTAGGTCATATGACAAACATGGACCATCATTGCATATGCACAAAGAAAAAGGAATGGCAACTGAAGGAAATGGACTACATGTAACTGAACACAATACAACTGAAGAAACTGAAACCACACGGTTCTTTTGAATCTCATGTGTACGAGCTGGAGATTTACAAAAGGAATGACAAGGATGCAACATACATGGTGTACAAAGGCCAAGAGATGCATACAGTCTACTTTCTTTTACTGTGGAACCAGGCAGTTTCTTGAAAGAAATAATTGGGTGCCTACAAAGTAGGCATCAGGGCATGGAATGGACTCAGGTGAACCCAATTTCAGAAGAGACATTGCTTGTTGAGCAAAGATAGAGTGCACATCTAACACAAAGCTCATGCCCACAACCCTACAAGCAAAATTACAGGTTATAAATTTAAAAGTCAAGATGATCTTGAATTTTGTGCTGGTCGAGTTGCACTGAACATAATGTCAACATGCACCAATTGGTCCCACAAAGATTTAGGGCCTGTTTGGAAGTGAAGAAGTGGTTTGGTTAAAAGTGGTTTTAAGAAAAAGATTTAGATTTATTGACCGAGTATAGCAGCTTTTGAAGGTTTTATCTGTTTTATCCAATATCGCTCAACGCCGTCGTTTTAGGACATTTGTGTTTACGTTTTTGCCCCCTTCTCTTCCACATCTCTTCCAACGCTGGCGATCGTTTCATTTCCTTTCGTTTCCTTTACCCATCGCGAGGTCTCTTATAGAGTGATAGTAGAGCTGACATTTCAGGAATTTAATTCGTGCAACACCCATTGATGAACGGGGACGGCATGATCACCGCTCATCTCGCAAGCAATCAACCTTCTGGGCCTGGAGGACGTGGATAACACTGAGCTAGATTCAGTATCATCGACCTTCTTCGTGTTCTTCAAATTGATTTTCTTCTTCTTACTGGAATTTTCCAATAGCCAATTAATGCACTATAATTTGCAGAGCACGAAGAAGACTCTTCGTTGTCGATTCTGTGACCAAGTTGTGGAATCCGATTTCAGATTCTGCCCCTTTTGTGGATTTGCTCTGTAAATTTTAATTTTTTGCCCCAACTTTTTATTAGAGTTTGTTTGTGGATTTGTAAATGGTGTTGCAATAAAGAGGTTTTTATGGACATTGATTTGCAGACATCCTATTTTAAACCATAATCAGTAGGTTGCATTTTGGATACGTCTCACCTCTTTATAATCTGGATGAACAAAGGAGATGTTGAATTTGCTCTGTGAAAAATTTTCCAATATATCTTCATCTTCTCCGTGTCTGAGAGAAAATCATCACTGATAGAACCAGTGAATCTGAACTGGAAACCAAAAACTTTCCAAGAAAATGTCGAATCGTTTTTCTTTACTCGTTCTTGAATTGCTCTGTTCTTGAATTCGTTTTTCTGATCATAGTTACTTCCATTCTTGCAATTTCAGCTTACCTATGATTTTCACTAAGATGGAAAATGTATGTCAGTTTATCAATTATTGAAATCGAGATTCATATTACTGTGTTTATGTTCTTTAATTTCTATATGCCATTTTGTTAATCATTATTGTATAGCCTTTTCGCTTATTTGGAATCAATTCATTAAATTGTTTGCTCCATATGTTTGTATTTAATTAGGTTTTGAAACAATGAAAGTGGTGCCAATTTAATATGTAAATTTATTTATATAGTATGTAAATCAGTTTACATAGTATGTAAATAGATTTACATAGTATGTAAATCAGTTTACATAGTATGTAAATCAGTTTAAATATTATGTAAATAGATTTACATATAATAAGTAATGGTTTACATAGTATGTAAACTGATTTACATACTATGTAAATCAGTTTACATAGTATGTAAATCACTTTACATACTATGTAAATAGATTTTACATACAATAAGTAATGGTTTACATAGTATGTAAACTGATTTACATAGTATGTAAATTATTTTACATACTATGTAAACCAATTTACATATTGATATTACATATTATATAACTAAGGATATTTTTGTAATTTATTTAATTTTAATGTAATCAAAACTCACAGTTTTGATCCTATTATTGCTAGTTTTGGAAAATTTAATTTTTTAACTAAATGTATGCTATTTAAGCAAATAGCTCAAAGATTTAGGTGCTTGGGATGAAAATGTTATTTTAATTGGCATTTTAGTAATAATTTTTATATCGAAGTATGCATTTAAAGCTACTTGTCCTAAAAGTAAGTATTAAAAGCACTTCTCATGAAAATTATCAAACACCTTAGAAAGTGCTTTGATCCATTTGAAAGCGCTTCCAACCAAAAAGAGAAGCAATTCTAAACAGACTTATCTGGAATACCATGTTCAGAAAATGGTAGGTATACCACACAATCAAAACTCGGTGTTCCTTTCCTTGTGTAGAAGTTAATATCAGTGTTTTACGACAAAACTGAGCACTGAAAGTTGGCTAAAAGAATACGGAAGAAATACCTTTAAAAAATGTTGACTACAGCCGTAATCAAGAATTTACTAAAACAAACAGGACAACAAGCATATCTAAAGATACATTAAAAGGGTCACATACCTTCTGCAGCTATAGAACGTGCTCTTTCCAGGTAGACTGCACAAATCAGTGTCATCAGAGGGAATTGTCATAGACTTGAATCCACATTCTCTGTAACAATTTCCAATCATCAATTCAGATTCATATTAAAGCACTCCATGACACTAAAAAGATCTCCCATTTTAAAAGAAAAACCTGGTCAATTTACTATTCTGCTCCATAGGCATTTGAATAAAACAATCATTTTTTTTTGTTTTTGAGAAGTCTAATATGACTAGATATGTTGACAGCTTTTTTGCTACATAAATTAATTTACTTCTACCTTTTAGTCTATCAATTTAGGTAAACAAAGTAAAAATACACGTGTCTAAATGTATAGTTGTATGCTAATTTACCTAGTTATGTTCAGCGCACTCATGAGAGGCAAGGATATGTAATTAGACAGGGGAAATGTCGATATTGTCAAGTCAGCGTTCAAGCCAATTGCAACCCCACATCCTAGCAACATCAACGGGAAGCCACCTGAGTAAAACAAAAAGTTACTGATAGTCATTCACACAAAGCAAATTAACCGTTAATCATGAATATACCCATTTGCAATTCAAAGTCATCCTACTGGCACCTCTTGCAAGTAGGATCTGCAGAGATAAGCACACCTTTATTGTAATTTTAAGAGCACTAAAATTGGTTTAAGAAGACATCAGTGACACTAAAAATTTAATATCGTTATGAGAAGACATTAGCAACAGTAATATTCTTGCCTGACAACATTTTAAAATACCCCACAAGCAGCATAATGCAATGGATTGCTTCCAGCTCCTAGAAAAGTAAAACTTTAATTTAGACGAGGCATAAGCATGGATTAATCCTTTATCATTAAAATTTTAGTTTTACTATCAAATAGTGTATGTTGTATGGTGGGCTTTTGCAAGAGAGGATTTTAGGAAGAAAATATATAAGAGGAAAAAATTTAGGAGAAAAATTACTCAAGTTTATTTCTTAAACTTGCTTATGAATTTGCTTGATGATTTTCTTTTTGACTTGAATATAAATGGTGCTAGAGAAGCTCTATTTATAGACTTCTAAAAGCACTTCTCTATACCTCCCAACCAACTCATTAAATCACTTCCCAACTACCTACATTAATTAGTCTCACATCTACACAACTCATACCTACTTACATTTATTAGTCTCACTCTTACTTAATAATCTTCTACAACTAGTAAGCATTTATTAGTACAACAAGATCAAAGTCTAAGATAATCTAGAAGATTTAAATGACATATAAAAATCAAGTTTAATATTTCAACACTCCCCCTTAAACTTGATTTGGTGAAACTCCAAGAAGTCTTCGCAGCTTGAGAAAAACTTCTTGTTTGAGTGGCTTCGTGAAGATGTCTGTAACTTGGTCATGAGTGCTCACATGTTTGACTATAACTTCCTTCTTTGTGATATATTCTCTTATGAAATGGTAGCGTGTGTCTATGTGCTTACTTCTATCATGGAACACAGGATTCTTTGCCAATGCAATAGCAGACTTGTTATTAACATAGATTTTTGTTTCTGTTTGTGGTGGCATCTTCAATTCTTTCAGCAAATTTCTAAGCCATATTGCATGATAAACACAAGATGTAGCAGCTACGTATTCTGCTTCACAAGTAGACAGTGTCACAATGGGTTGCTTTTTGGACATCTAAGTAAAGCGGTATCTCCCATAAAAAACACAAATCCGCTTGTACTTTTTCTATCATCATAATCACCAGCCCAGTCGCTATCACTATAACCAACAAGTTCAAAACTATTAGAAGAATAATAAAATAGGCCAAGATTTATAGTACCTTTGATATATCTAAGAATTCTCTTTGCAGCCTTTAGGTGATTATTTGTTGGAGATTCCATGTAACGACTAACAATTCCAATTGCATAGAAAATATCTGGCCTAGTGCATGTTAGGTAGCGTAGACTTCCAATTAGGCTCTTGAAAAGAGTTGAATATACTTTTTCTTCTTTATTAAACATTGATAGCTTGACTCCACACTCCATGGGTGTGCTTATGGGCTTAGAATTGTTCATGTTAAACTTCTTGAGCACTTCTTTTGCATATGCTTCTTGAGAGATGAAAATTCCATTTTCTCCTTACTTGAGTTCAATGCCAAGGTAGTATGACATAAGCCCAATGTCGATCATCTCGAACTCTTTGGTCATAGTTCTCTTGAATTTTTCAAACAATCTTGGATTGTTACCTGTGAAGATTAAATCATCTACATACAAACAATCATAATATCATCATTTTTCACTTTTACATAGAGAGCATGTTCATGAGGACATTTTTTGAAGTCATTTTCTTAAAAATATTTGTCGATTCTGCTATTCTATGCTCTTGGTGCTTGCTTTAATCCATAAAGGGCCTTCTTCAATTTTAGGACCTTATCTTCATGTCCTTTTGCCTCATAGCCTAGAGGTTGTTCAACATAAACCTCTTCTTCAAGATATCCATTCAAGAATGCAGACTTGACATCCATTTGATAAATGTTCCATTTATTTTGGGCTGCTAAAGAAAGAATTAATTTTATAGTTTCTAAGCAAGCGATAGGAGCAAATACCTCATCGTAGTCAATTCCTTGCCTTTGACTATAACCTTTAGCAACCAATCTTGCCTTGTATCTTTCTATCTCTCCTTGGACATTCTTCTTTGCTTTGTACACCTACTTTACTCCAATAGTTTTTTGTCCTTGTGGAAGATAAGAAAGTTTACATGTGTTGTTCTTTATGATTGACTTCATTTCTTCATCCATGGCATCTCTCCACTTCTTGTTTTGGATAGCTTCTTCAAAACCTATTGGTTCACATTCGGTAAGAAGACAAAAAAGAGTTACATCAAAATTGTTTAGAGATTGGGTTACCTCATAAAGCTCTTCTAAGTCTCTTGTTCTTAGAATCCTCTCACTTGAACTTGTAGTTTGACTTGTTGCTTCAATTGATGCTCTATTTGCATTTGTACTTGAACTTTCATTTGAACTTCCACTTGAAGGAGATGAGCTTCTCAATGGCAATAGTGGATGAAGTGGGGTATATGGTTCTTCATCTCTAACTTCTCTTCTTGGATCTTCTTCTTATTCAAATAAAAACATAGTATCATAGTCTTCATCTTGAGCATTCAAATCCGACATGCCTTCTTCATCGAACTCTACATCTCGACTAATGACGACCTTGCCATTTGTTGTGTTGTAAAGCTTGTAACCTTTGGAACTTGTGTCATAGCCAATGAAGATAAGCTTCTTGCTCCTATCATCAAGCTTGGTTCTTCTTTCTTCGGGAACGTGGGTGTAGGCGATGCTTCCAAAGACTCTTAAATGTGAAACACCCGGCTTTCTACCACTCCAAGCTTCTTAAGGAGTTTTGTCCCAAAAACTTCTTGAAGGAGATCGGTTTGATAAGTAAACGACACTTACTACAGCTTCGGCCCAAAATTCTTTGGGCATCTTCTTGCTCTTTAACATGCTTCGAGCCATGTTAAGGATGGTTCTATTCTTTCTTTCTGCTACACCATTTTGTTGAGGAGTTCTTGGAACCGTTAGAGGACGACGAATTCCATTATTTTCGCAGAATTCTTTGAAATCTTTCGATAAGAATTCTCCTCCTCAATCGGATCTCATAGACATAATTTCACCTCTACTTTCTTTTTCAACAAGTGCTTTGAATTTCTTGAAGAGTCCAAAAACTTCAGATTTTTCCTTCAAAAAATATACCCAAGTTTTTCTTGAATAATCATCAATGAAGAGAAAAAAATATTTGTTCTTACCAAATGAACTTGAGTGATTGGACCACACACATCGGTATCGATTAGTTCAAGCGGTCTTCTTGCTCTTGTAGTTGATTCTTTAGGAAAACTTTTTCTAAACTATTTTCCAAGTAAACACCCTTCACAAAGTTGGTTAGGTAGATTGATGATAGGCAATTCTTTCATCATATTTTTGGAAGAAAGCAATTTTAGACCACCAAAATTTAAGTGTCCAAATCTTAAATGCCAAAGCCAAGATATATCTTTGAAACAAGCCTTTAAACATTGTTCAACATCATTTTGAATGTTTAACAAAAACATTCTATTTTTGGGCATTGGAACTTTGGCTATCAAGTTAAAATTATGATCTCTTAGAGAAAGACTATTGTCTCTCATGTGAATATCATAACCTTTTTCTAAGAGTTGGCCCAAGCTCAAAATATTACTCTTCATTTTTGGCACATAATAAACATTTGAAATAAATTGGTATCCTACATTCTTCAAGCTAATACGGATTTTACCTTTGCCTTTTATAGGAATTGTGGATTCATCTCCAAAAGTGATTGCACTATTTACTACTTCATTAAGCTCCACGAACATATCTCTATTTCCACACATATGGTTGCTTGCGCTGGTATCAAGGTATCATGTGCTCTTCTCTCTTCCTTCCTCTCCTTTGTATGCTAGGAATAAGGTGGTATCTTCTTCAATTTTGTCTTCCACAAAATTGGCTCTTTCTTCATTCCTCTTTGGAGCTCTACATTCGGAAGCATAATGTCCAAATCTTTGACAATTATAACATTGAATTTGAGGGTTATAATTTCTTACCCCATGGTTGCTTCTACCACCACCTCTTGATGAACTTGGCTCTTGTCTCCTTTCTTCATTGTTGAAAGTCTTGAAACCACTTCTTCCTTGTCCACTGCCACGACCACGACCACGACCACGATCACGGCCATTTTGACTTCTCTCTTTGCCAAACCATTCTTGTTCCTCCTTTAGTGTGAATCTTGTTTGAAGAACTTGCTCAACGATCTCATCTTTTCTTTTATTCCTCTCTTCATATGCTTGTAAAAGACCCAAAAGTTGCTCAATTGTAATTTCTTCTAAATTCTTTGTCTCTTCAATCATAACAACAATATGCTCAAAATTTTTAATTATAGAGCGAAGAATTTTCTCCATAATTCTTACATCACCAAAGTTTCACCATTTCTTTTTAGTTGATTGAAAACAGTTAGAACTTTAGAAAAATATTCTGAAATTGTTTTAGATTCTTTCATGTGCAAAGATTCAAACTCTCCTCTTAGAGTTTGAAGACGTACCTTCTTTACCGGTTCCGCTCCCTTATAAGAAGTTTGAAGCATATCTCATGCTTGCTTGGATGTTTTTGCTTCGGACACATTCTCAAAGCCATCATCATCCAATGCTTGAAAGATGAGAAAGAGAGCCTTCTTGTCTTTCTTTCTCGAATCCTTGAGAACATCTCTTTGTGTTTGAGAAAGAGTACTCTCATCTTGTGATTCAACATACTCATTCTCTACAATGTCCCAAGTATCATTGGCACCTAGTAATGCCTTCATCTTGATGCTCTAATTATCATATTTTTCCTTTGTGAGAAATGGGACTTGGAAGAGAGCCATGCCATTGCTTGCCATCTTCTTGAACTAAACTCTTCACTACCTAAGCTCTGATACCACTTTATTGTATGGTGGGCTTTTGTAAGAGGATTTTAGGAGGAAAATATATAAGAGGAAGAAATTTAGGAGAAAAATTACTCAAGTTTATTTCTTAAACTTGCTTATGAATTTGCTTGATGATTTCCTTTTTGGCTTGAATACAAATGGTGCTAGAGACGCTCTATTTATAGGCTTCCAAAAGCACTTCTCTATACCTCCCAACCAACTCATTAAATCACTTACCAACTACCTACATTAATTAGTCTCACACTTACTCAACTCATACCTACTTACATTTATTAGTCTCTCTTACTTAATAAGCTTCTACAACTGCTAAGAATTTATTAGTACAACAAGATCAAAGTCTAAGATAATTTAGAAGATTTAAATGACTTATAGAATCAAGTTTAATATTTCAACAGTGTATACCTATAACCTATGAAATCTAGGATAATCCATAATGGGATGTCATAGATGATACATTTGCATGGAGGTACAATGAGAGTTAGACACAATCAAAATACCCATTAGGAGTAGCCATACGAAAAGTAGTGATACTGCCATCTGCATCCTTATTGACAAACTTGGACAGCAAACTGCACTGGAATAGAATCAATAAATAGCAAGGATAAAAACCTATAATTCTGTAGAATCAATAGCTACCAATACGGCAATTTTTTTCGCAAGATATCAAGTAGTCCTAATACAGCATATACAGTAGAGCAATGCCATTTTTGAGCAAATGTGTAGCTTAAGGGTCAAGTCAATATTTCACAAGGGAGAAAAGAAAAAAGAAAAAAAAAAAACTGCATTTGTATAAATTTATCTAGAAGGAAGACAAATCGTTAGAAAGCAATGAGTGATTGCACTTCTACCAAATCTAATGAGAAGTAAACCCATTTGAGAACCATTTGCTATTCATATTTCAAGACAATCTACATAGACAGGTGACATTTTAAAAAACAAAGATAAAACAAGCCATACTTCAGGTCATCTTTGTTCTTTATGGTAGCATCATCACCCCTTTCAGCAGCCATATGGGTATGTATTGCTTCGCATGGAATACTTGGGACAAAATCAGCCACAACAAGGGTTATACACCTTACATGGCTATCTACAGCAGCAAAACGAAGAGCTGATCTACCACTAAGATAGTCTTTCCTAGTAACCTTAGATGAAATTCAGAGAGAATAATTTTTACAAAAGTTAATGAGTAATTCAAAGAAGCCAAGATCAATGTTCCAAAAAATGTACTGAGACTGTGCCTTGAGGCTTGCCTTGATATGAGGCAGCGCCTTGAGGCTAGCACCTCATCTCCTTAATTTGAGGTTTACGACTTTTACAGTGAAGTGTACGCCTTGAGGTAGCATGAGGCTTGTGCTTCTTTCATTATACTATAAAGGGTCAAATTGTGTTATTTGTAAGCTATGCCCAAATCTTTTTATATAAAGTTCAATAGCTCATTAAAAAGAAAAAGAAAATAAAAAAGAAAAAAAGAAGAAACAAAAAACCCCTAAACTCAAGAGATGAAATGGAAGAAACTAACAATGGCCAACATATTAAAACATGTTTTGTAACTTATTTATGGTTCATTTTGAAACTTATTTTGTGACATAATTTGGATCTTAACTTGTGATTTAAACGTTTATTTCTATGGTTATGACTTTATATCTAAACTATTTATGTTATTCTTACATTTTATGATTTGTGTCTTAACTTTTATTGTATTTTTACTCTATATAATGTTATTAATAATTTTACATATTTTTTAATTTTAAATAAGGCTTAAGCCTCACACCGTCTTGAGGCTTACGCCTTGCCTCATTTGGGATTTGGGGCAATCACCTTAGTGCCCGTTTCACACTGTCTTGGTTCTTCATAATAATTTGAAGAACCATAATGCTTTTGCTCCAGGAGGAGCAGTTAGCAGTATGTTGTAATTAATATTTGTAACACAACATATGTGAAATTAGACAATGGCAAGAGGATGAAACAAAATTAGACAAGGTAACTTATATTGCATCCGAAAAGCAAAAAGATTGCAACTTTCAGTACCTGTAACGACATGCCTGCACTTAGGGTGTCCACAGTCCAATCTAGTCTGGTCTAGTTTTAAAAAAATTTGCAAAACTGGACCGGACCGGATCTTTTAAGTATATGACACCGAACTGGTTAAAATCGTACAATACAATCCGATTTTAGCTTGGAACCGTTTATGTATAATGTAGATTATTTTAGGAGAATGAATAATCACTATGCATGCTATAGACCCCAGATGGTTGGGCACCTAAATCCATAAGAAGCACATATAAGGTTCGATTCCTCCCAAAATTTTCATTTTAAATATATTACAATATTTGTATGTATTAAATCTGTTTAGAAAGCATTCATTACAACAGTGTGGTGGCTCTTGAGTATTTCTTTATACATTTTTTATTCAAAAATAATTCAAACGACCTAATCAGTCTGGTCCGGTTTATTCGATGTGATATGATATCAAACCTAACCGGACCGTTATATTATGTAAACTGTCCAATTTGATCCAAACTGGTCAAGTTTTTCGGTTTGGTCTGTTATATTTCTTATAGTACTGAGCAGCTTATAGTACTACCTGCATCAATGTTGTCTTTACACACACAAAAAACAAATAAATCATTTGAGGATATAAAATCGCTCGTAAAGGTGACTTTATAAGATGCAATTTCTTCGAAGCCCTCTTCAATTAAGACAATTTTCAGATTAAGTAAACAATTTTGTTAGAATGCAATTGATTGTGCTTAATAGGACACTACAACAAAAACTACATTTACTAACAAAATTTTTTGTCGGTAAAAACATGATTTTAGTTGTTAAATATTACGTCAACTAAATATTTTGTCGGTAAAATCATCGTCGTATCCCTGTCGTTGATTCTAATTATCGACTAACACTAACCTTCGTCGATAAAACTTGAGTTATTAGTGACAAAAATATTTGTAGACAAAAGTTAAATTTCGTTGCTAAATCTTGTTACTTGCATTCAAATTTGGACTTCATGGACAAAACAATTGTTGCGAAATGTCGACATTTTGTCGACCTATAGAATTGGAAAAATCCCATTGGTATGTCTTATACAATTGTTCTGAAGTCGAACTATACCTCAGGTTAGGTTTTTGTCTATTATTATGCAATTTTTCAAGTATATATTAATATGAGAACTGACATTATTTTCTTGCTATGTCTTTTTGGTAGTATGCACTTACAAACTGCTCCAAAAAATATGTGCAGTGAGAAGTTAAGCAATTGGAAAAAAAAATACTTTCTTGAATGATTTAAGCAATAAGTAACTATTTCAATTATTAATTTAAATTCTTTGCTTAACTACTTATATTGTGAATATATAAAACCAAGATAATGATATACTAATTTGATCCTGTGCAGTCAGATGTTCCTTGAAAGTAACTACTTCAATTATTAATTTAAATTCTTTGTTTAACTAATTATATTGAGAATATATAATACCAAGATAATGATATACTAATTTGAACCTGTGTAGTCAGATGTTCCTTGAAAGTGGTGATTCCTTTAACTTGAATGCTTGTGATGAGTTATAGGCATTAGCGAGTGGACCTGAAAAAACACCTGATATTTATAGTGGATGCATTGTTAATGGTGTTAGATTCCACACAAGTGAAAGAGAGGTTGGACTTGCCACACAAAACAGTGGCATAATGGTACCTGGTTGGCATGATGATAAAGACATTGATTATTTTGGAGTTCTTGAAGAAATTGTACAATTATATGATCCAAACAATTTAACTGTGTTTCTTTTCAAGTGCTCATGGTTTGACAACAATCCCAACGGAAAAAAAATGGTGACTGACTTTGAATTTACTTGTATTGACACAAGTCACAAGTGGTATATCAATGATCCATTCATTCTTGCATCTCAGGCAACAAAAATTTATTATCTTTCGGACACAAAACATAGAGCAAATTGGAGAGTTATTCGGCGGGTACAAAATAGGCATGTCTGAGAATGAAGTTGTTAATGTGACCATTGATGGTGACACTATTAAAATAGGTGATGTTTTTCAATCAGATAATTCAAATGATATAACGCTTAATGTGAAAGATAATAGAGATAAATAAGTATTGCTTCGAGGTAATATCGAAGGAGAGGAAATATCATTGGAGAAATTGTCTAAACATTCTAATAACTTTATAAATGACAACCTTATTGACGTTGATCACATTTCCAACACAAGTGATGAAGATGTTGAAGAAATTGAAAGTTGTAGCTCATTAGAAGATTCAATTCCAAATTCAAGTGACTATATTGATAAACGTTGTGAATTTTCTAGTAGTAGTCCATGAATCTCATGCTCACTTACCGATGAGGTAACTTATTTTCGATATCGGACATAGTTTTACCCCATATGTATGTATTTTTTCTTCAATTAACAAGTATAGTATCTAACAATTACATATCTTATTTAAGTTATATTGATATTCTTTATCTTTAAATTTGGGCAGACGTATTTGGTCTATGGGGTTCTTTGAAGTGTCTTAAAGCTTTCTTTTCCCTAAAAGGTATAATGAGAATAATTAACTTTAATATCTGTCTCACTTTTAATTTGTATATATTAACGTTTTGTTGACATTTTAATGGTTTTATGTATTATATGGAAGATTTGTGAAGTCTTAATATAAATTAACGATGCTTACGTACATTATTGACATATTTAATTTAATATTATATAAAGGATCATGATTTTGTCTAATTAAATGTCACAAAATATCTCATGCTTGATATTATTTGACATGTTTTATATTGGCACATAGATCTGTTAGTTAAATTTAGTTTGAAGTTATTCATAGATATTATTGTTATTAGAGTTCGATACATCATGTAATGAATTTTGATTATTAATGGAATTTTTCTTTCACAATACAATCACTACTTGTTTACTAATTTTAAGTAGAAAAAAAATGAAAAATTTGCACAATTTATGTAGCATTTGACAAACCAATTCACCCATGTCACTAAATCTCTTTTATTAACCTTTGCAAAAATAAGACATTCTATGCTTTTGAATCATGCCTTAGTAATAGTTTTGATAACTATGCGATTAATTATTAGTTATTACTATAAATTACTTGTCTTTCAACTATAAAGTGTACTTTTTCTTTAGTATACAATATCTTGCAGTTCATAAGGTCTAACAAATCAACAATTGCCTTATGAAGATAATTAATTTGATTTGCTTCTATTGTTACCAAATATATTATGCACTTTATGATGGGTGTCAAGTCTAGAGGGTAACTAATAGTAACTCTGGCTAAATTTATGTTCGATTTCATTATCTGTTACAGGTATATGGTAGTAGACATTTTTTTTTGTTGGATTTTTTACATTGTAACACTGTCATGTTCATAGACGATGAGAACATTTTTGTTGTTTAAGAAATTTTATTTAAAGTTTGCATAAATCTAGTACAAAGTAAAATTTAGTATGTTTTAATCTGTTTGTAGGTATGTTTTTTTATATCCTTAGTTAGTCTATTCAAATTGGAAAATAATCTTCTTTATTTTGTCAATTTAACTCTTTTAATTTTTTTTCCTAATGTGATAGGAATATGATCAGGAAGTAGCATTTAATATTTTTTAGTTTACCCTTTTTAATATGATAATAATTTTTTTCTTTCTTACAAGTGGTGTTTTGGTAATAATAGGAACCTATAGCTAGCCAAGTGTCATGTATTATTAAGTACTTTTGATATGTACTTAATTACTTGACAAATTTGATATATTAATTAAAAGTGATACTTTTTGATTAGTATTGTTATTTGTAAGGACTAAGAAGTCCAGCATAATATATAGAAAAAAAAAAAAAATACCATTATATTATAAATTATTATTTCTTACACTTCAAATTATTTTTAATAAAACTATTCAACATTTTCTTTGTCATTGCATTATATTGGAAAAAAATATTTAGGTATAAGAATTAGTAATTACAAATTTATGCTTTATTTTATATTTTAAAATTATTTACTAATTATTTTATATAATAAATAAATGTAGTTTCGTAAATGGCTTAGTAGTTCAAATGACATAAAGAGCCTTCTAATAAGATGAAGGTAACAAGTTCGTGCCTTGTTTGTGAATGAAAAAAATCCATTTAGCAAATAATAAAAAAAATGGTTTTTATCTTATTAGAAAACATTTTGAGAAAACTATAAAATTATTATCCCTAAAATTTATAATAATAAAAATAAAGCTCTAGTTAATTATTTGTTGATAAAAATATTTCCTCAACAAATTTTTTGTTGTGAATGTTTTAACAATTTTATGGCAAAATTACTAGTTGATGAAAGTTCTTTGAACTCTTGCCACAAATAAAATAGTCAGTAATAATTTGGCACAAAATACCCGCCACATATTTCCTAACAATTTTTTATTTTGTTGAAGTAAATAACTTTGACGACAAACTTTTGTCGATAAATGTTGTTGGCAATAATATATATATTCAACTATATCCGCAACAAAAGTTACAAGTTTGTCGGTAATAGTGTACTTTTAGCGACAAAAAAATATTTTGTTGCAGTGGGAGAAAGGAATTGAAAATATATATTCTAACCAAACTGCTAATATTTTTATCCCAAGGATCCAAATCCGGGTAATATATGAGTGTGACTTGTGTATCACATTTACCAAAATAAAAGAAATTTCAAACATATAAATATATATCCGGTAGGAACAAAAGAAGAAGCAACAAACTTACATGTCCACAGTAATTTCTCGAATTGACATAAGCTCCATTCTCAAGCAACAAAGCTACAATCTAATAACAAAAAATAAAGAAAGAAAATAAAATTAATTTCGGATTAAAAAAGAAAATGGAGAACGAAGCATGTGGGTAAACAAGGGGACCTGGCAGCGGTGAAATGAAGAGGGGAATTGAGACCACCGAAGGTTGAGTACTTGGCAAGACAAGGATTGCAAAAAAGAAGTATCTTAGCTTCTACCAAATCACCGTCTCTCGCGGCCAACACTAATCGCTTACCTGAAGCTGAGCATCCAAATGAATTACCCATTTATCACACGCACCTCTCTCTCACTTTCTCGCTCTATCTCTGCCTTCCTTTTCCATTCTTCCCCATCAGTGTGAATTTTGGATGAGTAAAATACCAAATACAGCGGGGGACGTTATTTATTTTGGCTATACTCCCAGTAATCATATTTATTTCTTCCTATTAAGTACTTATATTCTTTTAAAAAATAATTACACATTATTATTTTATTCAACTATAAATAATTTATGCTAACTATTTTTATACAACTTATTTAAAAATATATATTTAGAGGTATAGTTGAATTAAAACACTATTTTAATTTTTCATTGTAAAAATATACTTTAATCCTTTAAAAGAAAAGTTAAAAAATCATTTAAGTCTCCTTTTATTATAAAATAGATATTTTAATCCAATTTTTAAGTCCTTTATTAACCAACAGTTAAATATTGGGTTAACATTGACAAATTGGAGATTTCATGATTCAATAAATCTTAGAAAAATAGGCTCCAATAATTCCTTATTTAATAAAATTTTAATGCAGATCTCTCTTCCTTGAATTTTATCAATTATTAATTAAAATACCCTTTATATATATATATATATCATGAAATTTGATTTAAACAACTCCAAAATTTAACAAAAATAAATGAAAAAAATAATAGAAAATTTGGTAAAAAAAAATTAAGAAATAATAAAAGTAGAAACACAAAATATTTTTTTACAAGAAATGATATTTAACAAAATAAAATTTGAAGATATACAAAAATAAAAACTAGGGAAAATAACATAAATAACACCCCTAAAACATATTATAATAAAACTAACACCCCTAAATAAATTTTAAGTAAAATAAAAATAATAATACCTAAACTACCCCTGATCCAACACAAAATCCCCAACCTCCCAATCTCTCCTCTCATTCGGCACTCTCACTCGACACTACCTTATCCGACGCTACCTTGCTCCTCACAGAAGTCAAACCTCCTCACTCTCACCGGCATACTACCTTGTCCGGCTTTCGTTACCTTCGCCAGCGTTCGTCACCAACACCGCTTCCCTACACCTTCAGCGAAGACATCTCACCAGTATCAACAAATCATCTCTTGCGGAGTTTCTGTGTGCTCCTCACTCGGTGCTCGCGAAGTCAGAGCTCTTCACTCTCACCAGCATACTACCTTGTCCTGCATTTGTTACTTTCGTCGGCGTACGTCACGTCACCAGATTCCTTCACCTTCAGCAAAGAAAATCCTAAATTGAACGAGGTAAGGAATAGTAAATCAATTTTTACAAATTATTTTCGTTTAAGATAAAGAGAATATGATTCCAAAATGTTCGTTCAAGTTTCTCAAGTTGATTCTAAGCTATTGCTTATGTGTTTTTTCAGATAGATTCTAAACTATTCCTTAGCTCAAATTTGAAGCCTGCATTGTTAAGAAAATCTGATACTCATTAACAATGACTTCCTTTGAAATTTGTAAGTGCTTTCAAATCTATTTAAGATTTATGTTATTGACTTCACTTCCAATTAATCTTGTTATTGTGTTGTGGCTGATTTCTTGGATTTGATTGCAATATGTCCAAATTATTTTGGATATGTAACTGTAGTTCAACTTGTTCAATTAGTATTGTAGGACTCAATTTTTCTAATTCAATTGGAAGAAAGAGTTGAAATTAATCTTGTTGTTTGATAATCTTTATATGATAAAGCCTGTTGTTTCTAGTTCTATGCTTCCAAATTAAGTGTCTATGTTATGCTAAAATTAGATAAATTGAACTCTTCTAGTGTTACACTTGTAATTGTTTTTCCTTTTGAAATAATAAACTTCTATTCTGATTTTTATTGTTCAACTTGATTTGTTCAACATTTATTATTGTTTGATTGTAATAGTTAAACTTTAATGTTCAATCCTAGTTAAACTTCTTAGCTTGATCTTTATCAGAATTTATTTGGAATATGTCCAAATTGTTTCGGAATATGTCCAAATTTATTTGATCATGCTATCACTGCAACAGCCACACTCAGCCTTCTTGAGTCACGTGTTGGATTTAAAGGAAATTTGTTTAGAATGATTTAGGATTTAAACTTGATATTAGAGAAGTTTGCAGTATGGGTCATACATTAAGTTAATGTGTTCATGTCACATTTTATAACTATATATCTTGATAAAGGATTCTTTTTGTATCTAACTTGTCATTCTTGACCAACTATTTCTGTTATGTTTTCTACCCAATAATTTTCTTGTCTCATAGTCTTGTTGCTAAGAAACTGTGCACAAACCACTTGGCTTTTCACTACCACATTTTGCTTGACGTATTCATCGATAGTCGATTGAATCTCTAGGAATTTAACTTGCTAGGGGTTGGGAGGGATGCAAAACAAATATAAAGTTCCATTAGAATGTTTTAAGAAGGTTTGGAGGCAATCAATTCCCAGTCAATCTAACTCTGAGCAATTCTTGGTAGCAATTGGTAAACAACATAGCACTTCAAGAACAAAATTTCTCCATATATATGGTCCCTTCAGAAATCCAAGCAAACAAGGAAATAAATTATGGGACAAAATGTGTTGCGTGTTGTCCCAAATATTTAAGTCATGGGCGTAATGAATAAAAGCCCATTAGGTTATTAATATATATATATATGAACTCCAGCGAACAGCAAGATGCGAGTAGACATATATATTAATATAAGAAGCGGCAGATACAGTAAGGCAGCCGAAGAACTTCGCAACTCGAGCAGCAACTGCGCCAACAATACTCCAGCAACAGTTTTGAGGTAGCAAAGGCAATCAAGAGAAGATCCATTTAATAAACCCATTAAAGAATATTGTTCTCTCAATCTATTTGGTAACAGATTTATAGTTACTGTTTTCTTTAATTTATCTGTTGTTGCTAAACTGGCAAGACAGATTTATTTATTTATTATTTTGTGAGAGAGATTAATTTGGGTGTAATTGGGTATTTAGATATTTGAGTGATTTGGCCAATTAACTGTTGGCAAATCTTATTGTACTCCTCTTTGACAAGTATAGTGGAATATTTCGGTGCCGGCCTCAGCAGTGGATTAGGTAGTCGCATTGACTACCGAACCACTTAAATCTTTGTGTCCTTTGTGTTGATTATTTTCTTTATATTTTTGTGGGTGCTCGTTATTATTATTTTATCGCTTCCGCATTATTATCTTATCTTGGGTACAACAAGTGGTATCAGAGCCAGGTTAAAGATGACGAGCACAGAGTCATCCACAAAGGTATTTAGATTTAGGTTTCCATTGTTGTTATAGAATTAATTTATCTTCTCCATTTGTTAAAGTGTATGATCGTATTTTATTTGTCTATGAATAACAATATGATCATGAGCGGCTAGTTTCATTATGGATGTTTAGTTTGTGTTGCCATGTTTGCTAGAATTGTGTATGGTGTATTTTATTGATTTATGAATAAATTACTTTTTGATTAAGAGCATGTTTAGATATTTGATTATGAATAATCATGGGCCCATTTGATGTTCGTAGTTAGATTGAAAAATCTGAGAATTTAGTTATAGGAACGTCACCTTAACTTTATTCCGAAACACTTAATCGAAGCTTCAAGTTAGTGACTTAGTCATAGCATTAATTTGATTGGCATGTTTTCCTTGCGCATAATTTGATTACTATTTGATTTACCCCCGTCAAAGGCAATTAATTAGTTAATCAATAAAGAGACCTACCCCCGCCAAAAGGAGTCTCGTAATTAAAAGGAAAGCCGGTAGTTTAATTCATATAGGACGTTCATGCATATCACCATACCTTTTCGATGCAAACATGGTTAACCAAGCTAAACGTCCATACATCCTCTATTGATATTTGATTTGATTGAATTGATTGTTTGATTGCAATTTCGTGTGATTTTCGTATAATTGTTCCCGTTACCAAAACCAAACAAACTCTTTTTACAGTTTTAGTAGCTTTAGGATTCTAGTTACTTAGAGTTTTAGTTTTACTAGAACTCTATTTAATTAGTGTTTTATTTTTATTAGAACTATATTTAGATTAAAAAGTTAGTTATTTAAGACCACTGCAATTCCTTGAGAGACCGACCTTGGAAGTTGCTTATCACTTTACTACGAGTGATTCGTACACTTGCGAGTACACATTTTAACACATCAAGTTTTTGGCGCCGTTGCCGGGGAATTGGCGTTTTAGATAATTTTCTTTTTAACTTTTTAGAGTTTCTGATTTATTTATTTATTTATTTTTATTTATTTTATTTATTTGTTTATTTTATTTATTTATTTATTTTATTTCTTTATTTTATTTATTTATTTTTATTCAAAAAAAAAAAAAAAAAAGTGCTTAATTTCAAATTTCACTGCTACCTTGATCTTTGTTTGCTTTTTATTTGTGCATGCAGGGTAGGAGATCACTTAACAAGGAACTCTCTCCTTTCATTGACAACATTCATAGAGTCAAACACCGATCAAAAGAACTGGATAATCAACTTCAAGAGGAAGAAGTCCAACAACAATTGCAAGCAGCAATGGGTGAAAACGTAGCTAGGCAAATGATGAACAAAGAGTTTGCAAGACCGATCATTGGGACCGCTACATCGTGCATTCGACTTACAGAGGCGGCTAGGAATTATGAATTGAAAAATATTCATTATTCCATGCTTCCCTCCTTTTACGGTATCCCTAATGAAGATCCTTTAAATTTTATGCGTGAACTATATGCTACTGTGCAAACTTTTCCATTGCAGGGACTTAGTGAAGATCAACTACGCATGAGGTGTTTTCCATACACTCTCAAGGATAGAGCTAAGTCTTGGCTAATGACGTTGGCACCCGGCTCTTTGGTCACATGGGACGATGTTTACAATAAATTCATGGGTAAGTTCTATTCCCATCAAAAGACATCTGATCTAAGAACGAAAATTGCTACTTTTTCGCAGATGGACGGAGAACCCTTCCACGAGGCTTGGGACAGATTCAAATTGCTGTTGATACAATGTCCACATCACCACTTCCCGTTGCAGCTACAGAATCAATTTTTCTACGACGGATTGACACTTCAATGTCAATTCACAGTTGACAACGCTGCAGGAGGAGCTATGGGTGAGAAAACAGCAGATGAAACATACGAACTATTCGAGATGTTGGGAGCCAATTCCCAACAAAAGAGCGCTAGAGGAAGAAGAGCTGGAGTCCACGAGTTAAGCTCTAACAATGAAATGGCCATGCAACTTGCTGAATTGACGAAACAAGTGCAACTTCTCACAACCTCCAATATTAATCAAATGCCAAAACACGAGGTATGTGGAGTTTGTGGTTCATATGGACATGGTGCTAATGTTTGTTCTTTTGCAGGTGATCCTTACACAGGTACTACTGAAGAGGCGAATTTAATGCAAGGGTACCAACCTAGACCTAGGAACGACCCTTATTCAAATACCTACAACCCTGGATGGAGGAATCACCCTAATTTTGGATGGAAACAAAACAATAGCCAACCATTTGTCCAAAATCAAACACAAGGCCAAAACGTAAACCGACAATTTCCACCAAATAAACCAACCATAGAGGAAACCCTAAACAATTTTATACAATCTTGTAGTGGTAGGATGGACTCTATGGAAGCATCAATCAAAAGAGTGGAAATGCAAGTGGGGCAGCTAGCGGAACAAATGTACAAACAAGAGACGGGAAAGCTGCCTAGTCAACCTGAACAAGCAAAGGCGATCACAGTCTTTCAAAATGATGAGGAGGTACTTAATAATTTACCTGAGAATTCTAATGTTTTGTTGTCTAGTACAGGTAACTTTGAAGGTGAGGATTCAACTCTCAAAGGAGATGATGAGCTTAATACCAATCCAAATGAACTTCCCAAGAAAGAAACATCCACCATTTATCAACTACACAAGTCAGCGGATCCATATAGACCACCAATACCACCTATAAACCAGTTTGAGGAGAAAAATCAGGATGAGCAATACTCTGACACTCTTGCTTTATTTTCTGGGATTAATTGTAATTTACCTCTTTTGGATATTATAAAGAACAGTTCGACTTATGATCCAATTTGCAGGAACTTTATCATCAAAAAGAATAGAAGCAAAGAGAATGAAATGTTAGAAATTGGTAGTCAAATAATTCAACCGCACTTGCCTCTCAAAATGAAAGATCCAGGTAGTTTCAACATTAACATCACTATGGGAGACAAAAGGGTATTCGAGGCTATGCTAGACTTAGGAGCAGGTATAAACCTAATGCCATATTCAGTGTACTTGCAACTAGGATTAGGAAAGTTAAAAGAAACAAGGATGACCCTTCAACTTGCAAACGGGTCTATTCAATACCCAAAAGGAATAGTGGAAAATTTGTTGGTACAGGTGGACAAGTTTATTGTACCAGTGGATTTTGTGGTGCTTGAAATGGACAAAAATTTTCTTAAGGACAAGGAACATACAATTATTCTTGGTAGACCATTCATGGCCACTACCAAGACAACTATTGAGGTCCATAATAGGAAGTTATCAATGACGGTTTGTGGAGAGACTGTACAGTTTGGAATTTTTCAACCCTCCCCTATTTCTTCTAACACTGAATTGCAGAATAGCATATGCAACAAAATTGAGGTTCGAAACGTTGAATGGAGAGGGAAGGACAAACTGATAAATTTAAGTCGGGATGATGCCTACAAAGAACGCATTAAGCATTCTAATTACAAAAACTCGACTTGGAGGACGAAAGCTCATTTCAAGAAAGATAAGGGAGGAGATAAACAGTACAATTACATATTTAACCCCCCTTGACACGAGATCAGTCACGTCTTGCTAAGACGTTAAACTAAGCCCTTAATGGGAGGCACCCATTCGGTATCGTATCTCTTTCGTTGTCTTTATTTCTTTTATTTCTTTTTCATTTATTTTCTTTCATTTTTCATTTTATTTTTGTTTTTTTAACTTAGTTTGATGTTTTTGTGTTTTCATTTGACTTAGTTATAATTAAAAATTAGGTTTGAATGTGAATTGTGTGCATACACTTTGAGGTTCCATATATATGTTCATACATTCTTCATGAGAGAAGCGAGGAACAGTAAACCGGAGCATAGCGAGTAACGACACAATTTCATACGAAAGGGGGGTAACTTCTCACACTTTTTCTTATTTCTTTTGTTCTTCTTTTTCAACATTGAGGACAATGCAGAAATTAGGTTGGGGGTGGGAAGAATATTCCATGAGCATGAAATATGACCAATTTTAAATTTTTAACTTTGTCACTTGAATTGTTTTTAGTTAGTGTCGTGTCTACTTGATTGAATCCGGAAATCTATGATATTAACATGATTGTAATGACGATGACATGTGAGAGATGTTAGATTTTTACCTAAGCAACGAAGCACACAAATGTTGGATTCATCTAATTTGAGAATTTTGTGGTATATGTGGTATGTATGCATGGTTAGTTTAACTATTCTGATTTGTGGAATGTATGCATGTTCATGATATGTTTTAAGTCTCAACAATCTCTAGAACTCATTTGAAAACACGTTGAAGCGAAATAATAGAAACAAACACCACTTAGAAAATGATTTAGGCCATCTTTGGACCGTTTGGACTTTTCATGCCTCCCCGCAATATTTTATCAATAGCACACCCTTGAACTCAACATTGACATACATTGAACTACCCTTAGTGATAAGAGTACTTAATGTAATATTTGATTTTCATGAGCAATTATGTTGTGTTTATCTTGCTTCATCATAAAAAAAAAAAAAAAAAAAAAAAAAAAAAAAAAAAAATGAAAAAAAAATGATGATGATTGAAACAGTAAGCAAGAATAAAAAAAAAAAGAGAAGAAAATCAAGCAAAAGATCCAAAGGACATTTGAATTGAAGGGAGGATGGAAAAGAACACTTGGTAGAAAAAAAAAAAAAAAAAGGGTTGAAAATATGTTTGTGAAATAAAAGGTACTCTTATCGTATGAAAACATCATTTTTGTACTTTCATGATCACACACCTAGCCACAACTTTACAAGCTTAATGAAGTCCTATTGATTCTAGGTAGTTTAGTTTCTATATTAGTGGAGATGAGTTTGAAAAATGAGCATATGGAGTTTGTAAGTGCAAAAATTAACATTCATATTTTACTTGCACATTTATGAGACACTGAAATGTAACCTATGAATATCATGCATGACACGGTCAGATAGTATAACTAACGGGTTTGTGGTTTGATTGGTTGTTCAAAATTCGATTACCATGATGAGTTTGATGTTTGGACTATTTTTGAGCTTAGGTGATGTTTAACTATTTCATGTATTATTCGTTGTTAACAATTTTTGAGACGTATGCATGGATTGATTCAAGTATTGTTAGAGTCTTTATTAGTTTTGAGTCTTTATTTGTGTCAGTTACGATGTTTGCGGGTATCATCACTGGAAACCCTCACGAGACTATAACTCGTCCACTAGGGCCACCTAGGGGTTTAAAGGCTTGTTGCATACGCTAAATGCAACCGTGACAATCTACGGAAGTGATTTAGGTTAGGCTAGTTTATTTCATTTGTTTTTAATTTTATTTTAGGTCGCTTCACTTGCTAGAGACTAGCAAGAAGCTGGTTGGGGGTTGTGATGAGTGCTCGAAAAGCACTAATATTTCGTGATTAATTATGCTTGATTGATTGATATATAGATTTATTATGACTATTATTTCGATTATTTTCATAAATCTATCCATTCGGAGTCACGGGTATATTTTAGTGCATTTCAGGTGTTTTTAGCGTCAAATGAGTCAAATGATGAAATCACGCAAAGAAGGGACACCTACGGCGCTCGGATCACAAGTTACGGGATAATCAAGACAAAATATGTAAGCCTTACATATAGTGCCATCACATATGTAAGGGGGGACGTGAAAAGAAGGAAATCATCGCGCGCCGCGGCGGAAGAATCGCATGCCGCGGCGTGAGGCTCTCGGGTTGAATTCTGGAAAACAATCAAGCATCGCGCGCCGCGGCGGGAGAATTGCATGCCGCGGCGGGGAGCTCTCGGGTTTTTGCATATTTTTCAGAAATTGTGTTGCGCTGCGGCGGGGAAAATGCATGCCGCGGCGCGCCTATTCCTATGGCACATAGGATTCGTGTAAACCCTTACATCTATAAAAACCCCCCTTAGAGTCCCCCTTACATACAACTCGAAAGAACTCGAACTCATACACAACTCTTCCTCTTCTCAATTTCGCGACCCAAACACGACATTCAATCAGCTTTGAGAGCGTTGCCACACTATAACGAAGCGAGAGATACCATTCTAAGGATTCAAGGAAGCCAACGACGATCGAAGATAAAGCTTACGGAGGAGTACGTCAACCGATCCATAAGCGGTATTTAGATTTAGGTTTCCATTGTTGTTATAGAATTAATTTATCTTCTCCATTTGTTAAAGTGTATGATCGTATTTTATTTGTCTATGAATAACAATATGATCATGAGCGGCTAGTTTCATTATGGATGTTTAGTTTGTGTTGCCATGTTTGCTAGAATTGTGTATGGTGTATTTTATTGATTTATGAATAAATTACTTTTTGATTAAGAGCATGTTTAGATATTTGATTATGAATAATCATGGGCCCATTTGATGTTCGTAGTTAGATTGAAAAATCTGAGAATTTAGTTATAGGAACGTCACCTTAACTTTATTCCGAAACACTTAATCGAAGCTTCAAGTTAGTGACTTAGTCATAGCATTAATTTGATTGGCATGTTTTCCTTGCGCATAATTTGATTACTATTTGATTTACCCCCGCCAAAGGCAATTAATTAGTTAATCAATAAAGAGACCTACACCCGCCAAAAGGAGTCTCGTAATTAAAAGGAAAGCCGGTAGTTTAATTCATATAGGACGTTCATGCATATCACCATACCTTTTCGATGCAAACATGGTTAACCAAGCTAAACGTCCATACATCCTCTATTGATATTTGATTTGATTGAATTGATTGTTTGATTGCAATTTCGTGTGATTTTCGTATAATTGTTCCCGTTACCAAAACCAAACAAACTCTTTTTACAGTTTTAGTAGCTTTAGGATTCTAGTTACTTAGAGTTTTAGTTTTACTAGAACTCTATTTAATTAGTGTTTTATTTTTATTAGAACTCTATTTAGATTAAAAAGTTAGTTATTTAAGACCACTGCAATTCCTTGAGAGACCGACCTTGGAAGTTGCTTATCACTTTACTACGAGTGATTCGTACACTTGCGAGTACACATTTTAACACATCAGCGCAACACAAATTCTGGAAATTATGTAAAAACCCGAGAGCTCCCCGCCGCGGCATAACTTTTCCTCGCCGCGGCGCGCAATGTTTTTGGATTCCTAGCATGCAACCCGAGAGCCCCTCGCCGCGGCATATGATTTCTTCGCCGCGGCGCGCCTTGCATGTAACAGTGTACATGGAATGTACATGGCTTTACATGTATTGTCGAGACCCTCGCCGCGGCGCATAATTTCTTCGCCGCGGCGCGCATTGCTTTCCTGCTCTTCATGCTTACCCCCTTACATATGTGCTGGCTTGACATGTACGGCTTACATATTTGACTCGTTTTGCCCGTGACTCGTGATCCGAGCGCTGTAGGTGTTCCGTCTTCGCGTGTTTTCATCATTTGAATCATTTGACGCTAAAAACACCTGAAATGCACTAAAATATACCCGTGACTCCGAATGGATAGATTTATGAAAATAATCGAAATAATAGTCATAATAAATCTATATATCAATCAATCAAGCATAATTAATCACGAAATATTAGTGCTTTTCGAGCACTCATCACAACCCCCAACCAGCTTCTTGCTAGTCTCTAGCAAGTGAAGCGACCTAAAATAAAATTAAAAACAAATGAAATAAACTAACCTAACCTAAATCACTTCCGTAGATTGTCACGGTTGCATTTAGCGTATGCAACAAGCCTTTAAACCCCTAGGTGGCCCTAGTGGACGAGTTATAGTCTCGTGAGGGTTTCCAGTGATGATACCCGCAAACATCGTAATTGACACAAATAAAGACTCAAAACTAATAAAGACTCTAACAATACTTGAATCAATCCATGCATACGTCTCAAAAATTGTTAACAACGAATGATACATGAAATAGTTAAACATCACCTAAGCTCAAAAACAGTCCAAACATCAAACTCATCATGGTAATCGAATTTTGAACAACCAATCACACCACAAACCCGTTAGTTATACTATCTGACCGTGTCATGCATGATATTCATAGATTACATTTTAATATCTCATAAATGTGCAAGTAAAATATGAATGTGAATTTTTGCACTTACAAACTCCATATGCTCATTTTTCAAACTCATCTCCACTAATATAGAAACTAAACTACCTAGAATCAATAGGACTTCATTAAGCTTGTAAAGTTGTGGCTAGGTATGTGATAATGAAAGTACAAAAATGATGTTTTCATATGATAAGAGTACTTTTTATTTCACAAGCATATTTTCAACTTTTTCCACCAAGTGTTCTTTTCATCCTCCCTTAACTTCAAATGTCCTTTGGATCTTTTGCTTGATTTTCTTCTTTATTCTTGCTTATTATTTCGATCATCATCAATTTTTTTTTTTTTGATCGAAAAGCAAGATTTACATTTACACAACATAATTGCTCATGAAAATCAAATATTACACTAAGTACTCTTATCGCTAAGGGTAGTTTAATGTATGTCAATGTTGAGTCCAAGGGTGTGCTATTGATAAAATATTTCGGGAAAGCATGAAAAGTTCAAACGGTCCAAAGATGGCCTAAATCATTTTCTAAGTGGCATTTGTTTCTATTATTTCGCTTCAACGTGTTTTCAAATGAGTTCTAGAGATTGTTGAGATTTAAAACATATCATGAACATGCATACATTCCACAAATCAGAATAGTTAAACTAACCATGCAAACTACCACAAGTACCACAAAATTCTCAAATTAGATGAATCCAACATTTATGTGCTTCGATGCTTAGGTAAAAATCTAACATCTCTCATATGTCATCGTCATTACAATTATGTTAATATCATAGATTTCCGGATTGAATCAAGTAGACACGACACTAACTAAAAACAATTCAAGTGACAAAGTTAAAAATTTAAAATTGGTCATATATCATGCTCATGGAATATTCTTCCCACCCCCAACCTATTTTCTGCATTGTCCTCAATGTGAAAAAGAAGAACAAAAGAAATTAAGAAAAAGTGTGAGAAGTTACCCCCCTTTCGTATGAAATTGTGTCGTTACTCGCTATGCTTCGGTTCACTGTTCCTCGCTTCTCTCATGAAGAATGTATGTATATGAACATATATTGAACCTCAAAGTGTATGCACACAATTCACATTCAAACCCAATTTTTAATTATAACTAAGGCAATTGAAAACACAAAAACATCAAACAAAGTTAAACAATCCAAAATAAAAGAAAATAAAAATACGATAAAAGAAATAAAAAAATTAAAAACAACGAAAGAAATACGATACCGAATGGGTGCCTCCCATTAAGGGCTTAGTTTAACGTCTTAGCAAGACGTGACTGATCTCGTGTCAAGGGGGGTTAAATATGTAATTGTAATGTTTATCTCCTCCCTTATCTTTCTGGAAATGAGCTTTCGTCCTCCAAGTCGAGTTTTTGTAATTAGAATGCTTAATGCGTTCTTTGTAGGCATCATCCCGACTTAAATTTATCAGTTTGTCCTTCCCTCTCCATTCAACGTTTCGAACCTCAATTTTGTTACTTATGCTATTCTGCAATTCAGTGTTAGAAGAAATAGGGGAGGGTTGAAAAATTCCAAACTGTACAGTCTCTCCACAAACCGTCATTGATAACTTCCTATTATGGACCTCAATAGTTGTCTTGGTAGTGGCCATGAATGGTCTACCAAGAATAATTGTATGTTCCTTGTCTTGAAGAAAATTTCTGTCCATCTCAAGCACCACAAAATCCACTGGTACAATAAACTTGTCCACCTGTACTAACAAATTTTCCACTATTCCTTTTGGGTATTGAATAGAACCGTTCGCAAGTTGAAGGGTCATCCTTGTTTCTTTAAGCTTTCCTAATCCTAGTTGCAAGTATACTGAATATGGCATTAGGTTTATACCTGCTCCTAAGTCTAGCATAGCCTCGAATACCCTCTTATCTCCCATAGTGATGTTAATGTGGAAACTACCTGGATCTTTCATTTTGAGAGGTAAGTGCGGTTGGATTATTGGACTACCAATTTTTGACATCTCATTCTCTTTGCTTCTATTCTTCTTGATGATAAAGTTCCTGCAAATTGGATCATAAGTTGAACTGTTCTTTATAATATCCAAAAGAGGTAAATTACAATTAATTCCAGAAAATAAAGCAAGAGTGTCAGAGTATTGCTCATCCTGATTTTTCTCCTCAAACTGGTTTATTGGTGGTATTGGTGGTCGGTATGGGTCCATTGACTTGTGCAATCGAAAAATGTTGGATGTTTCTTTCTTGGGAAGTTCATTTGGATTGGTATTAAGCTCATCATCTCCTTTGAGAGTTGAATCCTCACCTTCAAAGTTACCTGTACTAGACAACAAAACATTAGAATTATCAGGTAAATAATCAGGTAAATTATTAAGTACCTCCTCATCATTTTGAAAAACTGTGATCGCCTTTGCTTGTTCAGGTTGACTAGGCAGCTTTCCCGTCTCTTGTTTGTACATTTGTTCCGCTAGCTGCCCAACCTGTATTTCCACTCTCTTCACTGAAGCTTCTATAGAGTCCATCCTTCCATTACAAGAGTGTATGAAATTGTTTAGGGTTTCCTCTACGGTTGGCTTATTTTGTGGAAATTGTCGGTTTACATTTTGGCCTTGTGTTTGGTTTTGGACAAATGGTTGGCTATTGTTTTGTTTCCATCCAAAATTAGGGTGATTCCTCCATCCAGGGTTGTAGGTATTTGAATAAGGGTCGTTCCTAGGTCTAGGTTGGTACCCTTGCATTGAATTAGCCTCTTCAGTAATACCTGTATAAGGATCACCTGCAAAAGAACAAACATTAGCTCCGTGTCCATATGAACCACAAACTCCACATACCTCGTGTTTTGGCATCTGATTAACATTGGAGGTTGTGAGAAGTTGCACTTGTTTCGTCAATTCAGCAAGTTGCATGGCCATTTCATTGTTGGAGCCTAATTCGTGGACTCCAGCTCTTCTTCCTCTAGCGCTCTTTTGTTGGGAGTTGGCTCCCAACATCTCGAATAGTTCGTATGTTTCATCCGCTGTTTTCTCACCCATTGCTCCTCCTGCAGCATTGTCAACTGTGAATTGACATTGTAGTGTCAATCCGTCATAGAAAAACTGATTCTGTAGCTGCAACGGGAAGTGGTGGTGTGGACATTGTATCAACAGCAATTTGAATCTGTCCCAAGCCTCGTGGAAGGGTTCTCCGTCCATCTGCGAAAAAGTAGCAATTTTTGTTCTTAGATCAGATGTCTTTTGATGGGAATAGAACTTACCCATGAATTTATTGTAAACATCGTCCCATGTGACCAAAGAACCGGGTGACAACGTCATTAGCCAAGACTTAGCTCTATCCTTGAGAGTGTATGGAAAACACCTCATGCGTAGTTGATCTTCACTAAGTCCCTGCAATGGAAAGGTTTGCACAGTAGCATACAATTCACGCATAAAATTTAAAGGATCTTCATTAGGGATACCGTAAAAGGAGGGAAGCATGGAATAATGAATATTTTTCAATTCATAATTCCTAGCCGCCTCTGTGAGTTGAATGCATGATGTGGCGGTCCCAATGATCGGTCTTGCAAACTCTTTGTTCATCATTTGCCTAGCTACATTGTCACCCATTGTTGCTTGCAATTGTTGTTGGACTTCTTCTTCTTGAAGTTGATTATCCAGTTTCTTTGATCGGTGTTTGACTTTATGAATGTTGTCAATGAAAGGAGAGAGTTCCTTGTTAAGTGATCTCCTACCCTGCATGCACAAATAAAAAGCAAACAAAGATCAAGGTAGCAGTGAAATTTGAAATTAAGCACTATTTTTTGATTTTTTGATTTTTTGATTTTTTTGGATTTTTTTTTTTTTTTTTTTTTTCCGAATAAAAATAAAAATAAATAAATAAAATAAAGAAATAAATAAAATAAATAAACAAATAAAAATAAATCAGAAACTCTAAAAAAAATTAAAAAGAAAATTATTTAAAACGCCAATTCCCCGGCAACGGCGCCAAAAACTTGATGTGTTAAAATGTGTACTCGCAAGTGTACGAATCACTCGTAGTAAAGTGATAAGCAACTTCCAAGGTCGGTCTCTCAAGGAATTGCAGTGGTCTTAAATAACTAACTTTTTAATCTAAATAGAGTTCTAATGAAAATAAAAGACTAATTAAATAGAGTTCTAGTAAAACTAAAACTCTAAGTAACTAGAATCCTAAAGCTAGTAAAACTGTAAAAAGGTGTTTGATTTGTAACGGGAACAAAGTACGAGCAATTAAACTAAAACAAGATCGCAATCAAACAATCAATCAAATCAAATATCAATAGAGGATGTATGGACGTTTAGCTTGGTTAACCATGTTTGCATCGAAAAGGTATGGTGAGATACATGAACGTCCTATATAAACAAAACTACCGGCTTTCCTTTTAATTACGAAACTCCTTTTGGCGGGGGTAGGTCTCTTTGTTGATTAACTAATTAACTGCCTTTGGCGGGGGTAAATTAAATAGCAATCAAATTATGCGCAAGGAAAACATGCCAATCAAATTAATGCTATGACTAAGTCACTAACTTGAATCTTTGATTAAGTGTTTCGGAATAGAGTTAAGGTGACGTTCCTCTAACTAAATTCTTAGGTTTTTCAATCTAACTACGAACATCAAATGGGCCCATGATTATTCATAATCAAACATTTAAACATGCTCTTAATCAAAAAGTATTTTATTCATAAGTCAAAAAGATACACCATACACAATTCTAGCAAACATGGCAACACAAACTAAACATCCATAATTAAATTAGCCAGACATGTTCATATTATTATTCATAGACAAATAAAATATGATCATACACTTTAACAAATAAAGAAGATGAATTAATTCTATAACAACAAGAAAAACCTAAATCTAAATACCGCTTATGGATCGGTTGACGTACTCCTCCGTAAGCTTTATCTTCGATTGTCGTTAGCTTCCTTGAATCCTTAGAATATTGTCTCTCGCTTCGTTATAGTGTGGCAATGCTCTCAAAACTGATTGAATGTCATGTTTGGGTCGCAAAATTGAGAAGAGGAAGAGTTGTGTATGAATCGGTCAAGTTATTTCGAGTTCTCTGTAAGGGGGACTCTAAGGGGGTTTTTATAGATGTAAGGGTTTACACGAATCCTATGTGCCATAGGAATAGGCGCGCCGCGGCATACATTTTCCCCGCCGCGGCGCAACACAAATTCTGGAAATTATGTAAAAACCCGAGAGCTCCCCACCGCGGCATAACTTTTCCTCGCCGCGGCGCGCAATGTTTTTGGATTCCTAGCATGCAACCCGAGAGCCCCTCGCCGCGGCATATGATTTCTTCGCCGCGGCGCGCCTTGCATGTAACAGTGTACATGGAATGTACATGGCTTTACATGTATTGTCGAGACCCTCGCCGCGGCGCATAATTTCTTCGCCGCGGCGCGCATTGCTTTCCTGTTCTTCATGCTTACCCCCTTACATATGTGCTGGCTTGACATGTACGGCTTACATATTTGACTCGTTTTGCCCGTGACTCGTGATCCGAGCGCTGTAGGTGTTCCGTCTTCGCGTGTTTTCATCATTTGGATCATTTGACGCTAAAAACACCTGAAATGCACTAAAATATACCCATGACTCCGAATGGATAGATTTATGAAAATAATCGAAATAATAGTCATAATAAATCTATATATCAATCAATCAAGCATAATTAATCACGAAATATTAGTGCTTTTCGAGCACTCATCACAACCCCCAACCAGCTTCTTGCTAGTCTCTAGCAAGTGAAGCGACCTAAAATAAAATTAAAAACAAATGAAATAAACTAACCTAACCTAAATCACTTCCGTAGATTGTCACGGTTGCATTTAGCGTATAGTATTGCTACTATAGAGAGCCACGCATTCGTAGGGCACCACAGAGACTTGGGTTTGAAGACGACACAGTTTCATTTGCTTTGTTCACTGGTAGTGATGACCCTAATTCTTTCCAAGATGCTATGAGCAGAAAAGACAGTGAGAATTGGAAGGCTTCAATGAATGAAGAAATGAAGTCATTACACAAGAACAAGACTTGGGAGTTGGTTCCACTGCCTAAGGGAAAGAAAGCTATTGGTTGCAAATGGGTTTATCGAATAAAAGAACTGAAGCAGTATAAGAGTCGATTGGTAGCAAAAGGATACTCACAGAAAGAAGGAGTTGATTATAATGAGATTTTTTCACCTATTGTGAAGCACACTTCCATCAGAGTTGTTCTTGCCATGGTCAATTTATATGACCTAGAATTGGAGCAGTTAGATGTCAAAACTGCCTTTCTCCATGGAGATTTGGATGAGGAGATTTACATGCAACAGCCAGAAGGGTTCATTGAATCCGGTAAAGAAGACTATGTCTGCAGACTACAGAAGTCATTGTATGGGCTGAAGCAATCACCTCGCCAATGGTATAAACGGTTTGATTCCTTCATTGTTTCTCATGGTTATTGTCGTTGTAAGTATGATTGTTGTGTTTACTTTAAGATCTGTGATGATAGAACATTGGTATTACTTACTTTATATGTTGATGATATGTTAATTGCCGCTCAAAGTAAGGAAAAGATCAATGATTTAAAGAATTTGCTTAAAAGCGAATTTGAGATGAAGGATCTTGGTGTTGCCAGAAAGATCCTTGGAATTGAGATCAGTCGTGACAGGAAAGTTGGAAAACTTTGGTTGTCCCAAAAAGGTTACATGGAGAAGATCCTGCATAAGTTTAGCATGATGAATGCTAAGCCTGTGAGCACACCCCTTGCAACACATTTCAGATTGTCCACGAGTTTATGTCCTAGTACAGAGGATGAGGTAGAGTACATGGCTCAGGTGCCTTATGCCAGTGCAATTGGATGTCTAATGTATTTGATGATTTGCACTAGACCTGATATTTCTCAAGCAGTAAGTGTTGTGAGTAGATACATGGCAAATCCAGGTAAAGAGCATTGGAATGCTGTTAAATGGATTTTCAGATATTTGACAGGCACACGTGATTGTGGCATCATGTTTGATAAAAATGGTGCTTCTAATGTTGCCATGGGTTATGTGGATTCTGACTATGCTGGTGATCTTGATACCAGAAGGTCGATGACAGGTTATGTCTTTACTTTTGGTGGTGGCTGTATAAGTTGGAAGTCAAATTTGTAGGATACAGTTGCTTTGTCTACGACAGAGGCTGAATATATGGCTATGACTGAGGCAGCAAAAGAAGGCATATGGCTTATGGGTTTGTTAGAACAACTTGGTTTCAAACAAGAGAGTGTACCTCTTCTATGTGACAGTTAGAGTGCTATTCATTTAGCTAAGAATCAAGTTTTCCATGCGAGGACTAAACACATTAGTGTGAGGTATCACAAAATTAGAGAATGGATGAACCAAGGGTTGATCAAGTTGTCAAAGGTTCATACAAAAGAGAATGCAGCTGATATGTTGACAAAATCAGTACCAAGGGATAAGTTCGAGCATTGCTTGGACTTGATCCATATTAGTTCTTGTTGAGAACCTTGAAGAGGGTAGAGCATTCCTACCCATAAATAGAATGCTATTTTGGTGCCTATCAAGAGGTACCTTGAGATGGTGACAGTGGAGGCTCGGCGTTTGAATACTTGGTACTCATTTTTGGTCCAAGGTGGAGATTGTTGCGTGTTGTCCCAAATATTTAAGTCATGGGCTTAATGAATAAAAGCCCATTAGGTTATTAATATATATATATATGAACTCCAGCGAACAGCAAGATGCGAGTAGACATATATATTAATATAAGAAGCGGCAGATACAGTAAGGCAGCCGAAGAACTTCGCAACTCGAGCAGCAACTGCGCCAACAACACTCCAGCAACAGTTTTGAGGTAGCAAAGGCAATCAAGAGAAGATCCATTTAATAAACCCATTAAAGAATATTGTTCTCTCAATCTATTTGGTAACAGATTTATAGTTACTGTTTTTCTTTAATTTATCTGTTGTTGCTAAACTGGCAAGACAGATTTATTTATTTATTATTTTGTGAGAGAGATTAATTTGGGTGTAATTGGGTATTTAGATATTTGAGTGATTTGGCCAATTAACTGTTGGTAAATCTTATTGTACTCCTCTTTGACAAGTATAGTGGAATATTTCGGTGCCGGCCTCAGCAGTGGATTAGGTAGTCGCATTGACTACCGAACCACTTAAATCTTTGTGTCCTTTGTGTTGATTATTTTCTTTATATTTTTGTGGGTGCTCGTTATTATTATTTTATCGCTTCCGCATTATTATCTGATATTGGGTACAACAAAATGTCTACTAATACACAACATAAGTTATATAGAAACACAAAATCAAATTGGGAAAACAACATTCATAAAATCCATTACAACTTAGAAACAAAAAAAAAATAGCAAGTCTTATGTCCAATTATTGTTGTTCAGATTTTTCTCGTTCAATTATTGTTGTTCGATCTTTCTTGTTCAATTATTGTTGTTCGATCTTTCTCGTTCAATTTTTCTCGTTCAATTATTATTGTTCAACTTTTATCGTTCAATTTTTCGTTGATATAAATTGTTCAACTTGTTTACATAGTTCCTTATATGCCTCTTCCTCTGTAGCTTCGTGTTGTTTCACACAACATTCTACACTTGACACCACATGACCTCTACTTTGTTCAAACTGTAATTTATAACAAATATTATTAATTTGAAATTAGTATTATAAATATGTTTAAGAGAATTTAAATTTAAATCTTGAGAAATATTTGTCCTAGGTCTCATATATCATGTTTGATTGGTATAAGGAGATGAAGTTTTTATTTCTTAGTGTGTAGTTTTTACTATTTACCTGTGACCAACAATGTCATTTAAAATCCTTGCAATATTAGCAGAACCTCTAACAATCTTAGGAAAAGTAGAAACCCAATTTGACAAAAATTATTGTTTTCAACTTTTTTCGTTTAATTATTGTTGTTCAATTTTTCTCGTTCAATTATTATTGTTCAACTTTTGTCGTTCAATTATTATTATTTAACTTTTCTCGTTCAATTACCATTGTTCAACTTTTCTCGTTCAATTATTATTGTTCAATTACCAACTATGTTGGTACAGATTCTCCATATAAGTTAGAGACCACAAAGTCCACCATATCACTACCACACTAGCTCCCTATTAAAGTATTTTATTTTTATTTTTTGCTAATGGAGCTCCCATTAAAGATGTGTAAACCAATACTTTTCTTTTTCTTATTCTATCTATTTCTATTTAAAAAATGTATTTTTTATGGAAATTATATGCATCTATTCATTCTATTATTACAAAATAGTTAGTTTATCTTATTAAATGGTTCTATAATTACTAGAAAACTTATACATTCTTAGTAAATTTCATCTCCATTACATAGCCACTAAAATACATATAAATTACTTGTCGTCTTTTAGTATAATTGGTACCATTAATAAAAACATAATATTTCTTCCAACAATAACTTGTTAAACTTTTATTGTTCAATTTTTCTCGTTCAATTATTATTGTTCAACTTTTCTCGTTCAATTATTATTGTTCAACTTTTTTCGTTCAATTATGATTTTTCTTGTTCAAATGTTGTTCGAATTTTCTCGTTCAATTATTGTTGTTCAATTTTTATCGTTGAATTATTGTTCGATATCTCTGGTTCAATTATTGTTCGATTTTTTTCATTCAATTATTGTTCGATTTTTTTTAATCCTATTATTGTTGTTCGATTTTTCTCGTTCAAATGTTGATTGTTTTTTCTCGTTCAAATATTGATTTTTTTTTCTCGTTCAAATGTTTGATTTAGTCAAATTATTTGTTCTCGTTTAATCCTTGTTGTTCAAATTTACTTGATTAATTTTTGTTCGATTTTATTCATTCAATCTTTTTCGTTCAACTTTACTTATCCAATTATTGATGTTCAATTTTACTTATCCATACCAATTGGATTGAGAAGAAAAATTGTCCTGTATATAGAGAAGGAAAGGCAAAAACTATTTACGTTTCCAAGAACATTGGCTTCCTTGAACTCTTGCAAAAAATATGTCAATATTAGAACTCAACTACGAACTGGAATTGGCAACACCATTACTAAGATGGACAACACATATGTGGAGATGAAAAATGATCATGATGTGAGGTACTTCATGGAATATTGTTGCATGTAAAAATTAGTGCCAACCCAATTGTGTATAACATTGAAAGAAATAATACTTGAGATTGGTATTAATGACAATGCACCAAATGAAGGAATAAGCCCCCCAAATGAAGGAATAAGTCCACCAACTAAGATAGAAGTTACGTCAATCTACAACAAGGAAATGAAATAGCAAACATTGGGCTAGAGGTTGATCAAATTTATGAAAGCAAAGATGACTTAAAGAAGAAAGTATCAAGATTGCCAATAATTGAAACATTTTCATTCAAGGTGAAAAGATCAACCACAAAAATGATTAAGATCACATACCTTAAGAATTCATGCAATTGGTGTATTCAAGCAAATCATATCAACAGGACGCCATTTTTTTGTGTCACAAAATTGATAAAAAATCATTCCTGCAACTCACAGCCTCAAACAAAAAATGATCAATATGCTACTTCAATGTTCATTGCTGATTCAATCAAAGAAATATATGAGAATGCTAAAAGAGTCTATGGCCCAAAAGACATTATAGATGACATCTATAATCATTATAGGGTAAGAGTCAGCTACATGAAAGCATGAAGAGCACAGAGCTTTGCTTTGGATAAGGCAAAAGGATCGGTGAAAGATGGATATTCAATGCTACCAGCATACTTCCATATGCTTGAAAAGAGTAACCTTGGTACTATTATGAACCTTGTAACAGATGATGTTGATCACTTCGTTTATGCATTCATGTCTTTGGGTGCAACTCGAAAAGGGTTCAAAATGTCAATACGTCCTGTTATTGTAGTTGATGGCACATTTTTGAAGGCTAAATACAAGGGGACCCTTCTTGTGGCAGCAGGGAAGGATGGAAACAATTAGACATATGCAATAGCCTTTGGAGTAGTAGACTCAAAGAATGATGATTCGTGGACATGGTTCTTTAAAAACTTGCATCTAGCAATTAGTGATGTTGTTGGTTTAGTTATTATTTCAGATCGTCATGAGAGCATAGCTAAATCAATTAAATCAGTGATGCCTTTGGCAGCTCATGTGGTGTGTTGTAATCACCTTGCGGAAAATCTGAAAAAACACTGCAAAAAGCATGCTGCACAAATTCTCTTTCAAAAGGCAGCAAATGCATACCGAGAAAGTGAGTATGAAAATTACTATTCATAGCTAAAAAAATTTCTGAAGCCTGAAGTTGTTTCAATGCTTGAGAATGACATTAGAAAAGAGAAATGGGCACTGTCACAATGTATTCACACCTGATACAACATCATGACTACCAACATAGTTGAAGGACTCAATGGTAATTGAGTCAAAGCAAGAAGCCTACCAGTAGTGAGACTATTTGAAGAAATAAGAAGCACATTGCAACAATGGTATGATGAAAGACGTACACAAGCTGATTTAATGAAAAATGAAGTGACCACATAGGTTGACACTCTCCTTCATGACCAATATCAAAAATCAAAGTTCTATCATGCAACCAAAATAATAACATGGAGTTCACTGTGATGCATAATGGAATGGTAGAAATAGTAAACTTGATGGATAAAACATGTACTTGTAAAGTCTTTGATCTAGAGCAACTACGGTGTTCACATGCACTAGCAGTTTATCGAAAGTTTGATTTCTCCTGGTAGGATTTTTACTCTAACTATTATCATTCAGAACTACTCAGATTGTCCTATGTTGAATCCATATATCCACCACTTGATGAAAGAGACTTCAATGTACCTAATGATATACAAGACAAGAAAGTATTGCTTACAATAACTCGAACACGAATAGGAAGAAGAAAGAAAAAGAGAATACATGCATATGATGAACGGAAAAAAAAGAGATCAGCATTGTTCAAGTTGTGGTCAAATTGGGCATAATCGTAAACAATGCAGAAATCCAAATCCATTAGCAGGAGAGTAAAGAAGAATTATGTGTGGACACTTTTATTGGTTGATATATACATACATGTGGACTCTACTTGATTCTTTTTTTCCTTGTTATTACCAATTTTATTAGTTGATATACAGATAAATGTGGATAATTTTATTGGTTGATATACGGATAAATGTGGACAATTTAAATATAGGTATTTGACTTACATTTCTCATTTTGAAAATAGGTTCCATTTAGAGCCCTTGCTGATTGTGAGTTATTGCTAATTGTGATTGTGAAAATGGGTACCATTTAGATTGTGAGTAATTCTATTCTAATTATTTTTTTCGATCTTTGAAATTTTGTTGGGATGGCTATTTGAATTTATGACAGCTTGATGTTGATGTTGTTTATTTTCTAGCTTGTTAATTACTCATATATTTTCTTTTTATGAGTTCTTACCCTTTTGGATTATTATATACAGTCTATTTTTTATGAATATGGTAGTGTATTGGGAGCTTCTCTATCATATTTGGCAGAATCAATGGTTTCAAATTTAACTGCTATTTGACTTATTTTCATGTGTTAGAAAGATTACCGGTCACTAAACTTGAGAAAACGACCTCTTTAATGATTTTTTGATCAATGTTCAATTATTGTTGTTCAATTTTTTGTGTGTATTTCTCTAGATTAGGCTTATACTTAAATTATTCTCCATTACAAGAACAAATATTTATTTTAAGTGCATTATAGCAACTGTTAAAGTAAAATATTGGGGGAGAAAAGAAAATTTAGGAAAAATGAAATATGAAAACGCAAACTTCATTAATCTCAATAAGAATGATAAGTTGATTCAATAACAAGGCCTTAATTTGTAATTCTCATTGCTAAAAATGACCACTTTAATGATCTTTCACGAATATTCAATTATTATTGTTCGATTTTTTTCACCAAAAAAGTACTAACTGTATCAAAACAAACTTTGCTAAGGAAATATTTGAAAATAATCATTATTCAAATAATAGTATTTAGGTTATGTATATACACAAAATTTGGACAACATTTTCCAAACTTTTCACTCTAGTTTAAAAAATATGCTATTTATGGCCACATTAAATAAAGGAAAAATTAAGCCACTTTTGCATATATTAATATATGTTTTAGTTAATATGTGAAACTTGAGAGTAACAATAATTGACTATTTGCAATGTTCAATTATTGTTTCAACATCACTCATGCAAAATTTTAACTTTTCATCATTGTTCATTTGTTGTTATTCGATTTTTTCATTCAACTCTTGTTCAATTAGAAATTCTTCATACACCATGATCAGTGGTCATTTGCAATGGGAGGTAGTTAAGAATCATATTTTTGGTCATTTATGTGTAATCGCAACTTATTTTTGCTAAACATTAATTAAAATTTAGTTAAAATTTTTAATGAAAATTGAGATCTAGATACAACTAATATATATATTTCATCCATATACCAATAGAGTACTTTGAAGAATCATGTTCAATAGTGAAATGTATGAAAACAACATAATCTCGTTCAAATGTTGATCGATTTTTCTCGTTTAATTATTGTTGTTTTGATTTTTTTCGTTCAATTATTATTTTTGATTTTTCTTTTTAATGATATTTTCACAATTATAATAGTATCGATACAGTGGGTACAAAAAATAAAGACTCAAATACTTTTGATCCATTTATATTCTTTTGTTTTTCTCATTTTTGTTTTGTGTATTTTCTCTAGATTAGGCTTGTATTAAAATTATTCTCCATTACAAGAACAAATATTTATTTTAAGTGCAAATATTGTTCAAGTAAATCATGGGGGAGAAAAGAAAGTTTAGGAAAAATTAAATATGAAAACTCAAATATTGTTTTGATTTTTCATGTTCAATTATTTTTGTTTGATTTTTCTCGTTCAATTATTTTTGATCGATTTTTCTCGTTCAATTATATCAACTTTTTTCGTTTAATTATTTTTAGGGAAAATAACAAAACTAACACCCCCTAAAAATTATAATAACAAAACTAGCACCCCTGTGTTCAATTAAAATTGAACGACGATAATTTAGACTCGTTCAAGATATGATTATTTTACTGAACCATGTGCAGTGATGGTGTTGTAATGATTCAATTAAGCATCTCAATGTCGGCCATTGTCTGCTTTTCTACACTCCGATTTGGTCAACATGGTCAACATGAGAGTTTTAGAGCATTAAGTTATCTTTACAACGCAACTTGAATCATATAATTCCAACATCTACAGCTCAAGATATGATTATTTTACTAAACCATGTGCAGTGGTGGCTGAAAACGCGTTTTTCATGCAAGTTGCTTGAATGGTCAATACACATCAAGTTGAATGCACCTAAATTCATTCATAATTTGAAAGATAATAAATATAAGTCTATCATATCATATTAAATCAACATTTATTCATATAGATATGTTTAATTAAAATAATGTGATGAGACTTCTTAATTGGTGCATAAGATAGCTTAATTAACAAAATAATATGTATAAATATCTATGAAAATATATGCAAGTAATGCAATTTTAGACATTTATCACATGGGTCATTAAAAGTTGCAAGAAACGGTCTTCCTAAAATGATAAGAATTTGAAAATCAGTATTCAACACAGGATGTATATCCAAAACAATGAAGTCAACAGGATAATAAAATTTGTCAATTTGAACTAACACATCTTTAACAATACCCCTTGGAACTTTAATAGAATGGTCAGCAAGTTGAAGTGTTGTTGTTGTTAGCATAAGTTCGCCTAACCCTAATTGGTCATACACATTATATGGCAACAAATTAACACTTGCTACAACTGAAAGGTTGCAATACCCAAGTGCAGGTTGTCTCAAGTAATAAAACTCGGGAGTCCGAGTGTCGATCCTCAAGGAATTGGAAGGAAATGTATTAGATCAATAGAAATATGCAAAGTTAATTATTTGATAATAAACAAAGTTTCAATAAATGAAAGCACTAGAGCTTTTAGGATCCTCTTTGACAAACTTGTAATAAATGTTCTCCATTCACAATAGAACTCAATTAAGACTCATCTAGGAAGTGATCTTAATTGGAAGATGGAGAGGTTATTGCATGACTATATTTAAAAGATAATCCATTCTTAACTATAATATGTAGTAAAACCTATGAACTTGAAATGTTGAGATAGTCTAAGCATTCAATGTACCATGCACAATGTTAACAATGAATCAAAGTCTCAAACAAACCAAATATAATTTTAGTACATATGATTCAATTAATTGAAGGATTTCATTGAAGAACAAAAGAAGAAATGAAGAACAACACTACAAATTCATCAAAGTATCACCCTTAGCTCTAGCTAAGGTTCTAGCAAGACATATTGTAAATTATACACAACAAAACTAAAAATGAACAAGACAAGATGAAACTCTCAAATTCTAGCTTCCCCTTGTTGTGTAAATGCCCTCCTTTTATAGGCAACAAAACGAGCATATGCTAGTGTGAATGTGAGTTGTCAATGTGGGCTAATGATTCAATTAAGCATCTCTATGTCGGCCATTTTATGCTTTTTAAACTCCGAATTGGACAACATGGTCAACATGAACGTTGTAGAGCATTAAGTTAGCTTTACAAAGAAACTTGAATCATATCATTCCAACATCTACAGCTCAAGATATGATTATTTTACTGAACCATGTGCAGTGATGGTGTTGTAATGATTCAATTAAGCATCTCAATGTCGGCCATTGTCTGCTTTTCTTACACTCCGATTTGGTCAACATGGTCAACATGAGAGTTGTAGAGCATAAGTTATCTTTACAAATCAACTTGAATCATATAATTCCAACATCTACAGCTTCAAGATATGATTATTTTACTAAACCATGTGCAGTGGTGGCTGAAAATGCGTTTTTCATGCAAGTTGCTTGAATGGTCAATACACATCAAGTTGAATGCACCTAAATTCATTCATAATTTGAAAGATAATAAATATAAGTCTCTCATATCATATTAAATCAACATTTATTCATATAGATATGTTTAATTAAAATAATGTGATGAGACTTCTTAATTGGTGCATAAGATAGCTTAATTAACAAAATAATATGTATAAATGTCTATGAAAATATATGCAAGTAATGCAATTTTAGACATTTATCATCTACTAACCGTATAGCTAACTGTTTAACACAATTGCTAGCTTGTAGAAGAAGCTCACTTCAGAAAGCTAAAAAAAATGGACTTTCTCATTAACTAAACGAACATTGATCGATAGTGAACAAGAGTAAAAACGCGAGAGAAAATAAAAGTGCGCATATGACTTACTAGAGGAAATTAAACACTAACGACAATCAAAAATTCAAGTATCACTAACGATCATCAACGCTGATCGACTCTGGAGACTGGTTCGCTTAACTTTCAACGGGAAGATTTAGGGTATTAGGTTGTCAACATATTCATGTGTGTATGGGGGAGAGACAAACTCATTTGCGATATTAGGTTGTTCACCAACGTCGATCAACCTCAGAAGCTAGACGGTGTTCGTCGGTAAGGAAGATCGGTGAATGTCAGCGAGGAAGGTGGGAGCGGTCGAGGCGTGAGGGAGACAAGATTGGGGATTAGGCGCGAGGAAGACAAGCGACATGAGGGAGTCTGATATTAGGTTAGCACTTGCGGGGGTATTTTTGTCAACATAGTTTAGGGGTGTTAGTTTTATTATAATATGTTTTAGGGGGTGTTAATTTTGGTAATTTTCCTAAAAATTAAACCTTAAAGAAAGTGTTAGATTTAGGGAATAATTATTTTCCAAAAGAAAAAAAATTATTTCCAATAAAAGACATAATATATTATGAAATAAGTAATAAAAAAATGAGTATTACTATAACAGATGCAAAAGAAAGGTTTAATATACCATTAATTGATAAAGAAACCATTATGAAAAAATTATCAAAAATTTCCCATAAAAATTTTGATACATTCATTTAGGAGAAATTCTAAATTTTAATAAAAGTACACTTTAGAAAATGAATAAATACACCAATAAAATTAACATTACTAGATAATATAATAACAAATAGAAAAGATGTTTTGTTAAGAATAATTAATAAAAACTTAGGATATCAAAAATTAAAGTTTACTGCATACCATAGGTTTGTTGTCAATATCAATGATAAAAATCTAAATCAAGTATTAAGCCTAACTTATGATTTTGAATGAAAAAAATTAATCAAAGATGAAAACCACATATTTTTAATACATTATCTAATAGGATATTCAATAACAAATAGCCATAATAATTCAATATATGGACAAAATGAATTTATAGAAATAGATAAAACATTCAAAGGACTGGATAAATAATAAAATCATAAATATTAACAAAATATAAAATGCCTGATGAATGAAATTTAGATATTAAAGAAAAATTCTTCTTGTCAGTAAGAAAAAGTAACATACAAGTGATTAAGTTTATAGACACTAAAATCAATAAAAGGGATAAATAAATAGAAAAATTAAAAGAATAAATTAAAGAAGTAAAAGAATTAGTTTATACAATAAAATAATATTAGGAATAGAGAAAAATAGGAATAGAGAAACAATATCTAATATCTTAGGAGAAAGAATAAGAAGTCTTAAAAGTTAGATAATAATAAAATGTCTAGAAAGAAAAGAATCTAAACAAATAAGAAAAAATGATAAAATTTATTGTAATTCAAGAGATTTTAAAATGTTAGAAAAATATGGGTGTAATATAAGACCTTATAATAAATATAAGAAACATAAAAAATTTGGAAAAATAAGAAGATATAAATTCAGGAACCAAGATTTTCAAAAGTATAAAAGAAGATATAATAGAAAACCTTATAAACAAAGATATTTTAAAAGAATAAAATATAATACACCTGAGAAGAAAAATTATTATCTATCAAGAAAAAAAATATATAGATGTTGGATATGTAATGAAGAATAATACTATGCAAATGAATGTCCTAATAAGTTTCAACATAAAAAAGAATTTTTTTTTAAAAAGCAAAAATCTTAGAAGAAGCTTTTAAGATGAATTATAACCAATAAAAGAATCTGATATATATGATACATGCAATATCTATCTATTAAAAGAAACTGAAGAAGAAATAACATACTCAGAAACATTTGATTCTGACTCAAATTTTGATTCTGATTAATGGATAAACTATTAAGCATAATAAACCCAAACAACACGTATATAAAAATAGGATTAAAATTTAAAGGATATAAAAATTATCATTTATATGCATATATCAACAAGTGCAAGTATGTGTGTAGTTAGTAAATATGTATTTTTAGAAGAACTTTGAAACAATCATCAAAAGAATTAGTAGTAAGAATAGTAAATAATACTACAATAAATCTTAATAAAATCTTAAAAGATACAGATGTATTAATAGGAGAAGAAATCTTTCATATATGTAAGGTAGGTGATCCCTTAGAAATTGAGTGTTTTGATTATTTTGTTGTTTTTTATAGTATATGTAAGGTAGGTGATTCCTTGGAAATCCATTAGCACCTTTCATAGATAACATTAATAGGCCAAAAGAGCACTTGAGAAACTTCGACACCGACATTCTGGAGGAAGAAGATTTCCAACAAGAATTACCAAATATGGAAAACCCTCTACCACTACCTCTACCTCTACCTCTACCTAGAGAGTTGGCTATAAAGGAATATGCAAGACCAATCATTGGCACTGCTACTTCTTGCATCTAATTAGGAGAAGCGACTAGAAATTACGAGCTTAAGAATATTCATTATTCTATGTTGCCTTCTTTCTTCAGTATTCTTAATGAAGATCCACTAACATTTATTCGTGATTTTTATGCTACTATGTAGACTTTTCCACTACAAGGGCTAAATGAGGATCAATTGAGGATGAGATGCTTTCCATATACACTAAAGACAAGGCAAAGTCATGGCTTATGACTCTTCCACCAAGTTCCCTCTCTCTTGGGAGGAAGTATACAACAAGTTCATGGGAAAGTTCTATTCTCATCAAAAGACTGTTGACTTGAGAACAAAAATTGCAACATTCTCACAAATAGAAGGAAAGCCTTTTCATGAGGCGTGTGATAGGTTCAAACTGCTTCTTATCCAGTGCCCACACCATTATTTTCCATTACAGCTCCAAAACCAATTTTTCTATGATGGGTTGACACAACATTGTCAATTCATCGTGGACAATGCTGTAGGAGGAGCTATGGGAGAAAAGACTGCAATAATGACATATGATTTGTATGAGATGTTGGGTGCTAATTCCCAACAAACATGTGCTAGAGAAAGGAGAGTTAGAGTTAATAAGATAGCTCCCATAAATGAAATGACAATAAAAATTGCATAGCTAACCAAGCAAATCACACTCCTTACTTTTAAGAACACTTCACCTCAAGAGGTATGTGGCATTTGTAATACCTATGGGCATGGTGCTAACACTTGTCCATTTGTTTGTGATTCTCATATAGGTACAAGCCAAGATCAAGCAAACACAATAGAGGGATACCAACTTCAACCAAGGAATGATCCTTGTGCTAACACCGACAATCTAGATTGGAGAAATCATCCAAATTTTTCTTGGAAAGGAAACAACAACCTTGCTTATGCTCAGAATCATTTCACAAACAATCCTCCCAACAACTTGCAACTCACTCTACCAAACAAGCCAAGCTTGGAGGACAATTTAAAATCTTTTATTCAAGTGAGTCGAGACAACCACATGAAGAACAATCAAAGGTTGGACTCATTGGAGGCTTCCATGAAGAGGGTTGAAGGCCAAGTTGGGCAATTAGCGGAGCATCTCCAAAGGCAAGAAAAAGGAAAGTTGCCTATTCAACCTGAGCAAGCAAAGGTGGTTACAGTCCTTCGAAGTGGTAAGGTAGTCAATAAAAATTTACCTAAAATTTCTAATGATTTACCATATAGTGCAAGTAACATGGAAAGAGATAATGTAATTTTCCAAGGAGGTGGTGAGATAAATAAAAAGCATGATGAACCTTCCAAGGAAGTAATTGGAGAGTCATCTACTACCCCACAATTGCACAAAATATCGGAGCCTTACTAACCACCCATACCATTTCGACACCGTCTCAAGGATGATAAACAAGATAAGCAATTCTCTGACTTATTTAATATTCTTTCCAAAAGTTCAAATTAATTTGCCTTTATTGGATGTAATTAGGAATGTGTCTTTCTGTGTTAAATTTTTCAAAGATTTGAACACTAGGAAAAGAAAGTATGAACTTAATGAAAAAATTATTGTGTTTGAAATTTCAAGTGCAGTACTTCAACAAAGTTTAGTACCAAAATTAAAGGATCTTAGTAGTTTTATTATTAACATTACTATAGGAAATAAGAAAGTGGTAATTAAATGCTATGCTAGACTTAGGTGCAACTATAAACTTAATGCCTTATTCAATTTATTTGCAACTAGGTTTAGAAGAATTGAAACCTACAATCATGTCCCTTCAATTAGCTGATAGATCTATTAAATACCTAAAGGAGATGGTTGAGGATTTGCTTGTACAGGTAGATAAGCTGATTATACCTATTGATTTTGTTGTTTTGGATATGTAGGAAAATCCATCTATGGACAAGGAATATACTATTCTTTTTGAAAGACCATTCATGGCCACTACCAAGACTATTATAGAAGTCCATAGTGGAAGCTTGATTATGACAGTTTTAGGAGAAACTGTTCATTTTAAAGTGTTTGATTATTCTCCTATACCTTTTATTCCACTATTGATGAATGTTCTTATGTTGATCATATTAATACTCTTGTTCACAGCACATTTTTGCAAAATGAGATGAAAGATAAACTTAAGTATGCCTTAACCATTGATATGGATGAGGAGGATTTAGATGAGGAGACTAAGGAGTACCTTGAATTGTTGGATAGTGTCGAACCTATAGTTGAGCTTAGTACACCCTTAGAATTACCTAAAACACCACTTAAGGGAATATATTACTCTAACTAAGCTTGAATTGAAAGAGTTACTTAAGCATTGTAAATATGTATTTTTGGGAGAGGTTGACACTTATTCGGTCATTATTTCATCTAATTTAACCCAAATCCAAGAACAAAAACTTGTGCAAATGCTTAAGAAATTTAAGAAAGCTATAGGTTGGAGCATTGGTGATATTAGAGGTATTAGTTTTGCTATGTATATGCATAAGATTATTCTGGAAGACAACACCAAACCTGTGAGAGAAGCTCAAAGGAGACTTAACTCAATCATGTAAGAGGTAGCAAAAATCGAGATTTTTAAACTCCTAGAAGTAGAGGTTATTTATCCTATCTCCGATAGTAATTGGGTTAGTCCAGTACGTGTGGTAAAAATAATAAGAATGAGTTAGTTCCTACTAGGATGATCACGAGTTAGAGGATGTGTATTGATTTCCTTAAGCTTAATTTGTACACGAAAAATGATCATTTTTCTCTTCCCTTTATTGATCAAATGTTGGAACGATTAGTCGGGCATGATTTTTATTGTTTTCATGATGGTCTTTCAGGATATTATCAGGTTCCCATTACACTAGAGGATCAAGAGAAGACCACATTCACATGCCCATTTAGGACATTTGCTTTCAGAAGGATGCCGTTCGGTTTATGCAATGCCCCCACCAATTTCAAAGATGCATGATATCTATATTTTCGGATATGATGGAGAAATTCATTGAGGTATTCATGGATGATTTTTTAGTTTTTGGAAATTCCTTTGATAATTGTTTGCATAATTTGACTTTTGTACTTGAAAGATGCATTGAATGTAACTTAATTCTTCATTGGAAAAAGATTAATTTCATAGTCAAACAAGGCATAATATTAGGACATGTCATTTCTAGTAAGGGTATAGAGGTAGATAGGGCAAAAGTTGACTTGATAGCTAAATTACCACCTCCCATTAATGTAAAGGAAATTAGGAGTTTCCTAGGTCATGTTGGTTTCTGTGGGAGATATATTAAAGATTTTTCTAAAATAAGTCATCTATTATGTAATTTTTTGGCTAAGAATGTTTCCTTTGTGTTTGATGATAATTGCCTCATTTCTTTTAATACCTTGAAAGAAAAATTGACTTCTACGCCTATTATCATGGCACCTAATTAGTCGTTACTTTTTGAAATAATGTATGATGCTTCAAATTTTGCTATTGGGGCTATTTTGGGGCAAAGAGTAGATAAGCATTTACATGTCATTTACTATGCTAGTAAAACTCTCATTGACGCCTAACTTAACTATTCCACCACTAAAAAAGAATTTTTGGCTGTTGTATTTTTTTAGATAAATTTGGATCTTATTTAGTAGGGTCTAAAGTCATTGTGCATTCTAATCATACAGCTTTGAGATATTTATTAAGTAAACTTAATGCTAAGCCAAGGTTAATTAGGTGGGTTTTATTTTTGCAAAAATTTGACTTAGAGATCAAAGATAAAAAAAGGAACTAAAAATATAGTAGCTGGTCACCTATCTAGGTTAATTTTTGACTTTGACACTATTGAGAGTGACAAATAAATGGACATTGTTGTGACTTTTCCTGATGAACAGTTGTTTACGATAGGCCCAAATTCTTTAACATAGTCAATTATCTCACTAGTGGTTTGTTGAGGCCTAATAATTCCTTACAGAAAAAGAAAAGATTTTCCATATTTACAGGCACTACTTTTGGGATGACCCCTATTTGTTCAAGCTTTGCCAAGATCAAGTCATTTGGAGATGTGTACCTGAAAAGGAGCATGAGAGCATTTTGGCCTTTTTCCATAAGCTTCATTGTGGAGGCCATTTTGATGGTAAGAAAACAACAATCAAGGTATTGTAATCTAGTTTTTACTGGCCAACTTTATTTAAAGATGCTCATAACTTTTGCATGTGATGTGATCGATGTCAAAAGACTAGTAACATAGGAAAATGTAATGAAATGCCTATGAAATTTAATTTGGTTGTTGAGTTATTTGACGTATAGGTGATTGACTTCATGGGTCCTTTTCCCCCTTCTTCTAGTTTTGAATATATTTTGGTTGCTGTTGACTATGTGTTCGAGTGGGTAGAGACTATACCCACTAGAACTTATGACACTAACTGTGCTATCAAATTTTTGAAGGATGTAATATTTAGCAGGTTTGGGACACCTAGGGCAATAATCAGTGAATGAGGGTGCCACTTTTGCAATAAAATTTTTGATGGGTTGTTGAAAAAGCATAACATCACACATAAGGTGGCTACTCCATATCATCCACAAACATCTGGTCAAGTTGAAGTGCGCAATCGAAAAATAAAAGGTATCTTGGAATGTACGGTGCGGCGTTCAAGAAAGGATTGGGCATCCAAGCTCAATGACTCATTATGGGCTTACCATACAGCATACAAGACACTTATTGGGATGAACTCATATTGGTTGATTTATGGAAAAGCATGTCATTTGCTCATTGAGCTTGAGCACAGGGCATATTGGGCAATCAAGAAATTGAACACGGATTATGAACAAGCGAGAGAGCAACGCTTGCTTCAACTTGATGAGCTTGAAGAGATAAGGAATTAAGCCTATGAGAATGCAAAGATCTACAAAGAACACACCAAGCGTTACTATGGCAAAAGGCTCATTAGTAAGTCTCTCTATCTTAGAATGAAAGTACTTTTGTTTAACTCTCGCATTAAATTATTTCCAGGTAAGTTGAGGCCAAGATGGAGTGGACCTTATCAAATTGTTCAAACTTTCCCCCATGGAGCCATAGAATTGTTAAATCCGAATACTCAGATAACTTTCAAAGTGAACGGACACCATGTGAAGCCTTATTTGGAAGGATTCATTCACAATGGAGATGTTGAGTGCATACACCTTAGACTCAAGCAATGTCATGCTAAGACGTTAAATTAAGCACTTGGTAGGAGGCTACCCACCGTTTTATGTAATATCTATCATTTCTTTTAACTTAGTTAATTTTCTATTTGCCCTTTCTAAATACTCTTCTAAACTTTTAGTTAAAAACCTTGAGGATAATATTTAGTTTAGGTTTGGGGATGCAAATTGGTCTAATAAAAATTGAAACAAGATTATTTTACTTTTGGTCAATTTTTGAAAAATAATTGAGTCTTTATGCATTATTTGTTTTATTTTTAAACATATTTAAAGTTTGCTGTAAAGTTTAATTTTAATTTACAATCTTTGTTTCATGCTTTATGTTGAAATTGAGGTGAACCCAAATTTAGTGGTTAGGAGCCCAATAGTGGAGACTACCTTGTGAGATGATTATTGAATCATTAACGTTTTATTCTGAGAGATAATTATTCTACTCTTTTAAACATTTTTCATATTATTTCAAATTGTTAGATGATTTTTATAAATTTTTGAGTTGAATGTTAGGATTTTTTAACATTAAATAAATATTATATATCTATTTGTATTGCTTAGATTTAATGATTTCAGTAAGATTTGAAGTGTAAGCTTATTTCATTCATGCTTGACTTTAAAAGATATATAGAGATTTCATCATTCAATACAAAAAAAAAAAGCCATAATTTTCCATTCACAAAATACATAATTGTTGTTAAAAAAAAGTTTATTATGAAATGGTGAAATGGTTATTACAAAAGAAAGATAAAATAAATTCCCTTAAAGTCAATACATTTTCATTCATTTTAGGGCACATACTTGAAAATTTTTCCTAATAATTTTAATTGATGCATGAGAATAGCAATGTGATTTCTTCATAAATCCTATCATTTGATTCCTTTCATGAGATCAAAGTTTTGCACTTTTTGAGCCTTTCTTGTTAATCATATGAGAATCATTTAGCTCATTTCTTTAGATAAATTCTATTAGCATATACTTTGTTGAGTGTTTGAACTCATAGGATCATTGTGATTTAAAGAGTGAATCTTTTGAGGAGTAAAGTTGAAGCAAATTTAGATTCTTAACACTAGGTTTGGAGAAACCAATGTTAACCAATGTTAACACTAGACTTGTGAAACGAAACTAATTTGCTTGGATAACCTTGATGTGTAGAAATATTAGATGAATTTGTGCATAAATCTTGATTATAAATGGAAGAGAAACTGAAGCATGACAAATTTTGTTAATTTAAGATCTTAATTTTGTTATTTGTGTTTTTAATTTTAGTTTTGCTTAAGAACCAGCAAAATGTAGATTTTTTAATTTCAAGTAACTTTGGAATGAATTGTGGACTTAATTGATCAAAGAAAATGAAAATGGAGTAAAAAGAACTAAAGAATGCATCGGGAATAAGGGGGAATGTCATTCACTATATTGAATGTCATTCACTATGTAAGGGGGAACAAACAAGAGCAAATGAATGTAAGCTTTACATCGGGAATTAGCAATTATGTAATGGACATTTACAAGGCATGAATAGCAAGTTGTACTGCGGTAAAAAAAATGTGTGCTGCGGCGGTTCACTCATAGATTAGTGGAAAAAATTAATAAAGCTTACTTTGTATGCTTAACTGTAAAAATAACATAAATTATTCTACCCATAAATGATTAACTAGCTAACTTTCCTTTCTTTCATCATATCATTTCAACAAACTTTTCACTCGTTTATTATACTTGTTTTAAGAATTTACAATTTTAACAACCGTTCTCACAATCAAGTTTTGTTAGAATGTTTAAGAATTAATCTTTTTCGTATTCAATTTAGAAAACATTTAACATTTTTAAAATCACCGCAAATTTCTTGAGAGACAATCTTAGTATACTTGTCGATTATTACAAGTGACTCGTGTACTTGTAAGCTTTTTATAAATACAAAATTTGGTTATCAAGATTTTGTGCATCAATATATCACAATCATTGTTTAATAGTTATTCCAAAATGAAATATTATAATTCAAATATGTATTATCATTATTACAAATAATTAACCTTCTACATTGCAAAATCTAAACAAATGGAGGAGAATGGATGAAGAAACAAACAAAGATAACCTACAATGGAGGAATAGAAAAAAAAAAAAAAAAAAACAATGTACATTCTAATAAATTCAACATTCAACAAACTTCTTGATGCAATATACAATAGCTTGGCAATAACAGAAAAAAAAAAAAATCAAGTTGGCCTATTCAGTTGAAATAATAATAGTACCCATACAAATACAAAATGATGAAGACACACGATTCTTCTTAGATGAAGTAAAAAAGAGGACAACATATATGTCATTCTCTATTACATCATATCAAAATGGAAGAGTAACAAAGACACATGATCCTTCTTAGATGAAGTAAAAAGGAGGACAACACATGTGTCACTCCTTATTACATCATATCAAAATGGGCAACTAGTACTCTACAAAAAAAAACTCCGAATGGATACATATGAAGCAAATGTAGATGCAAAAAATATGATTGTGAATCAAAATATGAAAAACAAATGGATAGAACAACTAAAAAAAATGCATTACTAGAAGAATCAATATTTGTCAACAAAATGTCTTTTAGAGATCACATGTACTAGCTTGCAATAAAAATGAAGTTTGCATTCAAGGCAAGAAAATCTTGTAAGATGATAAGACTAATGTGCCTAGAAGACAATTGCAAATGGAAAACTAGAGCAAACAGAATAGGAGTGACAAAAATGTTTCGAGCAACTAGCTATAATTTTCTACAAACATGCAACATCAACGTTCAAAGAGAAAACAAGAAGCATGCATTCTATATATGAAGTCATAGCAGAAAATATAAAGCACAACTTCAATAACAGCAAAAGAATATACAAAACACAAGACATCATATAAGACACAGAGAATCAGTCATAAAAACAAATAAATCAAAGGCATGGAGAGCTCGAAAACAAGCTATTGAAAAAAATAAGAGAAACACCTAAAGAATCCTACGAAAAAGTTAAAACATACTTGCATATGCTCAAATGCAAAAATCCAGGCACAATAACACATTATGAATTGGATGGTGAAAATAAATTCTACTACCTCTTCATGTCTCTAGGCCCTTGCATTTGAGCATTTAAATAATGTCTTCATCTAGTTATAACAATAGATGCTACATTCCTTTCCAATAGGTAAATCAACAAAACACAAACTATTATACTAAAGATCATAAGTTCAAAACAACATATGTTTGAAAAAAAATTATTAGTAAATAGTGACTTGACAAAATAGCACACCAAACTTGTTACTGTTTATCTTATACTATGTTTTATTTCTCCATGAACAAGATACATATGTTCTTTTCTAGAAAAATATAACACACATAAAAATTTCCTGAAATATTAAGTGCACAAATCTTTTACACATTATATAACATGTGTTTCTTAAAGTTGTAGAGTGTATCAATGACAATTTTTATACTTATTACAACACGTCAAGCTTGTTATTGTCTATCTTATACTATGTTTTATTTCCCCAAGAACAAAATACATGTGTTCTTTTTTGAAAAAATAGAACTCTTTTTCTATGTATTGAAATATTAAGTCCACAAATCTTTTACACATAATCCAGATAAATTTTTTTATATTGTTTAAATGACAATTTTTTATAGTTATATAGCGTATTTATTGTTTACCTGGTACATAAATTTTACCTTCCTATGTATAAATAATGCAGTTATCCAACTAGTTTCATTTTTAACCCCTTCGGTAAAAAAAACATATGTTCATTTTTTTAATACTAGAAAACATAAGTTTATTTACGTTATAATAAAACTGAACGTAAGTTTTTTTTTTTTTTTTGCTGAGGGGGTCAAAAATGAAACTATATACATGAAAGTGTCATACAATTAAACCTACAAACATGGTACATATATTGTTTACTGTGAAAATATAAGACAAATGTTCTGTCTCTTGAAACATTAAGTCTACAAATCTTTCATTATATGTTTAACATTTAACAAAAAAAACACATCTTTGCCAAAGAGATATAAAGAAATGATGGTAACAGCACAAACCAAAGATGGAAATGCACAAATCTACCCAATTGCTTTTGGCATTGTCGATTCAGAAAATGATGCATCTTGGACATGGTTTTTTCTCTTACTAAAGGAATCAATAGAACAGCACAAAGACTTGATAATAGTTTATGATCATAACACAAGCATCCAAAAAGGGGTAAGCAATGCATTTGACAACGCAAAACATGTGATATGCATGTTCCACTTATCAAAAAACCTAAAAAAACAAACAAGTTCACAAACTATTCATAAAGGCAGCAAATGCATATAAAGTAGAAGACTTTAAAGAGAAATACAACAAAATCACAAGTATTAGTGAAAAAGTAAGTTCTTATCTACAAGCTGCTGAAATACCAAGATGGTTAAGGGCATAATGCAAAAAAAAAAAAAAGATTTGAAGTAATGACATACAACAGTGTAGAAACCATAAATTCTATTTTCAAATACTCAAGAAACACTTCAATACTCATGTTAGATATATATTAATTGTGATTAGCTGTATATTAGGTATATATAACTAATTAGCTTAATTATAGGGATCCTAATTAATAACTTTCCTAAGTTAGAATCCTAGCTTTGTGTATATATGTGTATTATTTTTCAATGGAATTAAGAGAAATAATCCTATTCAATCTTGAATAACATGGTATCAGAGCATTAGGATTACAAAGTTGGAATTTTTTCGTCAAAATTAGGGTTTGGTTTTGGGTAAACACAAATTAGGTGTTAGTGCATTTTTGGGTCCCAACATGGAACACCCTTTTCGAGTCAACATTTACTCTCACCGCCGGCACATGGAGGAAGCCCAGCTACCGATCGGCAAAACCCTGAAGTTCGGTGACCAGACGAGCAGCAAGTGGTCTCCACGCGCCACCTCGAGTTTGTGCAGTCTTCCCACTTGTCGGCGAGTGACGGCGCATCTCTGCCTGAAATCTTCTCTGGTCGTCCTCGTGCTGCTCGCTGGCATTCCCCTGTGTCGTCTGTGGTGGTTCGACACTCATTGGTTCAGGTTTGGGTTCTGGCCAATTTTGTGTTCTTGTTCGCTGCCTTTTCTGTTCGCTGCTTTGTTGGATTTTGTTTGTTCGCTTGTTTGATGTCTTGTTGTTTGTAGGAGTTATGACTGAAAAGAAATCTAGTGTTGTGACGAATATAGTGCCTGTAATGTCTAAAATCATGGACCATAAGCTCAATGGCTCGAATTATTTGGATTGGAGCAAAACCATTCGACTTTATTTGAGAAGTATTGATAATGATACTCATTTGACTGACGATCCTCCTAACGATGATTCAAAGCAGACATGGCTTCAAGAAGACGCTCGTTTATTTCTGCAGATTCGAAACTCTATTGAGAGCGAGGTAATTGGCTTGATCAATCATTGTGAGTTTGTTAAGAAATTGATGGATTATTTGGATTTCTTATATTCTGGTAAAGGAAACCTTTCTCGCATGTATGAGGTATGCAAGGCATTTTATAGTGCATACAAGCAAGATCAGTCTCTCACAAGTTATTTTGTGGAATTTAAGAAGACTTATGAGGAGCTCAATAGTTTGATGCCTTTTAGGCCTGATGTGAAGGTTTAGTAATGCCAACAGGAGCAAATGGCTGTCATGAGTTTTCTTGCTGGTCTTCCCTCTGACTTTGAGACTGCTAAGTCACAGGTTCTTTCTGGTTCTGAGATCTCCTCTTTACAAGAAGTATTTAGTCGAGTACTTCGTACAGAAGGCACTCCACTTGCTCAATTAAATGGTGCTTTGGTCAGCCGAAATAATAATTATGAGCCTGGAAGGTCAACCTATATGAGTGGAAACAAAGGAGGCGGCTCGTAAGGGTTTGAAACTCGACCACAGGATCCGGGAGGAATTGTGTGTTACAATTGTCGCAAATCAGGACATAGGAAACGTGATTGTAGAAAGCTTCAGTACAAGAATTAGAAAGGTCACTCGGCCCATATTGCATCCATTTATGATACCTCTGAAAAATCGGTTCTTATCTCTGCAGATGAATTTATCAAATTGTCATAGTATCAAGAATCACTAAAGTCTTCATCACCTTCTGTCACTGCTATTGCTAATTCAGGTAAACCAAATGTGTGGCTTCTTTCTTCATCTTCCAAATGGGCTATTGATTCTGGTGCCACAGATTATATGACAAGTAATTCTAGTCTCTTTTCTACTCTTCAGTCACACATTTCCACCTCTATTGTTACCTTAGCCGATGGGTCACCATCTCGTGTTCTTGGATCTGGCACAATCACTCCTACTCCTTTGCTTCCTTTGTCGTCTGTCTTACATTTACCTAACTTATCCTTTAATTTGATTTCTGTAAGTCAGCTTACTCGCAATCTTAACTGTTGCATCTCATTCTTTCCAGATCATTGCTTATTTCAGGATCTTATGACGAAGAAGACTATTGGTAAAGGACATGAATCTGGAGGCCTATACATTCTTGACACACAAATACCGAAATCTGTTGCTTGCTCTGGTGTAACCTCTCCCTTCGAGGCACATTGTAGACTAGGTCATCCATCTCTTCCTTTACTCAAGAAGCTTTGTCCTCAGTTTAGTAAGGTGTCTTCATTAGATTGTGAGTCTTGTCAGTTTGCAAAACATCATCGTCTTAGTTCGAGTCCAATAGTTAATAAACGTGCTAGTGTTCCTTTTGAATTAGTTCATTCTGATGTTTGGGGTCCTTGTCCTATTTTGTCTAAACTTGGATTAAAGTATTTTGTTACTTTTGTGGATGATTATTCTCGTGTAACTTGGTTATATTTAATGAAGAGTCGCTCTGAGTTGTTTTCTATTTTTTGTGCATTTTGTGCTGAGATTAAAACTCAATTTAATGTTTTAATTTGTACTTTACGAAATGATAATGCTAAAGAATATACATCCGCTTTGTTTCAATCTTATATGGTTCAAAATGGCATGCTTCATGAAACTTCTAGTGTTGATACTCCATCTCAAAATAGAGTGGCAGAACGTAAGAACAGACATCTTCTTGAAACTGCACGTGCCTTATTATTTCAAATGAATGTTTCTAAACCTTTTTGGGCCGATGCAGTTTCAATAGCATGTTTTCTTATTAATCACATGCCCTCATCTGTTCTTCATGGTGAGATTCCTTACAACATTGATGCACAAAAACTTGATAGTCAAATTTTGTATTTTATATAAGCTCGCAAGTGCACGAGTCACTTATAGTAAGCGACAAGTATACTCCCAAGATCGTCTCTCAAAGGAATTGCTGTGGTTTTAAAACGTTATCTATTTTCTTATTTAGTCGAACAAACAATCCTAAACATTCTAACAGTTGTCAATTGAAGAACAGATCGTAAATTCGGAATTAAATTGAAAACTAAAATAAAATGAAAATAAAAGTGATCACAACCAAGGGGAGGATGATGGATGTAATTGGGAATATTAGTTTGCTATCCATTCAGGGCAAAAACAAATTAAGCATTCAATTAGAAGTTGGATTTAATGATTTTTCCGCTAAACCTAGAAAATCCCAAATCAATGGCAATTTTCACTACGATCAACTAATTAACGTCTTTGGCCCGGATCATTAACTAATCAATCGGAATTAGCTCAAGGAAATAATTCTAACCACCTAAACTAACACAAATCAATGCAATCAATTTAGGCTCTTGTTCATAATGCACAATTAAGCAAAGATGGCGTTTCTAATGCCTAATTCTAAAATATTCTTTCTAATCACAAACTAAGGTTTGGTCCACCATCAATTCACAATCAGAAAATAATAAGAACATGAACAAGAAATAAATCCAAATCATATATAATTAAATTACAAAATTGTTCTTCCAATCATTGGAAGCAATACTAACATCCCAAATACATATATTAGCCAACCATAACTAAATTGGTGTCAATCAATTTAGTCATAGAGGCAAACCACAAAATCAGAGAAGAAAAAGATATTACACTAAAAATACCCCAATGAATCTTCTAGCTCCAAATCCTTGAACTTGATTGATCCTCTTTCTCAAATTCTTGGAGTAGCTTCAACAATGGAGGGTCTCCTCTTGATTTTGGGTTGGTTTTTGGGTGGAAAACCCTTGCTGCAGTAGCAGCAGAGGTGGGAGAGAAATTGGCTGCAAAAACTTTTTGTTTGGGAGAGGTATAATGTTGTATTTATAGGGGGAAGGAAGTGGAATACGCGTTTTAGGGTTTCTGGGCAATTTTGGCACCTCCCGCCGCGGCACAGGTTTTCCCGCCGCGGCGCGTGTTGAATTTTGGCTCGTTGGTTCAAAACAGAAACATCCCCGCCGTGGTGCACAATAATCATGCCGCGGCGCGCCATGTTTTCATGATTTTCCAGGATCAACCCGAGAGCCTCTCGCCGCGGCATAGGTTTTGCCCGCCGCGGCGCGCCTTGTTTTCTTGCGCTGTAAATGCCCTTACATAGTATGTTGATTCTCGATGTAAGGCTTACGTTGCTAAGCCTTTGTTTGTCCCCCTTACATAGTGAATGACATCCAATGTAAGGCTTACATTTTTAAACACTTTTGCTTCACTTTTGCTCTCTTTTTCCACATTTCTTCCCAAACCTACAAAACACAAAAAATACCTTCCAAAACACGAAAATAATAAAATAAAAGATAAAATGAATGCTTAAAAACATAACAAAATATAGGTCAAAAATGTGTTCATCAAATACCCCTAAACCTACATTTTGCTAGTCCTCTAGGAAAACTAAAATTAAACTATACTAACTGATGAGTGCTCGAAAAGCACTAATATTTCGTGATTAATTATGCTTGATTGATTGATATATAGATTTATTATGACTATTATTTCGATTATTTTCATAAATCTATCCATTCGGAGTCACGGGTATATTTTAGTGCATTTCAGGTGTTTTTAGCGTCAAATGATTCAAATGATGAAAACACGCGAAGACGGAACACCTACGGCGCTCGGATCACGAGTCACGGGCAAAACGAGTCAAATATGTAAGCCGTACATGTCAAGCCAGCACATATGTAAGGGGGTAAGCATGAAGAGCAGGAAAGCAATGCGCGCCGCGGCGACGAAATTATGCGCCGCGGCGAGGGTCTCGACAATACATGTAAAGCCATGTACATTCCATGTACACTGTTACATGCAAGGCGCGCCGCGGCGAAGAAATCATATGCCGCGGCGAGGGGCTCTCGGGTTGCATGCTAGGAATCCAAAAACATTGCGCGCCGCGGCGAGGAAAAGTTATGCCGCGGCGGGGAGCTCTCGGGTTTTTACATAATTTCCAGAATTTGTGTTGCGCCGCGGCGGGGAAAATGTATGCCGCGGCACGCCTATTCCTATGGCACATAGGATTCATGTAAACCCTTACATCTATAAAAACCCCCTTAGAGTCCCCCTTACAGAAAACTCGAAACAACTTGACCAATTCATACACAACTCTTTCTCTTTTCAATTTTGCGACCCAAACACGACATTCAATCAGTTTTGAGAGCGTTGCCACACTATAACGAAGCGAGAGACAATATTCTAAGGATTCAAGGAAGCTAACGACAATCGAAGATAAAGCTTACGGAGGAGTACGTCAATCGATCCATAAGCGGTATTTAGATTTAGGTTTTCCTTGTTGTTATAGAATTAATTCATCTTCTTTATTTGTTAAAGTGTATGATCATATTTTATTTGTCTATGAATAATAATATGAACATGTCTGGCTAATTTAATTATGGATGTTTAGTTTGTGTTGCCATGTTTGCTAGAATTGTGTATGGTGTATCTTTTTGACTTATGAATAAAATACTTTTTGATTAAGAGCATGTTTAAATGTTTGATTATGAATAATCATGGGCCCATTTGATGTTCGTAGTTAGATTGAAAAACCTAAGAATTTAGTTAGAGGAACGTCACCTTAACTCTATTCCGAAACACTTAATCAAAGATTCAAGTTAGTGACTTAGTCATAGCATTAATTTGATTGGCATGTTTTCCTTGCGCATAATTTGATTGCTATTTAATTTACCCCCGCCAAAGGCAGTTAATTAGTTAATCAACAAAGAGACCTACCCCCGCCAAAAGGAGTTTCGTAATTAAAAGGAAAGCCGGTAGTTTTGTTTATATAGGACGTTCATGTATCTCACCATACCTTTTCGATGCAAACATGGTTAACCAAGCTAAACGTCCATACATCCTCTATTGATATTTGATTTGATTGATTGTTTGATTGCGATATTGTTTTCGTTTAATTGCTCGTACTTTTTTTCCCGTTACAAATCAACCAATCTTTTTACAGTTTTATTAGCGTTAGGATTCTAGTTACTTAGAGTTTTAGTTTCACTAGAACTCTATTTAATTAGAGCTTTGTTTTCATTAGAACTCTTTTTAGTTTAAAAGTTAGTTATTTAAGACCACTGCAATTCCTTGAGAGACCGACCTTGGAAGTTGCTTATCACTTTACTACGAGTGATTCGTACACTTGCGAGTACACATTTTAACACATCAAGTTTTTGGCGCCGTTGCCGGGGAATTGGCGTTTTGAATAATTTTCTTTTTTAACTTTTTAGAGTTTCTTAATTTTTTTTTTATTTTATTTTTTTTTATTTGTTATCTTTTATTTATTTGTTTGTTTATTTATTTATTTATTTATTTATTTTTTATTCTAAAAAAATCAAAAAAATCAAAAAATCAAAAAAAAAAAAAAATCAAAAAATAGTGCTTTTATTTGCTTAATCTGTGGTGCTTTGATTTCTCTGTTGTTTTTGTTAGTTTTTGAAAGGTACCGTTCATAGACAACATCAACGAATTTTAAAATGCACCTAATCAGGCTGGATACAGAAATCCATGAGCCAATACAAGGCCTTTTGAAGAGCTGCATGATATGACATACATGGAGGTATGTAGCATTTGTGGTTTATATGGGCATTATGCTAATGTTTGCACTTTTGCAGGTGATTACTATACACCCACTAATTCAAACTTTGATCGTAATGAGGGATGCCACCCACCTTGGAATGATCCTTATTTCAGTACCTATAGTCCTGAGTGGGAAAATCACCATAATTTTTCATGGCAAGCAAACTCTACCCCACCTTATGCCCAATACAACATGCAAAGCTCAAATTTCCAACCATATGACCCACCTTATGCACAATACCAAATGCAAAGCTCAAGTTTTCACCAATATCCATCTAGGGCCACCTTCGAAGAGAGCTTGAATTCTTTCATACAAGGAAGTAGAGTTTCTAATCAACCTAGGAAGCCAACCTTAGAGGAAACCTTGAATGCTTTCATACAATCTACTAGTGAAAGGATGGAGTCTGTGGAGGCATCAATGAAAAGAATAGAAATGCAAGTTGGGCAATTAGCGGAACAAATTCAAAAACAAGAAGAGTTGCCCACTCAAATTGAGCAAGTGAAGGATGACACAATCCTTCAAAGTGGTAAAAATTTTGAAAATATTTATTTTCCTGAAACTTTTGATGATTTACCACTTTGTGTAGAAAATACAGATGGAGAGCAAGCAATTCTCAAAGAATGTCAAGCTGATGAATATCAAATTCTACAAACTTCTATGGAGAACAAGGAGGATTTATCTTCACCTCCCATGCCACACAAGGCACCTAAGACTTGCACATCCCCAAATTATTTTCCATACTACTTCCACAAAAGAGTGTGTGCTGTACTTCATAGGAAACAACTACCGAGATGGAAGGACAAGCTTAATGACATATTAGCTCGAAAAATTGATATCACACACTTCAAGATCTTTGATGATGGTGGATAGAAACGAATTAGCAACGTCTTGCTAAGACGTTAAAGAAAGCGCTTGGTGGGAGGCAACCCACCATATTCGGTAGTATCAATTTCTTTTCTTTATTTTCTTTTTATTTTTTTTTATTTTCTTTTTCAGTTTTTCCTTTATTTTTATTTTTTTTTTTATTTTGAATTGTTTAACTTAGTTTAATGTTTTTCTGTTTTCATCTGACTTAGTTATAATTTAAATTTGGGTTTGAGTTTGAATTGTGTTGCATACACTTTGAGGTTCAATATATGTTCATACACATAAATTCTTCATGAGAAAAGCGAGGAACAATGAACCGGAGCATAACAAGTAATGACACAATCTCATACGAAAGGGGGGTAACTTCTCACACTTTTTCTTAATCTCTTTTGTTCTTCTTTTTCACATTGAGGACAATGCAGAAAATAGGTTGGGGGTGGGAAGAATATTCCATGAGCATGAAATATGACCAATTTTAAATTTTTAACTTTGTCACTTGAATTGTTTTTAATTAGTGTCGTGTCTACTTGATTCAATCCGGAAATCTATGATATTAACATGATTGTAATGAAGATGACATATGAGAGATAGATTTTTACCTAAGCAACGAAACACACAAATGTTGGATTCATCTAATTTGAGAATTTTGTGGTACTTGTGGTAGTTTGCATGGTTAGTATAACTATTCTGATTTGTGGAATGTATGCATGTTCATGATATGTTTTAAGTCTCAACAATCTCTAGAACTCATTTGAAAACACGTTGAAGCGAAATAATAGAAACAAACACTACTTAGAAAATGATTTAGGCCATCTTTGGACCGTTTGAACTTTTCATGCTTCCCCGCAATATTTTATCAATAGCACACCCTTGAACTCAACATTGACATACATTGAACTACCCTTAGTGATAAGAGTACTTAATGTAATATTTGATTTTCATGAGCAATTATGTTGTGTTTATCTTGCTTCATCATAAAAAAAAAAAAAAAAAAAAAAAAAATGATGATGATTGAAACAGTAAGCAAGAATAAAAAAAAAAAAAAAAAGAAGAAGAAGAAAATCAAGCAAAAGATCCAAAGGACATTTGAATTGAAGGGAGGATGGAAAAGAACACTTGGTAGAAAAAGTTGAAAATATGTTTGTGAAATAAAAAGTACTCTTATCATATGAAAACATCATTTTTGTACTTTCATGATCACACACCTAGCCACAACTTTAAAAGCTTAATGAAGTCCTATTGATTCTAGGTAGTTTAGTTTCTATATTAGTGGAGATGAGTTTGAAAAATGAGCATATGGAGTTTATAAGTGCAAAAATTCACTTTCATATTTTACTTGCACATTTATGAGACATTGAAATGTAATCTATGAATATCATGCATGACACGGTCAGATAGTATAACTAACGGGTTTGTGGTGTGATTGGTTGTTCAAAATTCGATTACCATGATGAGTTTGATGTTTGGACTGTTTTTGAGCTTAGGTGATGTTTAACTATTTCATGTATCATTCGTTGTTAACAATTTTTGAGATGTATGCATGGATTGATTCAAGTATGTTTTGAGTCTTTTATTTATTTGTGTCAGTTACGATGTTTGCGGGTATCATCACTGGAAACCCTCACGAGACTATAACTCGTCCACTAGGGCCACCTAGGGGTTTAAAGGCTTGTTGCATACGCTAAATGCAACCGTGACAATCTACGGAAGTGATAAGCAACTTCCAAGGTCGGTCTCTCAAGGAATTGCAGTGGTCTTAAATAACTAACTTTTAAACTAAAAAGAGTTCTAATGAAAACAAAGCTCTAATTAAATAGAGTTCTAGTGAAACTAAAACTCTAAGTAACTAGAATCCTAACGCTAATAAAACTGTAAAAAGATTGGTTGATTTGTAACGGGAAAAAAAGTACGAGCAATTAAACGAAAACAATATCGCAATCAAACAATCAATCAAATCAAATATCAATAGAGGATGTATGGACGTTTAGCTTGGTTAACCATGTTTGCATCGAAAAGGTATGGTGAGATACATGAACGTCCTATATAAACAAAACTACCGGCTTTCCTTTTAATTACGAAACTCCTTTTGGCGGGGGTAGGTCTCTTTGTTGATTAACTAATTAACTGCCTTTGGCGGGGGTAAATTAAATAGCAATCAAATTATGCGCAAGGAAAACATGCCAATCAAATTAATGCTATGACTAAGTCACTAACTTGAATCTTTGATTAAGTGTTTCGGAATAGAGTTAAGGTGACGTTCCTCTAACTAAATTCTTAGGTTTTTCAATCTAACTACGAACATCAAATGGGCCCATGATTATTCATAATCAAACATTTAAACATGCTCTTAATCAAAAAGTATTTTATTCATAAGTCAAAAAGATACACCATACACAATTCTAGCAAACATGGCAACACAAACTAAACATCCATAATTAAATTAGCCAGACATGTTCATATTATTATTCATAGACAAATAAAATATGATCATACACTTTAACAAATAAAGAAGATGAATTAATTCTATAACAACAAGGAAAACCTAAATCTAAATACCGCTTATGGATCGGTTGACGTACTCCTCCGTAAGCTTTATCTTCGATTGTCGTTAGCTTCCTTGAATCCTTAGAATATTGTCTCTCGCTTCGTTATAGTGTGGCAACGCTCTCAAAACTGATTGAATGTCGTGTTTGGGTCGCAAAATTGAAAAGAGGAAGAGTTGTGTATGAATTGGTCAAGTTGTTTCGAGTTTTCTGTAAGGGGGACTCTAAGGGGGTTTTTATAGATGTAAGGGTTTACACGAATCCTATGTGCCATAGGAATAGGCGTGCCGCGGCATACATTTTCCCCGCCGCGGCGCAACACAAATTCTGGAAATTATGTAAAAACCCGAGAGCTCCCCGCCGCGGCATAACTTTTCCTCGCCGCGGCGCGCAATGTTTTTGGATTCCTAGCATGCAACCAGAGAGCCCCTCGCCACGGCATATGATTTCTTCGCCGCGGCGCGCCTTGCATGTAACAGTGTACATGGAATGTACATGGCTTTACATGTATTGTCGAGACCCTCGCCGCGGCGCATAATTTCGTCGCCGCGGCGCGCATTGCTTTCCTGCTCTTCATGCTTACCCCCTTACATATGTGCTGGCATGACATGTACGGCTTACATATTTGACTCGTTTTGCCCGTGACTCGTGATCCGAGCGCCGTAGGTGTTCCGTCTTCGCGTGTTTTCATCATTTGAATCATTTGACGCTAAAAACACCTGAAATGCACTAAAATATACCCTTGACTCCGAATGGATAGATTTATGAAAATAATCGAAATAATAGTCATAATAAATCTATATATCAATCAATCAAGCATAATTAATCACGAAATATTAGTGCTTTTCGAGCACTCATCACAACCCCCAACCAGCTTCTTGCTAGTCTCTAGCAAGTGAAGCGACCTAAAATAAAATTAAAAACAAATGAAATAAACTAACCTAACCTAAATCACTTCCGTAGATTGTCACGGTTGCATTTAGCGTATGCAACAAGCCTTTAAACCCCTAGGTGGCCCTAGTGGACGAGTTATAGTCTCGTGAGGGTTTCCAGTGATGATACCCGCAAACATCGTAACTGACACAAATAAAGACTCAAAACTAATAAAGACTCTAACAATACTTGAATCAATCCATGCATACGTCTCAAAAATTGTTAACAACGAATGATACATGAAATAGTTAAACATCACCTAAGCTCAAAAACAGTCCAAACATCAAACTCATCATGGTAATCGAATTTTGAACAACCAATCACACCACAAACCCGTTAGTTATACTATCTGACCGTGTCATGCATGATATTCATAGATTACATTTTAATATCTCATAAATGTGCAAGTAAAATATGAATGTGAATTTTTGCACTTACAAACTCCATATGCTCATTTTTCAAACTCATCTCCACTAATATAGAAACTAAACTACCTAGAATCAATAGGACTTCATTAAGCTTGTAAAGTTGTGGCTAGGTATGTGATAATGAAAGTACAAAAATGATGTTTTCATATGATAAGAGTACTTTTTATTTCACAAGCATATTTTCAACTTTTTCCACCAAGTGTTCTTTTCATCCTCCCTTAACTTCAAATGTCCTTTGGATCTTTTGCTTGATTTTCTTCTTTATTCTTGCTTATTATTTCGATCATCACTTCCGTAGATTGTCACGGTTGCATTTAGCATATGCAACAAGCCTTTAAACCCCTAGGTTGCCCTAGTGGACGAGTTAAAGTCTCGTGAGGGTTTTCAGTGATGATTCCCACAAACATCCAACTAAAAGAAAAACTAAAATGACAAATAACAAAACTAAAATTGAAGTTAACAAAACTTGTCATGCTTTAGTTTCTTTCCAATTCATAACCAAAACTTTATACACAAATTTATCCAACATTTTAACACATCAAGGTTCACCATTTAGATCAATCTTGCTTCACAAATCTAAATCTCAATACTAAAAGCGTATCAACATTGACTCCCCCAAACCTAGTGTCAAGAATGTGAATTCGTTTCAACTCTAATCCTCACCAGATTTACTCTCTAAATCACACCGATCCTATGGGTTCAAGCACTCATCAAAGTATATGCGAATAGAAGTTATGTAAAGAAACGAGCTAATATGTTCGCATATGATTAAACAAGAAAGGCTCAAAAGGGCATAACATCGATCTCATGAAAGGAATCAAATGATAGGATTTATGAAGAAATCACATTACTAATCTCATGCAGTAATTAAAATCCTCAAGCAAAAATTTCAAGTGTGCCCTAGAATGAAAATGCTTTGACTTTAAGGGAACTTATTTCTTTTTTTTTTATTTATGTATTAACCATTCATACTTGAAGAACTTAGGGTCATAAGAAACTTATTATTTTATTTATTTATTTATTTATTTTTTTTTTTTAATACAAAGACCCAAATACATATGTATTTTGTGAATGGATATAGTTTTTCCCTCATATCTTTTAAAGTCAAACATGGATGAGATAGGCAAACACTCCAAATTTTACTCAAATCATTTAATCTAAGCAATTCAATTAAGCACATGATCCTTCATTATATGTTTAAAATCCTATCATTCAATGCAAAAACCTATAGAGATCATCTAACAATTTGAAATGATATGAAAGGTGTTTAAAAGAGTAGAAGAATATTTATCTCTCAGAATAAAACGTTAAGGGCTCAATAATATACTCACAGGTAGTTTCCACTATTCAATTCCTAAACACAAGATTCGGGTTCATCTCAGTTCCAACATCAAAAGCATGAAACACAGATTGCAAATTAAAACTGATCCTTATAACGAACCTTAAACATTTCAAAAATCAGATAAACAATGCATAAAACTCGATTATTCATCAAAAATTGACCAAAAGCATGAAAATGTTGTTACCAACCAAAAATGCAAAATGCACCCCCAAACCTAAACTAAACATTGTCCTCAAGGTTTTCAACTACACACATGTTCAGAAAAGCATTTAAAAGGAACAAATAGAAAATTAACTAAACTAAAAGAAAAAGAAAAATATTACCTAAAATAGTGGGTTGCCTCCCACCAAGCGCCTTCTTTAACGTCTTAGCAAGACGTTGTTAATCCACTCCTATCCACCATCATCAAAAATCTTGAAGTGTGTGATATCGATTTTCCGAGCTAGTATGTCATTAAGCGTATCCTTCCATCTCGGTAGTTGTTTCCTATGAAGCACAGCACACACTTTCTGGTGGAAGTAGTAAGGAGAAGGATTTGGGGACGTACAAGTCTTAGGTTCTTTGAGTGGTAAAGGAGGTACAGAGAATTCCTCCTTGTGCTCCTTAGAAGGTTGTAGAATTTGATGATCCTCGACTTGACCTTCTTGGAGAATTGCTTGCTCCCCGTCTATATTTTCTGCACAAAGTGGTAAATCATTAGAAATTTCAGGAAAATAAATATTTTCAAAATTTTTACCACTTTGAAGGATTGTGTCATCCTTCATTTGCTCAATTTGAGTGGGCAACTCTTCTTGTGCTAGAAGCTGTTCCGCTAGTTGCCCAATTTGCATTTCAATCCTTATCATAGAGTCTTCTAAGGAATCCAACCTTTGATTACGTTTCTCTTGGTTTTCTACACTAACTTGAATAAAAGTATTCAAGGTATCCTCCAAGGTTGGTTTCTTAGGGTGAATGGGTTGGTCATAAGGATTAAAAACTTGATGATCTTGATTGGGCAACTCTTCTTGTGGTAGAAGTTGTTCCGCTAGTGGCCCAATTTGCATTGCAATCCTTATCATAGAATCCTCTAAGAAATCCATCCTTTGATTACGTTTCTCTTGGTTTTCTAAACTAACTTGAATAAAAGTATTCAAGGTATCCTCCAAGGTTGGTCTCTTAGGGTGAATGGGTAGGTCATAAGGATTGAAATATGGGTATGAGGCATAGGGTGGGTTAGTGTTTGCTTCCCAATAAAAATTTTGGTGATTTTCCAACTCGAAAATATAGGTATAGGGATCATTCCAAGGTAGGCGACATCCCTCATTAGGCTCGAAGTTCCGGTTAGTAGACATATGGTAATCACCTGCAAAAGTGCAAACGTTAGCATTATGTCCATATAAACCACAAATTCCACATACCTCCATATTTGTTAGCTCTTGGATATCAGTATCCAGCTTGATTAAGTGCTCTTTTGAATATGTTGATGTAGTCTATGAACGGTACCTTTCATATACTAACAAAAACAACAAAGAAATCAAAGCACCACAATATATATCCCAGAGAAAAATAACGAAAAAGATAGAAATAAAATGAACAACTAAAAACAAATGACTCAAACAAATAAAAATAACTAACAAACTAAAAATAACAAAACAAAACACAAAAATTAACAAATTCACAAAAATAAAAAGAAATCACAAAAATCAAGAAATACGAAAAACAAACTAAATAGAAAATAAATAAACACTTTAAAACGCCAATTCCCCGGCAACGGCGCCAAAAACTTGATGCACAAAAACTTCATAGTCAAATTTTGTATTTTATATAAGCTCGCAAGTGCACGAGTCACTTATAGTAAGCGACAAGTATACTCCCAAAATCGTCTCTCAAAGGAATTGCTGTGGTTTTAAAACGTTATCTATTTTCTTATTTAGTCGAACAAACAATCCTAAACATTCTAACAGTTGTCAATTGAAGAACAGATCGTAAATTCAGAATTAAATTAAAAACTAAAATAAAATGAAAATAAAAGTGATCACAACCAAGGGGAGGATGATGGATGTAATTGGGAATATTAGTTTGCTATCCATTCAGGGCAAAAACAAATTAAGCATTCAATTAGAAGTTGGATTTAATGATTTTTCCGCTAAACCTAGAAAATCCCAAATCAATGGCAATTTTCACTACGATCAACTAATTAACGTCTTTGGCCCGGATCATTAACTAATCAATCGGAATTAGCCCAAGGAAATAATTCTAACCACCTAAACTAACACAAATCAATGCAATCAATTTAGGCTCTTGTTCATAATGAACAATTAAGCAAAGATGGCGTTTCTAATGCCTAATTCTAAAATATTCTTTCTAATCACAAACTAAGGTTTGGTCCACCATCAATTCACAATCAAAAAATAATAAGAACATGAACAAGAAATAAATCCAAATCATATATAATTAAATTACAAAATTGTTCTTCCAATCATTGGAAGCAATACTAACATCCCAATATACATATATTAGCCAACCATAACTAAATTGGTGTCAATCAATTTAGTCATGGAGGCAAACCACAAAATCAGAGAAGAAAAAGATATTACACTAAAAATACCCCAATGAATCTTCTAGCTCCAAATCCTTGAACTTGATTGATCCTCTTTCTCAAATCCTTGGAGTAGCTTCAACAATGGAGGGTCTCCTCTTGATTTTGGGTTGGTTTTTGGGTGGAAAACCCTTGCTGCAGTAGCAGCAGAGGTGGGAGAGAAATTGGCTGCAAAAACTTTTTTTTTGGGAGAGGTATAATGTTGTATTTATAGGGGGAAGGAAGTGGAATACGCGTTTTAGGGTTTCTGGGCAATTTTGGCACCTCCCGCCGCGGCACAGGTTTTCCCGCCGCGGCGCGTGTTGAATTTTGGCTCGTTGGTTCAAAACAGAAACATCCCCGCCGCGGCGCACAATAATCATGCCGCGGCGCGCCATGTTTTCATGATTTTCCAGGATCAACCCGAGAGCCTCTCGCCGCGGCATAGGTTTTGCCCGCCGCGGCGCGCCTTGTTTTCTTGCGCTGTAAATGCCCTTACATAGTATGTTGATTCTCGATGTAAGGCTTACGTTGCTAAGCCTTTGTTTGTCCCCCTTACATAGTGAATGACATCCAATGTAAGGCTTACATTTTTAAACACTTTTGCTTCACTTTTGCTCTCTTTTTCCACATTTCTTCCCAAACCTACTGATGTGTTAAAATGTGTACTCGCAAGTGTACGAATCACTCGTAGTAAAGTGATAAGCAACTTCCAAGGTCGGTCTCTCAAGGAATTGCAGTGATCTTAAATAACTAACTTTTTAATCTAAATAGAGTTCTAATGAAAATAAAACACTAATTAAATAGAGTTCTAGTAAAACTAAAACTCTAAGTAACTAGAATCCTAAAGCTAGTAAAACTGTAAAAAGAGTTTGTTTGGTTTTGGTAACGGGAACAATTATACGAAAATCACACGAAATCAAGATGGCAATCAGACAATCAATTCAATCAAATCAAATATCAATAGAGGATGTATGGACGTTTAGCTTGGTTAACCATGTTTGCATCGAAAAGGTATGGTGATATGCATGAACGTCCTATATGAATTAAACTACCGACTTTCCTTTTAATTACGAAACTCCTTTTGGCCGGGGTAGGTTTCTTTGTTGATTAACTAATTAACCGCCTTTGGCCGGGGTAAATTAACTAGCTATCAAATTATGCGCAAGGAAATTATGCCAATCAAATTAATGCTATGACTAAGTCACTAACTTGAAGCTTTGATTAAGTGTTTCGGAATAGAGTTAAGGTGACGTTCCTATAACTAAATTCTCAGATTTTTCAATCTAACTACGAACATCAAATTGGCCCATGATTATTCATAATCAAACATTTAAACATGCTCTTAATCAAAAAGTAATTCATTCATAAATCAATTAAATACACCATACACAATCCTAGCAAACATGGCAACACAAACTAAACATCCATAATGAAACTAGCCGCTCATGTTCATATTGTTATTCATAGACAAATAAAATACGATCATACACTTTAACAAATGGAGAAGATAAATTAATTCTATAACAACAATGAAAACCTAAATCTAAATACCGCTTATGGATCGGTTGACGTACTCCTCCGTAAGCTTTATCTTCGATCGTCGTTGGCTTCCTTGAATCCTTAGAATGGTATCTCTCGCTTCGTTATAGTGTGGCAACGCTCTCAAAGCTGATTGAATGTCGTGTTTGGGTCGCAAAATTGAGAAGAGGAAGAGTTGTGTATGAGTTGGTCAAGTTCTTTTGAGTTCTGTTGTAAAGGGGGTATTTATAGATGTAAGGGTTTCTGCAAATCCTGTGTGCCCTACGAATAGGCGCGCCGCGGCATGCATTTTCCCCGCCGCGGCGCAACACAAATTCTGAAAAATATGTAAAAACCCGAGAGCTCCTCGCCGCGGCATGCAATTATCCCGCCGCGGCGCGCAATGTTTCTATGTTTTCCAGGATTCAACCCGAGAGCCTCTCGCCGCGGCATATGTTTTCTTCGCCGCGGCGCGCCTTGTATGTAACGGTATGTAAATGGTATGTACATACATTTACATACGCTGTTCAGACCCTCGCCACGGCACGAAGTTTCTTCGCCGCGGCGCGAATTGCTTTCCTTCTCTTCATGCTTACCCCCTTACATATGTGATGGCTTTATATGTAAGGCTTACATATTTGTCTTGTTTAGCCCGTAACTCGTGATCCGAGCGCCGTAAGTGTTCCGTCTTTGCGTGTTTGCATTATTTAACTCATTTGACGCTAAAAACACCTGAAATACACTAAAATATACCCGTGACTTCGAATGGATAGATTTATGAAAATAATCGAATAAACAATCATAATAAATCTATATATCAAACAATTAAGCACAATTAATCACAAAATATTAGTACTTTTCGAGCACTCATCACCTACAAAACACAAAAAATACCTTCCAAAACACGAAAATAATAAAATAAAAGATAAAATGAATGCTTAAAAATATAACAAAATATAGGTCAAAAATGTGTTCATCAAACATCATGTTTCCTAATAAGTCACTATTTTTGATTGACCCTAAGATATTTGGTAGCACTTGTTTTGTTCGGGATGTTCGTCCGCATGTTACTAAATTAGATCCCAAGTCTTTGAAGTGTATCTTCCTTGGTTATTCTCGTCTTCAGAAAGGTTATAGATGTTATTGTCCTAGTCTTAACAAATATCTTGTCTCAATTGATGTTACCTTCATAGAAGACACACCCTATTTTTCGTCTTCTTCGCCTCTCGCACGTTAGGGGGAGGATGATGATTTGTTAGTCTATTCTATCACTTCATTTGAACCTGTCTCGGATCCAGCTCCTGTCAAGCCTCCTATTATTCAAGTCTACTCTAGACATAGACCTTCTGATTCATGTCCTGCACCTGCTCCTTTGTCTTCAGATCCAGTTATGAGCGATGATCTTCCTATTGCATTACGCAAAGGTAAACGTCAATATACTTATCCTATTTCTTCTTTTGTTTCTTATAACTGCTTGTCATCTTCCTCTTGCTCTTTTATTGCCTCTCTTGATTCTATTTCTATCCCTAAAACTGTTCACGAAGCCATATCTCATCCTAGTTGGCATCATGCAATGATAGAGGAAATGAATGCTTTAGATGACAATGGTACTTGGGACTTGGTTGATTTACCTTCGAGGAAACGAGCTATAGGATGCAAATGGGTGTTCACAGTTAAGGTTAATCTGGATGGGTCAGTTGCTCGATTAAAGGCCCGTCTTGTTGCTAAGGGATATGCTCAAACCTATGGAGTGGACTATTCTGACACTTTCTCTCCTGTTGCTAAATTGACCTCTATTCGATTGTTTATTTCTATGGCAGCTACTCATAATTGGCCTTTGCATCAACTAGATATCAAGAACGCTTTTCTTCATGGCGATCTTCAAGAGGAGGTGTATATGGAGCAACGTCCTGGTTTTGTTGCTCAGGGGGAGTCTGGGCGAGTTTGTTGTCTCTGCAAATCTCTGTATGGTTTGAAACAGAGTCCTCGTGCTTGGTTTGGAAAATTTAGTCAAGCTATAGAAACGTTTGGTATGATGAAAAGCAAGTCTGACCATTCTGTGTTCTACAAACAATCAGAAGCTGGTACCATTCTTTTGGTTGTGTATGTGGATGACATTGTTATTACTGGAAGTGATACTACGGGAATTTCATCTCTTAAGTCTTTCTTGCATACTCAATTTCACACGAAGGATTTAGGAATGTTAAAGTATTTCTTGGGTGTTGAAGTCACAAGGAGTAAAAAAGGTATCTTTCTATCTCAGAGAAAATACGTTCTTGACTTATTAACTGAGACAGGAAAATTAGGAGCAAAGCCTTGTAGTGCTCCAATGAATTCGAACATCCACCTTACAGGAGATGGGGAACTATTTAAAGATGCTGAGAGATATCGAAGGTTTGTTGGAAAGCTGAATTACCTTACCGTGACTCGTCCAGACATTTCATATTCGGTTAGTGTTGTTAGTCAATTTATGTCATCCCCAACAGTTCACCATTGGGCAGCGTTAGAGCAAATTTTGTGTTACTTGAAAGGAGCACCTGGATGTGGTATCTTGTATGCAAATCATGGGCACACTCATATTGAATGTTTTTCAGATGCAGATTGGGCAGGTTCCAAAGTGGATAGAAGATCCACATCAGACTATTGTATTTTTGTTGGAGGAAATTTGGTCTCATGGAAGAGTAAGAAGCAGAATGTTGTGTCACGATCGAGTGCAGAGTCAGAATATAGGGCTATGGCACAGTCTGCGTGTGAGATAATGTGGATATACCAGCTCTTGAATGAAGTAGGTCTTAAAACTTCAGTACCAGCAAAATTGTGGTGTGATAACCAAGCTGCTCTTCATATTGCTTCTAATCCTGTGTTTCATGAGCGAACTAAACACATTGAAATTGATTGTCATTTCGTCTGCGAGAAAATTCAGCAAGGTTTGATTTCTACAGGATATGTGAATACTGGAGAACAACTAGGAGATATCTTCACGAAAGCTTTAAATAGGGTTTGGGTTGATTATCTTTGTAACAAGTTGGGCATGCTTAATATCTATGCTCCAACTTGAGGGGGAGTGTTAGATATATATTAATTGTGATTAGCTGTATATTAGGTATATATAACTAATTAGCTTAATTATAGGGATCCTAATTAATAACTTTCCTAAGTTAGAATCCTAGCTTTGTGTATATATATGTGTATTATTTTTCAATGGAATTAAGAGAAATAATCCTATTCAATCTTGAATAACAACTCACATTAATGGAAGACATTAGAACAAAAATACAAATTTGGTTTGTGGAAAGAAGAAATGAAGCTGCAAGTTTGAGAAGAATATTGACAACTTAAGCAGAAGAAAAACTAAGCGACTACATGCACTCACGATTATTGGTTGTCCAACCAATCAACAATTTAGAGTACTTGGTAAAGAAAGATGAAAGACAGTACCTTATCAATCTACATGCAAAGACATACACTTGCAAAAGGTTCGATATAGAAAAAATATCAAGCTCACATGCCATACCAACCTGTGGTCAGAGACGGACGTATGGCATGGGCTGTACCGGGCTTCAGCCCGGACAGCTTTTTTTTTTTTTTTTAATTTTTTTAATTTTTTTAATAAATATTTATAATATAAATATAATTTAATATATTATATTAATTATAACCCTAATTAAATTATTACTTTCAATTGGTCTGCTGCTTTTTATTGCTTTGTTAACTGCTGCCGCTTCCATTGCTCTGCTATCTGCTTTTTATTGATTATTGCTTTATTTTTTGGTTTTACAACGGTGTGCATTTGATATCTTCTTTTTATAAAAAAAATAAAATTATTATAGTAATATATTATTCTTTAAAAATACTAAATACTTAAAATATTTATATTTCAATTTATACTCATATCAATAATTATGTATTATATATTCATAAAAATTATAGCTTTTAAACGTTTGATCGATAAATATTATATAATTATTAATTTATGTGCTTATTTAATTATAAATTTATATGTATTTAACACTCATTTTTTTCATAACAATTCACCATTATTACATTAAATATGTTATTTAAAACGTCAGTTAAAATTCTATGAGATGATTGTTGTACAACACTTAGATTTTTAAAACATACATTCTCTATCTAAATTGTGTGAAGAGCTAGTTAGAACAGGAAAGTCACAGATATACTATCTGATTGATAGATTAATTTGTTTGGTGTTGACCCTTCCAGTCTCTACAGCAACTACGGAACGTGCATTTTTAGCTATGAAACTCATTAAAACATCACTTCAAAATAAAATGGAAGAGGAATTTCTTCAAGATTGTATGATTGTCTATATTGAAAGAGAGTTTACAGAAAAAATTGAATCTGATTTGATAATTGATGAATTTTATGTTATAAAGTATCGTCGGGCACAACTTAAATAAAAAAATTTTTGTTTATTTTTTAAGTTTATATTATTTTTTCAATGTTAGCTATAAATCTTGATATTATGAATTAAAAAAAAATTAATATATATCAGCCCTCCTAGAAAAGTATTTCTGGGTACGTCTCTGCCTGTGGTCATGCAGGTTTGTCACCATTTAGTCTATGTTCGAGATATTATGCAGCTGAAACACTCATATATGCAGAATCAATATATCCTATGGATGACAAAAGTACATGGAAATTACCTCCTGAAATTGCAACAATAAAAATAGAACCACTTACTATGAAGAAAAGAACAGGAAGACTAAGAACAGAAAGACTAAAACCACCATCTGAGAAAAGAAGAAAGAAAAAGCAAAGTGTTCAAGAAAATATCTAATTGCTTATGAAACATATAATAAAGTGCAAGAACATAAGAACGCATGTACAAACAAAAATTGTATTATTTTGATTAATATTCAATATAAGCAAGGGAACATATGTTCAATTAAAAATCAAAAAATAGCATACATACATTATACTAATTGAACATATAAAATAATAATTAAAACAACATAAAATAGAATAATACAAATACTAAACACATGTTCTGTAATATGAACGTATTGAATTATGCACATGACTATATGAACATATGTACAAACAAGACATACTCATATGTAAATCATTGCATTTTAACAATTATATTAGCTTCTATTAATATTCAATATAAATGTAGAAAAACATGTTCACTCATAAATAAAAATATAACATATGTAAATTACAATAGTTGTACAGATAAAAATAAAATAACCACAAAAACAAAAAAGTGTACAAAACTAAATATATGTTCAAAATATTAAAAGCAAATATTCAACCGTTCTAAACTGAAAAACTATACTTATACCTACAGAATTTGATAATATAGTCAACAATGTCTTTCTTTGCACTATGAACATCTTGTTGCATATCTGTGTCCTAAACAAAACAAAACAAAAAAAATTATAAACATAAAAAATAAAAGATACTTACATTCGATGAATAAGTAACAAAAAGAATTTATGATGAAATGAATTGATTTAACTTACTATATTTCTATACAATACTCACCAAAAGAATAATAATACAACATGCAAATATTGCTTTGAACACATGTTCAAGTATAACATGCACACTCAACATAAATATCATAGTCAATACACAAAATAACTATGCTTTACCAAGAAATAAATCAAATCAAATCAAACACATTCCCAATAATAAAAAAATAGTCATTAATTCTTAATAACACAATTGTCAACCTGATCCAAAACAATTAAAACATAACGTATCCATTTGCAAAATACTTACAAGTAATACCAATAAAAATTACACAATAGTTTAGTAACACGTAACAGTTTTGCTATAAAAAGATGGGAAATTACCAAAAATAGCACCCCCTAAAAATTATAATAACAAAACTAGCACCCCTGTGTTCAATTAAAATTGAACGTTTAATATTGAACGTTCAATATTCAATTTGAACGTAAAATATTGAACGTTCAATATTAAATAGGTCTAATTGTCGTCATTCAATTCTAATTGAACGGATAATATTGAACGTTCAATATTGAACGAGTCTAAATTATCGTCGTTCAATTTTAATTGAACACAGGGGTGCTAGTTTTGTTATTATAATTTTTAGGGGGTGTTAGTTTTGTTATTTTCCCTAAAAAGATCAGGGTAAAATACGGCAAAAAACAAAAGGTGCTTTCAAATCACCAACAAAACACAGCTCAATCTCACGTATAAAAAAACTTTGCAAACTTCAGCATGTAAACACCATTGTCAACAACCTGATAAAAATAAATAAAGGTCCGTTATAATACAATATAAAGAACAAATGAAAATATAATAACATACCTAGAAAATTGTTGAGGAAGATAATCAACCTGAAATACATTCCATTCGTCAACCAAAGAACCACTTGAATTATCATAGCCATAAATTTTCAAAAATTTCAACACATGTGGAATAACTTCTGTGAAGCATAGACACTCTACATAATGACAACTTTTCATTACAAAAACACATGTTTGGTTTAAAAATAAACCCTATGGTGCACAAACGACCTAGTTATTCAATTAATTTCATTTTTAACCCCTCTTAGTAAAAACAAATATATGTTCTTTTTCTTCTAACATTAAAAAACATTTATTCGTTTATGTCATAAGAAATATGAACATAATTTTTTTCAAGAGGTATTAAAAATGATACTCTATTCATGAAAGGGTTATACCATACAATTAAACCTAAAAAAATACATATATCCATTTTAAAATATGTACAATACTTACAGACAAATAGACATCATTACTTGCATTAAATAATGTATGTACATCATTGCTTGAAAAAAACAACATATACTCACAAGATGTGGCTAATAACATGTATACAAAACTTGCATATACAATACATTGTACATTTCTTCAATACATACATTACTAAATGTACAATACTAGTAGGAAAAAAAAACATATTTCTTTCTCATGTAAAAACTAACATGAGTACATCAAAACATATATTCATAATCCAGTTAACAAAAAGACTAATGTAAGAATCGTATATATCATACTAAAAAAACATACAAATCCATTAAAAACCAGAAAAAATTATGTCAAATAAGAAAACATGTACCAAAAAAAAGCTATCGACAATTGTGTATCACTTCCAGTTATAACATTCATATAAATTTCTCCACTCACTAAGATGATAAAAAACTACATCAACATGCTACAAAAAATAATAATTTAAAAAGCAGCGTTAAAATTAAATAACTAAAAAAACAAAAGAAATACCCTTTAACTCTCAACTTGTTTTATTTTTAACTCGTCTCAATAAAAAAAAAATATTCATTTTCTTCAAACAATAAAAAACATATGATCATTTACGTTATAAGAAAAATAAATATATGTTTTTAAGAGGTTAAAAATGAAACTCTATGCATAAAGAAATATACTTTATACTTCACACCAGAAGAAGAATCACCCAATCTTTTGAAAATCTGTTACCCAAACCAACCCTAGGCTTCAAAAATACTTCTTCCCTAATAAATAAAACAATACAACAAAATGAACAAAATAAGAAAATGATTATTGAAATGAAATTGTACTTTTTTATGAAAAAAAATGAAAAAATAAAAGAAATTGTACCTATTATCATTCCCCATCCACTTCTTATGTCTGATATAATAATCTATTCAATGAGACGATATGGATCAAGACAAGAATCCACACCTGACTGAGATAATAAAATGGGCAAACAACAACCCCCATCATCCCTAACCTTGACAAAATCATATTCAGGATATAATGGAGAATTACAAAGTGGATTAGCCCTTTTCAAAGCATACTCACCTCTAACATCCTCAAATAAACTGTAAACAAGATCCTCAAATAAACTCTTATCAATATCAACACAAAACGTCATCCTATTAGATTTCAGAACCTTCATACCATGATGCCTCCATGCATTAGATACAAAATCAGGGTCGCTCGACAGAACATAATCACTAATAATATCCATAATTATTAACTAATTCAAGACCATCAACTACATCAATACCAACACTTTCAGCCATACCATACAAACATAATCGCCACAACAATACCAAGACCATCATGATTAACATCAATACCAATGTCACCATTAGTAACACCAACACCCACATAATCTCCAAAAAAAATATTATCAACATCAGGCAAATCACAAGCTAGATCATGAAAAAAAGGACTACTAACAAGACTATGAGGATGAAAATTAGGAGAAAAAGATCCTTGCTTCAACTAAAAACAATGAAAAATAACACAAATACTATAAAACACTATTATATTATTTTTTACCTATATCGGAAAGATACATAGAAAAAGGGAAAAACATACTCAGAAACATATTTACCATATACAAAGTCATAATATAAGCATATAGATTTACAAGAGACCATAAAACAAGTGTGTTCAATTTTGTCATAATAAAGTATGTTCTAAACAAAACAACACTTATGTTCAGTTTGACAAAAACTGCATATGTTCACTTTACCACATACGTTATTTGCAAAATAGAACATGTATTCATTACATGTAAATAATAATAGCATATTGAACAACAACATACATATTTAAGAACATATGTCACAATTACATGAGAGAAAAAATGACGAAAAATAGAAACAAAAAAATGTTAAAAAATATTCATTTTCTACAAATAGTAAAAAACAATTTTTTTACCTTAATGAAATTAGAAACACTCATATTGGAATGCAAACATTATATTATATATCTTCATTTCAACATGTATACATGCCTTCCAGGAAAAAAAAAAAAAAAAAAGGTTTAATTGCATAGCATTTCATGCATAGAGTTTTACTTTGATTTAATTGTATGGAATAATTTCCTTTCATATCACTATAAGGAAAAAAGGTTTAAACTGTACCTAAAAGGTTTTAGGTATGGTTGTCTTCAGACTTGTAACCGTACCAGTAGCTACAGTCGCCATAAGTTGAATTTTTAGGTACAGTTGTTAACCGTACCTAAAATTTTTTAGGTACAATTAACAACAGTACTTAAAAGTATTTGTAACCGTATCTAAAAAGTTAAAGCTACGGTTGACAACCGTACCTAAAAAGTTTTAGGTATGATTAACAATTGTATCTAAACAAACGACAACTGTACCTAAAACTATTTAGGTTCAGTTTAGTAACAGTACCTAAAACTTTTTAATTACGGTTGTCGTTTGTTTTTTATTCACTGTACCAAAAAATTAAATTTTTTTTAATAATAATTTTCTGTAAATATTTTTTACCTTCTTATATCCCTGCTCATATCATACTATATATACATCTCATAATGTGATCAGAAATTTATATATATATTTCATTAATCAAAAACAGGAACAAGCATACATATCACTTACAAAGCGCGCATATCACCCATCACATTAGTAAATTAAAATATATGAGCCTATGCCACTAACCAAAATCAACTATACATATAAATTAAACCTAATTAATATCAAAATATGAAATATATAATTATCTAGCTAATGTGTCCAATACTATCAATAAGAAATTGACATACTTCTCTTCGACAAACATCAAGTTCTTCCAGTTCATGTTTTCTTTTCTGGAAACTATAAAAAATGTAATTAGATATATAGTTATAATAAACTACATGATAATTAAACAAATAAGAATATGATGATTCAAAAAACTTACATTAACTAGCTATTAACATTATTGTATGTACATGCATGAATTTTTTTTTAACTTAATTACTAGTAGTGATCGAGACTTTCTTGGTTGATATATAATATCTCTCATATATCTCATCACAAAAAATCCACCCTCAATACCATTATTTTTGTAAGGTTTATGAGTGTTGACAATTTTCGTGGACAAAACAATTAATTGTAATCTAGTATCTAAGCTCATTGTCAAGTCAATCAATCAAAGTTGAAGAAATTACAAAGCTCTCAATATGAATGTATCAAGTAAAAATATATGTTTTATGCATACATCCTTACACAATTGAGCACACACACTTAGTATGAGCTAAAATGAAAAAATGTGCACGAGTCAATCAATTGAGGTGTTAGTTTGATCAATCGAGACATAGATCGATCGAGTATCGGTCGAGTTCAATTTGGAGGCTCTTGGGTTGATTTTTGTGCTAACTAGATAGATCTAACATTTTGTCGATCAATCTAATCAATCGTTGATCGATCGAGTGAGGCTCTCAATCGATCGAGACTTGTTCGATCGATCGAACATTGATCGAATGCTCTTGAGTTGATTTTCTGAATTGCTGAGCGTGGGTAGATCAATCGAGTTAGGTTCTCGATCGATCGAGTATGTGTAGATCGATCGAGATGAAGTATTTGATCGATCGATATGTTTTGATAATTTGTTTCACTTTTCTTGCTTACTAATTTGACCTATTTAATGTTAAAAGTAGAATTCTTATATAAGTAGAATTATTGTAAAAGTAGAATCCCTGTATGAGTAGAATTATTGTGAAAGCAAAATCCCTGTGTGAGTAGAATTTGGCTTTGTTATTAATTCTCTATTAGGTCAAATTGAACTCTATAAAAATAACTTTGGTTGGAGAAAACTACCACCACACTAAATATAATATTTTCTACATCTGATTGAGATTTTAAAAGAAAAACCTTCTTCTCTTCATCTATTAATCTTAAGCACTCTCTTGATTTATTATTTCAAACATATTGTGTGGTTATGTTTGAATAATTCATATGCCTAATTGTTCTTCATGATATTGAACTTTACATGATCTTTCTAGGGTTTGCTAGTTGGTTTATTTTTTACATCGTATGCTATTGAATTAGGTAATTAGGATTTTTCATTATTGAGTCTGCTCTATGACACATTTTAAACTTTTGTTATTTGTACTAACGTTTCATGTACTATTAATGACGTATTTGGCATTTCGTGTGACTCAAAATTATCAAAGTTAAAGGGTTCGATTGATTTTGAGGGACTCAAGTAGATCGAAACGTTGGTCCAGATCCAAACACCTAGCTTGTGGAGACTGTGAAAGGAGCGACGACTCGTAAGTAAATTATATAAGGGGGATCTATCTGTGAGGGGTAGTCTAAGACTTGAGGCTATAATTGAATATGTAAGGTTTATTTTGTATTGGCAATTTTCGTGGACAAAATGTTTGATTGTAATCTAGAGTAAGAGTTCACCGTTTAATCAGACGATACATGATGATGGAGTCACCAAGCTTGCAATGCCAATATGACAGGTAAAATATTCTATCATGCATACATCTTCACACATTTGTGCACTACACTTAGTATGGATCGTAACGAAAAATAAATTGTGCACATGTTGGTCGATCGATCGAGTTATCGATCGATCGAGTGTGGAACGACATCGATCTAGGTGCTCTCGGGTTGAGCTAGATCGATCGATCAATCTGGTCGATCGATCGAGCATTGGATCGATCGATCGAACCAGTCGTTAGATCGATCGAGACAGTTTTTCACTTCTACTAGAACTCCTTTTTAATTTGACCCATATGTTACTTTTACCAATTTGACTCATTTAATATTGAATGCAAAATCCTTATATGAGTAGAATTGTTGTGAAAGTTAGAATCATTGTATGAGTAGAATTGTTGTGAAAGTTGGAATCATTGTATGAATAGAATTCTTATGAAAGCAAAATTCTTATATGAGTAGAATTGTTGTGAGAGTGAAATCCTTGTATGAATAGAATTCTTGTGAGAACTAAATCCTGATTTGAGTAGAGTTTCAGTCCATTGCAAATCCTCTTTCAAGTTAAATTGGACTCTATATAAGTGATGCTTGCTTGTGCATAATTACGAACACACATAGAACTAATATTTTCTACATCTGAATTGTGCTTTTAACTTCTTCTCTTCATCTATCATTCTTAGGCGTTTTCATCTTTTAATTGTTCAAACATATTTTGTGGTTATGTTTGAATAATTCATATGCCTAATTGCTTTTCATGATATTGAGCTTTATATGATTGTTCTAAATTTTGCTAGCTGATTTAGTTTTTACATCGCATGCTGTTGAATCTGCTAGTTAGGATTGTTCATTGTTTGAATCCGCTCTAGGACACACTTTGCACTTGTGTTATTGTGCTAACATTTCAGGTGACGGGTTCGGTATTTCGTGTGACTCGAAATTACCGAAGGTGACAGGTTCGATTGATCTTGTGTGACTCAAGTAGATCGGAACGTTGGTCCGGATCCAGACATCTAACTATTGGAGGCTGTGAAAGGAGCGACGGCTCGTAAGTAAATTACAGAAAGGGGGATCTATCTGCGACGGGTAGTTCTGGACTCTATGGTTGTAATTGAACATTGATTTTCATAGTGGATAGTCCGGTGGTCCGGTGGACCGGTGGTTTTCCTCTTAGGTCATTGTTGTGGCCTAGGTTGTTTCCACCTAAAAATATCGTGTGTTATTTTTATTCCGCATTTTATCTTTACACGCGATTGCATGTTTGACCGTTGTGATTAGATTACATATTTAATATTTGTTAAAAATTGAAAATAACCTATTCACCCCCCCTCTAGGCTTATTTGATCCGTGATTTCAAACTTTCAATTGGTATCAGAGCGGGTCACTAGATATACTTAGTGTTGCCTAGGACCTTATTATGGATCATATGAGAGAGAGTTTTTCTACAACCCGTCCACCTTACTTTGATGGGTCTAATTACCCATATTGGAAAGCTCGTATGAGAGCCTTTTTACGTTCCTTAGATGAAAGTGTTTGGAACTCTGTGCTTTATGGTTGGGAACCACCTACGGTTACCAAGGATAATGTAGTCACACTTAAACCTAGAATAGATTGGACTTCTCAAGATAAGATTGGTAGTGGATGGAACCAAAAGGGTATCAATGCTATTTTTAGTGCTGTGTCGCCGATGAATTCCGACGTATTTATAATATTGAAACTGCTAAGGCTGCTTGGGACACTTTAGAGGTTGCCCATGAGGGCACGTCCCAAGTTAAACGAACAAAACTTCGCATGCTAGCTACTAAGTTTGAAAATCTTAGAATGAAGGAGGATGAAACATTTTCTGAGTTTTATGCTAATTTATGTGATATTGCTAACTCTTCTTCAAATCTTGGAGATAAAATTGATGAACGCAGGTTGGTTCGAAAAGTCTTATACTCATTACCAGAACGCTTTCAAGCAAAGGTTACAGCAATAGAGGAAAGCAAAGACATTGACACCATCAAGATTGAAGAACTCGTTGGTTCAATTCAAACATTTGAGATGAATCTTCGAACACCCAAAAGGAACATTGGTATTGCTCTTAAAACTACCAATGATGATGATGGTGATAGTGATGATGATGGTGATAGTGATGATGATATAGAAGATGAAGATCTACTCACTCTAGCTAGAAAACTCAAGAAAATGTTCAACAGAAAGGATCTACAGATTAAAGAAAAATCAAGATATCGTAAGGGAAGAGAACTCGTGCCAATGAGTTCAGAAGGTAAGAAAACTAAACTCAATGGACCTAAATATTTTGAATGCAATGGTTTTGGTCATTATGCAGCTGAGTGTGCCAACAAGAAGAAGAAAACAGGAAAAGCTTTCAATACTACCCTTAGTGACACAGAAAGTGATGAAGACCAAGCTAATGGTTCAGAAAAAGTTGACTCTAACTACGTAGCTTTTACAGCAACTGTTGATGAATACTTCAGTGAGTCTGACCTTGACTCAGATGATGAGGGAAGTAGACATATTCTTGCTAAATTTAATGCAAACAGTTTTGAAGAATTATTTATTGATTTAATTAAATGCAAGAAAGAAAAAGAAAAACTACTCATAACTGTAACAAAGCTGAATGAACGAATCAATTCTCAAGATCTTAATTTGTCAGTTTTAGAAAAAGAAAAAGTTGAATTGTCTGAGCATGTTGACAAGTTGAATTTGAGTCTTGCAGGTATTGATGCACAAAAACTTGATAGTCAAATTTTGTATTTTATATAAGCTCGCAAGTGCACGAGTCACTTATAGTAAGCGACAAGTATACTCCCAAGATCGTCTCTCAAAGGAATTGCTGTGGTTTTAAAACGTTATCTATTTTCTTATTTAGTCGAACAAACAATCCTAAACATTCTAACAGTTGTCAATTGAAGAACAGATCGTAAATTCAGAATTAAATTGAAAACTAAAATAAAATGAAAATAAAAGTGATCACAACCAAGGGGAGGATGATGGATGTAATTGGGAATATTAGTTTGCTATCCATTCAGGGCAAAAACAAATTAAGCATTCAATTAGAAGTTGGATTTAATGATTTTTCCGCTAAACCTAGAAAATCCCAAATCAATGGCAATTTTCACTACGATCAACTAATTAACGTCTTTGGCCCGGATCATTAACTAATCAATCGGAATTAGCTCAAGGAAATAATTCTAACCACCTAAACTAACACAAATCAATGCAATCAATTTAGGCCCTTGTTCATAATGCACAATTAAGCAAAGATGGCGTTTCTAATGCCTAATTCTAAAATATTCTTTCTAATCACAAACTAAGGTTTGGTCCACCATCAATTCACAATCAGAAAATAATAAGAACATGAACAAGAAATAAATCCAAATCATATATAATTAAATTACAAAATTGTTCTTCCAATCATTGGAAGCAATACTAACATCCCAATATACATATATTAGCCAACCATAACTAAATTGGTGTCAATCAATTTAGTCATGGAGGCAAACCACAAAATCAGAGAAGAAAAAGATATTACACTAAAAATACCCCAATGAATCTTCTAGCTCCAAATCCTTGAACTTGATTGATCCTCTTTCTCAAATCCTTGGAGTAGCTTCAACAATGGAGGGTCTCCTCTTGATTTTGGGTTGGTTTTTGGGTGGAAAACCCTTGCTGCAGTAGCAGCAGAGGTGGGAGAAAAATTGGCTGCAAAAACTTGTATTTGGGAGAGGTATAATGTTGTATTTATAGGGGGAAAGAAGTGGAACACGCATTTTAGGGTTTCTGGGCAATTTTGGCACCTCCCGCCGCAGCGCGTGTTGAATTTTGGCTCGTTGGTTCAAAACAGAAACCTCCCCGCCGCGGCACACAATTTCCCCGCCGCGGCGCACGTTGTTTTAATGCGCTGTAAATGCCCTTACATAGTATGTTGATTCTCGATGTAAGGCTTACGTTGCTAAGCCTTTGTTTGTCCCCCTTACATAATAAATGACATCCAATGTAAGGCTTACATTTTTAAGCACTTTGCTTCACTTTTGCTCTCTTTTTCCACATTTCTTCCCAAACCTACAAAACACAAAAAATACCTTCCAAAACACGAAAATAATAAAATAAAAGATAAAATGAATGCTTAAAAACATAACAAAATATAGGTCAAAAATGTGTTCATCAGGTATCAAACAGGAAAATTCAAAGCTTGTGCAAGAATTGGAGCAATCAAAGGAAACAGTGAAGAGATTAACTATTGGAGCTGAACGACTAGACAAGATGTTGAGCATTGGTAAGCCTTTCGGTGATACACGTGGACTTGGATTCTTAGATGAAAGCTGTACACCTTCTACTTCAAAAACTACATTTGTAAGGTCTTCTAACTCTACTTCTACTGCTACTAATTTTGCACAAACACCCACTACAACTGTAGTAACTAAAACTGTTAAGTTTGTGCCTGTTTTTCATCATTGTGGTAGAAAAGGCCATATTCGACCTAAGTGTAGATTTTTGGTGAATGCTCTTCGATTTAATGATCATCTTCATGCTTATAGGTATAGAACTCATAATTATCATCCTACCATGCATATGTTGAATTTGAATAGGAAAGCTGAGTCTAAGAGTATGTTTTTAAAACCTAATGCAATTAAGTCTCAACCCAAAAACATAGAGAAATCAAAATTCATGAAAATTTGGGTTAGGAAAGATTGCATGTTTCCTATCAATTGATCACTATTGCTAGACCACCTAGGTACTTTTGTTTGAGTGCTTAAATGACCCTAGGTGAGTATTTTCATATGTTTATTTTGTTTTTGTTGTTAGATTTTTGTCATTAATTTAAAAAAAAAAAAAAAAAAAGGCCTACAAGGTATTGGATTCAAATAATGCTTATACAACCTTGTCTTTAGTGGCTTATTTTGATTCTCATTGTATATGTAATGCAACAATTCAAAATTTTACACACACTTGCATTTTTCACATGTGATGACACTATTGACTGAACTTATGCACACACCCACTGAACACTCATGTATGTCATCGATGAAATTTACGATTAATTTTGAAAGACTCTAAGACTTGAGCTAATCTTGACTGCGAAATTATGTTGAGTTCTATTTCTTAGGTTTTAAAATGTTTCATCTTTGGGAGATAACTAGTATTGAGAGGGCTACCTACTATGATGTGTGAAGCTACCGTAGTGAGCGGAGAGGGCTACCTCATAACTAGTGTGAAAGTCATCATATTAGATTTATGGCTCGTACATGTTTAAAAAAAATGGTAAATAAAATAAAAATTTAGTTGAGAAATTTTATTTGGCATGTACAAAAAGAAAGAGCAAAAAATTAAAAAAAAATATATATATAAGAAATTTCTTTTGATAGACATATTTCATTATGTAAGAATGAAGACTCAATTATGATTTAGCATGATAGATGAAATTATTTTCTTTTGAGTCTCTTAAAATTGGTCATAAATGAATTTATTGAAATATAAGTGAAGTTCACACTGTATACTACTTTAAGTGAATGTCAATATGCCATTATATGTGTTAGTGTGCTTGTGTGACCTATTTATTTTGCTAATACAATGAATGATCAAAATTTAAGCAAAAATAATTTTGGGAAATTACCAAAAATAGCACCCCCTAAAAATTATAATAACAAAACTAGCACCCCTGTGTTCAATTAAAATTGAACGTTTAATATTGAACGTTCAATATTCAATTTGAACGTAAAATATTGAACGTTCAATATTCAATAGGTCTAATTGTCGTCATTCAATTCTAATTGAACGGATAATATTGAACGTTCAATATTGAACGAGTCTAAATTATCGTCGTTCAATTTTAATTGAACACAGGGGTGCTAGTTTTGTTATTATAATTTTTAGGGGGTGTTAGTTTTGTTATTTTCCCAATAATTTTTCAATTGGTTGTATGCTTATTAGTCTTAAATGAGTTTATTGCTTTGTTGGTCAAAAATAAAAAAATAAAATAAAATAAAAAATCTTTTTTAAATTTGTTTTTCGTCTAGAGAGTCATAGAACTTAGGGGGAGTCATTGCATACATATTTCATTATTCTTCTTTTGACTTATGCAATTCCTCCTACATGCTTTGGACATATACATGTGTGATCTCATTTGCATTTTTAGCCCACTTCAATAATAGTTTTATGAGTTGTCAATTTCGTATGACAAAAAGGGGGAGAAATATTCATGTTGCTATGGAGATTGGATTTAGGGGGAGATGTTGCATTTATTAGTTGTGGGGGAGAAAGATTCATGTTGCACATACACTACATTTCATTCGCATCTTTATGTACACTGAACTAATAAACAATGAGGCTTTCAAGCCAAATTTGTGTGCTATTTGTTTATCTAATTTCAGTGGACCGAGCGTATCAAGTATCAAGCGAAGATGGTCCACCAGATCATAGACAGTCCACTATGTAATTGATGTAATGATATTTTAACCATGAGCGTTATGTAGTGAGAGAGTGGTTTTGTCACACGAAAATGCCAAAGGGGGAGATTGTAAGGTTTATTTTGTATTGGCAATTTTCGTGGACAAAATGTTTGATTGTAATCTAGAGTAAGAGTTCACCGTTTAATCAGACGATACATGATGATGGAGTCACCAAGCTTGCAATGCCAATATGACAGGTAAAATATTCTATCATGCATACATCTTCACACATTTGTACACTACACTTAGTATGGATCGTAACGAAAAATAAATTGTGCACATGTTGGTCGATCGATCGAGTGTATAGTTCGATCGATCGAGTGTATAGTTCGATCGATCGAGTGTGGAACGACATCGATCTAGGTGCTCTCGGGTTGAGCTAGATCGATCGATCAATCCGGTCGATCGATCGAGCATTGGATCGATCGATCTAACCAGTCGTTAGATCGATCGAGACAGTTTTTCACTTCTATTGAACTCCTTTTTAATTTGACCCATATGTTACTTTTACCAATTTGACTCATTTAATATTGAATGCAAAATCCTTATATGAGTAGAATTGTTGTGAAAGTTAGAATCATTGTATGAGTAGAATTGTTGTGAAAGTTGGAATCATTGTATGAGTAGAATTCTTGTGAAAGCAAAATTCTTATATGAGTAGAATTGTTGTGAGAGTGAAATCCTTGTATGAATAGAATTCTTGTGAGAACTAAATCCTGATTTGAGTAGAGTTTCAGTCCATTGCAAATCCTCTTTCAAGTTAAATTGGACTCTATATAAGTGATGCTTGCTTGTGCATAATTACGAACACACATAGAACTAATATTTTCTACATCTGAATTGTGCTTTTAACTTCTTCTCTTCATCTATCATTCTTAGGCGTTTTCATCTTTTAATTGTTCAAA